>JAGQAX010000016.1:2650342-3250342 GCA_019142605.1 Cephalopholis sonnerati
AAGTATTGTTTTTCATCAACTTAGTAATGACTAGTACTGTTGATTGTGACTAATTAAAGATTCTATTACTTTCTTTTCAGGGTCACCAGCATCCAGCAGGGAGAGGTCTACTGCTCGTAAGTATTGTTTTTCATCAACTTAGTAATGACTAGTATTGTTGATTGTGACTAATTAAAGATTCTATTACTTTCTGTTCAGGTTTATCAACATCCAGCAGGGAGAGGTCTACTGTTCGTAAGTATTGTTTTATCATCAACTTAGTAATGACTAGTATTGTTGATTGTGACTGATTAAAGATTCTGTAACTTTCTTTTCAGGTTCATCAGCATCCAGCAGGGAGAGGTCTACTGCTTGTAAGTATTGTTTTTCATCAACTTGGTAATGACTAGTATTGTTGATTGTGAATAATTAAAGATTCTATTACTTTCTGTTCAGGTTTATCAACATCCAGCAGGGAGAGGTCTACTGCTCGTAAGTATTGTTTTTCATCAACTTAGTAATGACTAGTATTGTTGATTGTGACTAATTAAAGATTCTATTACTTTCTGTTCAGGCTCATCAACATCCAGCAGGAAGAAGGTTGGAAGCAGGGAGAGGTCTACTGCTTGTAAGTATTGTTTTTCATCAACTTAGTAATGACTAGTATTGTTGATTATGACTAATTAAAGATTCTATTACTTTCTGTTCAGGTTCATCAACATCCAGCAGGGAGAGGTCTACTGCTCGTAAGTATTGTTTTTCATCAACTTAGTAATGACTAGTACTGTTTATTATGACTAATTAAAGATTCTATTACTTTCTGTTCAGGTTCAACATCCAGCAGGGAGAAGGTTGGAAGCAGGGAGAGGTCTACTGCTTGTAAGTATTGTTTTTCACCAACTTAGTAATGACTAGTATTGTTGATTATGACAAATGATTCTGGTGCTTTCTGCTCAGGCTCATCAAGGTCATACAGTAGAGAAAGGGGAGAGCAGAGAGAGAGAGAGAGAGATGTCCACTCCACGTGAGTATAGTTTTTCATCAACTAATACTGGGCTTACACCAAACGATTTTCCCAGTCTCAGACTAAAGACTGACAGTCTTTGATAAATCTGAGGAGTCTTGCTGGTATCTCGGCACGCTCCCATCATCTCGATTGTTAAGTTTAAGGTGGTAATCTTTAGTCTGCGACCGCATTTCATACCAGTCTTTCCCTTGTCGTTCCGCAGCGAAAAAAAGAGCGGGCAATGGGACGACTCCCTTGACGCGAACAGGTCGACCTCTGCCCTGCCGAAGCGACGCCATATCTCGGAAACCACTTCCGGATGGAGCCTCCATTCCCCCGGCTGAGGGCCCCCCCCTCGACATGATGTCTGCCGCGGAGTTGAGTACCCCCAGCACATGCACGGCTCTGAGCGAGAGGAAGAGGGGGTGAGCCCACTGCCAGAGAACCGTAGCCAGCTTGCACAGGACCGGGGAGCCCAGCCCCCCCTGCCTGTTGATGTAAGCGGCTGCCACTGTGCTGTCGGTGCGGACAACTGCGGATAACTGCTGCTAACACTATGTGCACTTTAACCTCACAGGTGGCAATGCTGGGCAGCGGCCAGCTGCCTAACACTATTACCTGTTGTATAACCATAACTATGTAATTGTAACTGCTGCTAACACTATGTGCACTTTAACCTCACAGGTGGCAGTGCTGGGCAGCGGCCAGCTGCCTAACACTGTTACCTGTTGTATAACCATAACTATGTAATTGTAACTGCTGCTAACACTATGTGCACTTTAACCTCATAGGTGGCAATGCTGGGCAGCGGCCAGCTGCCTAACACTGTTACCCGTTGTATAACCATAACTATGTAATTGTAACTGCTGCTAACACTATGTGCACTTTAACCTCACAGGTGATGGCTGCCGTGCAGCGCTCAGATGCATGGCATCGTCACTTGCCGTCCTCGTTTCCATTGCTATTATTATTGTTATTACTATATATGTTCTGTAATATGTCAAGTCTGTCTTTTTAATGTGAGGACTGCGGATGGAAATTAGCTTTGAGCTAAATCCGGCACACTTACAGGATGCCACGGCGCAAACTGTTCATTATTGTGCATTGTCCTAAACAAATAAACATAAACATAAACAATCACATGGTGACCCCTCAGTCTCGGCAAGAAATGACGCAGAGCGAGAAGAGCCGCCCTCAGCTCCAGGACATTTATGTGCTGACCCTGCCACCGGCCGGTCCAGACCTGTGGCGGTTCTGGGGAGGGGCCAACAGGGGCCAGTGCCCCTGTAGCACTGATTCTGGACCCCCCTGTGGCCCCCCCTCCGAACGTAGATTATACAGTAGCGCCGAGTCGCCGACGCCGAAGGTGGAACTAAAGTGCGTGGCTTAACATTCTAGTCGGACCCTTTAGTGCGCTGCACCACTGAAAACAGACGAGCGCGAACATGTGAAGCAACCCGCAGAGAAGCACTCCGAAAATTGCCACGACGACGAGCGATATTATATTGTCAAGGTAAGACTTCTGGTAAAGAAATGTTGTTTGCTAACTTTATGAATTATAATAGCAGCCTGCCAGAACACCAGGTGTTAATGTCAGCTTAAGTTGATTGTATGGTTTTAGCTAACGTTAGTTACCCTTAACGTACGTTATCACAACACAAAACCAAGCAAGCCCGCAACAGTAGGGTTGCTGAAGTGTAATTCCTCTTCATTGCTTTTTGTCTGTAGTTAAAAATGAAGAGAAAAAAGGACATTACGTCCTATTTCTTCACGAAAAAGACACAAAATGATGCAGACATTGAGACAGAGCCAGATGATGGTGGTGAGAGAGCTGAAGAGGAGCAAGTTGAGAGCGCCAGAGAGGGAGAGTCAGAGGACATGGGAGACACTGATTTTCAGAGAGAGGGCACAGAGCAGCAAAGAGAGACAGATGAAGATCCTGAGAGTGAGGAAGCTGAGACTGAGATACAAGCGGAGTGTGAGACACAGACAGAGAATATGTGTGCATCTACAAGCACTGGACCATCAGGTATGTGATGTTGAAAAGAACACTATCCTGTTTTGTGTGTGTGTAACTTTTTTTTATATCCCTTTGGAACAATATATAAGACATTGCCTTTTAAAATTGTGAAAATTAGATGCATGTAAAACAACAAACACATACGCTTCAGCGTATTTGCAATTTTAGTCCCTGGTCAGGCTTTAGAATATATTGATTTATATTTACTGAATGCAATTAAAAAATTAATTAATTAATTAATACAATTAATAAATAGCATTAATAAATAAATACAGTTTAGACAATTGTGTGTGTCTGAGTGCCTAAGCAGTGTAAGTGTAGCAGTTTAGTCTATATGCTGTGTCCATGCAGAATTTATGTTTACATATATTTGGTTTATCTTTCTCCACAGACATCAGCAAATGTAAAGAAGACCCACCAATGCAGCCGGACCTAAAGATGTTTCCAAGGACCCTGATGGGGGACAGGAGGAGGAGCTTCAAGGCAGCCTGGTACCACATCCACCCCTGGCTTGAATATTCAAAACAGTTGGACTCGGCGTATTGTTACGCTTGCAGACATTTTAGCCCTCCTAATAGCCAAGACACAGTCTTTGACTCACCAGTTGGTTTCAAAAACTGGAAGAAAGCATCTTCCAAAACAGGAGGGTTTGCATTGCATGCAAGGTCTGAGCAGCACAAGCAAGCCATGGTTACATGGAGGGACTATCAGAGAGCTGCAGCAGCTAATGCAACACTGGTCAATGCCTTAAATAAGGAGCACAACAGACAGATCAAAGAAAATCGGGAATACATAAAAACAATAGGGGAAGTGTTGTTACTCACTGCCACTCAAAACATGGCTCAAAGAGGTCATGATGAGTCTGCAGACTCGGATAATAAAGGGAATTTTAAAGCAATTCTTGACACAATCGCAAACCATGACAAAGCTGTTAAGAAAAGGTTGACTTCCATTCATAATGCAAAATACACAAGCAAAATTATTCAGAATGAGGTTCTGGATTGTTTAGCAGACATGGTTCGAACTGAAATTACAGAAGAAGTGAAAAACAGTGAAGTTTTCAGCATCATAGCAGACGAAACAAAAGATGTAAAGAAAAAAGAACAGATCTCAATTGTACTAAGGTACTACTACAATGGAGCTATCCAGGAAAGTTTCCTCCATTTTGAATCCACAGAGAAGCTCGATGCAGCAGGGCTTAGTGAGAAAATAATCCACATACTGGAAAATCATGGTCTAGAGTACAAAAAGAACCTTGTAGGCCAAGCTTATGACGGGGCTTCTGTCATGAGTGGGAAGCATTCCAGGGTACAGGCGAGAATCAAAGAGAGAGCAAAATATGCCTTCTACATCCATTGCACCGCCCACTGTCTAAATTTAGTTCTAGTAGATACAGTCAAAGCTTTCCCGGAGGTAGAAGAGTTCTTCTACTTACTAGAAAAACTGTATGTGTTCACATCTGGATCAGCTGTCCATCCTAAATGGCTGGCCATACAAAGAGAGATGTACGAAGGTGCACCAAGAGAGCTCCAGCGTTTAAGTGACCCTCGTTGGGCATGTCACTGCATGAAAAGAGGGATTTCCGTCAGTATGCGGCACTGTAAATTGCCGTGGAATTTCAGGTTTACGGCTGCGCGCGGCAATTTACAGGCAACACAGAAAACTGCCGGAAACTGTCGTAAATTGTCGTGGGCCTTGCTTGGCAGTTGTCCCCCCTTCCCTTCCCCTAATTCTAGGGGAGACTTTAACATGTAAATGAACATGCTGTGAGCTATAGAAATGCAAACCAGGGGAGCAGGGGGAGTTTCACTCCCCACACAGAGGTGACATTTCTCTAAAAGGTATTAACTTCATTCATCTCTGGTATAAATAGATGAGGCTTAGTATAGCCTAATTACAGACTCTTAAATTTTAGCTTGAATTGATTTATTTCATGAAAGTATGCTAGATTAATTACTGTGTACTGTATGGTCATTAGCAATGGTCAATGTTAAATAAAAAAAATACACAAAACAGTTTATTTCAACAATTAGTTTTAACCAGGCTTTGCCACAAAGGTCAAATGTGCACTCCATGCAAACAACATCACAGTCTCCTAGAGCTCAACCACTGTGCGTAGTGGCGTGACTGCAGTGACCTCTTCCGTAAACAATGATCATGTGATTGGAGGAGCCCGACGAGCCGTCTAGCCCTCGTCCAATCACGTGCGAGCTCGGCATGATTCAAACGGAAGACCTCGCAAGACGAGCATATCACCAGTCCTGTTTTTACTCCTATATATTCAGACAGTCTCCTCCATGTCGCGTTTTTCGCTGCTTTACTGTTTCGTGAACTACAATGTCTGGACAGCGTCTCTCCTTCAACACCCGGAAACTCCTCAGCATGACGAAGACACAGCTGAACGCTATCAGTGGGCTGTCTGCCAGCTTGCTGTGTTTGCTGCCGATATGACTCAGCAGTTCACCGCAGTAAACTGTGGAGGAGACTAACTAACAAGAGGAGACGGTGCACAATCCCCAAACGGCGGTAAGAATATATTCAGTGACTGCTAGCTAAGCTAAAAGTAAAAGAACAAATGAAGAAGCAGAGCCAGTCTAAGTTTGGTTATTAAAGTGTATTTTTTGGTCTTGTAATTTACAGGAAGCAGTATGCCGTCTCCACAACTCGGAGACAAATTGTATGCGCTACGAACCGGAGCGAGGGTAAGTTTAAAGAATATGCTTTCATTGTGCTGTATGAGGAAACGTTCAGACACGTTATTGACCGAACTTAACCGTACATTTTGTTTTTCACAGACTGACCTCTCCTCATAACGAGGCTGTAACCTGCTATTTACTGAGAGCTCTGTCCGCAAGTCCGGATTCACTTGATGCAGATAATGACGCCATTGTGTGTAAGTGACTTTTACTGTTTCTTTTTTACTTTTTACTGTGACTTTTAGATCAGACTCGTTGTTGGTCAGTGTGACTATTTTTCAGGTGCATTAATAGATGTGTCAATATGCAGTGCACTGCGCAGTACTTATTGTTTTTACTGACTGTTTTTACAGCTGCTGGAAGCGACGAGAAGAAGACGAGGTGGACCTATGGATGTGCGCCACCATAGACATGATGTCTGATGAGGAAGACGGCACACTTGACGGGGTGTCTGGGTGGATTGTGCGACCTCCGTGGTTCCGCAGCAGGAGCTGACTGAACTCTGTGCAGCGCTGCAGTCAGATTGGAGGCGAACCCGAACTACAGGGCAGCACCACAGACGTCTGCAAGATGGAGCACATGCAGACAGATCGCCGTCAGATGCCGACAGCTCCGAGGCAGCGAATAATAGATAGTTGATGGCGCTGTATGATTTTGATTTGTTGTTGAAATCACCTATTTGTACTTGTACATAGTTGTGTGATATAAATAAAGCTCTTTCTTTGAATAAACATGTTCCTCGCTAATGTTCCTTTACTCAATAAAATCATTCATGTCCTTGATGGTAATAATAGTGTAGCCCATAGGATAACAATGACATGAATATACAACATAATAATTTTATTTAAATGTTTAATAATAATCATACATTTATTATAATTATTATATTATAAGTGTTATTATTTTTTAAATTATTTTTATATTTTATTATGTAGGGGAGGGGTTTACATTTATAATGACCCAGGGTGACCAATAGCGACAGATCTGCCGACCAATCACGAGTGATTGTTCTTGTTTCAAAGTAGTGGTTTCATCCAATCCTGGAGTGAGGAATTTCAAGCCAGACGCGGCTCTGCTGCTATTCATATGCTAATTAGAGCCATTAGCACCTCCCGGGAGGTCTCCACATACATCATGGGTCCGTATTCGACAATTTGTGGCACCCGTAATCGCCGCGTTCGCAGCCTGTAAATTGTCGGAAACTGCCGAAAATGAGTGAGATTTCCGGGCGTTTACGGGGACGAAAATCCCACTTTTCATCCAGTGTGTCGATTTATAGCTCTACGTAACATTATGGATCGACTGCCTGCCCTTAAGCAATTCCTGCAAGAGATAGCCGAAGAACGTAATGGTGAAAGATCTGTTGAGGCTCGAGGTCTGCTGGCACAGATAGATTTTGAATTCACAGTGCATCTTGTTACGCTTCGTAAAGTGTTTGGAGAAACAAAACTTCTCTCTGATATGCTACAGTCTTCAACACTTGACATTTCAAAAGCTGTAGATTTAGTTGAAGCTTTAGTTAAGACATTGAATGATTTCAGGCAGGAGTCGTTTTTTGATGATGTGTGGGATGAAGTGTTGAATGTTTTTGGGCAGTGTGATCCAACACCACCAGCTGCAAAACGACAAAAAACGCTAAGCTCTAAACTCAGCCAGCACTGTGTACTTACCACTCTTGGGCAGAGAGAGTCAGAAAGAGATAAAGATGGGTTTCGTACAAACTTTTTCTACCCTGTCATTGATCTTATGCTCAGTGAGCTTGAAAGACGATTTTCAAGTAAAAACTGTGAAATCATGAATAGCATTCCAGCTCTAAATCCACAAAAACACACATTCCTCAAAGAGACGGATCTGTTTTCATTTGCACAACTGTATGATTCAAATATTGATGACCTGGGGCTTGAACTACATCAGTTCAAAAGAATCTTGGAAAGAAAAATCCAAGCTGGGATGCAGAGACCCTCGAGTACAGTACAGCTCGTACAGTTCATTGAGCCATACAAAGAAGTTTTTTTTTAGCTCTACAGACTCTGTAAAATAGCTGTCGCAATCCCAGTAAGCACTGCTGCTTGTGAACGGAGTTTTTCCACGTTAAAGCTTGTGAAAACATATCTCAGATCCACTATGAATGACGACAGATTAAGCAATCTGGGTGTACTTAGCATCGAGTCTAGGAGGGCAAAAGCACTGAATCTTGACTCATTTGTTGATCGGTTTGCCAGAAATCACCAAAACCGCAGAATACAGTTGCTGTAATAGTAGGGCAGCTTAAGACTGTCCCACAAGATCTGCAACTACATCAATCTCTTATCAGCACTTAATTCAGTACTACTGTGACTATTATACTGTTTTTCATCGTCACTTTAACATTATGACTGCAATGGTTTAACAAGTTTTATGAAAATAAAAAGTCAAATAAGATTTCGAATCTTTGTCTTTTTTGCCGCGGATTTAATGTGCCCCTCTATCAAAACCCCTGGCCCCAGCCAGGCCCCCTCAGTGAAATTGGTCTAGAACCGCCACTGGTCCAGAAACCGTTGACCCCACAGCCTGCGTGTACCGCGCCCCACCCTGCCGGGAATGCGTCGGTGTACACCAGCTGGCGATAGATCACTGGACCCATATCGCGGCCCGCCCTGATGTTCGCGGGGACCTTCCACCACCGTAGGGCTCTGTGGAGCCTCCGAGAGACCAGTACTTTGGTCTTGTGGGACCTCTGAGGGCACAGACCCAAGCTCAGCAGACACCTCTGTACAGGCTGCGTGTGCAAGAGGGCGAGAGGGACTACCTGCACCATGGCTGCCATTAGGCCCATGAGGCGAAGGCAGAGACCCCAGTTGACCAGAGCGTGCAGCCGGAAACAGGGCAACACAAGACCTGAAGACCAGCTGCCTCTCCTGGGTCAATGCGACTGTACCGCTCCTCGAGTCCAGGACCATACCCAAGAAGGAGGTCACCTGGGCCAGTTCGAGCCTGCTCTTCTTGTAGTTTAAGCGCAGGCCTAAACTCTGAACGTGGTCCAACAGCAGGGCTACGTGTTGGCGGCATTGCTCCTCTGAGACTGCGCAAATCAGCCAGTCGTCGAGGTAGTTCAGAATCCTGATGCCCTTGCGCCTCAGGGGGGAGAGAACCGCATCCATACATCGAGTGAAGGTGCGTGGTGCCAGAGAAATACCAAACGGCAGCACCTGAAACTCGTATACTTTGCCGGCAAAGCCGAACCGCAGGAAGCGCCAGTGACCCCTCCAGATGGGTATCTGGAAATAGGCATCCTTCAGATCTATAGTGGCGAACCAATCTCCTGCAGAGATTGCCTGTCTTACCCTGGGGACCGTCAAAATCCGGCATCGCAGAGGCCGGAGATACTGATTCAGCCCCCTGAGGTCCAGGATTGGCCGAAGCCCTCCATCCCTCTTCGGGGCCAGAAAGTAGCGGGAGAAAAACCCAGCCCGCTGATCCCCTGAGGCCACCTCCCTTATGGCCCCTTTTTCCAGGAGAGCCGACAGCTCTGCCTGCAGAACCGCCCCCGGTGAGGATCGGCCACTGTTGTAAACATGGGTGTTCTTGTAATTGGCGGTCGGCGCAAAAACTGAATGCGGTACCCGTGGGTCATGGTGGAGACCACCCACGGGTTGGCCTCCAGGGCCAACCAGGCCATCCTGCGAGCAGCAGATGGGGGAACCTGGTGGGCCCGAGTCCGATGATTGTCAGGAGGGTTGAGGGCGCTTAGAGGACCCCTCTGCCTTAGCAGTCGGTCCTCTGCCCTTGCCCTGGCGGCGGCGCTTATGCTGCCAGGAGGCCTCTAGCTGGAGTCTGAGGTCCCCTTGACCCCACGACGAGGCCCCAGGAGTTGGTGCCGGCCGAGAGCGAGGCTGTCTAGGCCTGGAGCCTGCGACACGCTTGACAAGGCCCACTGAAACCTCCTTAGCACAGCGGCAGCTCTCCTGCGCCCGCTGCAATAAGGCAGTGGCGTGAGGGCCAAACATGGCTGTGGGTTCCACCGGTACTTTAAGCAGGCAGTCTCTATCCCCCTGTTGCAGCTGGGATTGAGACAGCCACAAGTGGCGCCTAGCTACCCAAAAGGAAGCTAAGGCACTGCCTGCCGCCTCAGCCTGCTCCCTCATCACAGAGGAGAGGCATGAGGAGGCCATCTGCAGCTCCTCACCGACGCTGGTGTCGACCTGAACCTGCCGAGACAAGTCACGGAGGTAAAGGGACAAAATAGCGCCTGTATTTGCCAGCCGAGTCTGCACCGACATGGCTTTATGTAGCCTGGCGAGACCCTGCAATTTTTACTAGAGCAGGTGGCGTTGCCAAGTATGGAGCTAGAGGGGGACACCAATGGAGTGAGGGCCCGGTCCACTGGGGGAAGTGTCCCGCAAGCAATCTGGTCCCTGTCGTGCATGTTGGAAAACCGGCGACACGCTGCAGACCACTTGTGGGTAGTGGCTGGAGTGTGGAACTGCTGGCACAGCAGCTCCTTAAAATCAGGTAGGAGCGGCACCTGGGTAGAGGCAGGGCGCACCTCCGTACCCTCTTCAAACCGAGAGGATGTAGCCCTGGGGTTCTCGGGAAGGGCCACACCTAGGGCCCTAGAGGCCCTGCTAATCACCTCCTCAAAACAATGGGCTACCTCTCCCCTAGTTACCTCACTCACGGACGGCTGTGCGCAAGAGAGAACATTATCCTCGGAGGAAGAGATGGTCTCCACATCTACGTCCTCCTCCTCCGCTTCCTCCTCCTCCTCCCCTAAGGGAGGAAAAGAGCTCAGCGGAGGCCGAACCATGATAGGCTGAAGAGGAGGTAATGGAGGCTGCCAGGCACCAGAACACTCCCCCCTCCCCTCCGAAGCCACACCCCCTCTCCTAGTTTTAAGCTGTGGTCCCTCATAAGCCTGAGCACCCACACGCTTTGGAGCAAAAAATCGGCAACGGGCCTCTCTGGTACGTGCAGGCAGAATAAAACAGTCCATGCACGACTGAGGGTTCTCTCTTGAAACTAGAACATGTTCATGCCCCAGACATAAAACGCAGCTATCATGCCCATCCTCTAGGGGCATCGCCACCCCGCAGCCCACACAACAATGTCCCTCCTGAGCCGCCATACTGACCCGAAGTACTCCGTCACTTCCTGTTAGCCGTAGCACCGAAGCTAACTCACTTATTCTCTTCTTTTTTGTGTGTTTGTTTCTTGTAATGGACTGTGCGTGCCGGCCGCCGTGGGAGCCGTACGCTATGGTGGGGTGGACAAAGTGCTTGAACTATTGGAGGGGGAGACTGTTGGAGAGGGAAAGACCGGCGTTCGCCGCCAAGCGCGTTAGCCCGCGAGCCGCAAGCAATACGCCGGCAAGAGGACACCGCCAGAGCCGGGAGCCGAAGCTTCAGCTCTGGCCCAACCCCCGGACGACCAACACTGCCGCCGACACAGTCAGTACCTAACCACCGAACGCGTTAGGTCACGAGCCGTGAGCAATACGTTGGGGAGAGAGCACTGTACCAACACAGTCAGCACCAGGCGTGTATCCACCGAGCGCGTTGGCTCACGAGCCGCGAGCAATACGTTGGGGAGAGAGCACCGTACCAACACAGTCAGCACCAGGCGTGTATCCACCGAGCGCGTTAGCTCACGAGCCGCGAGCAATACGCCAGGAGGAACACAGCCACCACCGCCGGGAGCCGGAGGACCTCCGGCTCAACCAGACAGGATGACTTTAGCTCACAGAAAACAGAGAGGAAGAGCCCAAAGACACAGTAATCCAGGGAGGCTGCCAAAGACAGACGCCCCGATTTACAGCAGGTAAGCGGATTCAACAACTGCACCCTAGCTCTTTCTCTAACGTGGATTGAGAGATACTGCACCCTGACGCACACGTGGAGATCAAACAATCAGTGATCACACGCCAGCGCTGGCGCTTTATAGCTACGCAATAGGGCGTGGCCGGGCAAGCCGGTGTGTCTTAAAGAATTATCCAAGTACCCTGACAAGCAGCGGGGTTCATACCCCGTACATATGGAATATGTAACGGAGTGGAGAGATAGTCTCAAGACGATAGAGGACTCCTGGTGTCATCCTCATCTGGCCCCTTTTTTTCCCTTTTAGATGCAAGGTCTCCTTCCCCAGTCAACACCCCAGCCAGATTTCCGGTCTCTGAAGCAAGTTAGTGTATATATAAGTCTTTGAATATTTCCATGTCATGAATTCACAACCCGAGCAGTCTGCAGAAACACAGCAGAAAGAGGCTGTCATTTTTGTTTTGTGTACAATACACTGAGTGATCAATTCTTCTTTTTTCTGTGTTAAAGAATTTCAGAAAGTAGTGCTAACCAAACTGGTTACGATACACAACGAGATAAAAAAGCTGCAGAGGGATCACGCTAAGCCAGCAGAAAATATTGAGATGATGGACACAATGGAGGAGTTTAATGAGAAGGAGGCCTCCCTGTCAGACTCCCAGACCTTTAACAATTTGGTAAGATGCTTTCAATCATTCTAGGAACTGTCATATAGGTCAACTGTCAAAACAAATACACAGGCACGATTTAGTCTTTATAGGATCGATTGACCTCTTGAACCAGATTGGGGGGAAAAAAAATCTATTTTTCAGAATTAGTTGGGTTCCTGGAACCTCCCCTATGCTGTATTGTATTGTTGGAGTGTAACTGTCAGTTGATATATCAGTGTTTCAAGGTTTTGTACCAAAACACAAGTCTTTGAACAATTTCAGACAAACACGATGACATTTTATAATTAACTAATTTGTTGCGACACCCAGAGTTTAACCGATCCGTACCTTTATCCCCCGTTGTCGCTATGAAGTGGCAATTTTTCTCTAGAGCCCTGGGTTCAAGTTTAAAAAAAAAACTTTCACATCAACTTGAAAAGAAAAGTACAAATTACCCATACCTCAACCTCACCAAATCTAAGCTATGAAATGAGGGTCACAACTCGGCTCAACAACAACTTAATCAGGGTTCCCGCGGGATCTTAAAAAGTCTTAAGCATTGAATTTATGAATTTGGAAATAGTACCTTGAAAGGCCTGAAAAAGTCTTGAATTTTGATATCTGGGTCTTAAAAATTGTGCTGTATGTAACTTCTCCATATCCCATTTCTCGTCAAAAGTTTCATTTGTCAACCACGATTATTTTGATCAAATAATGTAAATAAAGAGCAGCAGAACCAATGGGGGACAATGCTCCGAACAGTCACTGAATACCTTGCGCTATCGTCGTCAGTGAACCTTTATCGTGATGAAAACAAGACGAGACGAAACGTAAATGGTGGTAATGTGACGATATGCAATATTGTTGACGAATAAAAACGAGACGAAATGTGGTTTACAAAATAAAAACTCTGCTAAAACGTCTCTTCATTTGCGTTGACCAAAACGAAACGAGAGGAAATAACGTTTTAATGTCGCGAGAGAGTGAGAGAGAGACTAGCGTGGGGTGAGTAGTAGAGGTGCAACGGATCACAACTGATCCGTGTGCCGCTGTGTGCAGGGCATCTCTGCGAGGAGCGACTGATTTAAAAGCTGTCACATCACCTCGAGTGAAATCCAGACCATGACTTTTTTAACCTGTAACTATGCTGTCATCAAAGAAACAGATCATAAGACAGTGATAATTATTGAAACTTTGGTGATATCAGCTGTCATAACTTAGTATATAACTTACACAGCTCCTCTCTGCCCCTCTGACACAGTGTGTCTGTGCTGCTTGATCACTCCTGACTTCTAACCAATCAGATGTGCTGCTGTGCTGTAGGCGGGACATTGAGCCAGACTGCAGAGCGTGGTTGTGTATTATACTGTGCAGTGTATAATGATATATGTGTCGTATATACATAGTACAGTACTGTATAAGTTTGAAGTTTTTAAAATTATTACCATAATCATTACTGTTATCATTATTACTACATTACATAACTACGTTGATAATTACAGACAGACAGAGATCAAAGCCAAGTAAGTGTATTCATGTCCTGTTAATGCATCTCTCTAACCCGGGCCTACTGCATGTCACTAACTCGGCTTGTTCTCCGGAGCCTTTGTGCTCCACTGTCTCTCAGGTTAACTTGTGTCGCAGCTGTGCCTGGATGGTGTGTGGTGTTGTGCTGCTGCCGTGGTCCTGCCTGATGCCTCCCACTGCTGCTGCTACTATTAGTCATACCTGGACTATTATACACATAACATTATTGTCACATACATATATAATCATATTATTAATATAATATCTGTTTCTCCTTATGTCTCATTGTGTCATATGGATTACTGTTAATTCATTATATTGATCTGTTCTGTACAACATCTATTGCTCGTCTGTCCGTCCTGGAAGAGGGATCCCTCCTTCAGTCGCTCTTCCTGAGGTTTCTACCATTTTTTCTCCCCGTTAAAGGGGTTTTTTTGGGGAGTTTTTCCTTAGCCGCTGTGAGGGTCCAAAGGACAGAGGGATGTTGTATGCTGTAAAGCCCTCTGAGGCAAATTGTGATTTGTGATATTGGGCTTTATAAATAAAATTGATTGATTGATTGATTGATTGAAGTGCATTTTTAAAATAATTTAACCCTAATCCCACCACTTTTTTTCTTTTTTGCTGATCCGAAAAATGATCCAATCTGTGACTCAAAACCATAATACGATCTGTGAGTTTTTTGATCTGTTGCACCTCTAGTGACTAGCGCCTGTGTGTGAGAGACTAGGGGGTTAAATGGAATTACATTACTAAAAAGAGCGGAAAATACAATTTTCATTGACTAAAACTAGACTAAAATGTCATCAGTTTTCGTCGACTAAAACTAGACTAGACTGTTGTTTTGTTTGTTGAATAAATTAATGTTCTGAAATTCAAGGATTTCAGTTTTCTTTGCCGGTAGCCGGTAGGGCTATGAAAGAGGCTGAGGAATAGGTATTAATTTTTGATATACATGGTCTTAAAAAGACTTGAATTTAACTTGAAGAAACCTGTAGGAACCCTGTTAATGGTAACTCTTTAAATGGGTTAAATTGCATGTAATTGTTCTTCAAAGCAATCAGGACATGTATGATCTGGAAAATGACAACATCTTTGGTTGCAGTCAATAATTTAAAAAAAATATTTCATTTAAGGTTCATCAGCTGTCCCGAGTTGGTGAGAGGGACAGCAAGGACTGCACCCACAAAGTCCTTGACAGGTATTTATTGAAGCATATGATTGTTTGATGGTTTTTGCTTTGATCATCAGCAACACCAGCATGTTGACTAAGTTCTGTTTATCTTGATTTAGGCTCTTCAACAACAAATTGATGACAAAATTCAACCTTAAAGGGAAGGGGAAGAAGGAGAAGTACAGCCTGGAGAACACAAAGGTGTTTTCTGTAATAAAGGGTAAGCCCATAGCCTTTTTTAGGTTAACACTTGTTACTTCTCTCAGCTGATGGACGGAAGAAGTAAAAACAAACAAAACTGAACAATACTTTATTGAGTTATTGTATTGACACTTTTTCCACTCGGACTTGGATTTTATTTTTTTAAAGATACATTTTCAGCATCAACATACACATGTAATAATATTTCTACATCCACCGGAATAAAAGGGGTCCTCTACCTGCCATACATGGTGACTCTCTGTATTTAGGCCAGAGCGCACAGCACTGCCATTGTGACAATGCTGTCACCATGACTCTTTCCACAGTTGTTTGTTTTGGGTGTGTTATCTCAGGGTCGTCCATATTGAAGTACATATTTTTGAAACAGTGTGTTTCTCTGCATGGTTTGGCCTTAGGGCTCCTGAAACCAGAGTTTTTTGTGACTGGAGTCCAGGGTGAAATTTTTCCAAAAGTCTTGTTTCTGATGTCATGTGTGGATAGGAAAACCACAATTTCTGTTCGTCGTTACAAGAGGGTGTGTTTTAAAGCTCATTTAAACACCACAGTGAATGCATCAGCACCGAGACAGCGCCGAGGTCTGCGAACATTACTGGTTTTTTTTCTAGCAAATGGGAGAGAAAGGTTGCTTGACTCTGTGCAAATTTTAAAGTATGTTAATTTGATTTTTTTGGCCGTTTTCTTTCAGCTGCTGTGATGCACTGGGACCCCACAGTCACTGAATCAACCATCAGGAAGGCTGCTGCGGATCATTTAAAATATGCCCCTGGAAGAGTGGGGGGGGGGGGGGGGTATAAGTAGTGTGTGTGTGTGTGTGCGCGCGCGCGTTTTTTTTTTTTTTTTTGTTAGTGTGAGTTCAGTGTTTTATATTTTCATATACATTCATGTTGTTAAAAAAGTTTTGCTTGTTTGTTGTGAGAGTGAGCTTGTAGGTGGGAAAGAGTGTTATTGTGTGTGTGAGAGTGAGATTGTGTGAGGGAGCGAGTTTGTGTGAGTGAGTTTCTGTTCAGAAAGTTCAGTATTTTTATAGATTTTTTAGTATAAAACTGTTTTTAAAATAGTTAAAATTTTTCATTTTTTGAAGTCGAGGACCACACTGCACTCAGGCCTGAGCATCAATGGGGAGGAAGTGGAACGGGTCACCAGCTTTAAGTTTCTTGGCCTGCACATCTCGGAGGACCTGGGCTGGACTGTGAACACCACCCACATCATCAAAAAGGCCCAGCAGCGTCTCTTCTTCCTGAGAACACTGAGGAGGAACAAACTCTCTCCACCTCTGCTGAGAAACTTCTACCACTGCACAATAGAGAGTGTCCTCACCTATGGCTGTACGGTGTGGTATGCCAGCTGCACTGCATCTGAAAAGAAACAACTGCAGCGGGTCATCAAGACGGCTGAGTGGATCATCGGCTCCCCACTTCCACGCCTAGAGGAGATCTATTCCAGCCGTCTCCTCTGACGGGCCACAAAGATTCTTAATGACCCCGCCCACCCAGGACACTCTCTATTCACCAGCCTTCCCTCTGGCAGACTCAGTCATGAGAGCCCGCACCAACAGACTGAAACACAGCTTCTTCCCCATGGCTGTGAAGAGACTGCCACAGGAACCATGACCCCCCCCCAGTTTATTTTATGACAAGGACATTGTAGCTGCTATAAGAGAACACCATACGAAATTTCACTGTATTTATTACAGTGACAATAAAGCTTCTTCTTCTTCTTGTTACAGGTCATATTAAAAACAATTATATAAAAAATCATGTCTGTTGTGGAAAATCCATGTAGAATGTTGCATCAGATACTGTCTACCATGAAATGCAATGACCAGAGTGTAAAGAAGCTGTTATACAATGTAGAAAACTTGAACAGGTGAAGTATACAACTTTCATAAGATGTTCTTACTAGTAAACCCTGCTAAAAAAGAAAAAATGAAGAGCCAGAGAAAATGTGGGCTATGTTGACATACATTCAGGATTTCTGGATGTCCAATTATTGTCTGAAATGTACTGCAATGAGTAAATAACAACGTCTAGGAAAGATGTAGTAAAAACATTCTTTCTGGCTCCCTGTACAACGTCTGCTGGATGTTTAGTAATGACTTGCAGAAAACGTATTTTAATAACGTCTATACCTCTATTCAACGTCTCGAAAAGACATAATAATAACTTTCATTCTGGCTACCTATACAACCTCTGCTTGACGTTCATTAATTACGTACCAAAAATGTATTTTATTGACGTCTATATAACATTGAAAGTTTAACGTCTATTCAACGTCTGGAAAAGACGTAAAAAAAACTTTCATTCTGGCTTCTCTGAGGACGTCTTCTGGATGTACGAAGAACACGTCTTTTTGACGTTTTTTGGACCACTTTTTGCTCACTGGGAACCGATGTTCTTCTCAACACAAAATCGGATAATAGCGAACGCAAAACACTTTTCTGTGGAAATATACTCCAGGTTCCCCAGCCACAATTACAAAATGAATGCAATGGATTTTCTTGAGCAAGCTGAATATATTTTACTTGGCGTTTCACAAGGCTAAATATAGGCCTAATCCCAGCTTTTTTTGCAATTCATAGGTTCAAAAGTCTGTGCTTTTAATTGGGTTAACTGTTACAAGTTATTGCTGTGTGCATTTTGTTTTGTAATTCTCCTTAGTTATCTAGTTATTTTCAATCTTGATTTTTGATTTTTAAAACGATTTGGTTATTTCGTATTTCATTATTTGGGAATTTTAATCTGGTGCCCATGTAATTTTGTTAGATTTTATTGTCACCACCAGGGTTTTTGAATTGTTTCTGATTATAGACATGTGTTAATTTTCTTTTCTTTTGTTGGACAGGTGCTGTGGGCCCAGGCAGCAGTCTACTCCCTCGGTGGTGGGTTTTCCTCACACTCCCGATTTTGTTTGTAGGTTTGCTGTGTCACGGGTGGTTTTCTTTTGTCGTGAGCTTCCTTCCCCTGGTTTTGATCTCTGCTGCCCTGGCAAGCCCCAGCCCTGTCTGCAACCTCCTTTTTGGTTTGCTTTATTGTGTTAATAGTTTTTAGTTTATGCCCTGGTGACTGACGTTTGTGGCTAACTTTTTTTGTGTTGCTTTCATATTTTGTCTAATAAATTATTTTTAACGGAACACGCTCTCTGCCCAAGTGGAATTCATTATAGAACCTGTGTCTGGCATAATTGCTTATTGTTCTAAAATAGTAAACTCTCAATTTATTAATTTCTGGGGGTGAAATTCCCCCAGTGGCGTTGTCGAGGCAACTTACGGCATCACTCTGCCACACCAGCTACTCATATAGGTTGAAACAATAGATCCAGAATACAGTGAAAATGTAATGTGGTCTATAGCCTATGCCTGTGGACTGATAGACAAGTCATAACGTCTGTGTGTTTCTCACCATTAAAGGACATGTTCCCTCCATCAAATACTCCTGTTTTTAAGATATTAAATATTTTTCTTGCAGCTTTATAAAATAAAATACAATAAATAAATCCCCCATCCATTGACTGTTCTGTTGTCAGACCTATCAAACTCATACATATATTGGCACCAAATGTATGCTGTTAAAGGTACCTGATGCTGGGGTAAAAAGGAACAAAATGAGCATGAAACTGACTCTGGTTACACATACTAGTCCCATCTGTATACTGTGAAAAGTATGTGATGCTGGGATCAACAGAAACAAAATTAAGGGGTGGGGGGGTGCTTTTTACGGCAGGGCTGGTTTTCCACCTGCCGTGATAAGCACCAGAGGCGATTTCTCTAAGACTGCAAGGGAAGCTCAGCTTCCCCTAAAATGTCAAAACTTAAATGGTCAGATATGTACGGTTGTGTTAACATTTCATTGACTACAAATGCTTTATAACACGTTCATCTCGAAGACAAGTTCCTTCAGAATCAGCTACTTATCGATGTTGTTAACTTCCCGTAGCGCAGTTTTCTTATGCGGTCTATGGCATTTCCCCGTAGAAGCTGAGCGTCCATGCACTTCAGTGGGGCTGCAGGGAACAGTTTTTTTCATTGCCTCAAAACTCGACGGTCATTGGATAAATGCCATGATTTTGTCCCGCCCCCGGACGCTCAGCGTCTCTGGGGCTGTGGGCGGGGCTGTGGGTGGGCCACGGCCAGGCTGGACGCTGAGCTTCCGCATGATGATTGGAGGATCAGTCGAAAGGCTGAATCCCGTTTTGATTGACAGCTATTTTGAGATATACATTGTCACTTGACAGCTCAGCTCAGTCCCATCGCGGATTTTGGAAATGGAGTCTCCTGACAGAATCATAGCTGTCAAGTCTCCCGTTTTGGCCGGGAAACTACCGTATTTTACCCCTCTTTCCTGCCGTCCTCCCGTATTAGTATTCTCCCGTAAATCTCCCGTATTATAATAAAAACAACATTCCTCTGCCTCCAAACTGAACTCTGTCACTAACCTCGCGAGAGCTGCCACCTGCAGTAGCCTGGGTGGCAGTTGTCGCGAGGTTAGTGCCGACAACGGGAACAAACCCGGAACAACAAAAGAGAGAGATGGATGGATGTGACGAAGGAGAAGGCATTCCTGCCAAAAAACAAAGAAGTCCTGTAAATATCTCGAAAAATGGGACAGCGAATTTACTTTCCTAAAGAAGAGCAGGATGGGGCACATTATGAACTGAAAATATGTTTAAGCAATAAGCCCCGAGAAGCCGTGGGTTACATTCAGTGGCGTTCAGAGCCCCTCAGCCGTTGTAAAATCACTGCAACCCACGGCTTCAAGGGGCTTATTGCTTTTATAAAACGGTTACTCTACATATAGCCCATAAAGTAAACACACACAGGAAAAAAATCATCAATTTATTGGTAATAATGCAACAATAAAACTGAGAACTATTCATTCTTCCACCAAGCACGATCGAGTGGACAGAATGGTTACGGCATGGAACGCGGTTCAGCCAATCACATTTAAGGATGGGAAGCACCCGTTTTATAAACCATAAATAAATGTGCTTCATATACCCTTTGTGTTTTCATTTAGGCTGTATTATAACGTAGGAATGTTCACAGCATTTCAGTGTCAACAAAGGTTGGCCTATCAGATTCTGATCACCTAATTGTAGTTAGTAAGCTGTTGACAAGTTGTTTTTAGATATCTTGTACACCTGTCTTAAAATATAAGGGATACTGGAGCTTGGTTGGGGTGGTGGGACGGCTCGCAGCGAGCGCTGGAAAATTTCCCTTATTTTCAAATCCAAAACTTGACAGGTATGGTTCTATGGCATGAGTGTGGTTGAAAAACAGCTTCAATTAAATGTTCCTTTTATAAGTTACTGCCTCGCTAAAATATGACAAATTTTATGATGTAAATCTAAAGTGAGCTTCCCCTGTTTGAAAGACCAGCAGCCACCACTGATAAGCACCCCCTGCATAACTCTGACTGTGAAGATGTCACAAGCAGGAAACTACTCCGAAAAAGTATGTGATGTTGGGTGAAACACACCACTTTCATGAAAATATTTTTATCAACAAAAGTTTATGCATTGTTTTTTATTTTTTTGTTTTACACTGAATTTCATTGCATCTTTACATATGAAATAAATGGAAATGTACATAAGTATCCTACATATTAACTGCATTTGCCCTTAGTGTAACTATTTTATTTTATTTTACATAATTATATAGTAATATGATCAATCAATGCATTATAATGTAGCCATATTTGGTTTTTTTTGTAGTCAAGTCATTTTATTATAATCTCTGTACATTTAAACATCACGTGATGCTAAATACATATATTATAGCCTATATTATCCAATTCGGCAAATAACGTCCTACTCCAATGCGACGACACACTTTTGGGAACACCATTAAGGTCCTGGAAATCAATACTGACAACCAGATGACAGCAATATGGATCCAGTATTGTATCAAACTGTTCTGCATTACAAAACTGAAGGCCGATATTTGCCTAATATTACAAAAAAAAGAAAAAAATGAAGTTCGACAGGGCTTAAAAGTTTATCCTTGAAGGTGAGTCATCGATGTCTGGTTGAAATATAGACATCACGCTTACGTTGATTTCATTGTATGTCTCCAACTCTGCAATGTTTAAAATATTTGTTGATGTTAATGTTTGTTACAATTTATTTCCTAGATGGAGCACTGTACTATTTGAAAGGTCCTGGTAAAGTGATCAAAGCTAAAGTGGTTAGAGGCACAGAGGAGGCTAACGACCTAACAACATTTCTAGGGATTTCCATGACAGCTCCACAGGTGCTCACACTGGACCAAAAAAAAAAAAAACAGAGATGCCATTTCAAAAAGGTTTTTCTGGCCTGGGATGGCAGCTGACATAGATAAATGGGTAAGCACTGCCACTGAAGAAAGGGGCGCCGGTCACATCTGTGGGCGAGGACGGAATAAAGGCCAGCTGCTCGGCAGGGAGTGACATAAGTTCTTAAATAAGTGTCATACAACACTCGCGGGTTGCGAGTAGGACATACTGCTACTGATAGATCGAGACGTTTGGTTGTGGACACTATGCTGGACAAATGTGATATTCTGTGCCTGCAAGAAACCTGGCTGGCCAAACAAGATCTGGATAAGTTGAACACTCTACAGATGAACTTCCATGGGGCTTGAGAGTCCACTACTGACCACAGTACAAGACTGGTTCCAGGTAGGATAGCTGGTGGTGTAGCCATACTGTGGAATATCAAATATGACTCAGTGGTGAAGGTGGTGCATCTAAATGTGGACTGGGCCATAGGGCTAGAGTGTAATTATAATGGAAAGAAATTTACTGTTTTAAATGTCTATACACCGTATGAATCTTATGAGCATGAGGATGAATTTCTGAACAGGTTAGCTTTTATTCAGTCCTTCATAGAGGACAACAGCTCATCTTGTGTTTATGTCATGGGTGATTTTCATGCTGACATGTCAGATAGCAAATCCTTATTTGCAGCACGCCTGCAGAAGTTTTGTAATAAGTCTAAATTAATTCTACCAAGTAAAGCTTTGATGCCTGACACAAGTTTTACCTACGTGAGTGAACCGTGGCACACAACATCTTGGCTAGACCATCTTGTGACCACAGCTGATGCTCATGCCTCTCTGGTAAATGTGGAGATATGTTATGAACTTGCCACCTCTGATCACATATCTATTGCTGCACTGTTAAACGTTGATAATGTTCCCCTGCTGTCCAGAAATAATAATGCTGCTTCCTCAAGTAAACTGGACTGGTCAAAACTGAGCAGAGAGGATGTGGCTGGTTACTCACTGCGAACAGACAGTCTTTTAAATAATATTGCACTGCCTCAAGAGGCCCTTATGTGCTCAGACATGAACTGTAAGAACACGCAACATGCTGAAAACCTCTGTGCCATGTATGATGATATTGTGAAATGTCTCAATGCTTCTAGTGAACCTGTTTGTAAAAGTAAATGTAAGGTACCCAACATCAGACCTGGGTGGAAAGAGCTTGTGGCTGAGCAGTACGCTGAGGCAAGAGAGGCCTTCAGACACTGGTCTGAGGCAGGTAGGCCTAGACATGGGGTATTGCTAGATTTGAAAAAAACGCACAAATGCTAAATTTAAGTATGCACTCTGTTTTATTAAGAAAAATGAAAACACAATGAGAGCAGACTCGCTTGCCAGAAAGCTACAGAACAACAACCTTACTGACTTCTGGAAAGAGGTTAAAGTAATGAATAACAATAAAACACCCCTACTGTCTGACATTGAAGGTGTTAGTAGCCCAGAAAAAATAGCTGAGCTTTGGTGTGAGCACTACTGTAACCTTTTTAATTGTGTCAAAAGTAACCCAGTTACAATCACTCATGAACATAGTAATGTCTCAGCAGATATGATAATTAGGGCAGCAGGTATCTATGATCAATCAATCAATCAATCAATCAATCAATTTTTATTTATAAAGCCCAATATCACAAATCACAATTTGCCTCAGAGGGCTTTACAGCATACAACATCCCTCTGTCCTTAGGACCCTCACAGCGGATAAGGAAAAACTCCCCAAAAAAAACCCTTTAATGGGGAGAAAAAAATGGTAGAAACCTCAGGAAGAGCAACTGAAGGAGGGATCCCTCTTCCAGGACGGACAGACGAGCAATAGATGTTGTACAGAACAGATCAATATAATGATTTAACAGTAATCCATATGACACAATGAGACATAAAGAGAAACAGATATTATATTAATAATATGATTATATATGTATGTGACAATAATGATGTGTGTATAATAGTACAGGTATGACTAATAGTAACAGCAGCAGTGGGAGGCATCAGGCAGGACCATGGCAGCAGCACAACCACGACACACCATCCAGGCACAGCTGCGGTACGATGCCATTAATATGTTGGATAACAACAAAGCCTGTGGTATGGACTGCATTACTGCAGAGCATCTAATGCAAGCCATAAGCTCTGTCCTTTGCTCTCCATGTGTTTTAATGGTTGCTTGGTTCATGGTGTCCTGCCTAATGCTATTATGTCCGTATTGCTAGTGCCGGTGCTGAAAGACAAGGCTGGTAAGCTTAACAGTATTGACAATTATCAACCTATTGCATTAGCCAGTATCTTGTCTAAAGTACGGGAGAGAATACTTTTAACAAAACTAGAAATGTATGTCCTCACTAATGACAATCAGTTTGGGTTCAAAAGAAAGCATGGAACTGACATGCGTGTCTATGCTCTTAAGGAGATTGTGTCCAGGTACACTAGCCTGAATTCATCTGTATTTCTATGTTTTATTGATGCATCAAAAGCATTTGATCGAATTAACCATGAAAAACTGTTTGTAAAGCTGCTGGAAAGAGGTGTCCCCAATTTTTTTGTGAGAATTTTAGTGTTTTGGTATGCTCATCAAACATTCCAGGTTAAATGGGACAATGCTGTGTCTGCTCCATTTTGTGTCAGTAATGGAGTGCGGCAAGGAGGAATTTTGTCACCTATTTTATTTAATGTGTACATGGATGACTTATCTAATAAGTTAAATAGTCTAAATACAGGCTGTCTTGTGGGCAACATTATTGTTAATCATCTTATGTATGAAGATGACCTAATCTTGCTCTGTCCATATAGTGCTTGGCTGCAGCAGATGCTGAAGGTGTGCTCCCAGTATGGCCTTGATCATGATGTAAAGTATAATGCTAAGAAAGCCATATAATGATAGTTAGAAGCACTGAGGACAGGAAATCAACTTTCCCAACCTTTTATTTGTCAGACAGACATCTTGGTGTATGTGAGGAGGTTAAATACCAAGGTCATGTCATATCTGATGACTGGACAGATGACAAAGACCTCTACCGACAACGCTGTAAAATTTATTCTCAAGCTAACATGCTTATAAGGAAGTTCTGTGAAGTGCTCCCTGTTTAGAACCTATATAACAACATTATACTGCTCAATTGTGGTCTAACTATAAGAAAAAGAGTATGTAGAGGCTTAAGGTAGCATACAATGATGCAATGAGGTTGCTGCTTTGTGTCCCTAGGTGGCATAGTGCCAGCCAATTATTTGGTAAATGGAATGGTAAATGGACCTGCATTTTTATAGCGCCTTTCTAGTCGTCTGACCACTCAAAGCGCTTTTTACACTACGAGTCACATTCACCCATTCACACACACATTCATGGCCGAGGCTACCATACAAGGTGCCACCTGCTACTCAGTTTTTTTAACACACTCACACACCGATGGAGGCATCATCGGGAGCAATTTGGTTCAGTATCTTGCTCAAAGTTACTTCGACATGCAGACTGGAGGAGCTGGGGATCGAACCGCTCATCTTCCGATTGGTAGATGACCCGCTCTACCTCTGAGCCACAGCCGCCCCATTTGTGTCCACTAGAGTGCCTTCATGTGAGGCACTCTAGTGGACAATTGATTTTTAGCTTTATGTGCCGTCTGGACAAGTCAGAGAACCAAATAATTGAAGCCCTAGTCAGCCCCCTGAAAAGCTGCTATAGATTCACTTCTAGGTTAAGAAGGCATTGGTGCAATAGCCTGTTTTCCCAAAAGGTTAATATGTGATTTTGTATGTATTTTGTATCTCCTTTTATTCTATTTATTATGTATGTGTATGATATGGACCTGTGTCTGCAATAAAGCTTTATTATATTATGTTATATTATATTATATTATAAAACAGATAAGGACTTACAGCACACAGTTAATTAAGGTGTGAGCTGTGCTGCTGTGACATGAAAAATCTGTCATATATAGGCCGTTTTCATGGAAGACGTGTTTGGACATGTTACTGCAGGAACAGCACAGGTGTAAATAACTGTCACACTCAGAAAGGAGCCCCGGAGCTAATGTTATTAATAACACCTGTGCTTTTCCTGCTGCAACAAGTTGAATATCTGCTGTGAGAAAAAGCCTGTTGGTCACATTTCAGGTTTAAAAAGAAAGGCACATGCAAGTCCAGGGTCAATTGTCATTTTAACCTGAATAAGGAGTTAAAACCAAGAACAAAAAACCTTAAAGACAACGAAAGTTCATTGGTAAAATTATTTGAACTAATGAACAAGCCACCCAACTTCTCTGGACAGACTCATACAAACACTTTTCCTGTGTTTTGCTGTGTGTCCACAACATGACTCCCAACTCAGTCAGCTATTAAAGGAATACTCAACCCATAAAATGAAATGTTTTAAATATTGAGATTTTATTAACAAAAGCATGTATTTGGGAAGTACTGAGACTACAACTAGATAAATGAGACCTGGATTATAGTGCAGGAGTTGTGCAAGAGTTTGTAAACAGTTGTTGTGATGTAGTTTTGCTGTTATTAAAGAAGTAATTCACTGCTAGAAAGTTGCTCTTTTCATAAAACTGGGCTGTCTATGCAGTAGAAAGACTAAAAACTTTTGAAATTGGCGCTACATGACTAGAGAAAACAAAAGAAAAGGACAGTGGCATTGGCTTTTGCTCAAGAGTTAGAGAACATACAACTACCAGATTGCGCTGCACCTCACCAGACCAAAAAACGCTCTAGCTGGTGGCTGACATAGTGTGAGCTTGTTTTTCCACAGAAAACAATATGGCGGCAGACTGGAAACAAAAGCTGTGCGTTCCAGTACCCATACTACCATTACTATATAGCACGCCAGAAGAAGATTTAGTGTGTCCCAATACATAGTATGTCAAATGCACTATGCCAAAAACACCAGGATGTTCTACTACATCTGGTCGGATTTTGCAGTATGCAAGCCAGCAGGCTTTTCTGTCTACTCTGACCCACAATCCTCTGCACAGCAGAAGAAACATCACATTGACTGAGCCACAAACGGATGACCAGTCAAATAGTAATAATGGGAATATTGATTGTTAAATTGAACAAAATAATCATAAATATTACAAACAACAATAGTAAATAAATATAAAAATGACAATGACAGAGAACTGAGGATATAATATAACTGTCACAAATATAATATATTCAAATCTAAAGTTTGTGCAGTTATAACTTTAATGTTAAACTACATACATTGCAAAGTAACAGCAGCAGAGCTCTACAGGCTGATCTCCATCTCTGACAAACATGGTGAGTGCCGTTTGTTTTCTCTCCAAGGTAACAGATCTAAAAGCAAAAGGGTCAAAATTCAGGGCGTAATGTAATGAGACAATAGTATGTCCCGATCGCGTGCATACTGCATGCAACAGTACGTACTTTTTAAGGGCAGCTGCAGTACATACTAAAAGTAAAAAGAAAAAGTACCCCCAGTTTTTTCAGCCTCTGCTTTTACAAAACAGGAAACAGTTTGGCACCCACTTCCTGTTTACAAGCTCTTGAATTACAGCTAAACAGTGCACTAAAATATATTTCTAACAACATTTTAGGCGACAAATGTGCAATACAGTAACAGAATTTGATCAGCATCGTTCACCATCGAGGCATCTAAGATAAACAAAATTTCCCTGATGAATTCAACATAACATGGAGTGAGTAACTGCTGATCATTTTGTGGATAAGTATTCCTTTAATACCCATGATTTACCAACACCAGTCAGCGCACGATGAACAACTTGTGACAAATGTCTGTTTGTCTTTTTTTTTCTCATGACATGCCAAAGATATCCTGTTAGTCTAAACGACTGTAATTACAACCTGAAGCAAAACACTTGAACATAAGCACATAAACTTTACTTAAGAGAACATATAAGAAGTGCGTTATCTACACAGGTCCCCCCAAACTGAAAGTGACAGGCTTGTTTAAAGCAAAACTGTCAAAATAAAGCTAATATGTAACGTCGGTAGAAAACAAGTTTAATTCAGATACTTTAGAGGATTGTTAACAACTTAAGCATGTCATGGTGTTTAAAGACATGACTTACTTTTAATGACATACTTACCTGTCTTGTGTTGCAAGTGTCTGAGTCTGATGCCATGAGAAATGTCTGTCATATTGACCACATATTGTCTGGAGGGGTTGGCGGTGGACTATGACAGCTAACACAGACAGAATTTAAAAGGGATATGGACAAGCAAGGAGGGCAGGCACACAGAAAGGGAAAGCAGAGCCAGAGAAACGGTGGGAAGATTTTCTAATGCTCGATGTTTCAGTGAAAGCTCTCTGTCTGACATGGTGATCTATATGGTAAGAAATGAATTTATGGAGATTTTTTAAACATGCTTCATGTTTTTACAGACAGTAAAACATCATGAAGCTGCAGACTGCCCTTCTGTTGGTCTGTCTATTCAGGACAAGCTTTGCTCTTCCAGTGAGTTAAATCTCTTGCTACAGTAAATATTTCTCGAATCTTCTAAAATGGCAGAGTTTAAGTTTTAGTTTTTGTGTTTTACAGGTACAGATTGTACAGCAATGAGGTAAATATATCTGTTACTTTTATGTTTGTTGGTTGCTAAGTCAAAATCTGTTGTCATTTAGAAATAATATTACCAAATTTAATACAACCTTTTCATGTGTTCAGATCCTTCGACTGAACGGACTAACTCTTGCAACTCTTGGACAAACACAGGTACTGAAAGCACATTTTTATCTTTTACATTTTATTATCTAACGCCTGTGATCGTCCCCAACGGCCAGCAAGAGCAGCTTGGACCTCCACAGGATCCCAACGCTCCTAATGTCCCCCAGCAGGCCCAAAACCCTGTTCAGGTATTTACGCAGCATGGAGAATACTGGCAGAGTGTGAAGTGATTACTTTGTGTTAACCCTCCAGCTGCTGCTGCTCACAGTCATATAATAATATTTCCCTGTGCTTATTGAGAAAACAACAAATGTTAACATTGTATTTCAGTCTTATTTTAAAAAAAAAAATACACTGTCTAAATAAAGATGTGTTTCATAAAAGACCAGCGTAGCAGTGCTCAGTGCATATTAGCTACATATTGACTAAACAATTAGAAATAAAGGGAAAAAGTGAGCTAAAATTATTTAGAATATCATAATGACTGTGTCTGTCAGCGTCCCTTTACCAATTTGAATTATGGTTAAAAACAGATGCAGCAGACTCTGATGACTAAAGACTAGACTTGATAACATAGCTGCAGGTGTTGAGTCAGGTGCGGTCACTGTGATGCAAAGTCGACTGTCTGCCCTATTGACCACACACTGTTGAAATCATGTCACCGCAGTCACATTACAGTGTTGCATAAGTGTTGTACGATTCCCCTCTGCTGCTTATATGTTTCATTAATTCGTGCTACTGACTGATTTATTTGTTAATTTTTTTTTTTTTTTTGTGGTGATCTAATTTATTTCTTGTTGGTTTCGTGCTGATGATGCTTGTAACCATGATGTAGTTCAGTGTGGGTGTGGTTTACTTACACATATTTATATGTATTTTTGCAATTGTTTTATATTGATTTGTTTATTTTATCCCATATTCTGATGTCTGTTAATATAATGGTTTAGTGCCTGAAGGCTGCATTTAAAACAAGACATTGCATTTGAATGGCTTTTACCTCAAAATTTAAAATTTAAATAAAATATATGGATAAATACTATAGTTGATATTCAGGGACCGGTTGCAATAAACACCTTAAGTTTTCTACATAAGTATGACATGTAGGCCTTAATTTCTCCTTAGCTGAGGGACTTATTTAAGGGTGTTGCAAAGTTTCACTTAGTGCTGGGCGGTATGACCAAAAATTTATATCACGGTATTTTTCAAACTTATGACGGTATCACGGTATATCACGGTATTTTTTTTTTCATGCACGACTGGGTGTTAACCACATTTTTTAATGATTTATAGAGGAATTACTGTGGTAAATTGGCTTAGAATGGCCTATTTTACTGTCATGAGGAGTGAATATTGCAGAAAAACATTAATGGCCACACTAGTATTGATACAGGTTTGCATGGCCCTACAAAATAATGATGTTTACAAAGAGGTGGCATTCATGAGGTCTGTACTACGAAGGAGGCTCAACATAGCCAGGCTTTGTGTTCATGTTTTGGCTTAACAAAACCTAAAGCCCCTAAACAAAGTTAAACAGTATCACGAAGGTGGTTATCAACTTGGTTTGTCAAGTCCGGCTCTCAGCTTTGTGCTCCTGTGCGTTCACATAAGGCTCGTTCGAGATGAGCCAGGCCTGTGCAGATTCGATCACCGGTGATCGGCGCACAATGCATGCCGGTTAGTTTTGTGTCCGACTTCACCCCGACTTGCTCTGACGTATTACAAAAATGGACAGCGATAAAATCGCGAGAGCGAGGCGGCCGCAGTTTTTAGAGCCAGGCGCTGCAGTTGCTCTCCACCGACTGCACCGCCTGGCTCACACCTGATCTAACAGCTGATTGGTTTAGATGTCCACCCAGCAATATGACGTTAATTTTTGTTGAATTTTAGATATTTGAATTTTATTTGTCCGATCTGAAGGTTTATCCTCTTAACGGAATACATGTTGTGTGGCTAATGGAGACTGAGAATGAACTTATATATATATATATTATATATATGAGAATATTTTAATTAATTGACATCATATCGGACAGGATGTAAGTGTTTCTGTGACTTCCTGTACGGACTGAGGGCTGCTGGAAACTGTCAGGAAACTGTCCGACTTGATCGCGGCTATTTGTCACCGCCTCCTGCTGCGGCCGCCTGCTCTCGTCTACTTTCCAGGCGAGGCGCAATTCATCTCGAACGAGCCTATTAAAAGAGGTGTTTGGCGTCATATGATTCTACTTCCGCAGATTGTCGCTGATTTCAGCCAAGAGGAGCAGGTTGTTTTAATGGAGAGAGTATGAGCGATATAAAAAAAGCGTGATCACAGCCAAAAAGCAACACTGCTGCTGCAAATATGATCATTAATAATAAGTAAAGAGAGGAGGCTGATTTTAATTTCTGACAGCTGAACATTGCGGTACTTTTAAATACGAAGCTGTATCCATTTAAACAAAATAAACTAGAGCAACAACTGTCATTTTTAAATTGTGTTTTATATTGTTTTCATATATTTTACTGATCGCAGTTATAGCATGCGAGTGTGTTTTATTGAAAGTGAGGCTGGGTGTGCGTATGAATATACAGTGAACTTTTTAGGTGCTGTACAAGTAAATCTTATAGCCTATTGTCTCTGTACAATGACAACAAAGACCTTTTTAACTGTGAAAATAGCATAGACCTATTCAAGATTTGTGTTTGGGCAACACTGCCATATACCAGGCGAAACACTGAAATTAATTTATTCATGGCCACATCAAAGTGAAATGCTTAACTTTACTGATTACCTATCTGATTATCTGTAATGCTGCGAGCGCACAACTTGTTTCAGTGTCCTCCTGACGCTCGGCTCAACAGTGAGTATTCCCTCAGCTGATCATCTGTAGGCGGAGACGCTCAGAGAGAAAGTAAACACCAGCGGATCAGTGCGAGCTATCCCTCCGTACAAATGCTCGGTTCTGATCCAGCTCCACTGGACTTTCAAAGTAAAGGTTACGCCAGCTCCAAACGCGCTAAATTGTGAAACAGCGGCGCTTTTATAGCTGATTTTACGATTAAACTCTGAACATAACCTGATCCCGACCAGGTGAGCTAAACATAAGTTACCATGGTGATCTAGCCAGGTTAAAAGAGAGCCACCGTCGTGACACTGAAAACCCTGGCTTTAGACTCAACATACCTCGCTAACCCGTTAATCTCGCTTCGTAGTACACCCCTATGATTCTAATTAAGTGAAGGAATCAATACAAACGCGTCTCTGAGTGACATCTGACTCGTCTTTTCTCTTGCAGTGCCACTGCCAACGTTACCTGCAGACGTGGAGGACGCAGATCTTAGTTTCGTGCATTCTTGATATTCCAAGACATGTTTGTGCCTGAGGTGATGAAGCATATTGCTGTACGAGGCTGAAGTTGGCATCCGATTCACAGCTTCCGATTGGAATTTTCCGGTCCACCTTAAAAGTGTCATAACGCCTGTAGATGGCGGTATTCAGTCGTTTTCCTAATTCATGAACTGAGAGCATGAAACATTAGAGAACGATGAAAGGAGAATCAGCCCTAGATTGCAACGGTATTTAATTCATCTAAAAAACAGGATTTTATTTATTTTAATTGTAGATCTACTCACAGTGAAATGTACACAATGTATTTCTCTGTCTTTTTCTGATCTACATCACATTAGACCTGTTCCTGATATAAAACCACAAGACATAGACTCCTCAAATCTGGACTGAATTATTCCACAGGGTCTATACATTCATAAAAACACAGTCTCTGATTTGTGAAACCTTTATTGTATTTGTGAAAATGCAAAAAAGGCACATTTCACTGCTTTTTTCTCATCTAGACCACATTAGACCAGGTCCAGGTCTAGATCCGCTACACATAGACTCCTCAAATCTGGACTGAATTATTCTACAGGGTCTATACATTCATAAAAACACAGTCTCTGATTTGTGAAACCTTTATTTTATTTGTGAAAATGCGAAAAGGTGTATTTCACTGCTTTTTCCTCATCTAGACCACGTTAGACCAGGTCCAGGTGTACAACCGCTACACTTAGACTCCTTAAATCTGGACTGAATTATTCTACAGGGTCTATACATTCATAAAAACACAGTCTCTGATTTGTGAAACCTTTATTTTATTTGTGAAAATGCAAAAAAGGCACATTTCACTGCTTTTTTCTCATCTTTCCGCCAGACTGATGGCGAAAAAAAACAAAAACAAAAACATAAAGTCGGTCTCTTACTGCTGTATTTGTAAGGATATAAGTGTAAAAAACGGGGAAAAACAGTCCAGATCAGAGCGTTTCTGAAATAAGATTAAGAGGTAATGTGACATCATAGTTGCCATGTCAACCTCTCTTGCACTGTCTGGCAGTCTTTCTTTCTCTCTCTCTCTCTCTCTCTCTCTCTCTCTATCTCTATCTCTCTCTCTATCTCTCACTGTGTGTGTATGTGCATGTGACATCGCTGAATGTCGTTGACCTTCTATCCTTCGTTTCCCACCCTGTTGGTTTTGTCTGCTTTACTTTTTAACCTTTATCTGACCCAGGTTTGAGCAAATTATTGGTAAAGTCCATGGCGCTGACCATGGTGCTGAAATAGCCTATGAATGAATGAATGAATGAGTGACGTCATAGCATTTTTTTTCCTGCTGTATAGTGCATCGCACATCGCCACTCACTAGGCTGCTGACTGGCTGCCATAAGCTACACACAAATACAACATTAAGAAGTTATAACAAATGCAAATTTTATTACATTTTCTCCATAAGGAGGCTGACAGTGATTCACCACAGACAAAAGCAGACTAGAACGAAATCGCTTTAACAGCCACATTGTCATTTTAAGCACTGCCCTTGGTGCTGAAGATGCAAAAATAATCAAATGTCTATACTCCAAAACTCACTACCTCTGACATGACAGGTAGTGTACATAGATCAAAAAAACATCAGAAAAACAGAAGTCCCGCAAACCAACAGCAAGTGCCGATCACCATGGCCAAAAAACTTCGCATATCTGAAATAAAAAAAATAAAAACAAGACAGCTGTTAGCAAATGCTGTTGCTGCTGCAGCTATTAGGAAGGAAAGATTGTTTAACCTATAATTCAGCATTATGTGGCCTTTTTTCCACAGCAAATAAATTATTTCCTCTTAACGATACGCAAGTCGGTGTCAGCGGAGATTCCGTCATCATCTACACATCACCACAATGGGAATATACCATAGAGTGACTCAGAGAAATGCCGTCTAGCAAAAGATAAATATTTTCACCATCATTTTAGTTATGAAATTTTACTTATAGCCTCACGTATGATATTCAAGGTGCGCGCGCACACAATTAAACAGGATCTCACACACATAAAACGTGACTTTTCACAAATAAAATAAAGGTTTCACAAATCAGAGACTGTGTTTTTATGAATGTATAGACCCTGTAGAATAATTCAGTCCAGATTTAAGGAGTCTAAGTGTAGCGGTTGTACACCTGGACCTGGTCTAACGTGGTCTAGATGAGGAAAAAGCAGTGAAATACACCTTTTCGCATTTTCACAAATAGAATAAAGGTTTCACAAATCAGAGACTGTGTTTTTATGAATGTATAGACCCTGTAGAATAATTCAGTCCAGATTTGAGGAGTCTAAGTGTTGCGGTTCTAGACCTGGACCTGGTCTAATGTGGTCTAGATGAGAAAAAAGCAGTGAAATGTGCCTTTTTTGCATTTTCACAAATAAAATAAAGGTTTCACAAATCAGAGACTGTGTTTTTATGAATGTATAGACCCTGTAGAATAATTCAGTCCAGATTTGGGGAGTCTATGTGTAGCGGATCTAGACCTGGACCTGGTCTAATGTGGTCTAGATGAGAAAAAAGCAGTGAAATGCACCTTTTCGCATTTTCACAAATAGAATAAAGGTTTCACAAATCAGAGACTGTGTTTTTATGAATGTATAGACCCTGTAGAATAATTCAGTCTAGATTTGAGGAGTCTATGTCTTGTGGTTTTATATCAGGAACAGGTCTAATGTGATGTAGATCAGAAAAAGACATAGAAATACATTGTGTACATTTCACTGTGAGTTACACATATTAGAGAGTAGATCTACAATTAAAATAAATAAAATCCTGTTTTTTAGATGAATTAAATACCGTTGCAATCTAGGGCTGATTCTCCTTTCATCGTTCTCTAATGTTTCATGCTCTCAGTTCATGAATTAGGAAAACGACTGAATACCGCCATCTACAGGCGTTATGACACTTTTAAGGTGGACCGGAAAATTCCAATCAGAAGCTGTGAATCGGATGCCAACTTCAGCCTCGTTATTGCTGTGTTGCCTCCTGCGGCTATAACTTTAGCCCGACATTTAAAGATAGGCCTAATTGTTGTTTGATCGACGGCGGATTTTTTAAAGCCGAAGAACTTCCAAACAACAGATAGGCTACGGCTCCTCTTTTCGGTACAAGTTCTTCTGTGTCATTTTCTAGGCCTACTTGTTCTGTAACTTTGGTTTCAGAACTTTCACTGTTTTTATCCATTTTCTTAACCGGCATTCTCCTCTGCCATGCTGTGGATCCTACCGTGGATATTGCTGGGGTACACAACGCTGTTCTGCCAATGGACCCCTGACTCCCGGGGAAGCAGCTTCGTTCGAGCGCTCCTCCATCGGACCATGCCACCGCTGTACTCCACCTCTGATCTCCACTCCTTCAACCACCACCTGCCTCCGAATTGCCTGGACGTTCTCAAGGACAATGGAATACTTCGCCAACGTCGCCCTCCACACAGAGGCTCCGGCCGTAAGTTTTTCCACCACTCCTCATTTCCTAACTCCATCCCGTCCATCTGGTACCTGTCGCACTCCGTCATTACGTCATCACAATAAACAGCACGTGAATCTGTCAAATCTCCGCTCACTACGTCGGTCTACTCAGCCAATCACAAAGCACCACCATCTGAAACTGGCTCTCCTCAACACTCGCTCCCTCAACAATAAAGGCCTCATTCTGAACGACTTCATATCTGACAATAAGCTTGATTTACTCTGTTTAACTGAAACCTGGCAAAAACCCCTGGACCAGGGTTTCCCCTAGAAAAAAATGGCACCGGACAACGTGACCGGCAGGTTTTCAAATTACTGGACAAATGTTTGAAATGCCGGTCAAATATTTTCTGAATTTATTGAGCTTAAATCTTACAAAGCTTACTATACTTTACAAAGCGCCCCGCTCTTGCCTGTCAAATTTCGTGCGGACTGAATTTAAATAGGGTGGTAGGGGAATTTGTTCAACGACATGCCAAAAGATCAGGACATAGTCTACTCACTTGCAAGCCTGTAAGAAAACGTAGTCCTGTTGCTAAGTGAGCGTGTATTCACAATTGATGTAATCTTTGCCGCTCTACGTGATAAACCGATTTAAAATAGAAATAGGGCCTAATTTGGTCTTAGAAACATTTGTTCTATCTTCACATACAGTTGTGTAACAATCTGAGTGGACTGTTTACAAAAACTGATTATAAAATCCTGCACTGTGCGTCAATGATTAATGAGGAGTCAAATAGCGGAGTACCACGGACTGCTCCCGTATAATGACAGTCACAGAATCAGCGCCCTGACAGCGACTATGACACTTAGGCTCTATAGGGTGATCTGTCACTGACTGAGTGAATAGCCTCATGGAAATGATATTTTACAATTCTTCACATTATTTACTGACGAAATTCGTTAAGGCAAGTAATTTGGTGCTTTTAAAGTCATGATGGCTTAAAATGATAAATGATATGAAGGATATATAACAATGATATCAAAGCATGTCAATTTATAATCCTTTTTTATTTAAAAGTATACTGTATCAAATAAAATGAGTGCAATTGACTCACGTGCATAACTAAAATAAATATTGCACAACACAAGCCTGCGCTCTTTTAACATGAACATAAAGAAACTGAAGGCCTAGATAAAACAATTTGCAAACCAAAAACACATCTGGACTGGCTCATACCGTTGTAATAACGCGGCGTGCTGCCAACTTGAAATAAAAAAGTTCGGTATTGAAATATATATGCAATAAAAACTCTATATAAACAAAATGAAAAAATCCCTTGACATGTTTCAGGCTTCTCCTCCTCCTTTTTCCTTAAATTTTTACGCATTTTCGCTTGTTTGAAGTGAGCAGCAGCTGCATTAAAATCAAAAGTGTGCAGTGTCGCCCCGCAACTTGAAATGCGCATCAGTCTTGTGACTTTGTTCTCCCCTAGGCGACTTCGCTGTGCTGTTTTGATCCGGTTCTGCAGCAGGGGTGAAAGTTTTTTTTTGTTGTTGTTTTTTTTCTTTTTTAAGTGCTTTATTTAGACAAAGTAAGCATAACAGCAGCGTCAGCCAGGGTCGGTTCTAGAAAATGATGACTAGGGGTGCATCTCAGATCAGAGGGGGTGCACATGCCTGGCACGTTATGCAACACTAAATTATGCATTTTCCCGTCATTTCAAGCCGAATGATACTAGCCAAACAAGAATATTTAAAGTGTCTTTCAAATGCTTTATTGCAGCAATATTGTAGCAGAACAACAAAAAAGGCTACATTTAGTCTGGGCTACCTCACCCATCAGACAATCTAGCAACAGATGTTTCTTACCCTGAAAATAAAACATAGAAATTCAAACTAATTTTATCTATACAGCTCAAAACCATCACTAAACATGACAGTCATTTCAAGTGGAATGATACCAGTCAAACAAGAATATTTAAAGTGTCTTTCAAGTGCATTTTTGCAGCAATATTGTAGCAGAACAAAGAAAATGCTACATTTAGTCTGGGCTACCTCACCCATCAGACAATCTAGCAACAGATGTTTCTTACCCTGAATATTAAAAAGAAAAATAAATAACAAAAATAAATGTAACCTGTGTGGTCCATTTAATCAGACAGAAACCGCCATACCACAGCAAAAGGTGTAGGTTTTATGGGAGTGGAGACAGTCTTCTGTGAAGGCACTTCCAGGATAGTGGCACACTGACACCACCAGGGGGCACAGGACCCTTATTGGACAGAGAGAGATGACAAAGATTAAACTAAGCTCATAAAAATAACATAGGGCACAGTAAAACAGAATTCTATTTAAAATATAGGCCCACCTAGAGGAACGGCATACCTTTACTTAGTAGAGCTGCAGCCTCCTTGAAGATGTGTTGAGTTTTCTCAGCAGTTTCTCTCTCCACTCTCCAGTGAACTTTTGGGTGAGGTCCTTCTCAACAGCAATCTGAATCAGATGGGCTTTTCTTTTGTGCATCATGCTCCTTCTGTGTTCACTAAACACATTCTTCAACATTGAGAATGAATTTTCACATGTTGCAGTTGATGCGCCAAAGGTTAAGCTGAGCTTCAGTGTTTCTATGACAGTTGGCATAGCTGCCAGAGACATGCTGTATGTTTTCAAAATGTCCTGCGTTGTCCAGCTTTTGTTTTTGTCAGATTTGGCCATTTCATCTTTCAAAAAGCGCTTTGCCACAGTAAACTCAGCTTCTTTAGCATCTATCCCTGTCAAGTCCAACAGAGGCTTAACTTTGTTGACATCCATGAAATGTTCACTCTCTGGGTGTACGGCACACAGCGCCTGCACTAGTTGGCTATTTCTTTCATTAAATCTAGCAGTCATTTCTCCCACTACTGCATCCAGAGTACTGAAATACAATCTTTTGCACTCTGTCTTCTCTCCCACTTCTTTGTGACGGTGACCAACTGGTGTTTCCACCACAAAGTCTTTCAAGTGACTGGTCATCTTTTCTCTTCGTCGTTTGGATTGTGAGGGCGTGGCAGAAGAAGGCTCTGTAATCTCTCTGTCTTTTGTGTATCTCTCCCAAAGTGCATCAAACTGACTGTCACTTCTAAGTTCTTCCACACATTCAAGTGCACTTTGGACAAGACGGACACCAGTGTAGAGGTCAGTGGATTTTGCTTGGAGTGCAGTATTGGGGGGATCCAGCAAACCCAATATCTGATGTGTCATACAGGCAATGAACGGAAAACTGGGCTCGGTAATGGCCTTCAAAAGCCCTGTGGCTTCAATTCGCACATCTGCTCCAATGGTCAGGGTGCCTTCAATCTCCTGTAGAAGGTGGACAATGTCGTCACAGCTGTTCATGATCACTTTCACTGTGGCCAGATGGCCAGTCCACCGTTGCTCAAGCAGCCGCTTCAACTTCTCTCCTGTGTAGACTGCAGCTACTGTAGGTTTCCTTAAGAACTTGTAGAGAGCGTTACATACACCAAAGAAGTTCTCCAATGTTTTATCAGATGACATGGCATTCACTACCACCAGGTGAAGCTGGTGATTAAAACAGTGCACATAAGGCACCTCCCTCTGTAGTTCTTCCTGTATGAGTTTCTGCATTCCTCCATGTACACCTGACATGACACTTGCCCCATCGTAGCACTGGCTTAGTATCTTCCCTGTATTTAATCCAATATCTTCCAACTGTGACAAAACGAGTTGAGTTAGAGCCTTAGCATCACAGTGTTTACTGGTTGGCATTGAAATAAGTCTCTCTTTCACACTGTTGTCACTTTTATCCACAAAGCGAAGCACTATTGAGATATTTTCACATCCCGTGGGGTCTTTGGAGCTGTCCACTTTTAATGTGTACCACACATCTCCAATTTCATTTACAATTTCCTCAATTATGATTTTGCTCATTAGTTCAATGATTTCATTTTGTATATGATTTGATGTGTATGTCGCATTGGCAGGGATGGTATCAAAAATCTTCTTAAAGTCCTTGTCCTTTTTAAGTGTGTAATCCATCATGGCTAAAAAAAGACCACTACTTGTCTCACCTCTTGTATCCAAAGCCTCAACAGAGCCACGGAAAGGGAGCTGGTTTACAGCCAGGAACTGAATGATGTCCACAATAGATGTCACATAAGTGTGGTTTCTCTCAAGCTGGTCTTCATTCACAAGCGTGGACACCTCAGTCTTAGTCCCTTCTCTTCTGATCCTCTCCTGCCACAACGCCACTGATGTCATGTGTTCTCTGCTTGCTTCATGCCTTGCCAGTCCCTTATCACGCACAAGAGCATGGCGCCAGTTGTTGTAGCCACTAGTGGTGAAGGCATCTCTTTTACACCGTTGTCTGACTTGCTGGCGTGGTTGTGCTTGAACCACTTTCGAATATCCATTGTTTACTTTGTGTTAACGGTGCAGCAGAGAGCAGCGTCTTACTGATGCAGGTAACTGCGCGCTGGACGCAGATGAGTGACGTGCCCTAACGCGCGCGCACTTGTCTAAGTTTTTTTTCCTCTTTTCAACTGAGCATGCAGACACATAAACTGAGGGTGCAATGCATGGTTATGCACCCTCGTAGAACCGGGCCTGCGCGGAGCGCTGTCATCACAGCGATGGCATCTCGTTGCACACTTGTGACATCAATGAGTGGAGCTGTAGCTGCAGCAGACTCGTCCTCACTTGTAATTTTTTTGCCAAAATGACCAATAATGGTTTGGATGGCTGATTCAGCATACTCCCGAAGCTCTGAACAGACGGAGTGATAATTAATCAGTGATTTTTTTTTTAACTGAAACGTCAGTAAACAACGTTTGAAAAATAAATAGGCCTATGATACCTAGATGGCACTAGGTATCATATTTTTAGCACAGTGCCCTTTTGTCATGCATGCAGCCTATAGATTAGATACTATAATAATATATTATTTTTGTTATGCTTATGAATGATTACACCGTAGGCTATATGTCGTGATACAGGCATTTCAGGTTATCAAATTTGCTTCAACTTACCACTCGTTCCGTGTGGGTAGCGGGAGGGGTTCAGAAGGACATCAAGGCAGTTAAGTAGATCCAGTGAATCCTCAGGGAATCGGTCGTGTAACGCATCCATTAAATGTTGGATGTAGTGTGCTCTGGCTTTTTTGATAGCCTGCACGGCCCGGTCACCTGCGTGTGTCACCTAGACATCCCTGTACATGTTGTCTTCGCACTCCGCCTGAAACAGCTCCTCTTCTGGACCGGGCGTATCTCTTATCTGTGTTAGTGCCGCAACTGATGCTTGAACCATTGGTCTGATTGTGGCCAGATTTACATCGTCTTTCTGGAAAATCTAATTCAGTTTGGTCATCACAGCAGACAGTGTGTGAGTCAAGGCGATGAAGCTGTATGGCTGGATTTGGCCCAGGATACCTTGGGCTTGGGCATTTCCTCCAACAACAGCCTCTTCATTTAGCTCCATCACTAGAGCTGGCCAGTTACTTCTGATGCTTTCCACTGCCTTGTGCAATGATAACCAGCGGACAGCGCACGGCTGCTTCAGACTTGTCATGTCTTCATCACTGGGCGCTGCTGTCAGTTGACGCAGGTGATTGGTCCTGCTGGCTGAGTGCTTGTAAAAGGAGTACACAGAGGCAACAGTGCGCTTGTAGGCCCCTATCTGGTCCACAGATTTTGCAGCGTCTTGCGCAGCCAGTGCCACTCGGTGTGCAATACAGTGCACCTGAATGAAAAATGCACTCTCTCTCTCCTCAGAAGAGCACCAACTCCAGGACGTTTTCCCATCATTACACTAGCTCCGTCTGAGCCCAAGCTGATGACACGGGACAGCTCCACATCCCTCTCGCGGACCACCTCAACCAGTTTGTTGAATATGCACTGTGCAGTCCCAAAGTGCACATCATACTTTCCCAGCAAACATGTTTCAACTCTCCCTTTTACTTCGAATTTGACGTATATAATCAGTTTCTTGTCCACGGTGATATTTACTGTCTCATCAATAATAACTCCAATGAAGTCACTCCCCTTTAGCTTTTCATCCAGCTGCTTCATCACAACACTTTCTAGCGCCTTTTCCATGTCAGCAACGGAGTCGCTGTGCCGATAAATGCCTTCACGTGTGACAAAATCTGGAGCCTTAACTGCTCCAAGTAGCTCAGTCAGCCCCTCATACTGGTGATATGCAATGTTATTTTTGTTCATATGGAGTACAACTTGTAGCTGAGAGCACAGCTTCTTGTTTAATGTTTCTGTAGCCTTCTCACAGTGGCCTTTCATCGCTGTTTGCTGTGAAAATAAACTGACCGCGATGATGTGATCATTGCACTGACTGTGCTCAATTAGAGATGAGCTTCTCATATTTGTTGATCCTTTGGTAAATCCATTCTTCTTGCCCGACTTTTCACAAAGTGAGCAAAACATTTTTTCTGTTCCATCCATAACTTCGCACCTTAGCCAGGGATATTTATCTTTCCATTCGGCGCGGAACGACCGACAGTTCTTTTTCTTTTCAGTGGGAGGCACGGCATCATCTGCTGCAGCCTCCGGGATTTCAGCCTCATCATCATCCTTCTCCTTTGAACAGTTCTGTTTCATAAAATAGTCTCTGATTTTAGCCAGCTCTCGCTATTTGTACTGCATGCTTTGTCAGAGTAAATGAAACAAGTGCTACAACTTTAGTTCCGCGTGAAAAAAAAGTTTTGTTCCACATAGACCAGGCCTATTCATAAAAAATAAGATTCAGGTTTTTGTTGTTGTTGTTTTTTAATAAAATGACACGTGGAAATTGCCTCTTTTTTTAATTCAAATTGTGCTTGGAGGGAATATTTTCACCAGACATTTTGACAAGCGGTGTTTAAAAATGTCGGACTTTGGCAGATTTTTCCGGTCAAACCACCCCACCTGGATTCACATACATGGACAAAACCCGCCCCTCTGGACGGGGAGGCGGGGTTGCTGCTGTTTACAGGAAGGACGTTAAAATGACCACAATTTCAATCCCCACTGCCACATCATTTGAACATCTTGCTTTTAAACTCTCTGGACCTACTCCCCTGGTTACAGCCATCATCTACCGCCCCCCCAAGTCAAACCCCTAATTTCTTTCCAACTTATCTGACTTTTTAACCCAGTTATGTGCCATCTCACCATCCGTTCTCCTCCTGGGCAACTTTAACTTTCACATTGACAACACTGACTGTAAATCTGCCTCTGACTTTCTGGACGTACTACAATGCTTCAACTTCATACAACACATCAACTTCGCCACACACAGCCATGGTCACATCCTGGACTTGGTCTGCTCCACAGGTCTCACTATCCACCACCTATCCAGCCTCAGCCTCCACATCTCAGATCACCTGGCTGTCATCATGGACATCAACATCCCCACTCCCACCCCAAAACACAAACGCACTATTTCCTTCAGAAACCTTAAATCCATCTCCCCCCCAACACTCTCTGTCTCTCTCACCTGTAAACTGCCTGCCTCCCCTCCCCCACTGACTGATAACCCCTCTGACCTTGTTAACTATTATAATGACACCCTCTCCACCTGCCTTGACGAACTTGCCCCCATTAAATCCAAAACAGTTTCCTTCAAACAGTCTGTCACGGGTAAGCGGTGTGACTTCCAAGAGAAATGCCAATAGTTGCCACTGGGGAATATTTCTGGCCCAAATCAGCATGCAGACAAGGACTTTAGAAGAATCATTAAACAATTTATTAAAAACACCAGTTAAAAAATAATCTCTTTAAGACAGGGGTAAGAGCCTTTGAGTATGAATAAAATGCCACCAAGTCCCAGTCTCTGTAAAAAAAAAAAAAAAGGAGTCCATGCAGGGCCTAGCCCAGGTGAAGCAGTCCTCCTCTAGCCTCCCGCTGTAGCCCACGCCGGTCTCCAGTCCCTCGTTGCTTGGAGGCTCTCTGCCTAGTGGAAGCAGAGGAAGGCAAATATCAGCAGCTTTGTCTTCCCTCTCAGTACATCAAGGATTTATAAAAGCAGGGCGAAATAAAGCTATAAAAATTATGGGAGGAGCCAAGATAGTTCTTAAAACACTGCAATCCAAATAAACACATCATCAAGTTAAAAAGAGCAAACAATTAAAAGCAGGCAGAAAACAATATAAAAGGCTCTCCCTCCCAATCGAGCTTTTAGCTGCTTTAAATCCTGATGCCTCCAAGCCACTGTAAAAACACCAACGCTGCTTTCCACATCCAACAATTCAAGGGAGGTACAATATGTTAGTGAGACTTAACTGAAGGAGGGGTGAAGCGCACGTTCACCCCTCCGCTTTCCCACGAAGCGTGTCTCACTCTCCCCCGCAGCTGCAGCGGTGCGTAGGTTCCACGTGCGCGCCGGCCTCAGTCTCCCTCGCCGTCTTGTGGAGGGCTCTTGCGGCGGCGGGCTGCCCTTCCAACGGCGACACGTTCAGACCGGGCCGTAGGCTGGAGATCCTTCTCCGTTGAAGTCCTTGTCGTGCACGCTAGTCTTCTTCACCAGCTCTGCTCCGCGTCTCCGTGGGCTCTGTTCTCCTCCGGGCTCTCCCGCACCTGCTCTGCCTCCCCTGATTAGCTGTCGGGACAGGTAGGAGACGCCCACAGGAAGCCCGGTCCACCAATCACTGCCCACCACCCACCGTGTCTTTCCGGGGCATTTAAAAGAAATGCCGCAAAAGCCTAGAGAGCTTCACCCAGGTATAGCGCCGCCACCAGAACCAGCCATACACACACCTTCACCACCACCCTGTGACAAGTCTGCTCCCTGGTGCACCCCTGAACTTCTCAAAATGAAAGCACGGAAACGCCAACTGGAAAGACTCTGCAAGAAAACCGGATTAGCAGTTCACCTACAAACATACACAGACCACCTTCAACAGTACAAAGACGCTCTCAACGCAGCCCGGTCCATCTACTATTCACAACCCATTCACTCCGGCTCCACAAACCCCAAGGCACTCTTCTCCACAATTAACACACTTCTCAAACCCAGTGGCAACACCTCCTCATCCTTCACAGTCGATAAATGCCAATCTTTCCTTTCATTTTTTCAAACCAAAGTTGACACCATCTACAGTACCCTCACCACCCCCCCCCCCACCGCCATCCCCACCTACCCGGAACCCCCCACACTCACCACTCAGCCCCTGTCTAATTTCTCCCCTCTGTCCCCTGTGCAACTTTCTACCCTCATGGCCAGCATGAAATGTTCAACCTGCACTCTCGACCCCATCCCATCCAAGCTCCTAAAGGACAGCCTACCTGCCATTTCCTCATTGATCACTGCCATCATCAACTCCTCCCTCAGCACTGGTTCTGTCCCCCAATCCCTTAAAACTGCTGCCGTCACACCCATCCTCAAAAAACCTGGTCTTGATCCCGATAACCCCCATAATTTCCGCCCCATCTCCAATCTCCCTTTTCTGTCTAAAATACTGGAACGTGCCATCGCCTCTCAGCTAAAAACCCACCTCACCGCCAATAACCTGTATGAAGAATTCCAATCCGGTTTCCGCTCCCAACACAGCACTGAAACAGCCCTTCTCCGAATCACCAACGACCTCCTCCTCTTCTCCGACTCTGGACACATCAGCATCCTCATCCTCCTTGACCTCACTGCCACCTTTGACACCATTAACCACACCATCCTCCCCTCCCGACTGCAATCAACTCTCCACATCACTGGCACTGCCCTCTCCTGGATAAAATCATACCTAGGGTGACCAGATGTCCCGCTTTGTGCGGGACAGTCCCGCATTTTAAATACTTTTCACACGTCCCGCAAATTGAGATAATGTCCCGCATTGTTATTGACAGTGGCACTTGATTTTTTGAAATGCAGTCTCACCGTAGGCTATAATCTGGCGCTTATCAAACAGCTGTGTGTATGTGGTCGGGAGACAGGAGAGCTGTCATCAGGGGGCGGGGTGGGCTCTGGGATGATCTGTCAATCAAGCTAGACGCGGGTGCGCGCGTCCGCTGCCCGGCCCCACACCGCCAAAAACAACAACAGCATCGCTTCGGCATGCAGCAGGAGACATGGAGGAAAAAGATGAAGGCACGACTCGTAAAAAAAGGAAATGCAGCTACAACAAAGATTGGGAAACCATTTATTCCTCCTGGGTAAGACCAGTGCAAGGTGACTGCACCAAAGTTTTTTGTGATGTTTGTCAGAGCAAGTTTTCCGTTTCACATGGAGGTGAATATGATGTGAGACGACACCAACAGTCCGAGACTCACAAAAAACGTGTGGCTCAAAAGAACAGTTCCCATTCCATGAATACGTTCCTGCTGAAACCCAAACAAGACTCAAACACAGATAAGGTGACAGCAGCTGAACTAACGAGCGTCTACCACACTGTAAAACACTCCCTGTCATACAGGTCAGAAGACTGTGGCAGTAAGCTAGCATCTGTCATGTTTCCAGACTCTGAGATCGCAAGCAAAATGACATGTGGTCGTACAAAGGCAGCAGCCATAGTTACAGATGTGCTTGCACCTGCCTCTGTGGAGACTTGTTTGAGAGAATTAAAAACACCACTGGTTGAAGAACTCTCAAGTGAAAAAAAAGTCCACACACCTTTTTTTTCTGTGGCTTCAGATGCATCTAATCATGGCACTACAAAATTATTCCCACTTTCTTTGAGGTATTGGACACCAGAGCTGGGTTTGAAAAGCAAGATTCTCGACTTTTATGAGGATAGCCATGAGTCGGCAGCGACCATACACCGCCAGATAACAGGCAAGTTAGACGAAAATGGCCTGCAACTGGACTTGATTTCAGCTTATACAGCTGATAATGCTAGTGTAAACTACGGGAAGAACAATTCTGTTTTTCAGAAGCTGAAGGCAGACAACAGTGGCATTATCAAGGCAAACTGTATGGCACACATTGTGCACAACTGTGCAAAGCGTGCTGGAGATAGACTTGACATAGACATTGATTCTGTGGTTAACAAAATATACAGTCACTTTTCAGTGTCTGCACAGCGTACGGAGGAATTGAAAGCAGTGTTTGCCTTTGTGGAGGAAGACTATCTTGCTGTCCGGAGAAATGTACCTACAAGGTGGTTGAGCCTGTGGCCGGCTGTCCAGAGGCTACACGAGAGCTGGGATGCCATTAAGTGCTACTTCCTGTCCCTGGGAGAAAGTCATTGCCCAAAAGCACTGTGGAATCTGTTTAAAGCAGATCAAGATGGTGAGGGTCAACCACTTCAGTTACAGGCCTACCTGGCTTTTCTCAAAAACACTTTAAAGGTGTTTCATGATGTGGTTCTGATGTTGGAGGGAGAAGACGTGACCATTTGTGAGCTGTATGACATAATGCTCAACCTTAAGACCAAGCTCCAACAAAGAGAATCTGATTCCTTTTTTGGAATGGAGACCAGTGCTTTACTCAGAAAGTTTCCTGACCAAAAAGCTGCAACAATCAGACAGGATTTCACCAACTTTTACAAGACAGCACTAACATACCTGGAAAAGTGGTACGATTTCACAGATGATAACTATCAGAAGCATGTTTCATCCTTGGCACTGAGGAACAGCTTCAAATTCTCTCATCTCAGTGATGCAGTGGAGGTCCTACAGATAGGGGGGAAACTGGACATGGATGAACTCTATGAGGAGTACTGTGCAACTCTACCACGCCAACAGGAAATTGTTGAGAGAAGAGCTCCTGTTCTGGAGAAGTGGTCGCTCCTGCTTAAAGGCACAAAGACACCCAACCTGACGGCTGTGGCATCATTTCTCTTCAGCATCCCTGTTACCAACGCCTCTGTGGAAAGGGTGTTTTCCCTGATGGGTGCAGCATGGACTGATCAAAGGAACCGTTGCTCTGTGGAGCTTATCAAAAGTGAAATCCAGGTCAAGACCAACTTTGAATACACCTGTAAGGAGTTCTACAGCTATGCACTTAAGGAGAAGACACTACTAGAAGCTGCACGCTCCAGTAAAAAGTATAAAGTCAAGCGGAACACCTAAGGTAAGATAAACATTGTCTTAGAATATTGGGAGCACTGAGCTAGTTTTGTGCTAGATTTTAAGACATTGCTCTATTTTTGTGTTTCACCAGGTGCTTTCCCTCGTGCTGAAAGTGCATTGTTTGTGTGGGCAAGACTTGCCTGCAGTTGCTGTGATGGAGAAAGCTGAAAGACTTCTGATGGAAAAAATTATAAGAAAGAATATCAGCCACGTGCTCTCCTAAGTGCTGGAAGAGCATTGATTTTGTTACAGTGATGGACAAAACTGAAAAAAAAATATTCATTTCATTTAACATATTTTTTTGTTCCCTCCTGACCAGTTTAAGATTTGTATATCAGATTTTATTTATTTATCTATTGTTTTATGTAGGGCCAAATCTTTTACCTTGTTGCACCTTTATCACCACAAGGTGGCATTGTTCAGTAAATAACAGGTTAATACAGATAATTTAAAATGCATTTTTGGTGTAGGCCTAATTAGTCTATTACTGTATTCTGAACTGAATGAGTGAGGTGAGCTCCTTCTGCACCATTGTTTTTGTTAAGATTGTTTGATTTGATTTGTAGAGGCTATAGGCGAATGGAGCCTACTTCGGTAGCATACAGTACATCTTACTTGAATATGTGCTTCAGTATTGTTCTATTAGAACAAACACTTTAATAGTGTGGTGTTTATATTTTATACCTTTTTGTGCCTTCAGTACCACAATGTGGCACTGCACAGTAAATAACAGGTTAATACATAATTTAAAATGTGTTTGGTGTAGGTCTAATTAGTCTGTTATTCTGAACTGCATGAGTGAGGTGAGCTCCTTGCAGCATTTTTTTTGTTCAGATTGTTGGATTTGATTTATTGAGCCTATAGGCGAATGGAGCCTTCTTCAGGAGCCTTCATCTTGTACTTGAATATGTGGTTCATTATTGTTCAGAACAAACACTTTAATGTTGTAGTGTTTGGAGTTGAGCTAAGGTTTTGTTGTTATCTTACATGAACCTGGGAAAGTTGCATTAAAATAAAATATCATATACTTGAGCAGAATACCGGTAGATTTTTTAAAAATTAATTATTGAAGACAACCACGACATCTTGGTGTCCCACATTGTCCCACTCAGATGTAGTCTCTGTCCCACATGTGGTAAATTGGGATCTGGTCACCCTAATCATACCTCACAAACAGACAGCAATTCATCTACACTAATAACTGCTCCTCCTCCACCACTCCTCTGTCCCAAGGCGTCCCCCAAGGTTCGGTGCTTGGTCCCCTTCTGTTCATCCTCTGCATTCTTCCACTCGGGAACATCATACGTCACCATGGACTCCGCTTCCACTGCTACGCCGACGTCATCCAACTTTACATCTCCACCAAAACCATTTCCACTGCAACCCACTCCACACTGACCAACTGCCTCACAGAAATAAAATCCTGGATGCAAGCCAATTACCTTCAACTCAACTATGACAAATCAGATGTAATAATCATTGGTCCCAAATCCCTCACCAGAACCCCCCATAACTTCTGCCTCAACCTGCACAACTCCTCTCTGACCCCCTCCCCACACACCAGGAACCTTGGACTCATTTTTGACAGCCACCTCACCTTCGAACAACACATAAACCAAGTAACCAAATCCGCCTTTTTCCACCTTAAAAATATTGCCCGTCTCCGTCCATCCCTCTCCTTTCCTACTGCTGAAATACTAATCCACGCATTCATCACATCCAAACTCGACTACTGCAATAGCATTCTCTATGGTTCATCTCAGAAAGTCCTCAACAAACTGCAATACATCCAGAACTCTGCTGCCCGTCTGCTCACCCACACCCACTCACAAGACCACATCACCCCTGTCCTCCAGAACCTCCACTGGCTCCCCATCAAACAACGCATCCACTTCAAAGTCCTCCTCCTGACCCACAAAGCCCTCCATCACCAGGCCCCTTCCTACCTATCTGACCTGCTCCACTACCACACCCCCTCCCACAAACTCCGTTCCTCTGACGCCAACCTCCTCTCCCTACCACCTCAAACCAAGCACCGAACCTGGGGAGACCGAACGTTTTCTGCAGCTGCTCCCACCCTCTGGAACTCTCTGCCAAAACACATCCGTGACTGTACCGACCTACCCACCTTCAAAAAACTCACAAAACCTCACCTCTTCAAAACTGCTTTTCAGCCATAACTGCTTTAACTTGCTTTGTGTTATTTCATATTCTTGTTATGAAATGTTTTAAATATTTTAAATATTTACTTCGTTTACAAATTTTAAATGTGTTACTACATTGTTTTTTTCCTAAAATTTGTGTTATTGTGTGTTATTTTTCTTGTAAAGTGTCTTTGAGTACTCTGAAAAGCGCTCTATAAATAAAATGTATTATTATTATTATTATTATTATATCATTTGATCCAGGAGTGGTTTCCATCTCTGATCAGTAGTCACACCTTGAAATGTGGAGAAACAGGATTTCCCAACAATTCTGTATGCTCATGAGGTGACATCTGCCCCTGTAACTGTATCTAAGAAAAGCCCAACATTCAGAGCAGCACTACAACAACCTCCTCAACCATCTGCTCAAGACTAAAAGGTGATTATATGAATATGATGATTATGTGTGAGGTTGATAGTGATTTTGCTGATATTTCTGAAGTCTTTATTTTTTCCTGTTCAACAGGTGTGATCACTGTAACCATGCTGAAGGTACCACTTGTGCTTGGATGCCTCCTGAGCCTCGCTCTGGCTCATCCTCCAAGTGTTACACTATCATACTCCATACCAGTGTTCTCACACCGAGTGATAGTATAATGTTGGTGATATCAAACTTGTGGATTTTCTACAGATGGAGCACAAACGACTTGCTCGGTCTAGCGCTGGCTCGAGTTCCAATGAGGTGAGCACTTTCCCTATTCTCCTTAATTTAACATTCAACACACCTGAATGTCAGTAACTGTAAAAACCATTAAAAAATCCTCTTATGTGTATTTGACAATGAATGTGTCTGATTTTCTTGAAGGTTGCCAGGCCACACCCTGTGCCAGTGCCTGCGCCAGTGCCTGCGCCTGCGCCTGCGCCTGCGCTAGTGCCGGTCCTGGCCCCAGTCCCAGCCATCACAGCCATCCCGCCATCTCTTAAGGAACCTGTTGATCTTCTCACCAAACAAGCAGCTCAACCTGCCCCTCCTAAAAAGTACAATCTGAAATGTAACCAGACATTGATGAGTAAAGAAAAAACAGTATTTAATGAGACAGATGTTTGACATCAGCTTTGTTTTGTGTCAGTTTGTCATGTCAGCTGTTTTTTCCCCCTCTATTCAAATTTTAATGATGTTATCTTAACCATAATGTTTTTAAACTCATCATTGTAGTTCACTCAAACATGTGGATCCAAATCACTTTATTCTCTGTACTATCTGCACAATAAACTTCATAAATAGAGAACGTGGACCAGATGTGTGTTTTTCTTATAATCCATATGAATTAGAAACATTAATGAAGCCGTATAGAAAGGTGTGTATTAAACAAAATATTAGATGTCTACATCATTATAAAGCAGCATAAAACAGAGCTCAGGAATCACATCCAGTTTCAACACCTTCACTGTTTCCCAACACCTGTGAGTGTCTGACTCTTTGAAGGACTGTGGTCAGAAGGAGCCACCACATTAACATGGTTTCATCAGATTATATTTGTACAGCACATGTTAGGTTGTTGATTACCCTCCATTTAACAGGTTAAAATCATGTGTGGGAGGTAAAGCTTCAGTTATTAGTGCATATTAAAGTCTGTAAATTGATATCTATTTATTTGCTGCAACTTACAATAATAAACTCAGTTAAATTACTGTATCCATCTGACAAAGACAGCAGTGTAGTTTTCGGGGTTTTGTTTGCTGTTGTGTGTTTGTGACATTAGATGTTTCACATCTTTTATCTTTTATCCTCCTGCAGCACAGAAGGAAAAAAAGTCTGAAGAAGTAATTGGGATGTAAGATTATTTAATAATGTTTTATAACATGTCTTGTCTGTTTTAACTGTTTTAATTGTTGTTAGTTCCTACTTTCTTGTGCTGTGGCCTACAGACAAAGTTAATACCATAAAAGTCCAGCTATGCACGAGCCTCCAACAAAATTAGGCGAGGTGTGTATTGTTATTAGCTTATGGGACGCCTCTGAAACACGCTGCAGCACATCTGCTGGGATTACAGGAATTATCCAGAGTGGCTGCAGTGAGCTTGAGCGGCCGCCTGGCAGAGATCTGTACTCTACTGAGTGCACTTTTCTAGTTTCATCTGTTTTCTGATTTGCTGTTACTGAAGGGCGGAGAAAGAGACTGAAACTACAGAACAGCAGTGATGTAAAATGTTCTCTGACAAAACTAAAACTGATATTAAGATTTATTCAAACAATCCAGTGGACTACATTATTTCTGTTATGAGCTATTGTTAAATAGCTCTGAAATGAATCAATAAAGATGGCGGATGCTGGCGCGAGTTGGCTGCCACTCCATCTCTGAATCTGAACCTGTTCTGAAACTGTTTTTCTCTGGCATTCTGACCTGCCACAACAATTTGTCTGCAAAGTTTTCCTGCCTGCCTGTAGTATTCCAACCCAAGCTTTTTGCATGTTACCGGCAATTTGTCCTCTGCCTCTAACAACTAACCACTTACGCTTCGGGAGCGAAGTGAAATTGGTTTTATATTCGGCATTCGCTTGTTTTTTCTGTTTCTAACTTTAATAGCGTTGTGAAATCTGCACCAATTCCATCCAGGTTGGTATTATTTTGTAGAGATAAGTAAGCCGGACATTTCACAGGTCTCATCAACTCACCAACCTCTGTGGTTGTGGCAAAAACTCAAAGGAATAACGCTGAATGTCCTTCCGAGTACCATGCGGCAACCGGAGCACTTAGGGACCGTGGTAAAATTGCAATCTCTGATTTTTCAATTTGGACAACCAAAAAAATAATGACAACAACACACAAATACTGTCATTACCAGAAGGCTAAGAGTCTCACAGCATGTTATTGTTCACTCATACTCAACAGCGCCACCGCATGGTCGGTTATTAAGCATTTTACCTTTTGGCTAATAACTCATGAACCATGAGGCGTATCAAAACAGTGTTAGGACAGTAGGTTCCTTGGATGAAGCCGATTTGCGCCCATTTGCGCCTTAAAAATTTGCCGCCATTTTGGATTTTCTGCTAAACACATTTTCTGTCTCTATTGCCACATATTTCATCCAATCTTCACCAAATTTGGCACCTGTCATATTTAGATGACCCCGAACAAGACTTTTCAATCTGTTTTTTGATATCATGTATGGTTTGTCTGTAATTTGCAATCAAATTCTTAGGGGCGTGGCATGATACACTTGATGGGCCGAAAGTCTTCAATGCACAATGGAATTTCAACCACATTTATATTTGTGGTACATATAGCCACAATGCACAAGTGTGTCATTTCTGAGCCACTTCTGCCATGAGGGGGTGCTGTAGTCAAAATGTAACATGAATTTTAGACATGTGTATTGTTATGACAAAATTTGTTGCAGAGTTTCTTCATAAGCAAGGCCAGGCAGTGCAGGCAGTGGCAGCAGCGCTGGGCGGGCAGTCACCCTCAAAATTTCATAAAAATTTTCTAGTTATTATTATTATTATGAACTATGCATTAAATGCACCGTTTACTCTACTGTTTACTGGTCAATACCATGTACATTAATCCCATTTAAATATAATAACAAACATTATCTGTATGATTTTGTTTTCATATTTTCTATCCCACATTTTTCTTTTCTTTTAAATTATTGAAAAAATCTTGAATATGCCTTAATTTTATGTCTCACTTTCATTTTGAAATAAGTCACTGGTATTTCAACTTATCAAAACCAAACTACTTCTCATCTTTTTGTAAGGTCATTATGAAGCTTTCACAAACATTTGTTTACCAAAAAAAATGCAAATGTCCTTAACAGATTAAGTGCTCAGTGAGCTTTATGTATTAATATTCATCTATTTTATTTTGAAATAGATCACTGGAATTTCAACCGATCAACACCAAAATACGTCTAGATCTTTCACAACCATTATCTCCCAGGAAAAAAATATTTGAATATATCCCAGTAACAATGAGTGTTCAGTGAGCATTATATGAATATTTCTCAATTTTATTTTGAAATAGCTCACTGGAATTTCGACCTACCAACACACATCTACTTCTCATCTGTTTTTAAGATCTTTATAGAGCTTTCACAACCATTATCTCCCCCTCAAAAAACTTTTAAATATATCCCAGCAACAATTAGTATTCAGTTGGCATTATTATGAATATGTCCTGATTTTATTTTGAAATACCTCAAAGAAATTTTAACCTATCAACACCATTCTACTTTTCATTTGTTTGTTAGGTCGGTATTGATCTTTCACAACCATTATCTCCCAGAAAATCATGTACAAATGTCCCACAAACAACTAGTATTCATTGAACATTATTTATGAATATTTCTCAGTTTTAATTTGAAATAGCTCTCTGGAATTTCAAACTACCAACACAGATCTACTTGTGATCTGTTTGTAAGGTAGGTATTGATCTTTCACAACCATTTTCTCTCAGAAAATCATGTAAAAATATCCCACAAACAATTGAACATTATTTATGAATATTTCTCAGTTTTATTTTGAAATAGCTCTCTGGAATTTCAACCTACCAACACAGATCTACTTGTCATCTGTTTGGTCGGTATTGATCTTTCACAACCATTATCTCCCAGAAAAACAATTAAATATATCCCAGAAACTATTAGTATTCATTGCGCATATTTTATGAGTATTTCTTGGTTTTATTTTGAAATAGCTCTCTGGAATTCCAACCTACAGGCACAGATCTGCTTGCCATCTGTTTGTAAGGTTGGTATTGATCTTTCATAACCATTTTCTCTCAGAAAAACATTAAAAAGATATGCCAGAAACTCTTTGTGTCCTTTGAACATTATTTGTGAATATTTCTCGGTTTTATTTTGAAATAGTCATATTTCAATATTTCTATGTTTTATTTTGAAATAGCTCTCTGGAATTTCAACCTACCAACACCATTCTACTTGTCATCTGTTTGTAAGGTTGGTATTGATCTTTCACAACCATTTTCTCCCATAACATAATGCAAAATTAGGTAGGTTAGGCTAAGGAAAAGAATAATGTTTGGGCGTTTTCTTGTTGCATACTTAACGTAAAATGTCATAGGTTAGGTTTAGGCAAGTAGGGTTACATAGGTAAGGTTTAGGAAGAGAAACATGGTAATTGTTGCCACATTACATACTTAACGTAAAACTACGTGGTTATTTTTTCGCAAGTAAAGTTACGTAGGTTAGGTTTAGGAAAGTAAAGTTATGTGGGTTGGGTTTAGGAAAAGAGACAGGGTGACAACATACCTTAAAATAAGACAAAGTTCACTTGGTTTCACACGCAACGCCAATACCCGTCTCCTGGGGTAAAGTCCTGTGTTTGTTTGATCCATCCACCATCCGAACCTACCTCCTTACACAGACTTTTGCTTTTTATACTGCTTCCTTTGTTACTCCCATCAGTGCATTGGTCAGGTGTTTGCAGTCCTCACAATTATGTGGATTATAATAACTGGCTCTTGATTATGTGGGTTAAATACAAATCCTGGTGCATACATTTTCATAGGTTTACATACAACAGTGTATGAGAACAGCCTGCAGAAATTGAGTCAGAAATGCTGCAGTGTGCTTCAAATACGTTTTTCTTTGGTTGTTTGCCATTTTTGCATTAAGTGAACCCAAGTGCATGACGTGAAACCTAAAGGTGAAGTGTGTAAGATTTAGGGGGATTTGGTGGCATCTAGCAGTGACTTGCAGATTGCAACAAGCTGAAAGTTCTCCAGGCCAGAATTCCTTCAGTATTCATTGTTCAGGAGGTTTTTATCAAGAGCCAAATTATCCACAGAGGTCAACATACGTGTTACATTATATTCCCCTAACTCCTACAAACTCGTCCTTTAAGTATTTCCAGTAATGTAATACAAGATACATGTTCACTAGACACATTCGTAGAGGATTGCTACAGACAAAAATACAACATTGCAAGTCAACCCTGTCTCCTGCATTTGGCCACAGGCTGTTATCAACATCACACCTTTTGTGCGATCTTGCAAAAATACATGTGGGAAATATTTCTTTGGCAAGCGTTATCCATCCCAGGCAATTTTCTGAAGATGTGTCCAAACATCGAGTATGTATTGCATCCAAGAGGGTCATCTGATCTTGCAGCTATGGGTTTGCGGAATGGTTAATAAAGGTGGCATGACAAATTACGCCATCCTGGGATGGGCTGTAAACCACTCTGTTGCAGAACGGTGAAACACTACAGTGTCCCATACAATTACAAAATGCAACCTTTCACAACCTGGCACAAGTCTTTCATACAGTAGAAGTCATCACAAAATGGAAGAAACATGCTCAGCGCCCTAATAAGGAATTTATGCATTTTCATTAACACCTTATATCAAGGTACACATAGTCATCAATAACTAGTTGCTTATTAGCATGCATCTTTGTAGCGTATTAATTCTTTATTGGTTATTATAAAGCACTCATTAATGCCTTATTCTGCTTGACTGTTTTCTACAACTGCTATGTCATTAACTCAACTAAACTTATTAAGTTTTGCCCAATACCACAAGAATAGTCATTGTCCCTTAATAACACTTAATAAATATGGTCTATTCTTATGTAACAAAGCACAAAATTATAAGTGTTAACGGTGTCCAAATAAGTCTAAGTTAAGTCTTTCTAACTCAGAACATGCCCATTCTAAAGTGAGGTCTCTCCTGGGTCTCCAAAAATCTTGGGGTGGCCACCAAAACCAAAAGCCTCAAATGAATTTTAGGAATTATTTTATGCTGTTGAAGTTTAGAGGTAGTTTTAAACTACTTCAATATGGAGAGTTGTGGAATCACATAATGATATAATTTGGTTTCTTATTGTAGCTACAGTTAATATTACTAATCATCTGATGTGCATAGACTGGTACAGTTAACATTTTGAGTTCCACATCAATCCTGTTTTAATGTGTTATGCATCTGTACATGTTAAGTGAGTCATAGTCTGGCTGTCCTTTTCCTTAAAAAGATGGATATACAGCTGTAGAAGGAGTATATTTATTGTAACTAACAAAACATTTACTGGGAACAAGCCTTCTCAAGTTTAGGGGAGACACATGGGTACCCACAGAACCTATCAAGGGACCCCTTTGAAAATGGCCATGCCAGTTGTTCCCTCGCCAAAATTAAGCCTAAATTAAGAGCATTATTTAGCCTCTTTCTGATGAGCTATGCCTACACAACCTGGTCTCATTCTGAAGCTGTTGAATACCAATGCTTAGGCAGTGACTTCCACATCAGACAACAACAAAAAAAGGCGTCCTTTCACGTCAGCATGATACAAAACTGGGCATCATCAGTGTATAGCAGCACCTAATGGCGTCAAGAGGACAGCGGGACAGCAACTTAGGTTGTAGGGGCAAAAAGTCCAAGTAGGGTAGGTGGCAGGGGTGATGGACAGGTCCAACAATCACAGACTTTCACCCAGGAGGCCCGGTGTTTGCTTCCTGTAAGACTGTAAAGCCAAACCCTGTTTCTTTCTTCCTAAACCTAACCATGTGCGTGTGCTGGCTAAACGTAACCACTTGCATTTGTTGCTGAAGGAAAAAAAAAAGCGTCAGTTGGTGGTGTTGTTCCATAGTAGTACATTTATTTGTACATTTGCATGTAACAGGCGGAGCTGAAACATTGTCCTAGAAAGTCAACAACAGATGCGCCCAGGCTACCTTGCACATCATATGTAGACATGGAAAGTCCATGACCACGCAACGATATGTGACGAGGTCAGAGTGAGAATGTGTTGGCCTACATGGTTGGTACCAATGGATTGTCAAGGTTGTCTAGTTTCACAAGATGCCACTTACACCTTTGTGCTAGCTTAAAAATAACTAGCGCACCGCAGCCTCTTAAAGACAGTAATGTTAGTCTCAAAGTATTTTCGCTGGAGGGGCAGCAATTGTATCAGGGTGGCCATGGACTGCCGTTTGGGGTGCTTACTGTGTTTAAAGCGCACTTTGTTAAAACTTTAGAGTTCGTGACAATGACACAGTTAATTATCAAAACAATACACTTAGTGGATGAAAAAAATCCTCTGAAGTGAAAAACAAAACACATAGATGTCATTAATTTATTCACACTTTCCTTTAATAATCACTTATTACATTTCAGTGGGACAATGTTCGTAGTGCACACACACTAAAGTCAGGTTTCCCCAGTCAGCGAGGTTCCTGCGTCATTTTCCGATTGGAGGGATGATAGGTGGGATAGGTGGGATGACAGGTGGGATAGGTGGGATGACAGGTGGGACAACAGGTGGGATGACAGGTGGAATAGGTGGGACAATAGGTATAGGGAAAGGAAAAGGCCGTGGATAAGGCACCGGAATGGGGATCTGAATTTGCTGGTACTGAGTCTGCATGTAGTTCTGATTCATCTGAAAAAAAAATACAGTGAAGATATGATTTCACACAGAGATGTATTCTGGAGTGCATGCGATTATTTTGGCAGTGGGTCAGAGCATTTGTTCAGATATACTGACCTCATCGCTGTCATCTGAGCGTTTAACTCGTATCCTCTCCTCAGACACCTTCGGATACAAATGATCTCACATCAAAAATGTATAGGCCCCAATTAACTGTATCAAGTACTTAAAACAAAACCACATACACCAACACAGCAATTAAAGGAACATGTGACTCAGAGATTTGAAGATTGTTGTCACTGTTGGTTTGCGATACTTACAGGAACGGAGGAACACAATACTGTGAAGCACAAAATCAAAACCAGCACTTTCATAGCTGAGACAGGTGTGATCCTTTGTGGAGAAAAATACGAAAAGGACTCAAGTTCAGCTACTAATTTAACACAAAAAACCCAACGATAACAAGGAAATGATCTGACCTTGAGTCAAACATTAAAGATTTTAATAGCAGCCACAGAGGGTGTCTTACTTTGCAGTGGTCCTCTACCAGTCCAGGTCCACTTTTTAAAGACATTTTGACCCCTCAGTCATCCAATCAGCTGTCAAGGTGGGCTGTGATTTTGTATTTCTATGAATGGCGTGCAAAGTGATGAAACTGTGATGTGGTGGCTCATTCTGACCACAGCCGCCACAGGAGTCAGACACTCACAGGTGTTGGGAAACTGTGACGTGTTGAAACTGGCTGTGACACAAAAGCTCTGTTTTTTGCTGCATCATTATAGTTATAGTATAGATATCTAATAACTTCTTGATACACACCTGTCTACACAGCCTCACTGAAGCCTCTCAGACATATGAATATTAAGAAAAACAAACACGTCCACGTTTTACATTCATGGAGTTTATTTGGCAGATACTACAGAAAATGAAGTGTTTTTTTTAATTCACATGTTTGACTGAACTACAGTGATGTGTGAAAAATGGTTGTCATGAGAAACTGACACAAAACAACGTGGATATGAAACAGATCAATGACATTCAGTGCTGGTTTTTGTTCATTTATTGATGTCTGGGTAAATTCCAGATGTTACTATGCTTTAGTAGTAGTAGGTGGAGCAGGCGTAGGTTTAACAGTGGTTGGTTTGGCAGTTGTAGGTTTAGCTGTAGTGGGTTTAGCTGTAGTGGGTTTAGCAGTAGTAGGTTTAGGTGTAGTGGGTTTAGCAGTAGTAGGTTTAGCAGTAGTGGGTTTAGCAGTGGTAGGTTTAGCTGTTGTAGGTTTAGCAGTAGTGGGTTTAGCAGTAGTAGTTTTAGCTGTAGTAGGTTTAGCTGCAGTGGCTTTAGCAGTAGTAGGTTTAGCAGTAGTGGGTTTAGCAGTGGTAGGTTTAGCTGTAGTGGGTTTAGCTGTAGTGGGTTTAGCAGTAGTAGGTTTAGGTGTAGTGGGTTTAGCAGTAGTAGGTTTAGCAGTAGTGGGTTTAGCAGTAGTAGGTTTAGCAGTAGTGGGTTTAGCAGTAGTAGGTTTAGCAGTAGTGGGTTTAGCAGTGGTAGGTTTAGCTGTTGTAGGTTTAGCAGTAGTGGGTTTAGCAGTAGTAGTTTTAGCTGTAGTAGGTTTAGCTGTAGTGGCTTTAGCTGTAGTAGGTTTAGCAGTAGTGGGTTTAGCTGTAGTGGGTTTAGCAGTAGTAGGTTTAGCGGTGGTAGGTTTAGCTGTAGTGGGTTTTGCAGTGGTACTAACATCGGGTGACAAAGAAGAAGAAGACATCGGGTGACACCTCTGAGGAAGACGGAAGGCCCCATCGAAACATGTCAGGTATGAATTAAAATACCCTTGTCTGACTAAAAGAAAAATGCACAAGAGATGGTCAAGGAGGTTGCTGTTGTGTTGCTCTGAATGTTGTTCTTTTCTTATATACAGTTACAGGAGTTTCATTAGCAGAGAGCATTGCTGGGGTATTACAGGTGTTAGGAAATCTTCCACTTCGCATGCCAAGGTGTGGCTAATGATCAGAGAGGGAAACCACACATGGTTCATTAAATAGCTCAAATCATAAAGAATATACCACAGTCCATTGGACTTGTCTGAGATTGAAATCTAAGTGTCAGTTTTAGTCAGAGAGCATTTTTTATTACCACTGTCATTTGGGTTCTTTAGTCTCCACCCTTCTGTATTGGCAAATCCGGAAACAGGTATCACACATGAGAACACACAACACCTGGTCTTAAAATTACAAATCAGCTGACTTAGTGGCTCTGGCAGGTGACAGGCAACACCCAGTGAAGCATGCATTCTTGGCTCCTTTTGTCTTTGGAAATTAGTTGCTGCTATTCTCGCGTCTACACACAGGATTAAGAATCATTAGCAAACAATGTGTGGGGTAACTGCTGTTTGTACATAATTACGCATGATTAAGTTTGGAGAAATATGTGGTGTTTCTCAATGTCTGATGATTGATCTAAGTATCAATGCACAAGGGGCCAAACACATACTCGCACAGCACAAGTGAGTTTACTATACAGAACTTGCTGTAAAATGTCTGGTTTGTTTTAAAGGACTAACAACTTATATTTTCTTGCAGGTTCTTCAGACACAATGCAGCGCTTGTGTATTGCAGCGTTACTTTTTTCAGCAGTTGCTGCTCAGCGGTTTGCAGGGCGTAAGGTAATACGGAATAACCATGCATAGACACATAAATACAGAGGTGTTCTTACCATCTGTGAAGTTTTTCTCATTGAATTACCTGTTTGTGCAGCTGGATGATGGCAAGAAGCCGCTGACAGAACCTGGGTTTGAATGGGACGCTGGCCGTCCATTGTCGCGTAGTTGTTAAGTAGTTGTGGTGACTTGGTCACTGGGGATAATCAGTGGTATCTTCTCATGTTTGGGGTAGCTTCTTGAGATGCCTCCTTGGCTCCCAAACCGGCAAGCTAGAAGACCAGGAAATCCCCGCAGACCTCTGGAAGGCACTGACGGGCGACCTGCTCTGAGAGTATTTACATTAAGCTCTCATTTGTTATTCAGCTTGGTTGTCTCATTTAAAGGACTGGTTGAACATTTTGGGAATTGCTTTCATTTGTTGTGTTTCCGAGAGTTGTTTAGTATTTTTATTCCACAAACAATAGTATGAACTTTTCAGTTTTATGGGAGATTACATGCTGTAGCTACAGTACTTAGCGGCAGACAGCCAGGCCTAGGGGCTTCCCAGTCTTGTTGTCTAAGTAAGGTTGCCAAACAAGATATGAAGTCTTAAGCAGTAAACTTTACAGGTGTTGATACGTCAAAACCGTCTCTTAGAAATCAAGTTTCTATGCTGCTAAACTGCTTTTAGAATTACATTGTTGCAGCAATGTATTCGCTGCTTGGATTATGCTCAGAGATGACATTTTTCTGGTAACAAAACACTACATTTATGTACTGCTTAGGCTTCAGGTGGAGGTGGTTAGGGAGAATTGCGAGCATACAAAGAGCAGTACCTTGACTTCAGACACTTGGGTTTGTGTCTGGACTCCTGTCTTAAGTTTAGGCAACAAAATCACTTTAGTTAGGAGTAGAGAAAGATTGTAATTTCAGTTAAATGTTAAAAAAATAACAACAAAAATAATGCTGTATACACGATGGTTGTATTGTGTATTGCAAGACTGCCTATTTTGGTAAATACTTTCTCTGTGAACACTTTGGTGATTCATTCAGTGTCAACATTTTTGCGACTTGAAAGGTACGTTACTTAGCCACATTATTTGCTTTCCAGTACATTTCCCTTGGAACTAATTTGCTTAACTTAACTTTAAAGAGCACCAGACTATCTGTTTTCTTTGCTCTCAGTCTTGTAGTTTCAGTTTAGAAAAGTACTTGTAGAGAAATAAAATTTCAAACTTTCATGCTTAACAGCTTTATTATAGAAAAAAAATGCAGGCACTAAACTGTGATTAGGATATAGAATAAACCCCAAAATGAGGACATGAAGGGAGCTAGAGGAATTAATGGGAGCCTACCAGTAATATTTTGTCTGATTTCTTGAATTATATGAATTTTGCCTTTGGTTACAAGGTAAAATAAGCTACAATAAGCTACAGGCAATTCACCATACTTCATCTCAGAAGAAAAAAACACAATGTGAAGCTATTTAATTAACATTAGCAATATACAGTAGTGGTTATCAAGGCATGCTGCTACATACCACACTGCAGCGACATCCGACAGTTTATTTGACATTTACTTTACACAGCACTTAATCTGTGCCTCACACAGGGTCGTGATATCTTGCCTGGTAAGCCTGGACTCCCTCCTCCTGAGGGACTCTGAGGAGGCGGGAGGCCCAGGCCGGACAGGAGTCCAATGGTAAGTTCACAATAGCTGTACTCTAATGTTAGGGTTTGCCAAAACTCCTCCTGCTTCTCTGCATGTTTATTTTATTTTCTACTTTTATATCATGTCTACATTTTCTGTTGCCTTTGTCCTTTGTTGCAAAGCACAGTTTGATGTCTGCTTTTGAAGGGTGGCTTAAAAGCTTTACTACTGAACTGAAACATCAGTATTATTCTACTTCATGACAAAATATGACAGTTACTTCTTTGTTGTTTTAGGTTCATCCCCCTGTGTTCAAGGTAGGCCTGCTATTTGAATGTGTATTCAAATTCACCAGAACAGTTGGCTGAAACTTAGATTTTCTTTTGTTATTAATTCTTTTTTTTTTAGGTTGACGGCGTGACGTTTCAGGTAAGATAAGAAGGAATACACAGTGTACTGTATGTTTGTCATGACAGGCCTCACTGAACATTAACATTTTCATCTAACCGTGTGGCTTTCATCCGTAGAACACCACCGCTGTGCCCCTGGAGAAGGTAAATAATGTGATTTTATTTTTTGAGGAATTTTATATTGTGAATTACACCGTCTTATGAAATATTACCAGTGCACTGACTCTTAGTGTGGAAAATCTTGCAGGGGGAGACCATGTTTCGGATGATGAGGGTAAGTGACTGATGAATCGAGTTCACTATTAAGTTTAATCACAGTTAGAAAATCTATATTAATGAATGCTAATGACTACAGCCACGGGATGGTGAAGAAGAACCTCACCCGGAGGAAGGAAGGAGGGGAGAAAGACACAGGAATCTGGTATACTTTGATTTCAGTCAAATATATTTTAAAAAAACTTTATTTTTTTACCTTGGCTGGTTTGTTTGGGCTTTATAATTTGCTGGTAATTTTGTTGGTTTGATCTCTGACTTCAGTTTTAAGACAGCAGCATTTAGATTTTTGTTTCTCTTCATCTCAATTGCAGCAATATGTGAAGCTCTTCTACAACAAAGCGGAGCCGGTAATTTCCTCCATGTTTACTGTACATGACATGATTTTTTTTTTATTAGATGTGTCTTCAGTGCTAATCATTATTTCTCTTTTTTCATTTTAAGAACGTGGTATCCATCAAGTTCGGGCTTCTGAAGCCTGTAAGTACATACAGTTTGTAAGCATGTGGCATCATTTAAATGTCTGACTCCATTTTCTATATTATTTGTCATAAAAATGCAAAGTTCTTGCTTCCCATTCCCACTCTCCTGTAACTCTTACCCAAGCCTTGTGGGTTTGTGCAGCCATTTAATCACCACTAAATGTGCAAGTCAAAGACCTATTATTTTATGGTATATTCAACCGGAATATTATGCACATTATTTGGAAAAAAAAAATTCCTGTCATTTCTGTAACTTAAGATGGGGCCTGTGTGGTTAACTTATTTTTTTTATTATTCTTATTTTATCATATATTGTTTTCATATATTAGTATTTTTTATTTTATTTATTTTTATTACATTATATAATTTAATAATTTTTTTATTATTTATATTTTTTAATTTAATTTTCAATTTGGGACCTGGTGAGCTTGTTCCACTTGAAGACATTGTAGAAGAAGACTACTGAAAACTATAAAGGTGAGTGTAAATGGAGTGATACTGATTAAGTTTTATTACCTTATCATTGATTTAATAACTGCTGCTGACAACTGTTCTTATCTCACACTTTCCACAGGAGGACACCAGTAACTACAAGTTTGATCGGCCAATTTAAAGTAGATTGTGGTGTTATTTCCTGTGATATATTTGGAGAAATCACTCATGTAATTGTGCATTTTCTGAGTAAAAGCATAATTTCTGTGTGACACAATAAAAGTCTTCAACAGATTACTTTAAGTTCTTTATTTATTTGACCTGTTGTGAGAGTGAGGAGCAGATTTTTGAAACAAACAAAACCGTTTTCAGTGTAATATAAAAAGAACTGAGTACAAATAGATTGCATTTGGAAGAATGGCCAGTACATTTTGCAGACGAATGAGTGACTTGGCCAAACACACATAAATGCTTTTTTGACTGATCCCCTCGATGTGACTTCCTGGGTGAAATCTAAGGCTCAAACAGGAAGGGGAAGTTGGAGCGACCCTGGAGAAACATAAAACAGAACAGTTGAAATCCTGCATAGATAATGACACAGACATGTAACAGACGCTTCGTGTGTGTGCTCAGACATGAATGTATGGGAGCTTTAAAGGTTAAGTCTCATTGTATAAAATGATACCTCATCAACTCCTGGGCCAGATGTGTCACCACGAGGATCAGGAGGAATTGTGGTTGTCTCTTTCTGTGTTCCCAGAGGCTAGGTCTGATGTGGATAGAAAGTTACGAAAACACAGCAATTAGACACAACTGGTGCACACTTGTCTCTTTTGTTTATTGATGAAATTATAAAATTAAGAAGTTATGCCGTGTACTCACTCTTTCTGTTTGTACCTTAGGCTGGGAAGCCTGCTGGAATGGGAAGATAAGCAGGAAAATTAGATTACAAAAAAAATTGCACCAAACACATTTAGTCTTCCCCTTAAGGTTTCCTTTAAAAGTTAATACTAAAGGTTTTCTCCTTATCTTGGTGTTATACGTACCGAATCATTTAAGGTTAGTTAAACCATTGCACAGAAGACCTTAGGCATCACGAGCCCAACTGCAAGTTCCTACAAAACATCTAGAATTTTACCACTGTAAAATCTCTGTCAATGCAGTAAATGCTTCAACATTTTTCCTTAACTAAGGAAACATTTTAAGGGATTCTGTTGTACAGTCTGGGCCAGCGTGGGAGAGTTCAGTCTGCACAGATGTCTCACCTTGGCTCTGCCTTTCCAATGCTCCTTCTTACTTATCTATCTACCAGTGCTCTTTCCTACTTTACTTTCTATAAATCTAACCTTAACCCTTTGGCTCCCACTCGGGAACCCCCAGACAACACTATCACTCCCACTCATTGTCTTAAGTGTGTGCATCAAGGGATTCTAACATCTAGTCCTAAAGTGAACTTTGCAACACCCTTAAATAAGTCCCTCAGCTAAGGAGAAATTAAGGCCTACATGTCATACTACGTAGAAAACTTAAGGTGTTTATTGCAACCGGTCCCTGAATATCAACTATAGTATTTATCCATATATTTTATTTAAATTTTAAATTTTGAGGTAAAAACCATTCAAATGCATTGTCTTGTTTTAAATGCAGCCTTCAGGCACTAAACCATTATATTAACAGACGTCAGAATATGAGATAAAATAAACAAATCAATATAAAACAATTGCAAAAATACATATAAATATGTGTAAGTAAACCACACCCACACTGAACTACATCATGGTTACAAGCATCATCAGCACGAAACCAACAAGAAATAAATTAGATCACCACAAAAAAAATAATAAATCAGTCAGTAGCACGAATTAATGAAACATATAAGCAGCAGAGGGGAATCATACACACTTATGTAACACTGTAATGTGACTGCGGTGACATGATTTCAACAGTGTGTGGTCAATAGGGCAGAGTCTAGTCTTTAGTCATTGGAGTCTGCTGCATCTGCTTTTAACATAATTCAAATTGGCAAGGGGATGCTGACAGACACAGTCATTATGATATTCAAAATAATTTTAGCTCATTTTTTCCCTTTATTTCTAATTGTTTAGTCAATATGTAGCTAATATGCACTGAGCACTGCTACACTGGTCTTTTATGAAGCACATCTTTACTTAGACAGTGTATATATATATATATATTTTAAATAAGAATGAAATACAATGTTAACATTTGTTGTTTTCTCAATAAGCACAGAGAAATATTATTTTCTGTACATGTCATTTTGCATGTCTCACCTGCAGAGAGAGCTGTGGTCTCTGTGTGGTTCTCTCCAGCTTTTGCTGACCATTATTGGGCTGCAGCACGGCAGTGTTCCTCTGCTGGGGATAGCCGTAGGGAGGCACAAAGTAAGGGAAGCCCTGTGGATGATGGAGTCAATTTAAATCAGCAGTCGGCATCTTCATAAAGAGAATGGGGTTTGCATACAGGTCGATATGTTTTCCGTCATACCTGCTGTCTGGGAAACTGAGGATATCCATAAGATGGATACTGGAAATTTGGAAACATCTACAGGAAATGTAAAACAGTTATTGATTTCATTATATGACTGTGAGCAGCAGCAGCTGGAGGGTTAACACAAAGTAATCACTTCACACTCTGCCAGTATTCTCCATGCTGCGTAAATACTTGAACAGGGTTTTGGGCCTGCTGGGGTACATTAGGAGCGTTGGGATCCTGTGGAGGTCCAAGCTGCTCTTGCTGGCCATTGGGGACGATCACAGGCGTTAGCTGGTTGCCCTGGTTGGGGCGAAACAGCTGAGGGCCCTGGGGAGTGGGGACCGAAGGGACCAGTCACTTGCGGGTTCAAGTTCACCACCTGTGGAGTGAGCAGCACCTCGGGCTGCTGCTGCTGCAGCACATACTGGGGTATTAGTGAAGAGGCCTGGAGAGGAAGGGATTTGGTTCAGTTGACAGATTATTTTTTTAGTCCACACATGTTAAGCTTCTTAATCCTACAAAGGGATGCAGATAATAAAATGTAAAAGATAAAATGTGCTTTCAGTACCTGTGTTTGTCCAAGAGTTGCAAGAGTTAGTCCGTTCAGTTGAAGGATCTGAACACATGAAAAGGTTGTATCAAATTTGGTAATATTATTTCTAAATGACGACAGATTTTGACTTAGCAACCAACAAACATAAAAGTGTTAACAGATATATTTACCTCATTGCTGTACAATCTGTACCTGTAAAACACAAAAACTAAAACTTAAACTCTGCCATTTTAGAAGATTCGAGAAATATTTACTGTAGCAAGAGATTTAACTCACTGGAAGAGCAAAGCTTGTCCTGAATAGACAGACCAACAGAAGGGCAGTCTGCAGCTTCATGATGTTTTACTGTCTGTAAAAACATGAAGCATGTTTAAAAAATCTCCATAAATTCATTTCTTACCATATAGATCACCATGTCAGACAGAGAGCTTTCACTGAAACATCGAGCATTAGAAAATCTTCTCACCATTTCTCTGGCTCTGCTTTCCCTTTCTGTGTGCCTGCCCTCCTTGCTTGTCCATATCCCTTTTAAATTCTGTCTGTGTTAGCTGTCATAGTCCACCGCCAACCCCTCCAGACAATATGTGGTCAATATGACAGACATTTCTCATGGCATCAGACTCAGACACTTGCAACACAAGACAGGTAAGTATGTCATTAAGAGTAAGTCATGTCTTTAAACACCGTGACATGCTCTGCGTTAAGTTGTTAACAATCCTCTAAAGTATCTGAATTAAAGTTGTTTTCTACTGACATTACATATTAGCTTTATTTTGACAGTTTTGCTTTAAACAGGCCTGTCACTTTCAGTTTGGGGGGACCTGTGTTGATAACGCACTACTTATATGTGCTCTTAAGTAAAGTTTATGTGCTTATGTTCAAGTGTTTTGCTTCAGGTTGTAATTACAGTCGTTTAGACTAACAGGATTTTTTTGGCATGTCATGAGATAAAAAAAAGACAAACAGGAGCTGGAAGCTTACAAACAGACATTTGTCACAAGTTGTTCATCGTGCGCTGACTGGTGTTGGTAAATCATGGGTATTAAAGGAATATTTATCCACAAAATGATCAGCAGTTACTCACTCCATGTTATGTTGAATTCATCAGGGAAATTTTGTTTATCTCACATGCCTCGATCGTCAAGGATGCTGATCAAATTCTGTTACTGTATTGCACATTTGCCACCTAAAATGTTGTTAGAAATATATTTTAGTGCACTGTTTGGCTGGAATATAAGAGTTTGGAAACAGGAAGTGGGTGCCAAACTGCTGAAAAAACTGGGGGTACTTTTTCTTTTTACTTTTAGTATGTACTGCAGCTGCCCTTAAAAAGTACGTACTGTTGCATGCAGTATGCACACGATCGGGACATACTACTGTCTCATTACATTACGCCCTGAACTTTGACCCTCTTGCTTTTAGATCTGTTACCTTGGAGAGAAAACAAACAGCACTCACCATGTTTGTCAGAGATGGAGATCAGCCTGTAGAGCTCCGCTGCTGTTACTTTGCAATGTATGTAGTTTAACATTAAAGTTATAACTGCACAAACTTTAAATTTGAATATATTATATTTGTGACAGTTATATTACATCCTCAGTTCTCTGTCATTGTCATTTTTATATTTATTTACTATTGTTGTTTGTAATATTTCTGATTATTTTGTTCCATTTAACAATCAATATTCCCATTATTACTATTCGACTGGTCATCCGTTTGCAGCTCAGTCAATGTGATGTTTCTTCTGCTGTGCAGAGGATTGTGGGTCAGAGTAGACAGAAAAGCCTGCTGGCTTGCATACTGCAAAATCCGACCAGCTGTAGTAGAACATCCTGGATTTTTTGCATAGTGCATTTGACATACTATGTATTGGGACATACTAAATCTTCTTCTGGCGTACTATATAGTAATGGTAGTATGGGTACTGGAACGCACAGCTTTTGTTACCAGTCTGCCGCCATATTGTTTTCTGTGGAAAAACAAGCTCACACTACGTCAGCCACCAGCTAGAGCGTTTTTTGGTCTGGTGAGGTGCAGCGCAATCTGGTAGTTGTACGTTCTCTAACTCTTGGGCAAAAGCAAATGTCACTGTCCTTTTCTTTTGTTTTCTCCAGTCATGTAGCACCAATTTCAAAAGTTTTTAGTCTTTCTACTGCATAGACAGCCCAGTTTTATGAAAAGAGCAACTTTCTAGCAGTGAATTACTTCTTTAATAACAGCAAAACTACATCAAAACAACTGTTTACAAACTCTTGCACAACTCCTGCACTATAATCCAGGTCTCATTTATCCAGTTGTAGTCTCAGTACTTCCCAAATACATGCTTTTGTTAATAAAATCTCAATATTTAAAACATTTCTGCATACAAGTGAGACTGGGCAAGCGTGTGCGTTTGAACTCTGCTTGTGCTTTTAATGCTCCTCATCTGTGCTTGAAACTTAGTAAATGATGTTTTAAATAGTAAAGTTTTAGCACAAACACTTGTATTGGGAAGTACTGAGCAAACAACTGGATGAATATGACTTGGATTATACTGCACATGTTGTGTGCGAGTTTACAAACCAATGTTTTGATATGGCTCTGCTGTTGTTAAAGGTGGACCAATTCGTGGACTCCAGTTCGTCAAGAATGATTGCTGATTTTGGACTGTGGAGGCATGGGAAAAAAAGCTAAGTTTTCTTATTGTATTAAAGACAATACAAGGTGAGTAACTGATACACAAATGGTCATTTTATGGGTTGAGTATTCCTTTAATAGCTGACTGAGTTGGGAGTTATGTTGTGGACACACAGCAAAACACTGGAAAAGTGTTTGTATGAGTCTGTCCAGAGAAGTTGGGTGGCTTGTTCATTAGTTCAAATAATTTGTACCAATGAACTTTCGGTGTCTTTAAGGTTTTTTGTTCTTGGTTTTAACTCCTTATTCAGGTTAAAATGACAATTGACCCTGGACTTACAGGCTTTTTTTCACAGCAGATATTCAACTTGTTGCAGCAGGAAAAGCACAGGTGTTATTAATAACATTAGCTTCGGGGCTCCTTTCTGAGTGTGACAGTTATTTACACCTGTGCCGTTCCTGCAGTGACATGTCCAAACACGTCTCCCATGAAAACGGCCTATATATGACAGATTTTTCATGTCACAGCAGCACAGCTCACACCTGAATCAACTGTGTGCTGTAAGTCCTTATCTGTTTTATAATATAATATAATATAATATAATATAATAAAGCTTTATTGCAGACACAGGTCCATATCATACACATACATAATAAACAGTATAAAAGGAGATACAAAATACATAGAAAATCACATATTAACCTTTTGGGCAAACAGGCTATTGCACCAATGCCTTCTTAACCTAGAAGTTAATCTATAGCAGCTTTTCAGGGGGCTGACTAGGGCTTCAATTATTTGGTTCTCTGACTTGTCCAGACGGCACATAAAGCTAAACATCAATTGTCTTAAGAGTGCCTCACATGTAGGCACTCTAGTGGACACAAATAATTGGCTGGTACTATGCCACCTAGGGACACAAAGCAGCAACCTCATTGCATCATTGTATGCTACCTTAAGCCTCTGCATACTCTTTTTCTTATAGTTAGACCACAATTGAGCAGTATATAATGGTGTTATATAGGTTCTAAACAGGGAGCTCTTCACAGAGTCAGAGCACATAGACAACTGCCTTATAAGCATGTTAGCTTGAGAATAAATTTTATGGCTTTTCTTAGCATTATACTTTACATCATGATCAAGGCCATACTGGGAGCACACCTGCAGCATCTGCTGCAGCCCAGCACTACATGGACAGAGCAAGACTAGGTCATCTGCATACATAAGATGATTAACAATAATGTTGCCCACAAGACAGCCTGTATTTAGACTATTTAACTTATTAGATAAGTCATCCATGTACGCATTAAATAAAATAGGTGACGAAATTCCTCCTTGCCGCACTCCATTACTGACACAAAATGGAGCAGATACAGCATTGTCCCATTTAACCTGGAATGTTTGATGAGCATACCAAAACACTAAAATTCTCACTGAAAAATTGGGGGCACCTCTTTCCAGCAGTTTTACAAACAGTTTTTCATGGTTAATTCGATCAAATGCTTTTGACGCATCAATAAAACATAGAAATACAGATGAATTCAGGCTAGTGTACCTGGACACAATCTCTTTAGGACCATAGATACACATGTCAGTTCCACGCTTTCTTTTGAACCCAAACTGATTGTCAGTAGTGAGGACATACATTTCTAGTTTTGTTAAAAGTATTCTCTCCAGTTCTTTAGACAAGATACTGGCTAATGCAATAGGTCAATAATTGTAAATACTGTTAAGCTTACCAGCCTTGTCTTTCAGCACAGGCTCAGGCAGAAAATGTATTTCTTGTTTTCCAGAAATAGTGAAATGAAAGGCATTCATCATTTTTAAATTTTTAATGAAAAATCACAAAATATAGAAAATCAAACAAGCAAATATAAATAAAAGTAAAAATATAAACAACTTTGTTATTTACATAATGTAAACCTTAGTGCAAACTGACAAAATATAGATATCAAAAGAGCAAATATAAATAAAAGTAAAAATATAAACAACTTTGTTATTTATATAATGTAAACCTTAGTGCAGATTTTAAAAAGCTATCGGTAAAGTACAATACAGTATAAATGGCAGGGCTTCAGTGTAGATCTTATGGTGTGTTAGACACTACTGGGGACAAAACCTTTATACTGTCCATGGGGATCTGGATAGCGGTCTCTTATTTTCCAGACATAGCAACTAGGGATTACTACTCTGTGCCCAGCACCCAGTGCCCCATATTGCCACACAACATATTGACGGCATGCTGCATGGCGGAACTGTTTGTTGCTCTCCCCGGGGTCTGGAAGATCTTCCGCATCCCGGACATCATTCCATATCCTGCGAGCCAATCGCAAGACCCCTTCCTGTAGAATGTAGAGTTCCAGGTGAGGCAGCATGGAAATGCAGGAAGCAGGTTGTTGCCCACAGCACTTTTTTTCCAGATCTGTGGGCATCTCACGGCACTTCCTGCACACACACCAAGTAAGGAAACCTGGAGCTGGGGGGCCTGGTGGAGGAGCATCTCCTGCTGCTGACATCTGCGGGATATCAAACATGAGGCTTGGGTCCCTTGTCAGGCAGATCTGAAGCAACTGATGGGATTCTTCCAAGCTCAGTCGTTCAATTCTAGCCTGTAAAAAATGAATGACAAACTCTAAATGTTGTGTTCACAGTAAATGGCAGGTCATTGTTTACAATTCTTGATAATGTTGAGTTCAGAAAAAAATGATATTTCAGAAAACCTACCTGCTCATCTGCAATTCTTTGAGCTTGCAGATTCTCCACTCGTCGAATATCCTCATCTTGTAAAAGCTCTCCAGTTGCAGTCCGGCTTGCTCCACGTCCTTGACCTCGAGTTCCTCGGCCTCTGCCCCTTGCACTCCCCCTATATGTGCAGATATGCTATGTGACTAATAAAAACACAAAATACACGTTTGTCAGGAAAAACACCTAACAATTGTTACAATGTATTTTAGCTGATGTTTCTGAATCCAGGCGGATCTTTAGGGAGATTCAGCAGATTCAGACCTGGGTCTACACAGACTGCTATGCTATAAAACAAACAAAGACATAATAATAATAATAGTAATAACATTGTTTACTTACAGATAAATGAGACATGAGTCTGTTTGGTTGTTTCCAAAATAATCCGAAATAGCTGGCTCATAGGTTAGCTCGCCGGTTCTCTTCTCCTCTCTGACGATTCTCATTTCGTACTGTGCGCATGCCAGTGTGTGGGGGCGTGGCTTCGAGGGACACACTGACGGGAGGGGGAGAGGGGGGATGGAATTTAGAGGAGGCAGGAGGAGGTGCTATTTTCAAATCTTGCTAGCTCTCTTGCTAGCTTTCCAACATTACCAACCCCAGCTTTAAAACACATGGAAAGCAAAGGACAGAGCTTATGGCTTGCATATTTTAGATGCTCTGCAGTAATGCAGGCCATACCACAGGCTTTGTTGTTATCCAACATATTAATGGCATCATAGATATCTGCTGCCCTAATTATCATATCTGCTGAGACATTAATATGTTCATGAGTGATTGTAACTGGGTTACTTTTGACACAATTAAAAAGGTTACAGTAGTGCTCACACCAAAGCTCAGCTATTTTTTCTGGGCTACTAACACCTTCAATGTCAGACAGTAGGGGTGTTTTATTGTTATTCATTACTTTAACCTCTTTCCAGAAGTCAGGAAGGTTGTTGTTCTGTAGCTTTCTGGCAAGCGAGTCTGCTCTCATTGTGTTTTCATTTTTCTTAATAAAACAGAGTGCATACTTAAATTTAGCATTTGTGTGTTTTTTCAAATCTAGCAATACCCCATGTCTAGGCCTACCTGCCTCAGACCAGAGTCTGAAGGCCTCTCTTGCCTCAGCATACTGCTCAGCTACAAGCTCATTCCACCCAGGTCTGATGTTGGGTACCTTACATTTACTTTTACAAACAGGTTCACTAGAAGCATTGAGGCATTTCACAATATCATCATACATGCACTCTTAGAGGTAAGGGTTCCAAAAGCGTTCTTCTTGAAGGTCAGAAGTTCTACTCAGAACCATTTGCTTCTGAAAAACCCTTTTTTGAAAAAAAGGGTTCTTCAAGGGTTCTTTGTAAGACCAAGGGTTCCTGTAAGAACCGTTTAAATACAGAGAATCCTTTTTGGAAGAAGGAGTTCTTCGAGGTCTGTTGAAAACATGGGTATTAGAAGATCTTCACCCTAAAATATTCAAATGTTTAGCCATGTTTCAAATAGTATTTTTAATGCAGATGTGTCTGGAATACACATCAATTCATTGTACTTGTTCTGCCACAGTCTTAAATGTCTTTTTTATCATTTCATGCCATACAGTAGTTAAATGGATACATGTATTGAGCAGTGTAGCGAAGCGGAGGGTTCCCACACTGGGTCTTGAACCCCAGTCTCCAAGACAGACAACTGCACTAACCAGTCAGCCAAAGAGTTAAACCCACTGGCCAGTGCATCTCATCATCTGTGGTTGTAACACCACCCCCTCCTTCAGGAAGCATGTCCATGCACTTTGGCATACCAGCTCCTTCACACCTTTGTAGGCACAAAATCAGAAACCAATCTGGCAAAGAAGGGTTCCCACACCAGGTTTTGGGAACCCTCCTTTGCCACAAACCAAAACTATGTTGATAGGTTAGTCCGTCTAATGTGAGATACACTGTGTATGGGATTGAGTTAAGGGGCATTTGTCTGCTGAAGATCTTTTTTGATATTGGTTTTTTTTGTGATAATTTCCAATTCATGATGTATAACACTTAACCTAAGAATACAGTGCAAATACATGATGTAGCAACATGATGTGCTCTCTGTTGGGAAGATCATGTCTTGACCCCTCAATCTTCAAAATAGGACTGCTGTGCTCTTACCTACTGAGCCACCATATTATTTTTGTTTCTACCATTGTAACCCTTCCTGGAGGGAGGAGCTCATGAGCCAAAACAAAAAGCTACATTTATTCTCTTTTTGGAGATTGATTAGTTGACCTATTTTTCCTTGAGTGTGGTTGGCAGGAGGGCTACAGTGTGGAGGGGTATTGGAGCTGGGAATCGAACCCCAGTCGCCCAGGAGAAAGGCTAGAGTTTGGTGTGTGGGGCCTGGGAGCTGGCTGCCCCGTTGGTTGCCCTGTGGGAGCTGAGTGCTGGTTTCGCTATGGATTACACCACATGGTCTGCCCTTCTCTACAAAACAGGTGTGACATGTCAGTGGTGATTACTATTCACACATTATGTGATCACCTGTGTATGAATTTGTATTAGAAGCTGGATTGAAGTGACAGAAGATCAGAAACCTCAGAGAATCAAGGTAAGTTAAATCTACTATCTTATTTCAGCAAGTGTGACTCTAGCTAAGGACCTTTATAGAGAAAGGTAGACTATTTTAATGTTAACATTTGTTTCTTTTTAGTCTTTTTTTGTAGATATGAGTTACAGAGTTTGGACAAAGAATGATGTTTGCCACTGGCTTCAACAGGAGGGTTTTGGTGACTATTCAAACGCCTTTTCTGGTGAGATGTCATGAATTATCAGTGTCCCCGTTGTCCTACTAAAACCACAACACAAAGAAAATATTTAAAACATCTTGAACTATATCATCAAAGTGAAACCAATTTTGTTGTTGAATGTGGCCAAAATGGATGCCCAAGTAAATATACAAAAATATCATTACTCCAAAAACACCTAACCCGGAAGCACAACATCATGATCCAACAGGAAAACTCTGAAGTTCAGAGGAACACTGAAGAAGACCTTTTGATCAAGAGCTCCAAATAGAGACTGCTCCATCTTTTTTAGAGAAACTAGCACAGGTGAAATATTAAACAAATAATAACAAATATTAAAAGAGATCTCGCCTTTTTTTTCCTCAAGCTTCAGGAAGGTCACACATTACCTCAAGCGGTCCAAGCAAGTGTTGCTAAAGATGTAGGGGAGCTTTTTCATAATTTCAGTGAGCAATATCAAATCTGCTAAAATCTGCTAAAAATCTGTCTGGAGGAAAAGACAGAAGCAGAACAAAACCTCAATATCCTTTTGGAGGACAACATATTTGATGCATGTTTTGAAGATATTAATAGCGAATTTAAGTTCTACCGGTACTGCATAAATGCATTTGGCCTTGTAGAGCCAACTGAGTATCTGCTTGGACATGATTCACATGGCAAGAAGGAATCCTTCCAATATATTCCAGTCTTGAAGGTTCTGCATGCCATTCTTACCAGAAATGACACTAGGAATCATGTTTTAGGGAATACTAGGGTGGCTACAGGAGGCATTCTAAGTGACTTTCATGATGGATCCATTTTTAAGAATCACCATTTTTTCAGTTTCTCAGAAAAACAATTGCAAATACAATTGTACACCGATGAATTTGAGGTTTTGAATTGTTTGGGGTCTAAGAAGTTGAAACACAAAATACTGATTTTTTATTTTGTTATTGTAAATCTACCCCCAAAATATAGATCAAAACTCAAGAACATCAATGTTGCTATCATTGTAAGAAATAGATTTGTGCAGAAATATGGATATGAACCTGTTCTCAGACCACTGATATCTGACTTGTTAAAACTTCAAGTTGACGGGTTGACCATCAATATTGACAGCGAACAGCACACTATCAAAGGGGCACTTGTATCCATTGTATCAGACAATCTTTCTGCTCACTCTCTGGCTGGATTCTCCACTTGTTTCAGCAATGGAAGGATTTGCAGGCACTGTCTATGCCACCGCGAGGACATAGCAACCCACACAGATGAATCTTCCTGTATATTGCGTACACCTGATGTTCACAAGTGTCACTTGGGCCACCCTGACAGAAAGGCTTTGTATGGTGTGACAGGACCCTGCCCTTTTGATGTAATACCTCACTTTGTGGTTTCTGAAAAGTTTCCCCCAGATGTCATGCATGATGTTCTGGAAGGCACCATTCCACACATAATTAAGTTGATATTGCAACAGTTTCATGGTGACAAAACTGTAACCTTCCACCAGTTCAGTACTCAACTGAAAGAATTTTGCTTTGGCCAGAATGACAAGAAGCATAAGCCTGTGCCTCTAAAAGAATCCAGTTGTAATGATACAGCTCTTCCAGGGAAAGCAGTAGAAAAGTGGACTCTCTTCCGCCTTCTTCCTCTTCTGACTGGCAGCTTTGTTCCCAAAGACAGCCCTCACTGGCATCTGTACCTGCTTCTGCGGAACATTTGTGATATTATCTTAGCCCCGCAAATCAAGCTCAGTTGGCTTGGTTACCTTTCCTCATTGGTGTCTGAATTTCTTGCAGAGCTCCAGATCTACTTTTGGAGACTTTAGGGACCACGAGTAACCCTGCATTCTCAGAGCGCAGTGTTCTGGTGGGATAATAGGGCACTATGAGCTCTCTAAGATATGATGGAGCCTGATTATGTAGAATTTTGTAGGTTAGGAGAAGGATTTTAAACTCAATTCTGGATTTTACAGGGAGCCAGTGCAGAGAAGCTAAAACAGGAGAAATATGATCTCGTTTCTTAGTTCCTGTCAGTACAACAAGTTGCATACAACAGATGATAGCCGCTTGAAATACAAATGTCTGGCCTCAAACCGAATGCACCAGTGTACTCTGAGTGGCCCAAATTCACTAATGAGTTGTGGATAGTGTACAAGATAGTGGATCTGGGGGGTAAATTTGCCAGGGAAAAGGAACAGGAGCCAGAGCCTTCAGCTATCAGGCTCCTCTTTTGTGGAATCACCTTCCTGTTTCCGTCCGGGAGGCAGACACCGTCTCCACTTTTAAGACTAGACTTAAGACTTTCCTTTTTGATAAAGCTTATAGTTAGGGCTGGCTCAGGCTTGTCTTGGACCAGCCCCTAGTTAGGCTGACATAGGCCTAGTCTGCCGGGGGACCTCCTATAATTCACCGAGCCCCTTCTCTCCTTCTCACTCTCTCTCTCCCTTGCTAGTATTCATGTCCTGTTAATGCATCTCTCTAACCCGGGTCTACTGCATGTCACCAACTCGGCTTGTTCTCCGGAGCCTTTGTGTTCCACTGTCTCTCAGGTTAACTCGTACCGCAGCTGTGCCTGGATGGTGTGTCGTGGTTGTGCTGCTGCCATGGTCCTGCCTGATGCCTCCCACTGCTGCTGTTACTATTAGTCATACCTGGACTATTATACGCATATCATTATTGTCACATACATATATAATCATATTATTAATATAATATCTGTTTCTCTTATGTCTCATTGTGTCATATGGATTACTGTTAATTCATTATATTGATCTGTTCTGTACAACATCTATTGCTCGTCTGTCCATCCTGGAAGAGGGATCCCTCCTTCAGTTGCTCTTCCTGAGGTTTCTACCATTTTTTCTCCCCGTTAAAGGGTTTTTTTTGGGGAGTTTTTCCTTATCCACTGTGAGGGTCCTAAGGACAGAGGGATGTTGTATGCTGTAAAGCCCTCTGAGGCAAATTGTGATTTGTGATATTGGGCTTTATAAATAAAAATTGATTGATTGATTGATTGAACTTCCAGAATATTTCTCTAACACTAGCAAAAAGATATCAGATGCGCCAGTGTTTGGATATTCAGAAAGGCACAACCACTGATGAGGCATCAGGTGCATGTACTGAAGTGCCTTTTTCCAGATTGCAAGAACTGAAGGAAGTGATTACCTCTGAGGACATTCCACATGACACAGTCTGGAAGACTAACAGAATTGTAATTGACAATACCACATACAAAGTTGGAGATTTTTTTGTCCTTGATGTAGTCCATGGAGAAGAGGTCCCAATTTTTTGTAAAAGTCCTCCATTCTGTTAAGTACCGGGGTCAGTGGCTGGTTTGTGGACGTGTGTATACATCTACACATTTTGAGGAGCACCTTCATGCTTACAGTGTCCAAGACACAAGGAAGTGGGTTGCCTTCAAGCCAGGGGATGAAATAGATTTCCACCCATTAGATGTACTGTATATACAGATGACAACAATAACCTGTTTACCACAAGCCAATAGGACATGGTGTCAAAGAAGACTGATACAGGGTGAGCTAAACATATCACTATATAAGAAAAGCCATTTGTTTATTTTCATTCTAAATAATAACTTTGTTTCTTTTGTTTTGAAGAGAGTGACATTGATGGAGCAACGCTTGAAATTCTTACTGAGAGGATGACAGAGAGATTAATACCCTCAATAAAAAAACAAGCACAGTTCCTCAAGTGTCTTGAGCACTTGAAGTCTTTGTCGTCGTCGTTGTCGTCGTTGTCATCATCGTCATCATCGACAACAAATGAGAGGTAAAGTATATGCTGTGATGATATTGCAATGCTAGTCATTTGGGGGAAAAACTTCTAGTGCCAGTCTGTTCAGTACTATTTCACAAAGCTCAGTCTAACACATTCTTGTAATTTCCCAAAATACAAAGACCTCATGATGAGCAAACAGCTGGACCTGCTGCAGTGAGTCGGTTTGCTTTCCCCAAATCACTAAAGGATGCACTTGAGGCAAAGGACCCAGACCTTTTGGCCCCTCGGAGAACCAAGATAAAATCAGTTCTGATCCAAGCACTGTATGACACCCTCAGCAACCAAACAATGTAGGTTACTTGTATAATTGTTATGGAAAATTACTGCATATTGTAGATTTTAGTTGGCATTTTACTAGTATAATGTGTTTTTTTACAGTATACAGGTTATTGGGGATGCCTGGTCAGACTAATAGACTAGACAGACTCATTTTAATAGTTTGTTCTGGCTACTCCCATTAGGAGCCTTCCCTGATGTGTAATCTTGCCATAATATGTACAAAACACATTTAACACTAAAACAACATGTTTCACTTATTCTATAATGCCCCCACTCAAGGTATCCCTCAACCAAACAAGATACAGAGATTTAAGCCAGTTCATACGCAGGTATCCCTTCATGCGGGAGAAAGTTGGTTCAGGACATGTGAGTAAGCACAAAATTAATCTGTTTGTATAACTTTGCATCCCACTTCACTGAATAGATATAGCTACTGTGCATACTGTATTTCAATACAAAATAAATAGGAAATACATACACCTAATCTTCACATTAGCAGAAAAATGAATGAGTATTTTACAAAATGGCTTGATGTTGACATATCTTTACAGTATTGAGGACAGATATCATCACATTTTGACTGGACTATCCCCTTCACTAAACAATCCCTCTCTTGGTTGTAGGATGCTTTATACAAGTCTCTAAAAAACAAATTCAAAAAGGAAAGTCGACCCCTTATTGCTGACTCAATGGTGCAAAAAATGCGTGCAAAATTTGCTGTGGCAGGATCTGGAAGGAAGCGCCATTCTCTGGGTCAGCCAAGCCAGCTTCTCCACATAAACAAGCCAACTGTATGTATGAGTAATATGGTGCTATATTTCATTCATATATAAACATACACTGTACTATACTATACTGCTTGTGTCATTTTGTTGAATGCATTGTAGGCTCAGGAAGATGGAGAGTGTGGAGAGGATGAAAGGAGTATTCAAGCTCATATCCATGATATGTCTGCAGAGATGCTTAAGGTACATCCAGATGTAAAAGCTTTAAAGGAGGGAATGAGCCGAACCCGTGCATATCGAAAAACCTTCATGTCAAATGCCAAGGCTGAAGAAATCATTGAAAGTTTCCAGCACTGAAGCTTCCTAAAATAGTTGGTATCTTCAAGCATTTAATTGATCATATTTGATTTCATGTGTATTATTGCATTCATGATAATCAAGTATTTGAAGTTAATACTTTTTGTTCCTTCATGTTGTCCACCTTTCAGCTTCTGTGGGAGATGAAGGAGCAATTCCTTGTAGAAGCTGATCGCAAAATGGTCACAGAGCTGAATCAAATGGCAACAAAGATTGTTCAAAGAGCATCACTGTGTGACCTAAAGGAGTGCTGCCAGAAGGTAATCAATGACTGCCTGGATGATTCAGTAAGACAAGGTACACACAATCTGTATTTATGAAAACACAAGAACATCTGTCAAAAAATATTACAAAATTATTTTATTTCCTCAGGACTCATTCGGGATGCAGCAATTTTACTGCTGCCTTCCATTTTCAGAGAGGACTCATCCTTTCTGTCACTGTACGGAAGGTAAATACTTCAGCTCAAAATTCTGAGCTTTTGTTTATTAACCATGTTGTCCAGGAATAAGAGTTATCCACAGTATGCCAACTTTCATGTCATTGCTGTTATCATTTTTGCTGTATTCACCGCAAGTTTTAATTTGTTTTACCAACTGATATATATCTGTGTTTGTTGAATAGGAGCCAAATATGCCTACTCCAGCAGTCATGCTCCATAACACAGAGGAGGGAAACCCTTGCCAAGCACGCTGGATAATCCTATAACTGGATGGTATACAAGTTTTGACTGAGGACAGCAGCATGGATATATCATATGCCATGAGTGCATTAATGTCACTCTACTTTGTTTTTGGAGTCCAGTACCCAAAAGAACTGGCAAAAACTCTCATTTTCATAGAAAGATTTGTTTTGGGTATCAAGGACCACAGTGTTGTACCAATTTCAGTGAAGAGACTGTATAGCTATGTGGGTAGTAGTGAGTTGCAGCATGGGATGCTTTTTTTATTTTGTGATAAATGTGAGTTCAGTTCAAATAGAATGATCCAATTCCTGCTGCTGCCCAGTACTGTGATTTGCTAAATATCGATGAAACCTATGCCTTATTTAATACATAGTTTGGATCATTTAAATTTTTATGTTGGCATACAGACTTCTCTAGTTATCATTATTATAGTTACAATAAGTAAATTTTTTGTATCTGTTACAAAACAGGAATTTATTTTTACTGAAAAGTATTTCAACTTTATTTAAATAAATTAATGTGAAAACTTTGTGGGGTTCCCTCACTTTCACCTGATTGTGCGCCAGTGGAGGCTCTTATTGTAGGAGTTAGAGGACAGGCTTATTCAGTCTGTTCCACTGTCATCATTATTATGTGCCCCTCTGACTGCTCTCATTGGACCATGCATTACTTTACTGTTTGTAGATGGCTTAGTGCTTCATCTGGTGTAGTAAGTATGCCTTGTATTGATGCTACTAACTGTCTTTTTTTGTCTTCCCTTTCTATGTCACAATTGCTGGAGATTATATGAATCCACCTGCTGAGGACAGCCTGGTGTGCCTGGCTTGTGTCTATCTGTCATGTTGCTGATTCCACTGGTCCTATGCTCACTTCTGTCCTGTTCCCCCCGGGACCTGCATAACCTCTCCTGTTCTGTTGTCTCATCCTCAGAGAGTCTGCCCTCCTTATCCATCATTGTTCCAAGATATTTAAATAAAAAAAATCCTCATTAAAAATTGTTTGAATGTTTTCTCAATGTCAACAATGATGGATGAACACAATATACAATATATGGTATTCAATAATTTTGCCTGATCTGTAGAATACAGTGTGGTTCTTCATATAACCATTAGAAGACAAGAGGGCTGTGTGGGTTCTAGATGAAACCCTTGAAATATAAAAGGGTTCTCAGTGGAACTCCTTGTGTTGGTTCTAGATGAAACCCTTGAAATATAAAAGGGTTCTCAGTGGAACTCCCTGTATGGGATCTAGATGAAACCCTTAGAGAGTGAAAGGGTTCTGGATTGAGCCCTCAGTAAGGGTTATCCGTGAAACCACTACACCATTGCAGGGTTCTCTGTAGAACCTCTCATAGGGTTCTGGGTGGAACCTTTCACAGATGGTTCTGGGTATAACCCTTTATGTTGGGTTCTAGGTAGAACCCTCTGGAAGGGTTCCAGGTGGAACCCTTATAAAGAGTTCTAACAGGAACCAAAAAGGGTTCTCCTATGAGGACAAGCCGAAGAACCTTATATGGTTCTAGTCAGCACCTTTACTTCTAAGAGTGTGGCACAGAGGTTTTCAGCATGTTGCATGTCCTTACAGTTCATTTCTGAGCACATAAGGGCCTCTTGAGGCAGTGCAATATTATTTAAAAGACTGTCTGTTCGCAGTGAGTAACCAGCCACATCCTCTCTGCTCAGTTTTGACCAGTCCAGTTTACTTGAGGAAGCAGCATTATTATTTCTGGACAGCAGGGGAACATTATCAGCGTTTAACAGTGCAGCAATAGGTATGTGATCAGAGGTGGCAAGTTCATAACATATCTCCACATTTACCAGAGAGGCATGAGCATCAGCTGTGGTCACAATATGGTCTAGCCAAGATGTTGTGTGCCACGGTTCACTTAAAACTTGTGTCAGGCATCAAAGCTTTACTTGATAGAATTAATTTAGACTCATTACAAAACTTCTGCAGGCGTGCTGCAAATAAGGATTTGCTATCTGACATGTCAGCATGAAAGTCACCCATGACATAAACACAAGATGAGCTGTTGTCCTCTATGAAGGACTGAATAAAAGCTAACCTGTTCAGAAATTCATCCTCATGCTCATAAGATTCATACGGTGTATAGACATTTAAAACAGTAAATTTCTTTCCATTATAATTACACTCTAGCCCTATGGCCCAGTCCACATTTAGACGCACCACCTTCACCACTGAGTCATATTTGATATTCCACAGTATGGCTACACCACCAGCTATTCTACCTGGAACCAGTCTTGTACTGAGGTCGGAAGTGGACTCTCCAGCCCCATGGAAGTTCATCTGTAGAGTGTTCAACTTATCCAGATCTTGTTTGGCCAGCCAGGTTTCTTGCAGGCACAGAATGCCACATTTGTCCAGCATAGTGTCCACAACCAAACGTCTCGATCTATCAGTAGCAGTATGTCCTACTCTCAACTCAACTCTCTCAGTGTTGTATGAAGCGACACGCACTCCCTGCCGAGCAGCTGGCTTTCATTCCGTCCTCGCCCACAGATGTGACCGGCACTCCAGCAGCAAAGTGAAATTGATTTTACATTCGACATTCGTTTGTTTTTTCTGCTTCTAACTTTAATAGCGTCATGAAATCTGCACCAATTCCATCCAGGTTGGTATTATTTTGTAGAGATAAGTAAGCCAGACATTTCACAGGTCTCATCAACTCATCAACCTCTGTGGTTGTGGCGAAAACTCAAAGGAATAACGCTGAATGTCCTTCCGAGTACAGTGCGGCAACCGGAGCACTTAGGGACCGTGGTAAAATTGCATCTGATTTTTCAATTTGGACAACCAAAAAAATAATGACAACAACACACAAATACTGTCATTACCAGAAGGCTAAGAGTCTCACAGCATGTTATTATTCACTCATACTCAACAGCGCCACCACATGGTCGGTTATTAAGCATTTTACCTTTTGGTTAATAACTCATGAACCATGAGGCATAACAAAACAGTATTTGGACAGTAGGTTCCTTGGATGAAGCGATTCAAGTGGTATAGGCCACGCCCATTTGCGCCCGTAAAAAATTGCCGCCATTTTGGATTTTCTGCTAAACACATTTTCTGTCTCTATTGCCACATATTTCATCCAATCTTCACCAAATTTGGTACCTGTCATATTTAGATGACCCCGGACAAGACTTTTCAATTCGTTTTTTGATATCATGTATGGTTTGTCTGCAATTTGCCATCAAATTCTTAGGGGCGTGGCATGATACACTTGATGGGCCGAAAGTCTTCAATGCACAATGGAATTTCAATCGCATTTATAAATGTTGTACATACAGCCACAATGCACAAGTGTGTCATTTCTGAGCCACTTCTGCCATGAGGGGGTGCTGTAGTCAAAATGTAACATGAATTTTAGACATGTGTATTGTTGTTGTTATGACAAAATTTGCTGCAGAGTTTCTTCATAAGCAAGGCCAGGCAGTGCAGGCAGTGGCAGCAGCGCTGGGCGGGCAGTCACCCTCAAAATTTCGTAAAAATTTTCTAGTTATTATTATTATTATTATAAACTATGCATTAAATGTACCGTTTACTCTACTGTTCACTGGTCAATACCATGTACATTAATCCCATTTTAATATAATAACAAACATTATCTGTATGATTTTGTTTTTATATTTTCTATCCTACATTTTTCTTTTCTTTTAAATTATTAAAAAATATTGAATATGCCTTAAATTTATGTCTCACTTTCATTTTGAAATAAGTCACTGGTATTTCAACTTATCAACACCAAACTACTTCTCATCTTTTTGTAAGGTCATTATGAAGCTTTCACAAACATTTGTTTACCAGAAAAAATGCAAATGTCCTTAACAGATTAAGTGTTCAGTAAGCTTTATGTATTAATATTAATTTATTTTATTTTGAAATAGCTCTCAGGAATTCCAACCTACTAACACCAAAATACTTCTCATCTGTTTTTAAGGTCAGTACTGATCTTTCACAACCATTATCTCCCAGAAAAAATATTTGAATATATCCCAGAAACAATGAGTGTTCAGTGAGCATTATATGAGTATTTCTCGATTTTATTTTGAAATAGCTCACTGGAATTTCGACCTACCAACACACATCTACTTCTCATCTGTTTTTGAGCTCTTGATAGAGGTTTCACAACCATTATCTCCTCCCTAAAAAACTTATAAATATATCCCAGCAACAATTAGTATTCAGTTAGCATTATTAATGAATACATCCTGATTTTATTTTGAAATAGCTCTCTGGGATTTCAACCGACCAACACCAATCTACTTGTCATCTGTTTGTAAGGTCGGTATTGATCTTTCACAATCATTTTCTCCCAGAACAACATTAAAAAGATATCCCAGAAACTCTTTGTATTCATTAAGCATATTTTATGAGTATTTCTTGGTTTTATTTTGAAATAGCTCTCTGGAATTTCAACCTACAAACACAGATTTACTTGTCATCTGTTTGTAAGGTCAGTATTGATCTTTCACAACCATTTTCTCCAAGAAATTCATTTAAGAAGATATCCCAGAACTATTTTTATTCATTGAGCATATTTTATGAATATTTCTTGGTTTTATTTTGAAATGACTCTCTGGAATTTCAACCTACAAACACTGATCTACTTTTCATCTGTTTGTAAGGTTGGTATTGATCTTTCACAACCATTTTCTCCCAGAAAAACATTAAAAAGATATCCCAGAAACTATTTGTATTCATTGAGCTTTATTCATGAATATTTGAACATAAAAGATGGCGGCGCGTGTAGACGCAGCGACCCAGTGCTCTTCTTCAGTTAGCAGCTACACACTGAGAAGGACCTACACCCGAACTGAACTTTTAAGCCTAAAACAACACTGGACCGGCTGGACCCCCCCAGAAGGGTTCGACTCGTTCCCGGAGAGGATGCCGGCGAGAGCAGACAGAAAGGAGGCGACGGCGGCGCTGCGAAAGACGCCGGAAACGAGGCAAACTAGGCTAACTGCCGCTCCACACAAACCAGCGGTTCCAAGCATCTTTGTAGCCAACGTCCGCTCCCTGGTTAGCAAGATGGACGAGATTAAACTACGGGATGTTAACAACCGGATAGACAGCTGTATCATGGTGATAACAGAGACCTGACTGCATGAAAACATCCCGGACCTAGCCGTGGAGCTAGCAGGACGTACGATCTTCCGGGCGGATCGCACATCGGACTCCGGTAAGAGGAGGGGAGGAGGTGTGTGCGTCTATATTAACAACAGTTTGTGCACGGACACTGCCGTTATTGAGAGACACTGCTGTCCAGACCTGGAGTTTCTAATGTTGAAGTGCAGACCTTTTTATTTGCCCAGGGAAATAACCCAAGTGTTTGTAACTGCCGTGTATATCCACCCACGAGCTAATGCTAACGTAGCTATGAGCAGGCTGCATGATAGCATCACCAGGCAACAAAACAAACACCCAGAGGGCTTCTTCATTGTGGCTGGAGACTTTAATCACACCAACTTAAAGGCTGTGCTCCCCAGATTTTACAAGAATGTTTAACATTCAAACAAGGAAGGGCAGAACACTAGACCAGGTCTACATCAACATCTCTGGAGCCTACAGAGCCCACCACTCCCCCCACCTCAGACCATCTTTCCCTGTTCCTGACACCAGCTTACAAGCCCCTCATCTGCAGGTCTAAGCCACAGTACAAGTCAGTGCAGTGCTGGACTGAGGAGGCCACACTATCCTTGCGGGACTGTTTTGAGGACACCATATGGGAGCTCTTTGAAGACCCAGACATTGAACTCCACACCTCCTCTGTACTATCATACATCAGTTTCTGCATGGATAATGTAACATCAAGGAAACAGGTGAAAACATTTCCCAACCAAAAACCCTGGTTTAACGCCAGTATCAGAGCACTACTCCAGGCCAGGGATTCAGCACTGAGGTCAAGGGACAGGGAAGCTTACAGGAGGGCTAGAGCGGACCTGAACAGAGGCATCAAGGCTGCTAAAACAAAGTACAGAGAGCAGATAGAGGCCAACTTCAGGGAGAACAACCCCCGCTCCATGTGGAAAGGCATACAGAATATAACTGACTACAAACAATGCCACAACACCCTCCCCTCCACCGACAATTCTCTCCCAGACCAGCTTAACACCTTTTTCTCCCGCTTTGAAGAGGACAACAGACAGGCAGAGGACACACAGTTGACATTATCAGAGCACGACCAGCCCCCCACCATCCAACAACATCAGGTACTGCGAGTCCTGCGTGGCATCGACACCAAGAAAGCACCAGGACCGGATGGAGTACCAGGGAGAGTGCTGAAATCATGTGCTCACCAGCTTGCTGCAGTATTCACTAACATCTTCAACCGTTCACTGCAGCAAGCCACAGTCGCCACCTGCCTGAAAACTGCCACCATAATCCCTGTGCCCAAATCCTCTGCCATCACAGGGTTGAATGATTACCAGCCTGTGGCCCTGACACCAGTGATCATGAAATGTATGGAGAGACTGGTGTTACAGCATGTCAAGGCCCACATCCCACCTGGCTTTGATCAACATCAGTTCGCCTACAGGTCCAACAGATCCACAGACGACGCCATCTCCATCGCCCTCCACACCGCTCTCAGCCACATTGAAAGCCCCAACACATATATCAGGATGCTGTTTGTTGACTTCAGCTCAGCATTTAACTCCATCAGCCCCAGCAGACTCATCAACAAACTGCAGACACTACAACTTGGAACCTCCCTCTGTCTGTGGATCAAGGACTCCCTGACTAACAGACCCCAGCATGTCAGAATGGGTACCTCCACATCCTCCACCATCGTCCTCAATACTGGTGTTCCTCAGGGCTGTGTGCTGAGTCCAGTCTTGTACACACTGTACACTTATGACTGTCGCTACTCACGGCTCCAACACCCTCATCAAATTTGCGGATGATACAACCGTTGTGGGGCTCATCAACAACGGTTATGAGACACGATACAGGGAGGAGGTCCAAGCACTGGCGGCCTGGTGCAGTGACAACCACCTCAACCTCAACACCAAGAAGACAAAAAAAGTCATTATTGACTTCCGGAAGTCGAGGACCACACTGCACTCAGGCCTGAGCATCAATGGGGAGGAAGTGGAACGGGTCATCAGCTTTAAGTTTCTTGGCCTGCACATCTCGGAGGACCTGGGCTGGACTGGGAACACCACCCACATCATCAAAAAGGCCCAGCACTGTCTATTCTTTCTGAGAACACTGAGGAGGAACAAACTCCCTCCACCTCTGCTGAAAAACTTCTACCACTGCACAATAGAGAGTGTCCTCACCTATGGCTGTACGGTGTGGTACGCCAGCTGCACTGCATCTGAAAAGAAACAACTGCAGCGGGTCATCAAGACGGCTGAGTGGATCATCGTCTCCCCACTTCCACGCCTAGAGGAGATCTATTCCAGCCGTCTCCTCCGACAGGCCACAAAGATTCGGGATGACCCCGCCCACCCAGGACACACTATTCACCAGCCTTCCCTCTGGCAGACTGTGACAGAGTCATGAGAGCCCGCACCAACAGACTGAAACACAGCTTCTTCCCCATGGCTGTGAAGAGACTGCTACAAGAACCATGACCCCCCCCCCCCCCCCAAGTTTATTTTATGACAAGGACATTGTAGCTGCTACAAGAGAGCACCATACGAAATTTCACTGTATATATTACAGTGACAATAAAGCTTCTTCTTCTTCTTCTTCTTCTTGTCAGTTTTATTTTGAAATAGCTCTCTGGAATTTCAACCTACAAACACAGATCTACTTGTCATCTGTTTGTATGGTTGGTATTCATCTTTCACAACCATTTTCTCCCAGAAAATCATGTAAAGATATCCCACAAACAATTGAACATTATTTATGAATATTTCTCAGTGTTATTTTGAAATAGCTCTCTGGAATTTCAACCTACCAACACCATTCTACTTGTCATCTGTTGGTAAGGTCAGTATTGATCTTTCACAACCATTTTCTCCAAGAAAAACATTAAAAAGATATCCCAGAAACTATCTGTATTCATTGCGCATACTTTATGAGTATTTCTTGCTTTTATTTTGAAATAGCTCTCTGGAATTTCAACTTACCAAGACAGATCTACTTGTCATCTGTTTGTAAGGTTGGTATTGATCTTTCACAACCATTTTCTCCCAGAAAAACATTAAAAAGATATCCCAGAAGCTATCTGTATTCATTAAACATTATTTATGAATATTTCTCAGTTTTAGTTTGAAATAGCTCTCTGGAATTTCAACCTACCAACACCATTCTACTTGTCATCTGTTTATAATGTTGGTATTGATCTTTCACAACCATTTTCTCCCAGAAAAACATTAAAGAGATATCCCAGAAACTCTTTGTATTCATTGCGCATATTTTATGAGTATTTCTTGCTTTTCTTTTGAAATAGCCCTCTGGAATTTCAACCTACCAACACCATTCTACTTGTTATCTGTTTGTAAGATCGGTATTGATCTTTCACAACCATTTCTCCCAGAAATTCATGTAAAAATATCCCACAAACAATTGAACATTATTTATGAATATTTCTCAGTTTAATTTTGAAATAGCTCTCTGGAATTTCAACCTACCAACACTAATCTACTTGTTATTGTCACAGCTCCATTCTCCCTGTTGCCCTCCTGCCCTCAGTATTTTTCCACTCTCCCTGCCTCTGCTCCACTCCACCTGTCAGCCACTCCCACCTCATCAGCCCAACTCTCCTCACCTGTCAGCACAGCTGCAGCTCGTTGCAATCAACCCAGTGTATATAAGACTCTCCAGCACACTCACTCCTTGCCAGATCGTTCTTCAGCGTCATGCGAGACTTTCCAGCGTTCATTCCCTGTCTGATCTCCCGGTGTCGACTCTGCCTGTCCCTGACCTGCCATCCTCGTCTGCCTCCCGGTAAACTCACCTGCCTTCTGTCCCTGACCTCGTGCTCTGCCTCAGCGTCTCTGGTATCTGCCTGCTCGTCTGGTTTTGACTCCTCCGCCTGGCCTCGTCTCCTCTCCTGCCTGCTCCCCAACGGTGCCCCTGTCTTCGCTGACTGCTCACCTGGCTACGAGCCCCCCGCCTGTCTCCGACCTCTCTTCAGCTCACTCCTCGCCGGCCTCACAGCACGTGCAGCCAGCTCTCCAGACTGCAGAGCGTCCTACTCGTCTTCTTCGGCTGAAGTAAGCTACATCTCTTCCCCTCACTACGACAGAGAATTGAACTGTGTGGAACCGGGGGCTCAGAAGCCTCCCCTCGGTTCCGCGGCTGATCCCAGTCGCCCCCCTTTCCCTCCTCTGGGCCCCAGAGACTGTGCGAGGGCTCTCAGCCCGAAGAACAAACTTTATTCTGTGATAATTCTGCCTGCTGCATACCCTGTTTGCTGTGGTGCTAATAAAGGTCATTACCAACTGTTCCTGTGTGCCTGTGTACTGCATTTGGGTCCAAACAACACCCGTCACAGTTATCTGTTTGTAAGGTTGGTATTCATCTTTCACAACCATTTTCTCACAGAAAAACATTAAAAAGGTATTCCAGAAAGTATTTTTATTCATTGCGCATATTTTGTGAGTATTTCTCTTTTATTTTGAAATAGCACTCTGGAATTTCAACCTACCAACACAGATCTACTTGCCATCTGTTTGTAAGGTCGGTATTGATCTTTCATAACCATTATCTCCGAGAAAATCATGGGAAAATATCCCACAAACTATTGGTATTCATTGAAAACTATTTATGAATATTCCGCAGTTTTATGTATTTATTTATTTAGATCAGTATGTTATACTAAAATTATTCCTTTGTCTCTGGTGACATATTTTATGAGTATTTGCCATAATTTTCTTACATACATTACCTTTAACTCCTGAGCAGTAAGCAACAGTGACTTGAAAACCAACTTTTTTTTATTTTATTTTTTTTGGGCACTTTTTGCCTCGATTAGATAAAATAGTAGGAGTAGACAGGAAAGGGGGCAGAGAGAGAGGGTATGACAAGGGCAAAAGGTCGGAGGCAGAAGTTGAACCGACGGCTGCTGCAGAGATGTAACAGCCTCAGTACATGGGATGGATGCTGTACCTACTAGGCTAAATGTCCGCCCACTAAAATCCCTCTCTACGGAGGATCGATGTACCAGGTGCTCACCTGTCTTGGTTCCATAAAGTTACAGACTACCATTCCAGACTGTTTCAGACTGCATTACTTTCATTAACTCCTGAGAGGTAAGCAATAGTGACTTGAAACCAACTTTTACGGGGGATTCATGTACCAGGTGTTTGCATGTCTTGGATAAAGTTACAGACTACCGTTCCAGACTGTTTCAGACTGCATTATGCTGTCAGTGTTACATATTGTGCCTTTTGATCTAGAGCTGCAACAATTAATCGATTAATTGAACAATAATCAATTATTAAATTAATGGTCAACTATTTTGATAATCGAATACTCGTTTTTTTTTTTAAGAAAAAAAGTCAAAATTCTCTGATTTCATCTTCTTAAATGTGAATATTTCTGGGTTTTTTTGTTTCTTTATGACAATATACTGAATATCTCTTTGGTTTGTGGACAAAACAAGACATTTGGCAACGTCATCTTATGGTTTGGGAAACACTGACATTTTTCAACATTTTTTAACATTTTATTGACCAAACAACTAGTCGATTAATTGTTTAAATAATCGACAGATTAATCTGTAATGAAAATAATCGTTAGTTGCAGCCTTATTTTGATCAATGTCAAGTGTCCTAGCAGCACAAACTAATTACTCATAAAAATGTTTTACTTATGTTTATATTTGAAGGGCCTGCAATGTCATCATGGGGCATACAAGGAAAGGTGGTAAAATAGGGCTGGTGGCAAACAGCGCGTACTTAGGGAATTATTAGATTTGCAAATAATAAAAAGAGAAACATCTTGGAACTCTGAAGTATGGCCAGAGCTTCCCATTCGTTTATTTGCCGTTAACCAAGAGAGGTTAAAGAAATGGCTATATGTTGTATGGCTGCAAGACAGACGAGGGGTTAGGGCAGCAACCCAACAGCTAACGTCACAAGCTATTGTGCAAGTTGGAGACCAATTTTGTTCTAGTAAATCGGTGCATACATCCACCACAGAAACAGGCACTGAAAATTTGGATGGAGTGAGGAGTGATGAGAGTGCCATTCATGCGCATGATACTTACCTGGGTGGAGGAAATGAGAATGTTGATGACCTTCAGGAGTCATCTACAGATACTGCAACAAATACAGCTGCAGCAACTGATACAGCTACAGCAACAGATACAGGCGATGAAAATTTGGATGAAGTGAAGAGTGAAGAAAGTGCCGTCCTTGAGACTGATTCTTGCCTGGGTGGAAAACATGAGCTCAGTTTAAAGAAGCACTTTAAAAAGGGATGCTACATTGAAAAAACATCACCTGTGAAAAAGATCAGTACAGACCTACACAACCTGGACCTAAAACATTTAAAATGCACATTAAGAGAGACAAATGGGACAAGATCAAGCCAAGTCATGGATCATCAAAACTTAGGAAGTCATGGACACATGTCCTATACAGTAGCTTTCGAAAGCACAACCCTTGCTGTTCTCTTGCATTCAAGTACCAGCATTTTAGAGCACCTAAGAGCCGAAAGACTTCATCCCCTTAGATCAAAATAAAAGCAGTGTGCATGTTTTCTTCATGCAAAGCCAAATGCTTCTTTGAAATGCCAAATAAACCCTCAAAGAATGCAAAAAAGTGGTAGAAGTGGTAAAGTTGCACATTTACGTGATGAGACAAGGGCAAGGCCAGCCAGCAATAAGAAGAGAGGAAAAATTGCGAAGGCAATCACTGGTGGTGTGAGTAACACCTTTTATCAGAGCCTGGGGAAAACACCATCATTGGAGCTACTTGCTGGTAACCTCACCTGAGCACTGTCAAAAGATGTCCTCAAAGTTGTGTCAGCAGAGATAAGTAGAAGCACAAGGCTTCATGATGACATGTTGCTGGAGCTAATGCTGACACAGCAAATAATGAGAGAGTCTGATGCAGGTTACATTTTCTGTCCAGGGTACATCCAACATCTGCAAGTGGATCCCTTTGGTGTCCACTTATATACTGAGCAAGGAATTGCAATTTTTGCAGATCATCTCTGCCAAAGTTCTCCAGTGACCCTCTTCCTTGATGCCACAGGTGGCGTTGTGCGCTGGCTCCCCAACCAACCCAAGAGGGTTCTGTATTATGCCCTCTGTTTGTCAGGTGATGGCAAAAACAACCCACCTCTTCCTGTCAGTGAAATGGTCACCAATGACCACACTGTGGCCAATCTGTTCTTTTGGCTAATGACATTTTTGACAAAAGTCAGAAAAATCACTGCCAATAAAGTTGGCCAAGTGGAAACAGTTGGGGCCTAATGCAAGGTGTTTTGCTGGCCTTCAACAGACAAGATATTTTGGGATACCTTGGGATGCTGTGTAAAATCATCCAAGGCTCTTTTACGAAAAAAGAGCTGAAGGGCATCACTGTGCTACACCTGTGCTCAGCAGATATCCTGAAGGCCGTTTCTGTTTCCTTTTCCAGGAAGACCAGAGATAAAGGCCTGAAAGAATTTGCAAATCATTGCGTGGCACATCTGATAAACAGCATCAGTCTGAATGCTGCAGTCCAATTTTTTGGCCACATGGGGCGGATTTTTGGAAGAAGGTTCTCTACTCAGGAAGTAGAAGAGAGCTTGGACGTCATCAAAGGCTGCATCAAGAGCAAGACCAATCTAGATTATTCCAGCACTCAGCAAATGAAGACACAACCTGAGCCACCAAAGAGAGCCAAGACTGTTCTTGCCAACTCACTGTTTCGTCATTTTTTTGAAGGCGTCCTGGAAAGTGACCAGTCCAATGTGCCAGATGCAAATGGAAATTGTGAGGAGAACCTGTACTACTGTCCTGATATCATCAATGTTTTGCTGCAGGATTACATGGGGATCTTCCCACTTTGGTCAGGCCTTATGTTGGGGCATCTATGCAGATATGCAAGTGATGCAGATCCAAGGAAAGTTGGTACAGCAGACACCAAAACAAGGCTTACTAACTGCCATGTCGAGAACTGGTTTTCAATCACAAAGAACCAGATTCTACACAAGGAACGCTTTCTCAGGCCTGGCTCTTTCATTTGGAAGCTGCATACCTCTCTGCGTGGCCGCTACAAGGAACACATCCTGCAGCATGACCTCAAACAGGAGCAGTTAGGCAAACCATTGAAATACAAAGAAGAGCATCTCGAGCACGCTGAGGAACAATGGGGCAAACGTAGTGTGCGTGCAGCTCCTAAAAGGACAAAATATTTCCACCCTCCTCACAAGATCCCAGCTCCTATGGGAGTAAAAAGAAGCATCTGGATGAAAAGACAACGGATGAAGACCAATAAAAAGGTATGTCATTAAAATACATTGACAGATTCTAAAGAATAGATAATTGTAAGATTTCTGCAAGTCAAATGCTGAAACTACTTCGTTTAAAATGTAATATTCCTTTCAAAGGTTGAACATGTTCTTCTCATTCTCATGAATTGATTTATTGATGTTTATTAAATATAGACTTCTTGAAGTGAAATGCTGACACTACTTTGTCATATTTAATATTCCTGTGTAAATGTTGTACATGTTCTTTGATTGCTTGGTTTTATTCTAATTTATGTGATTTTTTAAACTTATTTTTCAAAAGGTCATTAAAAGATCAAAAAATGGATCACAACAGAACACAGGAGACACTGGACAGGTACGGCATTATATTTTCACAAGTTTTTTTGTTCTCTTGGTCAGTTTACAACTCCCCTTACATTCTGACTTCATCAGATCTACTTCTTAAATATCATAGATATCTGCAGCTAAAGATGGCCAGCAAAAAGGGGGGGACCAGACAATCACCACTTCAACAACAACAGCACAACTGGTATGTGTCTTTTTTTAAATAACATAAGTATTTTTCAATAGTGTTGAGTCATATTGGTGAAAATAAATATCAGTATAATCAGGAATATTTTTTTAGATATAAATTTAGATACATCACAGTATCGCTCAGAAAACAAACAAAAAAAATTGCTGATATGTTTTTTTTTTTTTCACTTTGCTTCAGCTACTCAAAATTAATAGTCTACGAAAAGAAAAAGATTGTATGTTTCATGGTTGAATAATGCTTGTTCTAAATTAACAGCAGAAAATTTGGCACAAAAGGGACAGTGAAATGGTCGTTGCTGTCATTGAGTCACCTGGCAAGACTAACACTTACATACTTCGTCAGAGTGAAATCAATTCTCTGGCACCACACAAGTGGCTGCTGGGTGAGGTAAATATTTCTTACAGAACAATCATCACCTCTGCATTCATAAAGTTTCTGAAGTTTCAGAGAAATCATTTATAGAATAATTTATTTTTCAGACAATCGATTGCTACCTCAGAGCCATCCTGAACATGAAAGGTTTGGGGAAAAGAATATACCTCTTAAACCATTACTCAGCTGGAGTAATAGTTTTTGGAGCACGGTCTGCCATGAGCAATCACTCATTGCGCAAGGTAAATGTAATTAATTTCTGTAAATGAAAACTTATTAAACATAAGAAACATGAAACATTACCTTAAAAATTGCTTTTATTTGCTATTACTGTATAAGGTTGACTTTGACAACTACGACGGAGTGATAGGGGCCATCAATGTTGGACACAACCACTGGAAATTCCTGGTAAGTATTATAAAATGTATATTCTGCCTCAAATTAAATGATAAAATAATAGTGAAATTGTAATGGCATGTAACTTTTCCTTTTAGTATCTGCACAAGTTGAACAAAAAAGTGTACGTCATGGATCCTGTGGGTATGTAACACCTGATATCGGACAACTGCATGCACAATTGCATATTATGTAATTTAGAATTTTTATTTTACCCCAAATATCTAATTATCTGTATGTACTAATAATTTCAAAGCTTTTTTTTTCTTTTTTTGTAGCAAAGTATGCGCCCATGACACAACAATAAGGCTAAATTTTTATTACATTTTTCAACAGTCACCACAGCCAGTACTTCAACATGTGACTGATTGGGTGGGTATTAAGTGGGAGCCAGCTACAATCAACCACAGCATCCAAAAAGATGGTTATAGCTGTGGTGTTTTTGTCATGAAGGTGAGCTTTTAATCCACAGATCAATTGTCTAAATATGGAAAAAAAAATATTGCTAAAATTTTTATTTTTTTTTAACATGACAGGCTTCATTTTATTATCTAAAAAGTGACATTTTATGTCTACTCTGTATTTCAATGACAAAACAGATGGCTGAAGATGTGGTGGAGGCGTTTCCTCTTGTCCCCCAGAACATCAAAATACCCATATTGCGAAACGACTTAAAAGACCTCAGGATCAGCATGGCTAAAACTATTCTGCAGTGCTCAGGTTTGTAGAATTTTCTAATTATTATCATTATTACTATTATTATCATTATGATTATCAGGATCAATGACCTATACTGCATCCAGCCACCAGAGCTGTTTCAGCTTCATCTTAGGGGATTTGTCATGGGGTCCATGTCTAATACAGTCAGTGGTGTCAACTCCTGTAAACAACTGTGAGATAGTTTATAAAATTACAATATATTTCAGTCTTCAGTGAAAAAGACCATTGCTCGAGTTGTGGCCAGGAGTATCCAAAAGGACAGAACCAAACGACAAAATGGGTGAGTGTACTTTAAAAAATAATATATTAAAAGAAGTTATACATTTAAATGATGCAGAGTAGCAGTGTAAAGCATCACCTAAAATGGATACTTTTGTAAAAAGATCTGATCTTTGATATACAATTGCCAGTATGAGAACAGTATATTTAAGAGATCATAATCTAATGCTGTTGGATATGTGATTTTAAATATATATTTCAGATTGAATGCACAAAATGCAGAAGATGGTACCATCCATGTTGTGTGGCAATGTCTGATGCAGAGTGGAATGAGGAAAACACTGCAGCATCATCGAAATGGCAATGTAGCCTCTGTTGATTTCAACAAGGTATTATGTGCCAGAAAACTTTCAACATTGATATTGAAAATGTATTTTTAGATATATAACCCCTCTCCAGCTAAATATAACATTTAGGCAAACTATCTTACTCATTTACAGTTGTAACAAAGGGCATCATTGAAAAGGATCACATGGGTGAAGTTCCATTACATATGGCGAAAAAATGGTAATTTTCCAGGCATACTGTATTATATGCTGGATTTTTGTTTCTTGAATGATGTTTTCTTTTTGCACTTAAAAAATAAATGACATAATTACACACGTGTTGTATTGTTTTTCATGTGTAGTGACCATGGAATAAAAAAAAAAAAACATGACCGCTAAATAAGTTAATAAGTAAAACAAATAGAACATAATACAATGGCCTGAAAAACAGTAGAATAGATTGGTGTTGATAGGTTAAAATACAAGTGAATCATTAACAAATAATAGTCTGAAATATTAATAAATAATGTTCACTGACTACTTAGTCTGTCTAGATTATTAATAATTGTTTTTGTGGAAAACATATGTTTGTGAAAGGTTTATAATGACAATCTAAGCAGATGAGAAGTAGATTGGTGTTGGTAGGTTGAAATTCCAGAGAGCTATTTCAAAATAAAATTGAGAAATATTTATAATTAATGTTCAATGAATACTAATTGTTTCTGGGATATTTTCACATGATTTTCTGTGAGAAAATGGTTGTGAAAGATCAATACCAACCTTACAAACAGATGACAAGTAGATCTGTGTTGGTAAGTTGAAATTCTAGAGAGCTATTTCAAAATAAAACCGAAAAATATTAATAAATAATGTTCAATTGTTTGTGGGATATTTTTACATGATTTTCTGGGAGAAAATGGTTGTGAAAGATCAATACCAACCTTACAAACAGATGACAAGTAGATCTGTGTTTGTAGGTTGAAATTCCAGAGAGCTATTTCAAAATAAAACCGAGAAATATTCATAAATAATGTACAATTGTTTGTGGGATATTTTTTACATGATTTTCTGGGAGAAAATGGTTGTGAAAGATGAATACCAACCTTACAAACAGATGACAAGTAGATCTGTGTTTGTAGGTTGAAATTCCAGAGAGCTATTTCAAAATAAAACTGAGAAATAGTCACAAATAATGTTCAATGAATAATAATTGTTTGTGGGATATTTTAAAATCTTTTTCTGTGAGAAAATGGTTTTGAAAGATCAATACCGACCTAACAAACAAATGAAAAGTAGAATGGTGTTGATAGGTTAAAATTTCTTTGAGGTATTTCAAAATAAAATCAGGACATATTTATTAATAATGCTAACTGAATACTAATTAGTGCTGGGATATATTTAAAAGTTTTTTGAGGGGGAGATAATGGTTGTGAAAGCTCTATAAACATCTTTAAAACAGATGAGAAGTAGATCTGTGTTGGTAGGTCGAAATTCCAGTGAGCTATTTCAAAATAAAATCGAGAAATATTCATATAATGCTCACTGAACACTCATTGTTACTGGGATATATTCAAATATTTTTTTTCTGGGAGATAATGGTTGTGAAAGATCAGTACTGACCTTAAAAACAGATGAGAAGTATTTTGGTGTTAGTGGGTTGTAATTCCTGAGAGCTATTTCAAAATAAAATCAAGAAATATTCATAAATAAAGTTGACTGAACACTTCTTTCTGGGATATTTTTAAATGTATTTCTGGGAGATAATGGTTGTGAAAGATCTATAATTTGCTCAAAAACAGATTAGATGTATTTTGGTGTTGATCGGTTGAAATTCCAGTGAGCTATTTCAAAATAAAATAGATGAATATTAATACATAAAGCTCACTGAACACTTAATCTGTTAAGGACATTTGCATTTTTTCTGGTAAATGTTTGTGAAAGCTTCATAATGACCTTACAAAAAGATGAGAAGTAATTTGGTGCTGATAAGTTGAAATACCAGTGACTTATTTCAAAATCAAAGTGAGACATAAAATTAAGGCTTTTTCAATATTTTTTTTTTAATAATTTAAAAGAAAAGAAAAATGTAGGATAAAAAATATGAAAACAATATCATACAGATAAAGTTTGTTATTATATTTAAATGGGATTAATGTACATGGTATTGCCCAGTGAACAGTAGAGTAAACGGTACATTTAATGCATAGTTCATAATAATAATAATAACTAGAAAATTTTTACGTAATTTTGAGGGTGACTGCCTGCCCGGCGCTGCTTCCACTGCCTGCACTGCCTGGCCTTGCTTATGAAGAAACTCTGCAACAAATTTTGTCATAACAACAACAATACACATGTCTAAAATTCATGTTACATTTTGACTACAGCACCCCCTCATGGCAGAGGTGACTCAGAAATGACACACTTGTGCATTGTAGCTGTATGTACAACATTTATAAATGTGGTTGACATTCCATTGTGCATTGAAGACTTTCGGCCATTCAAGTGTATCATGCCACGCCCCTTAGAATTTGATGGCAAATTGCAGACAAACCATACATGATATCAAAAAACGAATTGAAAAGTCTTGTCCGGGGTCATCTAAATATGACATGTACCAAATTTGGTGAAGATTGGATGAAATATGTGGCAATAGAGACAGAAAATGTGTTTACCAGAAAATCCAAAATGGCGGCAATTTTTACAGGAGCAAATGGGCGTGGCCTATACCACTTGAATCGCTTCATCCAAGGAACCTACTGTCCAAATACTGTTTTGTTATGCCTCATGGTTCATGAGTTATTAACCAAAAGGTAAAATGCTAAATAACCGACCATGCGGTGGCGCTGTTGAGATGCGTGAATAATAACATGCTGTAAGACTCTTAGCCTTCTGGTAATGACAGTATTTGTGTGTTGTTTTCATTATTTTTTTGGTTGTCCGAATTGAAAAATCAGAGATTGCAATTTTACCACGGTCCCTAAGTGCTCCGGTTGCCGCACGGTACTCGGAAGGACATTCAGCGTTATTCCTTTGAGTTTTCGCCACAACCACAGAGGTTGGTGAGTTGATGAGACCTGTGAAATGTCTGGCTTACTTATCTCTACAAAATAATACCAACCTGGATGGAATTGGTGCAGATTTCATGACGCTATTAAAGTTAGAAGCAGAAAAAACAAGCAAATGTCGAATATAAAACCAATTTCACTTCGCTGAAAAAATAAGCACATTGGTTTTTATTTAGTTTCAACACATTACACATAAAGATGTATTAGGCATATGTATGTATAAAAAACGGATCAGATCCGTTTTTTTCTCCTAGCAATAAGCTTCCTTAATATTTTCATTAAATTACAGAAATTTTAAATCCTGTTCTATATGGTCAACTCAAATGTGAAGTGACAGAAAAATTCCAGCAGATAATGAACTATTTCGTGTGTTTTAAACAGGTGTCAGAATGTGCAGTGTGCCAGTCAGCTGCTCATAATATTAAACAGGAGGTGGAGTATACCCCTATAAAGGTAGCTGTTGTTGACACATTCCAAAATCAATGTCTGTTGTTTTATCACAAAACACATTATATATTACCTTACAGATATAAATGCATAAAAATCTTTACATACTTCTCAGCAGTTAATAAACATCACTTTTGAGCACCTACTACCTGCTTTTTGTGCAGCATCCCTTTAAAAGGTTTCCAGTGCCCAATTACCATCTTCTGCCCTTTATATGGGGAGGCGGTGCTACAGAAATGTATATTTTTATTTTGTACTGCCTTTTTCAGGTTACACATCTATTTGAGCTGCTCGGCATGGACTTGATAGGCAAACTGAAAACCACAGAAAGTGGCTGTCAGTATATCTGTGTCATGGTGGACTACCTGACAAAATGGCCACAAGCCTATCCTCTCCGTACAAAATCGGCAGCTGAGGTGACAGAATGCGTCATCAAATTCTTCCATCAGTTTGAGGCTCCCAAAAGAATCCTGACGGATCAAGGAAGAGAGTTTGTGAACGTGGTAAGTTTGAAAATACTTGGAAAAAATGTTGCTGAAATATTTCAGTTGTGTTTGGATACAGTATGTTCTTTATATTAACAGATAAACAAGAATGTTTGTGCAAAGTTGGGGATTAACAGGAGTCTTTGTTCACCATATCATCCACAAACAAACGGACTGGTAGAGAGGATGAATGGTACTACACAAAGGTGAGGCAAATGGTTGATTTAACATGAGTTAATTATATATTTAATGTACATTATCGTCATATGTACCATATGGTCTTCAATTTACAGCAGCAAATGCAAGTGGGACCATACATCTTTTTGGGAGATGCCTACTGTCAATTCAAATTCTGATTTTTTTTAGAGCTCTCAGCAAGCTGGTGGCTGCAAAACCAGAAAATTGGGATGAGTACTTGGATGCGGTCATGTTTGGATTGCGGACCAAAAAACAGATTACAACCAAGTTCTCCCCATTCTTTTTGATGTTTGGACGAGAGGCATGGTACCCAACAGAGGTGCCAGAACACTTCATGGTTGGTAAACATGTCTCAATATAATTTTAGGTCTATCGATGCAGTGTTGAAAACATGGACTGAAAGAATATAAAACCCATTTGTTCACAGGTAGACAGCAGTGTTGAGGATGTTGTGGCTGAGGAAGCTGTGTCAGAGGACATAAAGCGCCTTGATGAAATGAAAGATATTGTTCAGGACAATATGACTAAGCAGCAGGAGAAAACAAGGAAACGTATGAAGCAGGGGTGCTCCTAAACCTACCTTGAAAATAGGGGACAGGGTGTGGAGACAGAATGTTAGAAGTCAGCAGAGAAAGGGTGGCAAACTGGAGGCAAATTTCCTTGGCCCTTTCACCGTGGTGGCACTACAGGGGAAAAGTGCTGATCTGCTTGCAGAAGATGGGGCTGTCTTTAATAAAGTTAATGTTGACCACCTAAAAATTGCAATGGAGGAGCTGCCCCGAATTCCCCACAAAATCAGTAAATCAGTGGCCCCAGACTCTGCAGCGCCAGCCTCTCCAGCCCCAGCCCCACCTGCAGCACCAGCCACCACAGCAGCCCCAGGCCCCACCAGCAGCGCCAGCCTCTGCAGCAGTCCTGGCCCAACCAGCAGTGCCAGCCTCTCCAGCACCTGCAGCACCAGCCACCACAGCAGCCCCGGCCCCACCAGCAGTGCCAGCCTCTCCAGCACCTGTAGCGCCAGCCTCTGCAGCAGCCCCGGCCCCACAGGCAGCGCCAGCCTCTCCAGCACCTGCAGCACCAGCCACCACAGCAGCCCTGGCCCCACCAGCAGTGCCAGCCTCTGCAGCAGCTCCAGCCCCACCAGAAGCGCCAGCCTCTGCTGTAGCAGCAGCAGCCACCTCACCAGCTCACACACGAATTTCAGCTGAAAAATGTAGGTAGTATGAAATTGCATTTTTATATAATAATAATTTTTTTATAATAATTTTAACAAAATGTACAAATCTTGTACTATAATATTGATGGCAATACTGTTATATATTGTAGTACTGTTTTTCTTTTTCAGATGTTCAGGAGGCATGGGCAGGGAAAAAGGTCCATGTACTGTAACGAAAACAATTTCCCCTTGGGGATCAATAAAGTATTTCTGATACTTCTTTCCAGAGTGGGCCCGTACAAATTGTTTTATTGGGACATTGAAAACACTGGTCCCAACAAGAGGCTTGAGAGTGAGGTAATACTTTTTCATTATTGTATGAAATTATTGTTGCAATACAATTACCTTAAAACATGTAAGGACATTCAGGAATACTACAATAATGCAGTTGATAGTATTACAGTGAAACTGCCTCTGTGTAATACATAATACCATCTTCGTAGCATTTTCTTTATAGGTGATCAATGCATATTTGACTGTGCTAATGCGGAGATGCAACCAGTGCAATGCTGGTGAAGCTGCTGTCGTTGACACATATACAATGTATCTGGAAGAAAAAGTTTGGAAAAACCCAGGTATGTCCTGGATTGTAATGACTTTGCATTTTGTAAATATAACAAATATGCATTTTTCAAGTAATAGGGATTTCGTATGTTTTTTGTGACTACTTTCAGATTGATCCAATGGCACACAAACTCATTGTGGGAATTGTCAATGAGAACCATCATTAGATGTTGGTGGTGAGAAGAGGAGCATTGCAAAAATCTCACTACTTTAAGCTCTATCTATGGAGATGTATACACTCTCCATAATTAGCCGTTTACTAGACAAATTTGGCTATGCATACATGCTCTGTTATTATTAAAAGGTCTACACAATTCCCTACATTGTAGAATTTCACTTTTATCACTAATACCCAGGGTTTCTGTCTAATTTATATTGTGTTTCCATGTGAATAATAAAAGGTTATGTACCCGCATGAGCAAAGAACCCTTTTCATGGATCCACTCGGGGAATCTAAAGCAAAGATCAAGATGTGCCTGGAGTCAACAAGGTAAATTTGACTCTAAAATGTAGTAGCTCTTGTATCCTATGAGTTGCTAAATGATGTGCAACAGTTTTCACACATGTGGTATTTACATACACTGAACAAAAATATAAACACTTTTGTTTTTGCTGACATTTTTCATGAGCTTAACTCAAAGATCTAAAACATTTTTTTATATACACAAAAGACCATTTCTCTCAAATATTGTTCACAAATCTGTCTAAATCTGTGTTAGTGAGCACTTCTCCTTTGCCGAGATAATCCATCCCACCTCACAGGTGTGGCATATCAAGATGCTGATTAGACAGCATGAATATTGCACAGGTGTACCTTAGGCTGGCTACAATAAAAGGCAACTCTGAAATGTGCAGTTTTGCTTTATTGGGGGGGGGGGGTCAGAAAACCAGTCAGTATCTGGTGTGACCACCATTTGCCTCACGCAGTGCAACACATCTCCTTCGCAGAGAGTTGATCAGGTTGTTGATTGTGGCCTGTGGAATGTTGGCCCATTCCTCTTCAAAGGCTGTGCGAAGTTGCTGGATATTGGCAGGAACTGGAACACGCTGTCGTATACGCCGATCCAGAGCATCCCAAACATGCTCAATGGGTGACATGTCTGGTGAGTATGCTGGCCATCGTGCCAGACGCCATCGAATGTGAGCATTTGCCCACTCAAGTCGGTTACGACGACGAACTGCAGTCAGGTCGAGACCCCGATGAGGACGACGAGCATGCAGATGAGCATGCATGAGGAATAGTTTTTTCTGACTTTATCAATGTTAGGGTTGCCGTGGCAATCTTCTGCATCATCATCGGCATCTACTAATACAGGCATCATTATTGTTGTGCTCATTTTGTGTTGATGTGCAAGATTACTTACTTTCCATTGTACATGTGCTGTAGAAAATAGTTTTTAGCCAGAACACAACATTTATGTTGGTGAGAACATCCAAAAACTGAAGGAAGATTAAAGATATTAGTAGTCAATTAATTTAGAGTTATCCTATATTTAAGGATACTCCATAATGTAAAACTTGCATACCACTACACATCCCTGTTTTCCCAGATTTGCTGTGACGTCTGTCAGAGGTGGTATCACCAGGATTGTGTACACAGACCTCTAGTGGATGAGGAGTACTTGTGCCCCGCATGCAAGTAATGGCGTCCCTTGTTACCTTCTGTCAGCAGGATCCAGGAATTCAGGACTTTTGTTCCAAACATGTTGAGATAGGGCCTTGGCAAATGTATGTGCACTACTGAGTGCCTTTCTAGTTTTCACATTATTTAATTTAGTATTTACTCATTATTTATTTTTATTTATTTTTATATTGTTTGAATATGTATATAATTGTTTTTCTAGAAAGACATTTAAAAGTTGTGTTTATTGTGATGGTGTTCAGTGTACAAAGTGTTTTTTTATAACAATAAATTCTGTAAATGCTCCCAATGATTTTGTGTACACATTTCCCAAAAGAAGAGTTGGGGTGAATATGTGTAACCACTAGGTATAAATTAGACTATCCTAGTGGGAGAACTGTTTCTGTTTCTCCCAGCAGGTGGAAAACCAGTCCTGCCATGAAAAGCACCCCCCCCCCCCCTTAATTTTGTTTCTGTTGATCCCATCATCACATACTTTTCACAGTATACAGATGGGACTACTATGTGTAACCAGAGTCAGTTTCATGCTCATTTTGTTCCTTTTTACCCCAGCATCAGGTACCTTTAACAGCATACATTTGGTGCCAATATATGCATGAGTTTGATAGGTCTGACAACAGAACAGTCAATGGTGGATGGGGGATTTAATTATTGTATTTATTTTATAAAGCAGCAAGAAAAAATATTTAATATCTTAAAAACAGGAGTATTTGATGGAGAGAACATGTCCTTTAATGGTGAGAAACACACAGACGTTATGACTTGTCTATCAGTCTATAGGCATAGTTATAGACCACATTACATTTTCATTATAGGTGATATTCTGGATCTATTGTTTCAACCTATCTGAGTAGCTTGTACACAGTTAACCCAATTAAAAGCACAGACTTTTGAACCTATGAATTGCAAAAAAAAAGCTGGGATTAGGCCTATATTTAGCCTTGTGAAACGCCAGAAGTCACTTGACATTGCACGCAGGATAGCCATTGAAATGGATGCTTCAAAGAGAGACGTTTTAGGAAGCAAAAGAGGTTCCAAGATGACAATTCTAGCACTGGTCATCATGAAAAGGAACCTGAGAGGCACTTTAGGTGCATGGTTTTCAATGTCATTGTCGACACAGTCCTGCAAGAGTTGTCTGACAGGTGTCTGAGAAATTTAAATTAATCACTAAAATGGAGCACATTACAAAAGCTGAGCTGGGGGAATCAGATATGCCCTGACCACCTGTGATGTTTCCAGAGATATCATTCAAGAAATATACCCAGCAAGCCATCTACTGAAGGGTTACAAGGCTCTTGGGAAGTTAAATTTCCTCATACAGGAGAGTCTTGATTTGGTGTTCCCAAATTTGACAGTAGCCCTTGGAGTATTCCTGACCATGCCTCTGACGGTTGCATCTGCCAAGAGATCCTTCAGTAAGCTGAAGCTTATCAAAACATACCTTTGTTCGAGTATGAGCAATAATAGCTTGACCCAGTTAGCAGTGATCTCTATTGAAAACAGTGTGGCATGGTCTATTTCATTTGATGCCATTCTTGACAAATGGGCAAGTGCAAAGGCACAACATGTAACAATTTAGTGGTAACATTGTCACATAGAGTACTAACTGTTGTCCAGATGTCATAATTTCATATTTTCACTACAGAGAATGTATTGAGCACTGGGTGCCACTGCTGTTACATGTTATTACATTATTATACATTATTTTTTGTTTTTGATTGAGCTGATCACCTGCTGTAATATGTAACTTAAAATAAAAGTCTGTAATAAAAGTCTTATATTTTATAAGTCCATGAATAAATAAGATTTATACACATAAACATAAAAAAGAGAAAAAAATCAGTTGTTTAGAGCCATAGTTTGCCTCCTTATATAGAGTGATTTGGTGTGCTGTGGTGTTGAGGGTGGCTGGTTAGCTGGCGGGGTGGATTTGTTGGAGGGGGGAGGGTGAGTTTAGGTTTGGCCAGTTCTGCGCCCTTTGCATGAAGAAACTGCTGTGGCTTAATGACTTGATTATTAAAATAAAGAGCTGATATTTCTTCATACATTGTGGTACTGTGTGTGTGTTTTCTCAGGTCTCTGACACCGGACCAAACCAGTTAAAATTGGTGGCAGCTCAACTTTTAACCCTGCCCAGTTGGTTTAATATTTATTTAAATCAAGGTTTATTACAGTATTAAATGCTAATGCTATATGTTAGCATTTTATTGATTTATGTGAAATCTGAATCAATTTGTTATTTTTAAAGTTTAGATTAGTATTCAAGATATAAACCTGAGATGACAAGGGCGCCATTGAAAACAAAAAATGAATGAAATGAAACAATGGCCAAGCATCAAGAGGAAAACACTTAAACTGTCATAAGAATAAGCCTAGATAAAGCCTAAATTATTGTTAAAAAAAACCCAAAACAAGCAAACTAACAAAAATCAATAAAGTGAATCATATGAGAAGTTCCTAAAAATATCATGAAAACTCAACTCTGATGAAATATTCACAGGAAATTGTTCTATACTGTCACTTTTATGCATTAAATTAATATTGAATTCCATAAAATATGCAATTTAGTCAGTTAGTACCAGAGAAGTTAGTCATGCCGTTTCCCCAATGACTGAAAAGGGTTCCCTTACAGAAGAGGGTTTAGGAACCACTGATCTGGAGTATCCCACGCATGGTCCATTATGTTAATCATGACAGCTTTCGGGAATAGAGCCTTTTCACAGCAGACATTTTGACGTGTCACATAGGAAAAACAGATATTTAAAAACATTAATGATAGCTGCATTCCAATTAGGGGAGGCCCTCTTCATGCTGGCCCACTGGAATAGCTTACTGAGACACTTAATAGAACTCAACCATTTTAAGTGTTGTCGATTTCACCTGTGCTTTTCCGACTGTTGAAAATCAAAGTGTCTACTGTAAAAAAAGGTCCACTGCGTACAGACCACTGCAACGTGAGATCACGGTGGTGGATTAATAGCATGACAATATAGGTCTCAGGATGTCATCACAGTAGGTTAGTGTCGGTGGATGAAAGACTGTGGGCGGAGCGTATTGAATATCGCTGTCTACATGATGCTTAATGCTTGCTGAACACATGCATGGCCGTAGCCAGCTATGAAGTCACCGAGGTCCGGACCTCGGTAAAAATTTCTGAGAAAAAAAAGAAGAGGTCCAAACAGCATAACACACCGCGCCACCGGACAGCTTTTATTTTGAAACCACAGGAAGTTATGTGCAGAAGTCGCGGGAAATTTTCAGATGATACGTCAGACGACACTGACAGTTGACAGGTAACAGCTTTTAAATATTATACTGCCTAGCCTCCAGAATTCGCATTATTAGTGTTGTGATTTTTGTAACTTACCGTTGACGAAATGGCTGCTGCTACAGCTAGAGTTTGCTGACGGTGTCAAGTGGAAGACAAGCAGTTTCTGCTACATGTCGCTGCGCGCCACCACGGCAAAATAAAAGCCCCAAATAATAATTTAAATGCGGCGGACCTCAATTCCTTATGCTGGGCTTACACCAAACGATTTTCACAGCCATAGACTAAAAACTGACACCTTAAACTTAAACTTAAGTTTAAGGTGGACCGCGTTTCATACCAGTCTTTCCCTGTCACTCCGTCTCTCTATCGACACACACGGACACACACATACAGGAGTGGCTGCTCTCCCCTGGGATCCGTTTCATTCATTCATTCATTCATTCATTCATTCATTCATTCCTTTTTTAACTCCGAGCTGGAAATGTACGTGGATTTCATTTCAGAAATTTGGTCACCTTAACATATATCAGTACTAGTATAAAGTTTAACATAATAAAATAATAATAAGAAAGATTTTTTTTTTTTAAAGGCGAGGTAGATTACATTTCTCTAAATAGTTCTTGTACAAGAGCACGAATGAAAGACAGTGAATGAGAGAGTGAGCAAACCTAGCTTTGTACAAGGGGAAAAAATGTAACCTGCCAGTTCTCCCAGTAGACTACACAGTCACCAAAACTTTAAAACTGACTGCACTATAATACAACTGTGTTCACTACTGTGTATATATTTAACTCAGGTGAATTTCACTTAAGGTGCAATATATCTTTAAATCAGGTGTGTTAATACTCTATATGCAATATCAATTATATCAACCTATGTGCAATATATTGTTACCACTCCCATTTTTTACATTTTCTGTATTTAACCTGCTCAAATTCTTCATACTGTCTGTTCATATTTTTTCTATATTACTTGTTTATATTGTTTATATTGTTCATTTGCTACTTAATGTCTAATGTCTCTTTTTACTGATGCCCTCTTTTGCTGCTGTAACACCGTAAATTTCCCCACTGTGGGACAAATAAAGGAACATCTTATCTTATCTGTGCTAATGCTACCCAATATATGTTATTTATATTATAACTTCTGCTGAGCATGATGGGAAAAATTGCATGATGGGAAAAACGCTAAAATAATCTAGTTGTAGTCTTGTAAATAGTGACCCTACAAGATTCACAGTCTTTGTAAAATCTTTAGTCTGAGACTAGTCTGGGACTAAAAACTCTAAACACTAGTCTTTAGATGTGAGCTGATAGTCTTTTAGAGTCTTTTCTAAATCTCTTCAAAGTCTTCTGGTGTGTGGGTAGCATTAGTTATCGCCGCCAGTGGATCAATGAAGTAGAACCGGAAGTGGCGCATAGAATAAAAAACTTAAATACATAAAAAAGGCGTGTGTGTGTGTGTGTGTGTGTGTGTGTGTAATAATAAATAATAAGATAATGAGTGATAGTTAGTGGTGTAAAGATAAACCGATTTGAATCGGTCATCGGTCTGTGACGTATGAGATCCGAGTGCATCGGTTGATGGAGGCCTGGATTGGTAAAAATGCACTACGAACGGTCCGATGGTCCGGATTTACGGCCGCGAATCGGTTTCCTGAGTTTCCAGTGGCCCATACCTGTGTTGTGCTCGGCCAGAGTGGTTTGGCGTGTGAACTCTCGCGAGATTACCGTGTTGACCTTTTACCTGTACGAGCAGTGACGTCAGCTGCGTAGAGCGTCAGTGTAGCTGTGTGGAGAGAGCAGGCAACAACATGTCAGACGATGCGGATGAAATACACAGCGCTCCTCACCTAAAATCGAAGGTTTGGAAATCATTTGGATTTTTTAAGAAGGATGGAAAGCTAGACAAAAGCCAGGCCGTTTGCAAACTCTGTAGAGCGACCATCAAATACACTGGAAGTACGACAAACCTGAATGTAACATGCTATTTTCTATAACTGCTTACTAAAGTTTTGGATCCATGTATCTTGTTGTCAGTGATATGTTGCACTTGTTATGCTATTGTAGTTACTGAAGTTCACATGAGTGACTGAAGCACTAATTCAGAATTTTGAACTGAATTTTTGCCTTTAATAGGCAACTTTTTTTGTTTTATAACAACTATTATTTTGATATCTAACCTCAGATACGTTTATGTTGTCTGAATTTATGTTGAATGTTCAGTGGGCCTGGTGTATTGTCTCTTGGACACTAATAAAACAAAAGGACACTATTTTGAAATTACATTTGTGTTTTCTTTTTCTTCTCAGTAACATAAAGTAAAAATAAGTACTTGGGGTTAAATTGTCCATTTGTATTGAATCGAACTGAACCGAATTGGATCGAATCGTACCAAATCGTTAACTATTTTTTATGAATCGTCCCTGAATCGGATCGTAGCTTGTGAATCGAGATTTGAATCGGATCGTTTTGTGAGTGAAAGATTCACACCCCTAGTGATAGTCTCTCTCTCATAGGCCATATAATGTTAGGTGTGTGTGTGTGTGTGTGTGTGTGTGTGTGTGTGTAATAATAAATAATAAGATAATGAGTGATAGTCTCTCTCTCATAGGCCATATAATGTTAGGTCTATATAATCAGTAAGATCTAACAAACCTCTTTGATTGCCCCCTACAGAAAAAAAGAAAAAAGAGTGAAAAATGTCAAAAAGAAAGAAACTTCCACAGAGTACATTGGATTCATTTATTAAAAAAAAAAGCAGGCCATGTGAAAATGAGGACAGAGACGGGGAGAATGAGCAGAGGAAACAGCAGGATAGAAAGAAGTGTGGAGCTACTGCACAGAGTGGAGAAGGGACAGGACAGAGCAAAGAACTGTGTGGAAAGACAGGAGAGACGAGAGACAGTGGAAAGGAGAGAGGAGAAGAGATAGGGCAGAGTGGAAAACCAAGTGGTCAGGGCGAACAGAGAGACTGGAGTGGAGAATCGGGAGGTCCAGCTCAGTCAGAACAACAGAGGGGACTAGTGACACAGACAGGAGAACAAATAGGCCCAGAAGCACAGACAGGAGAAAAAAGACAACCGGCAGCACAGACAGGAGAACAAAGACGACCAGCAGCACAGACAGGAGAACAAATAAGGCCAGCAGCACAGACAGGAGGACAAATAGGACCAGCAGCACAGACAGGAGAACAAATAAGGCCAGCAGCACAGACAGGAGGACGAATAGGACCAGCAGCACAGACAGGAGAACAAATAAGGCCAGCAGCACAGACAGGAGGACAAATAGGACCAGCAGCACAGACAGGAGGACAAATAGGACCAGCAGCACAGACAGGAGAACAAATAAGGCCAGCAGCACAGACAGGAGGACAAATAAGGCCAGCAGCACAGACAGGAGGACAAATAGGACCAGCAGCACAGACAGGAGAACAAAGACGACCAGCAGCACAGACAGGAGGACAAATAAGACCAGCAGCACAGACAGGAGAACAAATAAGGCCAGCAGCACAGACAGGAGAACAAATAAGACCAGCAGCACAGACAGGAGAGAGAGCTCAGACAGAAAAACAGAGAGAGTGGGGGACAATCCAGAGAGGACTAGCACATAGAGAAAACAGTCAGAATGAAACAGTTGCCTTGGATGCTCTGGATCCTGTGAACTACAAAAATAAAATAATGCAGGGTCTCATATTAACTGACGAAGACAAAACCTGTTTGCTGCAAAATAAGTGGGTGCCAGCAGGACATCACAGCTATCCCCAGCGGGATTTTGGCAGAAAGCAGCTAAAATATAATGTCTTGTGGGAAAAAAATATGAATGGCTTCGGTACTCTGCTTATGAAGATGCTGCATACTGTGCACATTGCCTTGCCTTCAACAATGTCAAGGGCAACCTCAGTTTTATAACTAAAGGTTTCACCGACTGGAAAAATGCCATTGGGGAAAAAAGAGGCATCCTCCCAAGGCACAATGTGTCCATTGGCCATCAAAAAGCCACAGAAATGGCTGACAACTTCTCCTCTATAGTTCAAGGGAAAAAAAAAGACATAAGTTCAACAATAAGTGCGAATTATGAGGAAAAGGTCAGGAGAAATCGCCAGACTCTACTATCTATTCTCGATGTAATTGTGTGCCTTGGCCAAAGAAATGTGGCTTTTCGGGGGAGCTGGGAGGGGGAGAGTGAGAGAGGAAATTTCCGCTACTTTGTAGAATGGAAATCTGAATTTGAGTCTGCCCTAAAAAACCATCTTCAAACTGCACCTAGAAATGCCATGTATCTATCACCTGCAATTCAAAATGAGCTTATAGAATGCTGTGCTATTGATATTAGAGAGACCTTGCTAAAAAAAATAAAGGAGGCCAAATTCTTCTCTGTCCTTGCTGATGAATCTGTGGACATCAGTGGCACTCAGCAGATGTCAATATGTATCCGCTACGTCAGTGACAAGGACACAAAAACTGAGATAAGGGAGGACTTACTTGGTTTCTGTCCCCTCCCCAAACAAGACGCAGCCACCATTAGTGAAGCCATTCTCAGGCAACTCACAGAGATGGGTCTTGAGGCCAGCTTACTGAGGGGGCAGGGATATGATGGAGCCTCCACAATGAGTGGACAAATCAGTGGAGTCCAAACAAGAATCCAGGAGCAGTATTCAAGGGCCGTGTACACCCACTGTCGGAGCCATGCGCTCAATTTGGTAGTGGTACATGGATGTGCAGATATTCCTGTAGTAAGGAACACCATGGCAGTTGTTGAAAAAATCGCAGTTTTTTTCTTAGCCTCAGGTGCAAGAAAAGCTGCCTTGAGGGAACAATGCACAGGTGACAAGATGAAACCATCAGGGATACCTTTGATGTCCGACACCAGGTGGGGCACTAGAGCAAAAACGATGAGTGCTTTTGTGGAAAAGTTAAGTGCTGTCCACTCTACTTTGAAAACCCTGGAAACAGAGCACACCTCTATCTCTGGAAAGGCCTACAACCTCCGGCAGAGTATGGAGTCCTTTGAGACCATTATGACTGCTGTCATTACTAACTATGTCCTAGGTTACATGCAACCACTCACAACACAACTGCAGGCTACTAACCTGGACATAGTATCTGCATATCAAGAGGCCAGAAATGTCTGCAATGTTATAGCACAACAGAGATGTGAGCAAGCTTTTAGTGTCTGCTTTCAAAAGGCAGTTGACCTGGCTAAATCTGTTGATGTGGTGCCAAGCAAACGCAGAATCTCTGTCAAACAGAGTTTCAGGGCAAACATTCCCTCTGAATCAGTGGAAGACCACTACAGGATAAATCTATTCTATCCTTTTATAGAGCACATCATGAGTGAGCTGGAATCCAGATTTGCTCAAAGAAATGAGCCAGCCATGTTGGCAGCGTACCTGGTGCCAGCAGATCTAAAAAAGCTCACTGAAGAAAGGGAGGCAGAGCTCCTCCAGTGGTACCACCAAGACCTGCCTGATGCTGCGACTGTGGAACAAGAGCTCAAACGGTGGAGGTACAAATTCCAGTGCATCAACGAGCCACTGCCATCGACAGCGTTGGACACCCTCCAGACCACAAGCATGGTCTTCTTTCCAAACATAGAGTGCATGTTGAGAATATTCCTCACAATCCCAGTGACAACATGTGCTTGTGAAAGGTCCTTCTCAGCAATGAGAAGGCTGAAGACATGGCTGAGAGCCAGTATGTCAGATGACAGACTCACTGGACTGGCTCTCATGCACGTCCACTGGAAAGTCAAGATTGACAGGGAGAGGGTCCTGAGACGGTGGGATGCTTCTGGCCACAGAAGGATCCACTTAGCCTTCAACTCCAACAGGTAATTCATGTTATACAGGTTCTCTGTTGCAAATGTACTTTGGGTGATCATTTTAACTTATGTTTGTGTATTCTATGTAATTTCAGAGGGCCAATGTAGAGAGAGGAGCACATGGAGGATGACTGACTGACGGACGGACGGACGGACTGACTGACTGACGGACTGACTGTCTGAGTATTGTATGCATATTGTGCCAAATAAAATAATTTTTTTGGCAACAGGTCCTTTAGTGTATTTATTTTTGTAGGTGACATTTTGGTATGGTTTGTGCAAAAACTGGTAAAAGGGGTGTCTTTTCAACCTGCGATCACTTTACTGAACATGTTGGTGGTTGGACCTCACTAATTTTTCAATCCTGGCTACGGCCCTGAACACATGTATTGATAAATCATTGGCTTCTTACTCGCTAAGGTTTAATTCCACTTACAGTAACGAGTGTAGCTGCTGTCAGCTCGAGTCATTAAGTTAAGAGTCATAAAGACCGCCGCTCGGCTGCTCACTGCTTACCGTAGCGTGTAGCCGTGTGTGTGTGTGTGTGTGTGTTCAGCGCCGGCACAGAGCGCAGAGGAGAGGCTGCAGGATGGTGATGAATTAAACCAAAATGTGTAAACGTGCCGTTAAAAGAACTGATACCATTAGCGCTTATCAATACTACGGTAGAAATGTTTACTTGTAGAAAGTTAGCAACCAAACTAACGCGGAAGTGCGGAACGTTGCGTGTGTTCCACCAATCAGCGTTCTTCAGCACACAGCCCCACCCCTCAAAGTTCCGGGTAATCTGAAAAGTCCTACCCCGCTACTAGGTACTTCTTTCAGGGGAATTTGGGAGTAGGGGGAACTTTATTTACCCGGGTAATTTTGGTGGAAAGGCTCCGAGGCTTTTCAGTTCCCCAGGTAATTGAAAAAAGTTCCTGCGGTGGTCTGTGCATTCATATTACCACCTATAAGCAGGGGTGAAATTAAGCCGGTATGGTCCTTTACTGCATACCACTAAAAGATTCAGTGGCGGAACGCAGTACCAGGAAGATGGGAGAGCAGCTGCCTTCTATAAAGCCCTCATTCAGAACTAGTAGCCACACTCTGGGTCAGAAAATAGATCCGCTAGCAATATGCAGTCTTGAAAACTACTTTGTCTGTTTAAAAATTCCTTTTAACTCATTCCGAATTGTTTCTGAACTGTCCGTGCAGTGTTTTAGTCCATGCTGGACAGAGCCTTGGCCGGGCATCTCCCTCTCTTCCTCAAGGCTCTTGCCCTGCTTCTCTCCCCCTTCCCTCAGAGAGAGCCCGGTGGTCTCCTCTGCGCCCAGCCTTCGAAACGTGTACCACACGTTTAATGTCTTCACGTTCGTTGCAAAATGTCCCAATAGGAGTAGGAGGTCAATAGGTGGTCAGTAGGAGAGTAAGCAGTTGTGTTTCGTGTTATTTTGTTCAATTTTAACAATACAGAACAGCGCGGAAAAGAAACTGCTTATGAGCTAACGACCGGAGATTTCACTCAGCAGTACGTGAGTGCGCATGCACGTCTACTTCCGAAACACAGCGGTTGCTATGGGGATTGGTGTGTTTGATTTAATGCACTTGGACGTTTTCCACAACTGGTCCACAGATATCAAGACACGCCGCTTGCGCCGGGACAGGACGAACAATAAATTACACCAACGAAATTCCACACATTCTTGTGGTTGGCTGAAACACTTTCAAGTGTTTTTAATTCCTGCCTACTCCATAGGCCTACAGGTAGCCTACAGTAAAATACTGAAATGTTTTTATTTGTTTAGGTTTTGACTTTGCTATTTTAAAATGCATGAAGTGAGAGAGTGATGAGGGTTTTGGTAATAGTACCGGCAAGAATTTTAAACTACTTTCACCCCTGCCTATAAGAGTCCTTTGTCCATAGCTTATGGCAGGACATACCATATTCCCACTGCCACCACGGGGCACTCTGTTCAAGTTAGCATTAAGAAACCACTCATCCACACAACACCAAACATACTAGCTGCCATCTGCCTGGTACGATGTAAACTGGAAGTCATCTGGGAGGCAGTAGCTCAGTCTGTGGGGACTTGGCTTTGGAACCAGAGGGTCGACAGTCCCTCGATGGTCCCTGTATGGACCAAGTGTACAGTGTACATCCCGGACCTAGCCGTGGAGCTAGCAGGATGTACGATCTTCCGGGCGGATCGCACATCGGACAGAGGAGAGGAGGAGGTGTGTGTGTCTATATTAACAACAGTTGGTGCACGGACACTGCTGTTATTGAGAGACACTGCTGTCCAGACCTGGAGTTTCTAATGTTGAAGTGCAGGCCTTTTTATTTGCCCAGGGAAGTAACCCAAGTGTTTGTAACTGCCGTGTATATCCACCCGCGAGCTAATGCTAATTTAGCTATGAGCAGGCTGCATGACAGCATCACCAGGCAACAAAACAAATACCCATCGTGGCTGGAGACTTTAATCATACCAACTTAAAGGCTGTGCTCCCCAGATTTTACAAGAATGTTGACATTCAAACAAGGAAGGGTAGAACACTAGACCAGGTCTACACCAACATCTCTGGAGCCTACAGAGCCCGCCACTCCCCCCACCTCGGACACTCAGACCATCTTTCCCTGTTCCTGACACCAGCTTACAAGCCCCTCATCTGCAGGTCTAAGCCACAGTACAAGTCAGTGCAGTGCTGGACTGAGGAGGCCACACTATCCTTGCAGGACTGTTTTGAGGACACCATATGGGAGCTCTTTGAAGACCCAGACATTGAACTCCACACCTCCTCTGTACTATCATACATCAGTTTCTGCAAGGATAATGTAACATCAAGGAAACAGGTGAAAACATTTCCCAACCAAAAACCCTGGTTTTACGCCAATATCAGAGCACTACTCCAGGCCAGGGATTCAGCACTGAGGTCAAGGGACAGGGAAGCCTACAGAAAGGCTAGAGCGGACCTGAACAGAGGCATCGACACCAGGAAAGCACCAGGACCGGATGGAGTACCATTGAGAGTGCTGAAATCATGTGCTCACCAGCTTGCTGCAGTATTCACTAACATCTTCAACCGTTCACTGCAGCAAGCCACAGTCCCCACCTGCCTGAAAACTGCCACCATAGTCCCTGTGCCCAAATCCTCTGCCATCACAGGGTTGAATGATTACCGGCCTGAGTCCCTGACACCGGTGATCATGAAATGTATGGAGAGACTGGTGTTACAGCATGTCAAGGCCCACATCCCACCTGGCTTTGATCAACATCAGTTCGCCTATAGGTGCAACAGATCCACAGATGACACCATCTCCATCGCCCTCCACACCGCTCTCAGCCACACTGAAAGCCCCAACACATATCAGGATGCTGTTTGTTGACTTCAGCTCGGCATTTAACTCCATCAGCCTCAGCAGACTCATCAACAAACTGCAGACACTACAACTTGGAACCTCCCTCTGTCTGTGGATCAAGGACTTCCTGACTAACAGACCCCAGCATATCAGAATGGGTACCTCCACATCCTCCACCATCGTCCTCAATACTAGTGTTCCTCAGGGCTGTGTCCTGAGTCCAGTCTTGTACACACTGTACACTTATGACTGTGTCGCTACTCACGGCTCCAACACCCTCATCAAATTTGCGGATGATACAACCGTTGTGGGGCTCATCAACAATGGTTATGAGACACCATACAGGGAGGAGGTCCAAGCACTGGCGGCCTGGTGCAGTGACAACCACCTCAACCTCAACACCAAGAAGACAAAAGAAGTCATTATTGACTTCCGGAAGTCGAGGACCACACTGCACTCAGGCCTGAGCATCAATGGGGAGGAAGTGGAACGGGTCACCAGCTTTAAGTTTCTTGGCCTGCACATCTCGGAGGACCTGGGCTGGACTGTGAACATCACCCACATCATCAAAAAGGCCCAGCAGCGTCTCTTCTTTGTGAGAACACTGAGGAGGAACAAACTCCCTCCACCTCTGCTGAAAAACTTCTACCACTGCACAATAGAGTGTCCTCACCTATGGCTGTACGGTGTGGTACGCCAGCTGCACTGCATCTGAAAAGAAACAACTGCAGCGGGTCATCAAGACAGCTGAGTGGATCATCGTCTCCCCGCTTCCACGCCTAGAGGAGATCTATTCCAGCCGTCTCCTCCGACGGGCCACAAAGATTTGGGATGACCCCGCCCACCCAGGACACACTCTGTTCACCAGCCTTCCCTCTGGCAGACTCAGAGTCATGAGAGCCCACACCAACAGACTGAAACACAGCTTCTTCCCCATGGCTGTGAAGAGACTGCTACAAGAACCATGACCCCCCCCAGTTTATTTTATGACAAGGACATTGTAGCTGCTACAAGAGAGCACCAAACGAAATTTCACTGTATTTATTGCAGTGACAATAAAGCTTCTTCTTCTTCTTCTTGTGTAGGATGGCAGCTGTAGATTGGGCAAGGAAGGGATGCCATATTATTGCTGACCCCATCTTGTTCTGCTATAACTGCATGTGTGTTGTGTGTAATAAAAGGGATGGATGATTGTGTGGATTGACAAATTAAAAAAAAATACATCTGTGAAGAGAACACTTCTAAGTGCAAGACACCAACAACGGTCAAACTGCTGTCAGGTTAAGACCCTGGTTAGGGAGTATGCAGAAGGGCTATGCAGAAATTCTTTGGTTGTTCAAACCAATGGTTGTATCAGCTGTTCAGGTGGCTGGTCTCAGACCATCTAGCAGGTGGAGATGTTGGATGTGGAGGTCCTGAGCTGGTTTGGTTGCATGCAATCTGTGGTTGTGAGGTTGGCTGGATGTACTGCAAAATTCACAATAACCACCTTGGAGACGTCTTATGGTACTGAAATGAACATTAAGTTTTAGGGCAACAGTTCTGGTGGACATTCCTGAAGTCAGCATGCCAATGGCACAGTCCCTCAAAACTTTACATCTGTGACACTGTTGTGTAATAAGAGCACACATTAGGGTCCTTTTATTGTGACTAACCCAAGACACACCTGTGTGGTAGTGATGCTGTTTAATCTTCATCTTGATGTCACACCTGTCAGGTAGATGGGCTATCTTGGAAATGGAGAAGTGCTCACTAGCAGATTTTAACAATTTGAGAAAAATAATTGCATTTACATTTTCATTTGGTGTATGTCAAAAAAAAAAAATGCATCAACTATATTCCTTGACTGGAAACCGTGTCCATATTTGAAAATGGCTGTGTACAACATTGCATTTACTGTAACAATCATGCTGACAAACATAAAAATACCATAGTATGTGTGTGTATGTATAGAAACTTACTGTATTCCCACTATAACCTCAGGCCATATTTCTACAGCTGTGAAACAGGTATGTACATCAACCTTCAAGAATACGGTTATATCTTGTACTGAGTGCAACATGACTTACAGGAATTAGGCATCATATCTATACATCACAGCAGCTCATCATTGTAACTACATTTTCTTTATCAAAAAACAGTTCCCTCTACATGAAGGTTAAATGAAAACACCATAACATGAGACTGGATTACCAAGTTTTTATTGAAAATGAACAGAGTTGCAGGGTCCAGTTTAGGCTATGCTGCCAGCGTTGGAGGCAATCCTGGGCCAAAGGTCTGCACACTCCTTGGCCACTGGGCCTGTGATGGCTGAACCTGCACAAACAGAGTAGGGAAGTAGTTAGTTTGATTCCAACATTTCATTACATACGGGAAACAGAAGGACAACTGACTTTAAACCATTTACATAATATCAGAAAGAGGGAAACTTGACAAACTTCAAGTAGCTAACTTTATTACTGAATGCAATGGATATTTTGTTACAGTGGTATAGCCACACATCTTTAGATCTTACAGAAAAAGTGCTCTTTTGTCAGTCAAAAGCAATACATAAAAATATAAATAAAAGTCTGAGCATTAACACACTCCCATCATGTTGGTTTCCAAGACTTTGCTTGTATTTTTGCTGGTTATAGCTGTCTCATCACTGATTGAGATTAGTCAGCTACAGTTTGAAGCTGCCATCTCACCCACAGTGACGAGGTTAATATTCCCTTCTACGACAACTCACCCAGCCACTGAACAGACAAAGCAAGTGCTTTTGGAAGGGGAAATGTCTTCCTTATTACCTAGTGCCTCTATCACCACTATTAGAGAACACAATGGCACAAGTTTGTTACTACAGCGATGCAAATGTTGTACTCATCACACATCGACAAAAAAAAAAAAAATACTGCAGGACTGTACATTTCAGCAGGAAAATAGGTTAGCTATTTGAGGGGGCAACTCTAAGAAATGTGACCACCCGTATTACTGTCAAACAAGGCAGGAATTACAATAGTGACCCAGTGATCAAAATATGCTCAAAATGCCCTCCCTCCATTTCATTACCTTCAAATGTATTAAGTGGAAAACTAGAATGTTTTGAACTAGACTAGAATGTCTATTTGTTGTTGGGTAAATGTCCCTGTACTTTGAGCACGCCACACCACAACAAATGAGCGTGGTGTAGCATCCAAACCCACCTTTCATTTCTCCTTTGTTGTTGACTATGACACCTGCGTTGTCTTCAAAGTAAAGAAACACACCATCTTTTCGTCGATATGACTTGCGCTGCCGTATCACCACTGCAGGATGCACTGTGGACAGAGGAAATGGGATTAATTCAAGTTAATACATAGCCACACAACACACCAGTGTTTAGACTTGGCTGGAAAATACACAAATGGTCAGTGCAAAAGGCACTGGCAGCAGAAACAATGATTTCACTTTGATCCACTGATTATACTATAGTAACATCCGTAATGACAGTGGGAACTAAAGTACTGTAATGTTAGTGTGTTGCAGTGCTCTGCCCTCGGGCTGGGACAAAATAGGATTACCTCCCCTGTGTCATTCAGGCCGTCTCCTCCAGCAGATCAGACCATGCCAAAGTAACAACTAATGCTATAGTGTGTTAATCGCTTTGGATATTCAACCACACTTTCATATACTCGACGTTACAGAAGATACCAAATTAAACCACATTGTCAAGCTACAACATGCCTTCACATGTGTATTTTACATAGTCTATTGTGCGTACTCTGCAAAAACAAGCACATGCCACAGTATATAAATTAAACAGGTCCAAGTGTTGTGGAGATTACATTACTGGCATTTTGTTGTTTTAAATTCAGTAGACAAGTGGCTCAACTGTCAAGAATTATAGCCAATGAGCCACCTGCAGATGAAATATATTTAAGTTCAAGAAAATCCATAGTTAAGGTTTTTTAAGATTACTTAATGCATGATGTTTACAAAATCGATGAGTGATCATGTTAAATTGTGATCTTAATATTGACTACTGCTCATGAGTTTTGCAGCCCTATGTTAAAAAGTCAATAAGCTTAGACTCCACTTTATCTCAGTTGTCAAATTCTGTGAAACTGAACCCCAATTTTTTTTTATCCTTTTTGTTTCTTCTATTGTTAGACATCTTGATGTATCATGGATTGTCTTGCAATGTGGCAAGTATGGCAGCACATATCATGATACCATTGTTATCGTGAGCAATATATTGTGACAGTATCACATTTTGAGTTACTATGTGATTCCCACCTTTAGGCCCCAATCACACAAACTGTTTTAGCAGCTGAAGGCAGCTTTTTGTAATTGATTTTAATGAGAATGAGGGTTTTTGCTTGCCGTTTTGCTACACGCCTCATGTTTTTGCACTCTAGGCACCTGGGGCCGTATTCACAAACATTTTGATAACACCCTCAGACAGCTCCTAACTCAGCCTAAAAACTGTTGGTCAGGAGTCTTAGCTTAGGAGTGACTTAGGAAAGTTCTCAGAGCAACTCTGAGCAAGGAAGAGACAGAAACTTTCATCCTAGTGAGGTGGTGTGGTTGACCCTGTTGCTATTTATGATGCATTCTTTGAACAGATGTGACTGGATGTCAGGCATGCCTCTTTGTGAACCTGCAAGCTGTGGACACAACGTGGTAATGAAATGAACTGCTGACTGTGAAAGTGTAATCACTCTGCTAATGGAAGGTTGAGACAGACCCAAGTCATCACTGCTGCACTGTTGCATTTTTCCAGTTTTCCAAATATCTGTTGTAATCATTCTATTTCTGGTGTTATAGTGCTAGGTGGGAAATGTGTGCATATCCCTAATGACAGCAACCACACATTACCCTCACACAATCTACTCTGTAGCATTTCATTAAGTCACTGTCATCCAGCGTTTGGAGAATATTTCTCAGACCTCTTTGTTTCCAACATTTGCTCCCCTGATTGAGAAACTTTTAAGCCTCTTAAACAGTAAGTTATGTTAACAGTTCTTCACCTCAGGAAGTTCTTTTAAGTTCTAAGATGCTCTGTGAATAACTTATCTTTACGGGAAAATTCTAAGAAACACAATTCTGAGAATTTTCTTAGAATTTTGTCACCAGGAGTAACTCTTTGTTCTGAGAAGCTTTGTGAATGACCCCTGGCCTTTTTGAGGGAGCGCTCTGAACTCCGAGTTGAAAAAACTCATCTCAGTGTGAAAAAAAGCGCCACACATCATTTCCACTTTTTTCCCCATTGTCCAATGAAAGGATTTGAGAGGCGTGCCATCTGTGGTGGTCACGACAACAAGTTTACAGTTGGTAAACAATGGAGGAGAAACTGGTGGTAGTGGTTGCTAGATACCCACAGCTATACAACTTTACAACCTGCAGCTACCACCATCTCATACAAAACAGGCATGGAAGCACGTAATTGCAGTACTTGAAACGGCAATCATAGTGGTGAAGCTCCTGGACAAACCAGTGGTACGCTCTGTGATCCAGCCTCCTTTTTCTGGGTCTCATGTCACCAGCCCATACTGATCTCCAGTTCCCTGTGCCTAACAAACAATTTGCTGACAGCCTCTCACCCTCAACCAGAGCTACAGTAAGTACCCTCTGCCTGTCCATTTCAGGAACTGGATACTATTTACTGTGAAATAAATAATATTTGGTAAATCCATTCCACAGGCAGGTTAGGGTAAGGAAGTGGAGGGGTAGTAGCTTGGTAACAATAAAAGGTTCGACAAGTGTTTTTTTCACTAGTGGCATACAATTTGTGGGGCGTCTAGTGTTTTTGCAACCTGCAAAACGCTTTCTGTGTAATTGGTACATTATTCTGACAGCCTGTGGCTCTAGATTTACTCTTAGCTCATATGGTGTTAAAAACAAAACAGACACCTAATATCAATACATATCTGCAATGGGCTAGTACCGAATTGTTTGTGCTCCTTTCAGATGCTACTTTCTTCACTGCCATACCATGTGTTTGTTTCTAAGGGTAGTGCTCATCTGTTACACTGCAGGATGCTTGTGGTAAATACCAAGCATGGAAACACTACTGTGCTACATTAGAACTTAACTGTAATTAATTATAATTATAATAATTAACTTAGCACTGTAATCAGTACACGACAGTCGATAAAAATGAGGAAAAGGAGCAAACATCCACTCAACTCTAATGCAAAGGGACCTGTTGCAAGCACCCCAACAAACCTCTCAGTGGTTCACCTAAGCATTAACTATCTGAGTCTCTTAATCCTAACACTACAGTAACTTGTACAGACTGGTGGTTTCCACTCACCCTTCTTCCTCAGCTCTGGCTTGCCTTTCTTGACTGTCGCCATGACCATGTCACCCACTCCCGCAGCAGGCAGACGATTCAGACGTCCCTTGATGCCCTTTACAGAAATGATGTACAGGTTCTTAGCACCTAAAGGATGGAGGGAGGACAGAGTGTGAGAGAAGTGGAGAATAACAAAGAAATTGTGAAAAGAATTTTCAAAGAGCATTGCAGATCTATCCATGTGGTTTAGGAAATGACATTGGGGCTACAGCACTTTGGCACCTTGTCTCGTCACTGATTGAGATCAGTCAGCCACAGTGTGAAGCTGTCATCTCACCCACAGTGAGGAGGTTCATATTCCCTTCTACGACAACTCATCCAGCCACTGAGCAGGCAGAACAAGTGCTTTTGGAAGGGGGAGAGTGCTAAACGAAGACTGGCTGACAACACCATTCTTACAGTGTGCCATCTTTAATCCAAACCACTAATCAAGTCAACTGCCTGTAAATGTACCAGCTCACACCAAGCTTGTCTAACTACCACAATATAATGTGTACATAACATAAACTCCAGCTTTTTCTGTAGTGATTACAGGGGTCAAATCACATTAGCATTAGACTTGCACCGATTACAATTTTTTGGGCCGATCCCGATTTCCGATTTGTAGAATGTTTGGACGGCCGATACCGATTTTGGCCAATTCCGATTTCATTTTCTTCCAAACCATTTTACAACACATAAGATATTACAATATTTTCCTTTATGAGAACATTTTAACCCAGATACAACCAGCTTTTCAATAATCATCTCAAACAAACAAAAACAGTGACACAGGTCGCCTGCATGAAAGCCCTTGGCACTGAGGATGCGCCCGCCAGTAAGCGCGCACACACGCGCATCTTCCATACACGGACACACGCCTTGTCAGTTTCAGTGCAGCGGTGAGAGCTCCACAGTTAAGTTTAACACAGACAATTAACAACTTCCTCCTCCTCTCTTTTGATGTGTGTAAGTGAATGATTAGGGTGAGAAGCCACCCATGTTTCACTTACATATATTTATCACAATGTCATAGAGTTGTCACGATACCAAAATTATGACTTCGATACGATACCTGCCAAAAGTATCACGTTACTCAATACTAACGATACCAAAAATACGATATGATACCAAAAATACAATACCAAAAATACAATGATACCAAAAATACGATGCAATACCAACAATACGATGCAATACCAAAACTACGATACGATAACAAAAATACGTTACAATACCAAAATTACAATATGATACTAGTGTCTTTTAAAATAAATACAGTAAGAAAAAAATGTGCATGTTCCCTTTTTACCAACTTGTTCCTGTCCAGCTTTTTGAGCACTTAACAAATAGCATTAATATTAGTATTAGCCTACAGAAAGATATACCAATGAGAACACATGGTGGGATCATTACATTGATTACACATGGCTATGTAGACCTGTTGTCTGTATCTGACCAGATGAGATGGCCCACTTGACATGCTGCTGTGTTGTGCTATGGCCTATTCAAGTCATGGAATTTGTTATTTACGTGACAACGCCTGAAAACAACACAGGCTCCGCTCCAACTGTGTGCGTTTGCTGCGCTGCAGTGCGAGCGACGTGTTTGACTGTGCCTAACAACTGTCTTCTGATGGTCATTTACACACTGTCCATAACAAAGACTATGTCAGGTAACAAACTGCGTCGGGTTCGGGCCAGGCTCACTTATAATTGTCTCGGACTTGTCTTCGGTCAGGAAATGCGGCCCAAGTCGCGCTCGAGCATGCACTGATATGGGTGGGCTTGAGAGTGTTCATGTAGCCTGATGTTTCCAAACACATTCGCTCACCTGTTGTTCTTTAAACTCTTTGAAAAGTTCGGGGTGTCTGTCTGAGAGGTGCTTTGCCAGATTAGACGTGTTGGTTCCCTTTGTCTGTGTCGCTTTGTAACATCTTTTGCAGACAGGTCTCTGCGTGTCGGTGGTTTCCTTCACTATCTGCAATGTATCCGAAATAATTCCAGATTTCACTTCGGGCAACTTTTTTTTTTTTTTAACAAGCCGAGAACGGTCGGCAAGAGCTCCTGCTGCACTTGAGACCATGTCGCCCCTGTGGCCACTCGCTGCCTGTGATTGAGAGCTGCCCACTGTGTGTGTGAGAACCGGCAGCCCCGCCCACGCAGTCTACGCATGCAGGCAGCATGACAGAGAGAGCTACAGTGAGGGTGCTCTGATTTCGCACTATTTTAATGAAGTATCGATACTAAAAGATATGTAATAATGGTATCGTTTAACGTGAGGGTACCGCAGTACCGTCCTGGTATCGGTATACCGTGCAAGTCTACAATATCATCCACTGTGCTCCTAACAGCGGAATCTCGCCATGTCTCAACCCAAGCATGAAGTACAACTTAAAACCATTCATGTAACCGAGCAATATTCCTCAATTTATCCATTCTCCGCACACCGTTTCCTCATTCAAACACAAGTCTCATATTATAACAACTAGTGCAGTGCTCGTAGGAAGTATGTATTTCTATAGAAAAGTGGGAGCTTAAGTAGATTTTTCATGTATGGCCAAATGAGGCTGTGTTCGATGGTTGGATGTACAAAGAGGTGTATATACTCTTACATAGTGTTAACAGAGAAACTGTACATTGGGCAAGACATGAATGTACACATCATTAGGCTTCCTAGCTTTCTGTAGGCAAACAATCTTGAAATGGTAGCTAGCAAGCACGTAATCCTGCACGCCTGAAAGGAAAAACAAACGTTTCCGACCTAGCCATACTTTGGTATGAGAAGTTGAGGCAATGTTTTAGTCAATCTAACCATGTTGTAGCCATGTCAGCAAACACCATGAGCAGATGAGAACAGCGTGGTGAAACTTAAGAAATACTACTTACCATGAGATTACTGAAACATGTCATGTTAATGCAAATTGCACCACTTCATCTATTTCTATATGGGGGAGGGATGAAAGGGAATGCCATAACCCCGGGTGTACACTGGATCCGTTGTGTGAGTGGTCCGGCCGTGACACGGACTCCTCCGTCCTGTGCCGGGCGTCAATGTCTACTGGAAGCTATCTATAGCGGCGCGCACGCAAGCGGCTGGAATTGACGGATTGTGAGATCATGTTGTCACGTGATAATTTGCAGAAACACTGGAGGAAAAAAGACATCAACAAACAAAGAAAATATTTCTCTACCTGCTGGGGGCCACAAACTTTGACATCATGTTGTTGTAGTGATGTGAAATACGCTCTGGAGTTTTCATGGGTGTTTTTATTTTGAAAATTGACCGGATACTCTCATCTTTTCTGGGCCTGAAATCCTGTTTGACTCATTTGGTCTATGGAAATTGACGCATCGTCACCCGTCAAAAAATAGACCCAGCAAATATTTTTAGCGGAGCGCCGAGCCGAGCCACTTCTGGTGGAGCAGTTTTAACTGACCTGAATGGCCGCGATTGGCTCCGGCACCCGCACCGTGGCTGAATCGCGCACGTGACAGATCCAGTGGACATCGAGGTAAGCCTGTGCAAAGTTTTGGGTGACCCAGAGCGGTATAGCAGTAGGATACTTTGATCTTTTATTCCCTGAGGCATGGCTATAGCTGCGACCGAGAGCGCAATAGGCTAGATTGGTTACACGGAGGTCTATGGGATTTTAACTTTTAATGATAATGTTGTGAATATTAATCCAAAAAACTTCAAAATGAAGGATGCACACCATCGTGCCATGCGCAAGCCATATCCGAAAGCTTAGGTCGATCTGCCAAACAGTCAGAGAGATATGCGAGCCACAGACACACACACAGACGCTTCTTGCTTTATAGATAGATATGTCATCACGTTATAAAGTGAAACGTTTCACTGTATAACACGATAAATGGTATACTGTTATGTTATTATATGAAGGGTCCGTCGTGCAAATAATAAAACTTTACTTTATGAAGAGATAAGACGGAGCTCTCTCCTCTCCTCTAATATGCCTTACTCACAAGTGCGTGAATTGACCTGGATATGAAGCATCCATAGCGCCAAATAATATAAAGGTAGTTTCTAAAGACCTGAGACAAGGAAGAAAGATAAAAACACCTACACTCAGCAGTAGCGGTCATATTCCAGCAGCTGCTAGTTGCATATAGGGGAAACACTGTGCATATCTGTAACAATTGAGTGTAAAGCTATTTTTCCTTTTGTTTCAGAAACGCACACATACACACTTGTAAACCTCCTGCATTGAAAATAAAAGTATCCTCTCAAACCTGATTATCTGACCGGAATCATTCACTCCATAGTTGTCCTACCCAAAGGACCATGAGGTCCCCTTCCTCACATCGCCCAAGGAGTGAGTTGCACATATGTGTGTGTGCGTTGCTGGTGTTACACGATGTCAGTCATGCAGCGCGTCTGGAATTTGACCGGTGTTTTAAATCAGCATATTTTAAACTGACTGGCCGGTCATGGCCGATCACGTGAGAATCGGCCCGATTCCAAGCACTGCCGATTAATCGGTGCATGTCTAATTAGCACTGGTAATAAGTTTGATATTCAGAGCATCCACGTGGGTTAAATCAAAGTGTGACTCCATATTTAGGTTGGAAGACTACTGCACAATTTCCTAACATATTGCATATTTAAGCCATGACAATGGGTTAGATGACACATACCTGTGTTGTCAGCGCAGTTGATGACCGCTCCCACTGGGAGACCCAGTGAGATGCGGAACTTGGCTCCAGATGAACCACCACGTCCTATAGGAAGACAGGAATATACAATTTAAAAAAAAAAAAAAAACACAAAAAAAAAAAAATCAGCTTGCACTACTTTCAAAACAAGTCTGGGAATTTGTCGTATACCTCAAAAAAAATTTAGATCATCCTGTTCTGCAACCTGCTTATCTCTGCATTTATTATCAAGTTTAAATGATTTTATTATCCATCTTCTGACATTGACATTTCAATTACTTTTCCAGAGAGTGGAAATCCTGCTTACGGTGAAAAATTAAGGCCATCTTGTTTTAGCATGTTTTTGTCAAGCACCTGATCCAGCACCACGGCAGCCAACACCACATATAGCAGCCCCACACACCCAGGGGTGAACAAGTGCGGCAGTTGCAAACACATTTACAATATATTAGGCTTTACCATACCATTGTTGCCATGTCAAAATCAAGTACAAGAACTTTCTGCGAGCTATGAAACACTAGGCTTTTCTCAGCCTGAAAAGGGATTACAACAGTAAAAACCAGCAAATTATAAGATACATGGTTTGCTTGTGATAATAGTGGTAGCTTGCTCCAGCAGACCTGTTTCTTAAGTCACTGGGTCAGCACCATTACCACGCCAGCATGTGCCTGCAGTGCGCAGGGTAGGTGAAGTCTGCACATCAATTGACGGGTGCTGTAGTTGGCAGATACGCTGGACCCATTGCTAAATTTGAGCCGAGTGAGCAACGTATACGTCACTGTGACCACATCGTTCATACAAATTCAAACAAATCAAGGGAGATTGCTGAGACAGAAGTTCTGAAAGTTGTTCAGGCATACATAAACACATTTTCAACATAACTGTCCACACAGGCAATTATTTGTCAACTGCGGAAGTTACCACGACTTTTGTCAGCTAGCTGTTAAATAGCTGTAGCTGCTGGCTGACAGATTACACTCCCTTTTAACAACCTTCACAGCCGTCACTATTGCGTGTTAGGCGGTACACTGGCTCACTGAAATGGAGCAGTCCCACTACTACAATTTATTAGGCTACGACAGCTTAGCAGTTTTTAGCCTGTACTGACAGGACCATGGGTCTTTGCAGCCATTATGTTTACATGCACTTCAGTACTCCACTATAATTCCCAATATTACAATATTCTGAATTTAATACAGGTCATGTAAACAGGACAATTTGTTTAGATATTCCGTACTAAGGCCTTTTCCAAATTTAAAAAAACACCGCTATCCACGATTCGCTCTATTCTAAATGTACCGGCACTACCCAACTTAATGCTGCTATCTTAGTTAGCCTTAGCTAGCTCCGATTAGCTTCACCTCATTGGGGCCATTAATATTGCGTTTCGATTCATTAAGTGGTGCCACGTTGGCTCTTCTACAACTTGACCTTTATTAAGTTTACAGCAAACTTATATTATCACACTCTAGATTTATTTATTTATTGCCTATAAGGCACTGATAGCGAAACGTCCACGAAGTAGCGAGCAAAAATGCCATCAATCATAAATTGTAAACTACCTGCATAAACGTAAACTAGTGGCGTAAATATGTTGTCTACCCCACTCTGTCACACATATACAACATTAGAAGAGCTGACGGGGAGTAGAAAATACCAGATGAATGTGGATTTTACAGGATGGATATCATACCTCTCTTAGACATTGCGGCAGCGTAGAAAGAGGAAGTTGAAGAAAGGGCTTGTGGGATATAAAGTTGAGCGGAACTTCATCCGGGTCATGGTGCGCGGAGAAATGCTACATTCATGGACTGTCGGACACAACTTCAATATGAATTAAAGATTTACTGTATTTTCATCCTGTAGACAGATTTTTAGAATGAAAATGTATTACGACATTCATGACGTTAAGTCTTATTGTCAGTCCTCCCGTATTTTTATTACTCGTTAATAAACCCAAACAGTACATGGACACAATGTCCTGTTCAAACAATCAAGATGTAAAAATGGTCGAAATGTGTTTGTTAATGTTTTCATGTGGCCTTTGTTTTACAGCAAAGAAAAAAGACTGAAAAGCACAAAAAGATGAACAGTGAACAAAAATGTTTGACCCAGAAACACTTGGAGTTATCACTTAATAGATAACTTCATTAATATGTTTTTTCACTATAATGTAATGGGTAGTAGACCTGTATCATTCAATGTCACTCTGACAGAAGAAGAACAGGGTCAGCATGGCAGAAAAGCTGGAGGATCTTTTTAATGAGTAGTTAGGCCACCTTAGTAATTGAATGGATGGTTGACTGAACTGATAAACGGGTTTAATTGTTGACAAAACAAACAAACATGACTGTCTCATTTTACCTGAACACATCATCAGAGTGAGGTAGGGGCTCTCCATGTAAATATCAATAGTTTCTAGATTATTTTACTTGGCAACATATTTTCTCTAGCATTATAGCAGAAAACCATAACAAGGTATAAAAGTAAAACTTGAAGTAGTTTTTAAGGTTTTAGGTGTTTTTCTTAGTAATCTACCAAAAAGTGTCCCAAATTACCTGACTTCACCCCTACAGCTAGTTGGTGCACACATCCATCAGACATGGTATGTTTCATTTGAGGTCATGTTTCCATTTAACCCTATTGTGAGTAAGTAAGTAAGTAAGTAAGTAATAATAATAATAATAATAATAATAATAATAATAAAGTGTTTTCACAGACACAGACCATTTACACTTTGAGTCACATTCACCCATTCACACACTGGTGGACACCTGCTACCCAGTTAGTTTTTTTTTATAACACACACTGACACACTTAGCAATTTGGGGTTCAGTATCTTGCTCAAGAATACTTCGACATGCAGACTGGAGGGGCCGGGGATCAAACTGCTGATCTCCCAAGACTCAGGAAGCAGGCAGAGCATTCCAAAATTTAGGTGCTATGGCCTCAAGAGATTTACGAGTCTTTGCAGCAAATGTGAGGGACAGACAACAAATTTAGCATATTCGATGTAAGAGAGTGTTCAGCCATAAGCAGGAGCCTGATGGTGTAATGCTCTGTAAGTAAGACTGACAATTTTGTACTAGATCCTTTAGGAGACAGGGAGCCAGTGAAGAGATTTCAGGATAGGGATGTTATGAGACTTTATATTTGACCTCATAAGTAGCCTTGCAGCAGCATTCTGGATTGCTTGCAGTCGATCAGGAGCTGACATACTAAGCGAGGAGAAAAGTGCATTACAATAGTCAGTGCAAGATAAGATTAAGGCATGAATATTCATTTCCAGATCTTAGTTCATTAATATTTCTCAGATCTATCTCTCTCTCTCTCTCTCTATAGAGAGAGAGAGAGAGAGAGAGAGAGAGAGAGAGAGAGAGATTTAATCAGGTGCTTCCCATGGGTACCAAATGAAGAGGACTGATCAGACATTACCCCTAAAGTATAAAGGTTTGAGTGAGCAGCAGAGGGAAGAGACCTAATACTTTGTACTTTTCATGATCGGGGGGACCAACAACCAGAACCTCCGTCTTATCCACACTGAGCTGTAAAAAAATATTTAGTAAGAGTCTATACTTTGTTTTTTTTAAATAAAAATCCTGTAGAGTATATCTTTAAGTATTGAAATTTCTATCTTATTGTTATCTTATAATTATAATGAACTACAGTTAAGAGGGAAATATTGTATTAATGTCACAAGTTTGGCAGCTATAGTTAGCAGTACATGCATATTATCAGTGTAATGCACTGCCGCAGATACTAGTGTGTAGCTACAACAAGATCCCCTTTAACCAGCAAAAACATAAAAATGCTGCTTACTCCTTGAATAATTATACAAACATAGTCCTAATACAGCTCATAATATAACGCTCCAAGAGGCTTGTTCTGAATAATGAGAACTTTTACTTTATTACTTTATTATCATTACTTTATTTTACTGACAATACTTATGTATTGTCTGGCTATTTTTATAGACTCAATGTTCAGATACGACAAAGGGGAATATGGCCATCTGGTGGACAGATAGAGCAACACATTGTATCTTTAAGGCAATGTGGGGGAGAAAAACAAAGTAGAAAAAGTGAAAAGTGGAGAGCCACAGTAACAAAGTCAGGCTCAGAAACAGACCTGAGACACACACTGGGAATCATGCTGCAACATTCTCTTAAATTTCTCTTATATTTTCTCTTAATTTTCTATTAATGGAAAAAATAAGAGAAGCCAACTCCCAATGCATCAAAATGTTCTTACCCATCCAAACCTGCTCTTATCCAGGTGTGCTCAATGATGAATGCCACTTGATCATAGATCACAAGTAACACCCCATTCTACATTCTATAACAGCAGGTGTTGTGCAGTGTACAAATACTTTGGCACATGCCCAAGAATTTTAGAGATGTCACCAAAAAAGGCCGTAAGAAGAAGACCTTCTGCAGTAGTGAAATGAATGTACTGGTAATAAACTCAAACAAAGTAAATATGTCAGCAGAGGGATGCACACTTCTCGAAATTAGTAATTGAAATCAATGGACCAACTATAGTGGTATTTATATAGCCCACAGGTTAAATAATCCAATCATAACTACTCTAAAACATCATAATCTAAATGTGATGATATTAATGCATTTTTTTCCTCGTGTTGGACACACGTTGTGGACTGTGAAAACAAGATTTTTTTTAGGGTGCTCTCGACCACCCATTAAATGCTCTCTCACCAAAGAGACGGAAACTAACAACAGTGGAAACTAACAACAAATCATAGATATAAACAAAAAAAAAGATAACATTTCTTCATTAAATGGCTTTTTGCACGAGGCCCAGTGTGGTATAAATACACTACCAATCTATACTGGGCACCTTAGGCTACATACCATTTCATATTAGCAAAAAACAGAGAGAAGTGAACAAATCACCGACATGTTTAAACAATAACCTGCAGGAAAGATATTAGATGGCATGCATGTGTGCAAGGAGTTCAGACCTAAACATAGTCAGACAATAGATGCTTAAACACATACACGACTACAGCCTGTGGCAGCCTAAAAACACAGTAATGCCTTGTAATGTGCAGGCTCAGACCCACGACTTCAGATAAAAAAAAACACTTAATTGCTATGAGCTGGATTAGTGATTTTCTATTTGGTTATTTCTTGTTTGTGGACTGCCTGATGGGTTTGGTACATCTGTTCTGATTATTTTGTTCTGTCCAAAAGGGTTGATTTGTTAAAGCTGACTGAGGTAAATATCATGGACACAGATGACTGTAATTTAAACTTTTATAATTAATATTTATCATTAATATATAAAAATAAGAAGGGGGTAGGACCCCGAAAAGCTTTTAACTTCTTCTAACCATTAAACTATAATAGTACAGTACCCATTCAAAACCTGCCTGTTTGGAACTGCTCATCCAAACAACTTCACAGTTGACACTGTGCTTCTTGGGGTCCTGAGCAACACACCTGCATCCAGACAGCTATAGATTTATAATGAAGTTTAGATATGAAAAAAAATATAGAATTTTGTGGCTATACTAGCTCATTTTGCCCCAAAATAACTTACAAAAGGCTCCCAAAGCACCTTTGTAAAATACAGTGCAACAGGGTACTTACTTACTTACTGTGTACTTGTACTCCAGATGGAAACACTGTATTACTAAATTTATCTGACAGATAAATGTTACTGATTACCTTGCAGATTCAGATTTTACTCAAAAAATATAAAAATTAAAATGTGATGCATTGTTATTCCTTAAGCTCTCCAGCATTATATTAGAATTTTAAGCTCCACCTTAAGTACATTGTGCCTACATCACTTCATATTGTTTTCCTCCCGCCCTCTGCTTCATGCATCCTTGAATGCATGCATTTACTTTTTTGCAGTGCCTGTATGGTGTAGAAAGAAATTAGAAACACTTGACATCATATAGCAAACAATTTAATTTAATTTGTCTTGTTTTAAATTAGAGGATTGTTACAACTAAATTAATCAACATCACTGTTAATCAAATTTCAAAGAGTGAAGTTGTTGAATATTCAGTGACACTACACTGTAAGAGTGAATTTCTCCAATGAAAATTCCCCTAAATCATGCAAAACAACATTTATTCCAACCTGTGTCATGTAGTATAACCAACTAGAGACCATTGATGTGTGAAGTTTTGAGGACAACAAACTTTATAAGATTGAAGACATTGAATATTTCCTCTCTCTTTTTAGTGTTGCACTTTGTAGACAGTCCCTTCCCTCTGGTCTCACAGCCCCAGCTGCACACAGAGGGCAATGTTATCTGTTCAGTTAACAGGACGGCTCCTTTTGATAAAATGCTGCTGGGAAGAAGCGTGTTGTGTGTTTTAACAATGTTTCACTCTGGGAAATTTGAATCAATGTTTTTCTTTACAACTTTACCAAACTGTTTTAGGCCCTGATCACACAGGAAGTGTTTTGCAGAAAAAAATAAATAAAATAAAAATTAAACTAAAAAAAATGAACTAATTAATCTCACATTTTAAAAGCCATTAATCTAGATTAATTGCGATTAATTACCTTTTATAGTTAAGTACTGTCTGTGCTTAATCACAAATAATTTCATCTTTATGTCATCCATTTGCAATAACATGTTGGAATGTGACATCATGGAATTATTATATAAAATCAAAAAAGGTATTCAAATGCTCTTGTTTAATGCCAATAGCTTATAAAAGTCAATGAATCCAGTAAACTATTGTCATTGGCTCAGCGAAAGTAGCCTATTTGTTATCAATGTAGGCTAACAAAAAACTAAAGGCTGTCATGAAGAAGACACTGTGCGAGAGAGGCAGAGAGACAGCACTCATGTGGAAAAGGGGAAGCAAGGAGAGACTGAAAGTGAGGTTTTTTTTTTTTTATTTAACCTTTATTTAACCAGGTAAAAGCTTATTGAGATATAGAATCTCTTTTTCAAAAGCGACCTGGCCAAGAGGCAGCAGAGTTTTACAGTACTAAAATTTTTGCCGTACACAACACAACAACACAAATAACATTTGTACAATGAAAAATCATTTGTACAATGAAAAATAAATAAAAATATCAGAGATAGATTAAAGAAGCGTACCATCTGATTTAAAAACAGTGACAAAGCCCAATGCTTTCGAGTTCCTTGGTTCTAAGAAGTTCAATAAATCTGTCAAGAGGGATCAGGTCTGGCAATTTTAATTCAGCTTGCAGGGAGTTCCATGCAGAGGGAGCAGCATAACTAAATTTTTTTTTTCCCCAGTTCTGTGAGGACGCGAGGGACAGTCAGAGTAAAGAAGCCACTGGATCGTAGGCTATAATGTCCATGATTCCTAACAAGGTGAATTCCGAGACAGGATGGGACCAAACCAAGTAGAGCCTTATAAATAGAAGTCAACCAATGAGTGTATCTTCTGACAGACGGGATGACCATTTAGCTTTTTTGTACAAAGTGCAATGATGGGTCAGATTTTTGCATCCAGTGACAAACCTCAGAGCACAATGATACACAGTATCCAGTGAACGGAAACATGTGACTGGTGCATGCATGTACAGTACATCACCATAATCAAGCAAAGGAAGAAAGGTTGCTGACACAAGCCGTTTCCTGGCTCCATGAGAGAAGCAAGATCTATTCCTAAAGTAAAAGCCCAATTTGATGTATTTTTTTTAATTTGTCAATCCACACAATCATCCATCCCTTTTATTACACACAACACACAGTTATAGCAGAACAGGATGGGGTCAGCAATAATATAGCATCCCTTCCTTGCCCAATCTACAGCTGCCATCCTACACAAGAAGAAGAAGAAGCTTTATTGTCACTGCAATAAATACAGTGAAATTTCGTTTGGTGCTCTCTTGTAGCAGCTACAATGTCCTTGTCATAAAATAAACTGGGGGGGGGGGGGGGGGGGTCATGGTTCTTGTAGCAGTCTCTTCACAGCCATGGGGAAGAAGCTGTGTTTCAGTCTGTTGGTGCGGGCTCTCATGACTCTGAGTCTGCCAGAGGGAAGGCTGGTGAATAGAGTGTGTCCTGGGTGGGTGGGGTCATTCCGAATCTTTGTGGCCCGTCGGAGGAGACGGCTGGAATAGATCTCCTCTAGGAGTGGAAGCGGGGAGACGATGATCCACTCAGCCGTCTTGATGACCCGCTGCAGTTGTTTCTTTTCAGATGCAGTGCAGCTGGCGTACCACACTGTACAGCCATAGGTGAGGACACTCTCTGTTGTGCAGTGGTAGAAGTTTCTCAGCAGAGGTGGAGGGAGTTTGTTCTTCCTCAGTGTTCTCAGAAAGAAGAGATGCTGCTGGGCCTTTTTGATGATGTGGGTGGTGTTCACAGTCCAGCCCAGGTCCTCCGAGATGTGCAGGCCAAGAAACTTAAAGCTGGTGACCCGTTCCACTTCCTCCCTATTGATGCTCAGGCCTGAGTGCAGTGTGGTCCTCGACTTCTGGAGGTCAATAATGACTTCTTTTGTCTTCTTGGTGTTGAGATTGAGGTGGTTGTCACTGCACCAGGCCGCCAGTGCTTGGACCTCCTCCCTGTATGGTGTCTCATAACCGTTGTTGATGAGCCCCACAGCGGTTGTATCATCTGCAAATTTGATGAGGGTGTTGGAGCCATGAGTAGCAACACAGTCATAAGTGTACAGTGTGTACAAGACTGGACTCAGGACACAGCCCTGAGGAACACTAGTATTGAGGACGATGGTGGAGGATGTGGAGGTACCCATTCTGATATGCTGGGGTCTGTTAGTCAGGAAGTCCTTGATCCACAGACAGAGGGAGGTTCCAAGTTGTAGTGTCTGCAGTTTGTTGATGAGTCTGCTGAGGCTGATGGAGTGAAATGCCGAGCTAAAGTCAACAAACAGCATCCTGATATATGTGTTGGGGTTTTCAATGTGGCTGAGAGCGGTGTGGAGGGCGATGGAGATGGCGTCGTCTGTGGATCTGTTGGACCTGTAGGTGAACTGATGTTGATCAAAGCCAGGTGGGATGTGGGCCTTGACATGCTGTAACACCAGTCTCTCCATACATTTCATGATCACCGGTGTCAGGGCCACAGGCCGGTAATCATTCAACCCTGTGATGGCAGAGGATTTGGGCACAGGGATTATGGTGGCAGTTTTCAGGCAGGTGGGGACTGTGGCTTGCTGCAGTGAACGGTTGAAGATGTTAGTGAATATTATTAACTATTAACCCCCCGCCCACACACACACACACACACACACACACACACACCTACACACACACACACACACACACACAAACACTCACAAAAACACACTTTTTATTTTATAAGAATTTTTTAAACAAACTTCAACAAACCATTTTACATTTGTGTGTGGTGTCTGGGTCCAGTTATGTGAAAGCTATTGGGTTAATAGCCCTACCCTGTGTTGCTCATTGTTTTCTGCCTATGACATGGAGGTGGAAATCAGTGTTGAACCCAAAATGAAAATATGAATATCTGTGAATATCCAACGTCAAACTATCTTCACCACGGTGTTTTCTTTTTCTCTGCAGTCACTACCCGGTGAGTGTTGTTGATATCTTCTTCCTCCTTCTTCCTGTGTCCAGCTGGCGCACCGCACTTACTTCTTTTCATCCATGGAGTTGTTGCATGTGGATTGGAGACGCATTTGAATTTACACTTGTGTTAGATGTGGTCGCGATGCGTCCCTGACCACCTTCAGAAGTGGTTTGGCTGATCGGATAGCAATGCGTCCTCAATGCGTTTCGAGTGTATTTACACCTGTACTTTCATGTGGTCACGAGCAATCAGATTGCTATCCGATTGCAAAAAACACATGTTGATGCAAGGTGTAAAGGGGGTCAGTGTTTCTCAATAACGGCAGCGTCTGTGCACCAACTGTTGTTAATATAGACGCGTCCTGCTAGCTTCACGGCTAGGTCTGGGATGTTCTCATGCAGCCAGGTCTCTGTTATCACCATGATACAGCTGTCTATCTGGTTGTTAACATCCCGTAGTTTCATCTCGTCCATCTTGTTAACCAGGGAACGGACGTTGGCGAGAAAGACGCTTGGAACCGCTGGTTTATGCGAAGTCGTGGTTAGCCTAGCTCTAATGCCGGCTCATTTGCCTCGTTTCTGGCATCTTTCGCAGCACCGCCATCGCCTCTTTTCTGTCTGCTCTCGCCGGCGTATCCTCTCCGGGAACGAGTCGAACCCTTCTGGGGGGGTCCAGCCGGTCCAGTGTTGTTTCAGGCTTAAAAGTTCAGTTTGGGTGTAAGTCCCTCTCAGTGTGTAGCTGCTAACTGAAGAAGAGCACCGGGTCGCTGCGTCTACATGCGCCACCATCTTTGTTTTGTTATGTTTGTCCAAAAAAAAAAAATCGTAGTACTAGGCCTGTTTGAAGCATTTTTTCATCATTTTAACGTCATGCTGTTTAGATTACCACCATCTCCAAAAATGGATGGAACTTTCAGTGGACCAGACGGTAATTTTTTTACTTTTAGATCATTAATGTTTAGCTTGAACATTGCCTGCTTGTTGTCAGGCTAAAGGCTATACAAAGTACAAAATACAAAATTTTCCATGCAGATTTACACATTGAGGTTTTTTTTCTACCACGTGATGCCAGAGGAGCTTTCTACAGATTTATAAGACTCAGTTATCTGTTTGTATATCAGCACCTCAGTCAGCTCCACCAGTCATTAGACTTTTAAGAAAAACAAGAGCACAGGTCTCTAATATCTGCTTGCCAAAGAAGGCACGAGTCACCACTGACTTCATCTTAACCTTTTGACAAAAGTCTTAACTTTTTGGCTCTTTCAAATTCTGCAGAATGAAACAAGTTTAGGTGCTAGTGACAAAGCGCCACAATCAGGAGGAGGGAGGATGCAAGTGTAGATGGATTGGCTAGCAAAGTGTCAGACCTCAACATGGTAGACTGCAGTCAATGCTTGTTACTTTTAAACATGACTGCAATCATTTTATAAGCATAGGTCATAGGTCAAAGGTCTCCTAACCATCATGAAGTCATAACTGTAACTGTAACCTAAATCCCTAAAACTTACCAAAATGTTTTTGTACCTAAACCTAATCAAAATGTAACCACATTGAAGTAAGAACAGAAAACACTTCAGTATTTTTTCAAAGGGCAAAGAGGTTAAATTTTGTCCTCTGTATTGTATTGGCAAAAAACTCCAACAAAGCCAAAGCAGATATTATTACATGCAGCAACTATGCATAGCAGTGGCTGTAGTGCTCACACTAATTCATCATAAGCACCATCATTTGTTGTATCTCATTCATTATAGCTGATTTCTGTTGGGGAGAGGAATGAAGTAGATGGATCTGCCGCACTCTCCCACTTATGATTACTTATAACCCAAAAGATAAAAAAGTATCTAAATCCCCAAACCACATTTTTTTTCAGCTGAAATCAATGTATATGGGTATTTAGTAGTATTGTCAATGGATTTAGGTCTAAATCTTGACATTTTAATGCAAAGCATTTGAACTCCATATTGTGTTATAAATATGCATTGTGACTGACCTCTGCTGGTTACGACTTTATTGCCATTTTCACCTTATGATACCAAATTTCACTGTTTGCACGAAACCATGTGTATGGACAGTTTAAGATATGCATGAGGTGCATGCATTCTCTGGTCTACATTAGGTCTGGCTGAGGCACTACAGGGCAAATTCAAAGTTATACTCTGAAAATGTTAAGCAAATATGCTTTTCTTGCTGTCTGGCTCAAGGTTTGCATCGTTCATGGATGAGATGTTCATAGTTAATTGATAAAAATATGCTGCAACCAAAGCAGATTTTTTCTTTTTGCTTGTAGAGATTTGTTGATGTGAAGAGCAATCTTCCACTAATCTGCAGGAATTCAAATACACAGTGTAGATGTATGTGTACTTGATGTATGCTCAGGACAGAGGCTAGTCTGACATTACTACTAACAGTAAAGTTAGGTTGCTAGGATACAATGGTGGGATGGAGTGAGATGGAGGGGGAGTGGGTGGTGGATGTGTGTGGAGGGATAGGGGCTACAGAATCAGATGGCACTGCCACTGAATGCTTATCAGACATCTAGGAAAGAGAGAGCGTAACAGAAAGACGTAGAGAAAGATAACAATAGGAAGAGTATAGAGAGACAGAAAACAGCAAGGGAAGGAGAGATAGAAAGAGCAGAGGAGGGAGGAGGGTTATGAACATTTTTCCCAACACAGAATTTGGAGCATAGGTCAAAGAGGAGGGAGAAGAAGAGAGAAAATTTGTGCTTGTGTGTATGAAGCTGAGAAGGTGTAGAAAACACTAGGGAGTGAGAGAGGATGAGAAATGTAGGTGGAGAGATGAGAAAGCAAGAAGCAACTGTGTGTGAGGGATGAAGATGGCACACTACATGGACAAATTATATGGACACCTGTACATTACATACCTACATGATTGGTGAACATATGATTCCAAACCTATGGGTATTAATGTGCTGCAATACCAACCTCCATCCTACTTCTGGGAGTGTTTTAGTGCAAATATAATATTAATGCCAATACATAATCCTGTTATATAATAATGAAATAATCTCCCTCTCACCCCCACTCATTGGGGTGGTGTGTGCCCTCCTCAAGCTCGGGTCCTCTACTGAAAGGCCTGGGAGTTCGAGGGTTGTGCACAGTATCGTAGCTGTTCCTAAGACTGCACTCTTCTGGACAGAGACCTCAGAGGTTGTACATGGAATTTGCGAGAGCCACTCTCCCAGTTTGAGTGTCACAGCCCAGAATGCTCCTATTACCAGTGGGACCACTTTGGACCTCACCTTCCATGTCTGTTCCAGTTGTTCCTTCAGCCCCTGGTACTTCTCAGTGTTTTCATGCTTTTTCTTCCTGATGTTATTGTCAGCTGGGATTACCACATATACCACAACTACCCTCCTCTGCTCCTTGTCAACCACCGCTATTTCTGGTTGGTTACCTAGCAGCTGCTTGTCAGTCTGGGACTTAAAGTCCCACAGGATCTTAGCCCTGTTGTTCTCAATCACTTTCAGTGGTATGTCCCATCAGGACTTGGGGACTCCTAGTCCATACTCTGCACAGATGTTCTTGTACACTATCCTAGCCACTTGGTTGTGCCTCTCGATGTATGCTGTTGCAGCTTGCATCTTAGACCCTACTACTAGGTGCTGGGCTATCTCAGGGGCCTCTTTGCCTGCCTCTATGAATCTGGTGCTTAGAGACTGTTCTTGTGCTGCCATGATCAAGGCCTCTGTGTTGTCTTTCAGCCCAGCTTTTTCTGCCACTGGTAGGATTTCTTGATGTCAGCCACTTCCTCTATCTGCTGATGGTACATTCCATGGAGGGGTTTGATCTTCCACAATATTTTCTCTTCCTCCTCATCATCCTCTGTCTTCTGCTGCCTGAGGCACTCTCTAGGTACTTGTGGCTGTCCTGTATATCTCCTATCCTGCCCTCTGGTAGCTGCACCCCCTCAGTTCTGATCACCTTTCCTCTCTTTGCCACCATGCAGCCACACCTATCCAGTCCGAGTGACATCCTGATGCCCTCGCTGTTGATCCTGGTGAGGTGGGCCAGTGAGTCGATGCTTCGTTCTCGCATACAGTGTGTTAACATCTGCAAGCATCTCTTCTGATGGAACTTTGTCAGTGAGCTGGGGCAGTTTTATTAAGGGATACTGTTGCCCCGTTTATACGTACACGGGAGACATAAACCTTCGTTTGCACCCTTCGTTTACATGCAAACGGAGAATTCGCCTCTGAAAACGATGCATTTTAAAAACTCCGGCTAGAGTGGAGATCTTGGAAAACTCCGGTTGCACGTTTGCATGTAAACTGAGAAAACGGAGAAAACGCCGGCAGCAGACGTCACAGTATGCGACAGAACTTGCACTTGCGTCAAAAGTGCGACCTATGTTTACATGTTGCTATGGTGATCATGGATACCTTCAGAGTAGCAGCCGCATTTATGTTGGAGCAAGCCCTCTTCGTATGTTTGCATTTGCAAATACAGCTGCTCTATTATATCGAGGAGCAGAGACGGATGAGTGCTCGGAGTTCAGCAATTAAGTACTGTGTACTTTTGCAGTACCTTCGACTACTTATTGAAAATATGATTTTTATTAAAGATCAAAGTGGGGTGAATGAAGTATATTTATAGTCGATATGAGAGACTTTGACATAGGATTATTCCAAAAGTACACAGTAAAAGTACTTCATATTATTTGTACATGTTGTCCAAGAAGTACTCTGTCCAATAGTATAGGTGTCTTTGACTACTTATTGAAAACATGATTTTTATTAAAGATCAAAGTCGGACGAATGAAGCATGTTTCTAGTCGATATGAGAGACTTTGACACAAGATTACTGCAAAAGTACACAGTAAAAGTACTTCATATTATTTGTAAGAAAGTTGTTTTATTTCCTCATTACATTCATTCTACGAGAGGCTCTGCCTGTCACCTTACAGCGCCTTATTAATGCATTTACCGTAAGCATTAGAACACGTGCGCACTCCAAATTGAGTGCCGGCTGGCTTGACCACGGAAACGCAACTGCCGGCTGGCTTGACTCCAGTCCAACTTCGAGGGTGAGATGACCGTCATGTGGTCTCCTGTCAGTGTCATAAAAAAAGTTGCCTGCACCCTATATTACCTGTCAGACGAGGGTAGACTGCATGAGACGGCATGCATACACGGGTTGGTGTAAACGCAAAGTCTTCTGAAAACGGACACGTGTGTACGCAATTATTTTTGAAAACGGTGATTGTGAAATGTCCGTTTATGAAAATAGCCGGCTATGTGTAAACGTAGTGTGTATCTCTGTGGTGTTCAGGAGTGTTTCCTCTCTGCTTGAGTGTTTGTAGGTCCAGCTTTGATAGTAATTTCTTCGTCTTGATGTTAGAGCATTGGGCCACCAGTTGCTTCTTGGTCAGCTGGTCAGCATGGAGGTGGGTCTGCTTCCCATCCTTAGGTCCCACATGCATTTCAAGTAGCCTGCTGTTGTAATAACATTACACCAATTCTTTGTTCTCATCTCTTGTCCATGTATGTTTTGTTCCAGTGGCCCACTTCTCATCAGCATGTCCTGGTCCCCCAACAGCTGGCACAGAACTTGTTAATTTGGGCAAATCAACTGCTTATATGGATCAAAATGCTTGGGACAGAATCACTCCTAAACATGGCTGTTGTTATACATTTTACTTTGAAAAGAAATGTACCCAAATTTGTACATATTCCACATATTTTGAAAGTTTGCAATCACGTGACTGGACCGTGTTGACTGGATTTAACAAGGACGCAGTCCTGATCAGTCTTGTTAGGAGGTAGCTTTGGATGGAGATACATGTTCAGAACTGAGTGAACTTTTTTTAAGATTATGTTTTTGGCCTTTGTGCCTTTATTAGATAGAACAGAGTGAAATGGAGAGAGAGAGAGAGAGACATGCGACACATGAATATAAAATCTACTAGATATTTCTTTTTCAGTTTTATTGATGTTGTTGATGTATATTATATGATTAAATTATCTGTTAAATATATATATATTTTTTTGCTTTCCATACTTTTCTGACTTACTTTTATTATTGTACCTTATTTGTTAATTTGTAATGGCTTTGGCAATATTGTTAATCTACAGTCATGCCAATAAAGCTTATTAAATTGAAAAATTGAATTGAGAGAGAGAGAGAGAGAGAGAGGGAGAGCAGGGTATGACATGCAGCAAAGGGCCACAGGCTGGACTCAAGCCCGCAGCCGCTGTGGTGAGGCATTGCCTCTGTACATGGGGCGCTGGCACTATCCACTAAGCTACCGACGCCCCAAACTGAGTGAACTTTTGAGTGAACTTCATTTCATTTTCACCAACTTTGAGTCATTTTCCACAAATTGTGGCCCACAATTGCCCTCATCATGTTTCTTTTCCTAAATCTAATCACAATAACTTTACTTGCCTAAACCTACCCTTGTTAACTTTACGTTAATTACATAACTGTACAGTGAGGACGTGACATCATCCGTGGGGCAATAACACGTAAGATATCATACTAACTGTTGTGTGTGCCTTTTTCGTAGGATATCATACGAACAATTCTATGGGGATATGTTGCGTATACAAATGCTGTTTAAATAATTTACTTATAATCAAGAGTTCATTAAAAAAAATTTAAAAACTAGAAAAGTGCCCTCAGTAAAGTGCAGATCTCTGCCAGATGGCATCCCAAGCTGATTGCAGCCTTTCCAGACAACACTTGTGATTTCAGCTGAAGCGCCATAGCAACATACTCTCATATAATTGTAGGATTACGTAGGATATGTGCGAATTTTGGTACACACCAACTGAAGCATACCAGAAATACATCCCTCATTTATTTTTGATGAACCCAGCATGTTGCACAAAGCAGTGATGAGTTCTTTTCACAGTTCCGGTTCCTTTGAGGTAATCCAAGGACATGTATTGAACTTTTTAAACCTTTTGAGGTTTGATTTAGCAAAATATGGTGGGATATATATGGGACATTCCTTTAGTACACACGTACGCACATTCGACAGTGCTACCTGCTCACAAAACTTCCCTTCGATGCATTACCAGTCATGTCTAAGTTTACATCAGTAAAGATCATTTTCATTTAAATGCATGTCAGCATCCCACTTGGATGTAGGAAGGCTTCGTGAGCTCAACACAATGTTACAGAAATGTCACTGACAAATGATTTGCCATTCTTTGAAGGGCAGGTAGCAGACATCCCAGTTTTCTCCACAGCCTTGTGCTGCATAATGTCCACGTGTCTACATATTGATGCTTGCTGAACACATGTATTGATATTATTGGTTTCTTACTCGCTAAGGTTTAATTGCACTTAGAGTAACGAGTGTAGCTGCCGTCAGTTTGAGTAAATTTTGAGTTATCTTCTGTTACAACCTGGCTCGCAGGGGAAAGGCTAGCAACACAAAAACCCAGGTGGTAAAAGGGAAAGCAGTTTATTGTAACTCAAATTAAGGAAAAACTGGTTAACAATGAGAACGAAAAAAAAAAACAAGGAAGAGGGCCGATGGGTGCTGTTAAAATAAAATAAAAAAAACTTAGAACAACAAAAGGAGGACTCACAAGGAGCTGTCAAACTCAGGCTATAACCTGGCTCTAAATATGGAAGGGAAACAAAGTCTGATCTCCTAATCTATCAAAAAAGAAACAACAACAAAACCAGCACCCCTGCACCTAGTGTGTCTAGTACACAAAATGCTCTAGTGTGTGGATGCAACATGTGAAACAATCATACGTCTAAACCCTGGCCACACTTCAAGGATTTTTAAAACAGAGGGAATAAAGTGTACAAGAGCCTCACAACAAGCCACAAGCAACAAGTTGGTGGTCTAAACAAGCAACACAAAAGCACAAGGTTATCTGGCAAAGAGGCGAGATGCCACCAACAGTCAGCCGCCCCGGACTGTCAGGCTGCAGGACATTTAAAGATGTTGGGGTCTGATTGGACAGCTGGGATTGGCCCACTCCTCCAGTGCCGCACCAATCAGGAACCCAGGGGAGCCAAAGGCTGGGCGATCAGGAACATGGAAGGCCGCACCAATCAGAATCGAGGAGGCGGAGCTTCTGGGTCCAGTGGCTTATGCCGGCAGCTCGGCAGACAGAAGGACATATTAGGTTTCATACACAAACACAATGAAGGTGGAAGGAGCAACGGCCGTAACACTCCCCCCCTTAAAATTGAAACCAAAGGTTCACCAAATTTAAAGTTTTCTATACTTACTTAACACAATTTGGCATCTACATCAGTTTACACTTCGGAAGACTACATTGGTCACTATACTTACAGTCTGGACAAAGCATCAGCCAACACGTTCTCTGACCCCCTTTTGTGTTGAATGTTCAAGTTGTACTCCTGCACGATCAGAGCCCACCGCATGAGCCGCTGGTTGTGATTGTACATGCGGGACAGAAAGGTGAGAGGGTTATGATCGGTAAATACTGTCACAGGCAAAGAACTGGACCCGAGATAAACTTCAAAGTGCTGGAGTGCCCACAGCAAAGCAAGGGTTTCCTGTTCAATGGTGGAATAGTTTACCTGGTGCTTGTTGAACTTGCGGGAAAAGTAAGACACTGGATAGTCTACCCCATCCGCATCTTCTTGGAGCAGCACAGCGCCGGCCCCAACGGCGTTGGCATCAACCTCTAACTTGAAAGGACGAATGAGGTCGGGCACGGCGAGCACAGGAGAATGGCAGAGGAGTGATTTTACACTTTCGAATGCATGTTGGCACTCTGGCGACCTCACAAAGTTGACTTTAGGGCTGAGCAGGTTTGTCAGCTGACGGACTACAGTGGAGAAGTTGCGACAAAAGTTCCGGTAATAACCTGCCATGCCTAAAAAGCCGGCGGAGGGCTCTCCTTGTGGAGGGCACGGGAACCTCTGAAATGGCGGAAACCTTGGCTTCCACAGGACGCACTTGACCCTGTCCCACCTGTCTCCCCAAGTAGGTAACAGTAGCTTTTCCGAATTCACATTTTGCCAAATTGATGGTGAGTGACGCACTCGAGAGGCGAGTGAACACCTGCTCCAAGATCTGAATGTGTTCCTCCCAAGTGGTGGTATACACAATCAGATCATCCAAATATGCATTACAGTTTGGTACGCCAGCCAGGATGGAATTTACAAGACGCTGAAATGTTGCGGGAGCGTTGCACATACCGAAGGCCATGACAGTATACTGCAGAAAGTAGTCGGGAGTCACAAAGGCAGAAATTAGCGACGCGCGTTCGGTTAACGGCACCTGCCAATAGCCCTTGAGCAGATCTAATTTACTCACAAATTTGGCTGTACCCAAATTATCCACACAGTCCTCCATCCTTGGCAGAGGATAGGAGTCGGGGACAGTAACAGCATTTACTTTTCGGAAGTCTGTGATAAAACGGGGTGAGCCATCAGACTTATCTTCAAGAAGGCATGGGGAACTCCAGGGGCTGGAGCTGTGTATGGCTAAACCATGTTGAAGGAGATACTCAGCCTCCTTTTTCATTAACTCACGTTTAGCTGGGTTTACACGATATGGATGTTGTTTGATGGGACGAGCATTGTTAACATCAATGTCGTGCTGAGTGACGGTGGTGCGCGACGGAACATCACTGAAAAGGCAAGAGAAATTATCTGTTAATGCAGTTATATCTGATTGCTGCTTAGGTGACAGGTGGGATAATTGAGATGGCAAAATTTTCAACATTTCAGAGTTTGACAGTTGGGCACTTTGATGTGAGGAGGAAAGCTCTGTCACATCATCAGGCTGGTCACGGGACTCTGATACAATGAGCGCGCTGCTGCGAGAAATCACAGGCGGCAATGCGAGTTCGGACGCCTTGGGACGGTTCTCGGGAGACACACACGGGTTTTGCGTTTCCTCTCGGGAGTACAAATAACATAATCTGTGTCACTGAGACGCTCACAGATGTCATATGGACCGGAGAATTTGGCCGAGAGTGCGGAGCCGGGAATGGGCAGTAACGCCAAAACTTTGTCACCAACTTGAAACAGTCGGGGAACAGCAGAGCGGTCAAAACGACGCTTCATCACAGTTTGTGAGGAAGACAGAGACTCTCTTGCAAAAGCGTGGGCATGGTGCAAACGCTCACGAAATTTACTGACATAGTCTTAACACATTTTTCTGGGGAGAGGAGGCAGAAGACAGAAACTTTTCGTGTAGGGATTTCAACGGACCGCGGGGCGTGTGACCGAAATCTAGTGCCGCAGGACTGAAGCCGAGGGATTCCTGCACAGCTTCACGGGCCGCAAACACAACAAAAGCAATTCCCTCATCCCAACTCTTAGCAGTTTCCAGACAGTACTTACGGAGCATCGACTTTAACGTCTGATGCCAGAGCTCTAACGCGCCCTGAGACTCTGGATGGTAGGGACTGGAGACAGCGTGCTGCACATGCAACGTTGCTAACACCTGTTTGAACAAGTTGGATTTGAAATTTGTGCCTTGATCTGTCTGGATTACACGAGGGAGACCGAATGTTGAGAAGAATCTGGTTAAGGCTTTAACAACAGAACTGGCAGTGATTTTACGCAGTGGAATGGCTTCAGGAAAACGAGTGGCAGCGCACATGATGGTGAGTAGATACTGATTTCCACTCTTTGTTCTGGGTAGGGGTCCGACACAGTCTATAATGATGTGTTCAAACGGTTCTCCTATGGCAGGTATGGGATGCAAAGGAGCGGGAGGAATGGTTTGATTTGGTTTTCCGGCAATTTGACAGGTGTGGCAGGAGCGGCAGTACTTTGCTACATCAGCCTTTAACCCAGGCCAGAAGAAGTGTTTGAGGATAAGCTGATATCTTTTTGTAATGCCTAGATGTCCAGACCACTGACTTTCATGTGCCACAGATAAAACATGCGAACGATACACAGTTGGCACAACGATCTGAAACACAGTACGCCAATCAGAATCAGAGAGGGGAGGGGACCATTTACGCAACAAAATGCCACTGTCTAACAAATAGGCGACCTTCTCACCCTTTGCTTTGTCGGCACTCACCACACTTGAGAAGCATTTCTGTAGCGTCGGATCAGTCCTTTGCGCAGTGTACAGGCGATCGTGAGACACCGGGAGAGACGAGCCGTCAGGAGAGGTTGTTTCGAGACTGACAGGACGCACCTGCTCAGCGGCAGCTTCACAATCTGTCTCGTTCTCAGATCCAACCTCTCCTGAAAAGGCAGGCATCAGCACACTGTCAGAGAGAGAAACATCGTTAGTTTTTTGAGCTTGTGCACGAGTGATAACACAAGAAGGAAACAGATCAAGAGATGGCTGAACTTCTTTTGTTTGTGTGCACTGAGGGTTGTCCAACACTTCCAGCGCAGGAGTAACTTTGCCACCGGCAATGTCATTACCCATTAAAAATATAATACCTCCAATTGGTAATGCGGGACAAACAGCAACAGGAAAGAAACCAGTTATCAATTTGGACTGAACATGGATGCGGTGTACCGGGCGAAGAACATAACCCATCTCAACGCCGCGCAAAACAGTACCATAACCACAAGCAGACTGCTCAGAAAAAGGCAAGGCTTCAGCGAGGATTACAGACTGTGAACCACCAGTATCACGCAAAATGCGCACGGGGCGCTGATCACCAGGCTCACCTGTCAGTGAAACTAACCCGTCAAAAATGAAGGGTTTGAAACAGGGATCAGGAGTTTCACTGTCAGAATCAGCACCGATGTGTGGCTCAGTTTTAATTAATCCGACACCTTTTGGCTGTGAGGTGTTTTGGGAAAACTGCTGTTTGCGTTTTAAGGTCAGACAGTTGGAGATGAGATGTCCAGGCTTATGACAATAAAAACACTCCCTATCCTCTTTCTTAGGATTGATTGTCTGGGAAGGGGGAGGGTTTTGCCGAGCTGGAGGCTGACTAGGCTTTTCATCAGAACCCGCGGAAAAAACTGTCTTATGGGTTAACACAAATTCATCAGCCAGCACAGCAGCGGAGGAGAGCTTTGACACTTTTTGCTCATTAATGTACACCACTATACGTTCTGGGAGGCACTTCTTAAAGTCCTCCATCAAGACCAACTCCCTCAACGAATCAAAATCACTGGCCTTACAAGCAGTACTCCATTTATCAAAAAGAATTCCCTTTTCCCTGGCGAATTCAACATAAGACTGGGTTTCCACAGCGGCTGCTTAGCTGTTTACAGATTACTGTGTTGTGTAGGCATGTGCATATGGCATACAGTGGTGGAAAAAAAGTTTTTGGACACTCTTAAAATTTTACACAATCTCAAATATTATCATGAAATATTTGTGGAAAAATCTTTTTTTGTGTTTCAAAAGGTGTGGCTGCATTAGACAGACACAAACAAATACAAATGATATTTTTTTGTTAATTGTTTACAAGAAAAAATAACAAAACTAAATTCTTGACAGTTTCAGTATGTCAGTTCTCAACATTGTCGGTATCAAAATCAACAAATAACAGAGAATGAACAAAAAATAAATAAACCATCACATCATCAAATTCATATTTAGTAGTCCTGCCATTAGTACGCAGTAGAGCTCTAATCCTGGCTGGCATGTTCCCCACAAGCCTTTCACACTGTTGAGCGGTAATCTTGTCCCATTCTTCTTGAATTACTTCTTTTAATTCTTCTAAATTCTTTGGTTTATGCTTTGAAAGAGACCTTTTGATAATCCACCACAGATTTTCAATGGGGCTCACGTCTGGGGATTGAGCTGGCCACTCTAAGACCTGGATACTGTGCTCCTGCAGCCAAGGAACAGTGCATGTGCAGAAGGGAGCATGGGGGTTTCGAGAATGGCACAATACTTGGCAGAGTTCAATGTGCCATCACAGACAGTGAGATGACCAACACCAGCAGCACTCATGCATCCCCAAACCATGATACTGCCTCCACCATGCTTGACAGTGGGTACTGTATATGCTGGAGATAATGCTTCACCTGGCCTTCAGCGTACCCTCACATTAGCAGGAGGAAGATAAAGCTGGAAACTGGACTCATCTGACCACAGAATCTTCTTCCAATTCCTGGCTGTCCAATTCTTGTGTGCTTGGGCCCAACGACGCCGGGCTAACCTCTGTCTCTCATTGATCAGGGGCTTCTTGACAGCCTTGTAGGACCTTAAGCCATGATCTAAAAGTCGGCCACGTACAGTGCAGGTGGAACACCGGACGCCAGTTTGGTTTGACCACTGCTGCTGACGCGCCTGTGATGTCATTTGGCGGTTTTCCCTGCACATGCGGATCAGGATGCGATCATTTCTTGATGAAGAAACCCTTGGACGCCCAGATCTTGACTTGTCTTCCAAGCTGTTGGTTCATCTGTATTTCTGAAGAGTGTATCCAACTGCTGAAGGACTGCATCTGCACTTCCTGGCTAAGAATCTGTATCTTCAGGCGTGTTTCCTGCGCTGGGTTCCTTGTTTTAGCCATTTTTGTCTATGAAGAACTATCAAATGTGCTGGCTTTATATAGACACGAAGCACGGCAACAAAAATTGTGTCTTTTAATAAAAAGCATGACCTTCATTAGTATGGAGCTATATTAGGGCCAAAAGTTTTGTACTTGAAAAAATAAAATTTGAAACTGAAAATTCAAGTTTTGATGTTGAATTTTGAAAAATACATCAGTGTATTCAAAATAAAAATAAGTACACAATTTTTTTTTTCAGGTTAAATATAATTATGATTCACTCTGGTAATTATTTTGAATAAATTATTTATTTTCATTTTTCACTTTCATATATTTTGATATTTGAGATTCTGTTTTTTTCATTTGCATGTTTTATCTTTTCAGATTCAAATATTATTTTTTACAGTTTCAAATTTTTTTTTTTCAGTTTCAGATCTTTCTTTTTCAGTTTCAGATCTGTCTTTTTCAGTTTCAGACTTTTGGCCCGGATTTCGCGTGGGGGGCGTGGTATCAACTGAGAGGGGTGTGGAATCATGACAGAGAGCTTAACAAAAAGGCTAGGGACCTTCCCCTATCACGTTGCCTTCAGGGAACGTAGGAACTAAAACAATTCAACTCAACACTTTATGTACGCTACACCATGCGATTGGCGGTGAAAAAACTGATGTCAGTGACAAACTTCCATTTTCAAGCGGAAGTCAACCGAGAGGTGTGTGGAGGTCGATTCAATGGAGAGCTGCAAGGAATACAAATTGTGTTTTATTAGTCCTTTGGCGATAATTTTATCCGACTGCTATTATTTCTCCTCGCTTTGCACCGGGCGTCATTGGTTGCCATAACGACGGCGGCCGGCGGAGACTCCTTTCCCGAGTCAAAATCCTTGAGGCCAGCTGGCCGTGATGACTTCTGTATTTTAACTGCTACACTACTCAGCCTTTATAAGCAATGTAAACTGTAATGTGACCTCAATTTAACTGACGGTAAACGTGTATTCCAAAAATGTACAGCCCGGACCTATTTCACCGACGGACAGCCACCACTAGTGGCAACTATAAACTCATTAATTTTACCCTGGCATCTTTATATGACGCGGTTGACTGATGCTGGTTCAAAGAAAACGTAGTAGAACTTCTAGACGTGTGTGTATTAAATTATAATCATTCATTTATCAATCATACGATAGGATACATATGATGTCAATACCCTGGCGCCAGCGCTGGACACAACAGCGCCACCCCGAGTGTCTACAACGCCTGTGTTACCATGTTGTCAGTCTACTGTCTGTGCTGACTGTGACCACGAGGAGTGGAAAAACCATGTTGATTTAATTCAACAAAATGTGTCTACCAACAAGAATAAACACTGAGGAATCTTTAATTAATAAGGAATATTAATCATCATTATTATTATTATTTGTTTGATAGATAGATGACAATAGAATAACCTTTATAAACTGTATGTATAAAGATCATGAGACAAGTTTGATTTGCAATTAATGCATAAACCACCACATCTAGAAATATAAATGTACATGACACAAAACTATTAGGTCAGTATTTCCAATTTCTTATTTGATAAGTTCATATTTTCAGTATAAAGCTTAATTCTATGAATGTATTACTTATGCATTTCTGGAGGTTTTAAAGTGCAAAAACACAAATACAAAGCAATAAACCTCACTCAGACATCATTTTAGCAGCATTCACAGTTCAATATATTGCATGTGTGTGTCAGTGCATATTGGAGTTGATGGTGATTATAGCTCTGGGGAAGAAACTGTTTTTAAGTGTGTTTGTGAGTGCTTTCATGCACCTGCAGCACCTGCCAGAGGGCAACAGGTCAAACATTTCAGAACCTGGATGTGATCTGTCTGTCCTAGATGATATTCTGTGCCCTGCTGAGGCAGTGGGAGGTGCAAAAGGCTGACAGGGAGGGGCAAGGCTATCCAACAATCTTCTGTGCAGCTTTGATTGCCTCTTCTTGTTGGCCTCAGTGCAGGTCCCATACCATACTGTGATGCAATATGACAGAAGGCTCTCGATACAAGAGTGGTAGAAGGTCTTCATCAGTTTGGTGTCTAGATTGTTCTTCCTGAGGACCCTGGACGGACGATGTGGTGGTCCACCTCACGGCTGGGTCCATATCTGGATCACTGGAGATTACAGTTAAATGCACCCTGACATACTGTTAAGAGTGGACATGTCTGACCCTGTAATGTTACCTTACATTGTGCCAATTTGAAAACAGCCAAAAGGTTGCAGGTGTATTGACAAAGTAGAGTATCATTTCAATGGTTAGGGTTAGGGGTTAGGGGGACACACTTAAAAACAGTTTCTTCCCCAGAGCTATAATCACCATCAACTCCAATATGCACTGACACACACATGCAATATATTGAACTGTGAATGCTGCTAAAATGATGTCTGAGTGAGGTTTATTGCTTTGTATTTGTGTTTTTGCACTTTAAAACCTCCAGAAATGCATAAGTAATACATTCATAGAATTAAGCTTTATACTGAAAATATGAACTTATCAAATAAGAAATTGGAAATACTGACCTAATAGTTTTGTGTCATGTACATTTATATTTCTAGATGTGGTGGTTTATGCATTAATTGCAAATCAAACTTGTCTCATGATCTTTATACATACAGTTTATAAAGGTTATTCTATTGTCATCTATCTATCAAACAAATAATAATAATAATAATAATAATAATAATAATTAATATTCCTTATTAATTAAAGATTCCTCAGTGTTTATTCTTGTTGGTAGACACATTTTGTTGAATTAAATCAACATGGTTTTTCCACTCCTCGTGGTCACAGTCAGCACAGACAGTAGACTGACAACATGGTAACACAGGCGTTGTAGACACTCGGGGTGGCGCTGTTGTGTCCAGCGCTGGCGCCAGGGTATTGACATCATATGTATCCTATCGTATGATTGATAAATGAATGATTATAATTTAATACACACACGTCTAGAAGTTCTACTACGTTTTCTTTGAACCAGCATCAGTCAACCGCGTCATATAAAGATGCCAGGGTAAAATTAATGAGTTTATAGTTGCCACTAGTGGTGGCTGTCCGTCGGTGAAATAGGTCCGGGCTGTACATTTTTGGAATACACGTTTACCGTCAGTTAAATTGAGGTCACATTACAGTTTACATTGCTTATAAAGGCTGAGTAGTGTAGCAGTTAAAATACAGAAGTCATCACGGCCAGCTGGCCTCAAGGATTTTGACTCGGGAAAGGAGTCTCCGCCGGCCGCCGTCGTTATGGCAACCAATGACGCCCGGTGCAAAGCGAGGAGAAATAATAGCAGTCGGATAAAATTATCGCCAAAGGACTAATAAAACACAATTTGTATTCCTTGCAGCTCTCCATTGAATCGACCTCCACACACCTCTCGGTTGACTTCCGCTTGAAAATGGAAGTTTGTCACTGACATCAGTTTTTTCACCGCCAATCGCATGGTGTAGCGTACATAAAGTGTTGAGTTGAATTGTTTTAGTTCCTACGTTCCCTGAAGGCAACGTGATATGGGAAGGTCCCTAGCCTTTTTGTTAAGCTCTCTGTCATGATTCCACACCCCTCTCAGTTGATACCACGCCCCCCACGCGAAATCCGGGCCAAAAGTCCGAAACTGAAAAAGACAGATCTGAAACTGAAAAAGAGAGATTTGAAACTGAAAAAAAAAAATTTGAAACTGTAAAAAATTATATTTGAATCTGAAAAGATAAAACATGCAAATGAAAAAAACAGAATCTCAAATATCAAAATATATGAAAGTGAAAAATGAAAATAAATAATTTATTCAAAATAATTACCAGAGTGAATCATAATTATATTTAACCTGAAAAAAAAAATTGTGTACTTATTTTTATTTTGAATACACTGATGTATTTTTCAAAATTCAACATCAAAACTTGAATTTTCCGTTTCAAATTTTATTTTTTCAAGTACAAAACTTTTGGCCCTAATATAGCTCCATACATTAGTGGATCACTGGTATCAAAATGACCCAATACTCAAAATTTCTTATGTATTTTTATGGAACCAATCAATTTTAAGTTTTTAATGGCTTTTTTAGGATTCGTTTAGTAATTTGGCTGTGACTGTAGTAAAAGAAATTGCACTTGAAGAGCTAAGAGTGATTCTTAATGCAATATTTCACAAATGCATGGGGTGTCCGAAAATTTTTTTCCACCACTGTATGTGCGTGTGTGTGTGTTTATGGGGAGGAGTTCAGCCCTGGCACAGAGCGCAGATGAAAGGCTGCAGGATGATGGTGATCAACTGAATCTAAATGTAAAAAAGTACTGTTAAAAGACTTCGGTAAAATTGGACACATATTCACAGATTCGGACTTCGCGGCGCAATAACTCATGAACGACATGTTGTTGAAGCACATATGACACTACGCTCTTACCTTGGTAAGGTAGAAAACAAGCTACAACGTAAAATTCATCAGAACAAGCCGTCTTTTGAGCTCGGCCGGTAACATTGACCTCTATGCACAACCGACTGTGAACCGAGTGCATAGGGACCGTCTACAAAGTGCAACACAAAATGATTCAATAATGGCAATGCTATGCAGTGCAGCGTCCCCAAAATCACTTCACATATTAATGGTCAACTGCTGATCATACTACAACACCTAATTTTGGAAAATATGCTTTATCATAATTTTGGTGAATTGTTTTGGAGTAAATTATTCAATAATGTCAGTACTATGCAGTGTAGTGTCCCCAAGATCACTTCACACGTTAATGGTCTCCTGCCGATCATACTACAAGACTTAAATTGGGAAAATATGCTTTTTCATAATTTTGCGGATTTTTTATTGGGAAAATGATTCAATAACTTCACTATTATAGAGTGTAGTACCACTACCTTCATTTCAACCACCAGAGGTCTCTAGTGGGTAAAACTAAAACACTCAGTCTGGGGAAATATGCTTTTTCATCATTTGAGGGAATTTTTTAGAGTAAATTATTCAATAATGTCAATACTATGCAGTGTGGTGTCCCCAAGATTATTTCATGCATTAACTGCTGACCACATTACATCACTCAATTTGGGAAAATATGTTGTTTTTTTTTTTTTTAATTTTTATTATTTTTTTTTTTATCATTTTACTGAATTGGAAAAGAGTTCAATAATTCAATACTATGCAGTGTAGTCTCCCCCAAATCACTTCACACATTAATGGTCTCCTGATGATCATACTACATCACTCAGTTTGGAGGAATATGCTTTGTCATAATTTTGCTGAATTGTTTTGGAGAAAATCATTCAATAGTTTCAATACTATGCAGAGTAGTCTCCCAAAAATCACTTTACGTGTTAATAGTCTCCTGCCAATCATACTACAACTCTCAGTTTGGAGGAATATGCTTTGTCATAATTTTGCAGAATTTTTATTAGGAAAATTATCCAATAGATTCAATACTATGCAGTGTAGTCCCCCCAAAATCACTTCACACTTTAATGGTCACTACATGCAAGAATGCTTGAATTGCTTGAATTGAATCTCGTGGCACTACATGTAAGAATGGTCAAAAATATGTTAAGTCAAATTTCCTGAAACTAATGGTTGTAGTAGTACCATGGACAGACCATACATGCATGATGTGAGTTTAGTGTCACCACACGCAACAATAGTAGAGCTATTGCCTGTTTTTGGAAATAAAAAAATTGCTAAAATTTTGCAAAGTAAAAATTTCTGAATGTAGTGATTGTAGTAGAACAACGGACTGACCAGTCATGCTTGAATTGAATATGGTGGCACTACATGTAAGAATGGTTGAGCTATTGACTTCTTTCGGAAATAAAAATTTGCTAAAAATACGTTAAGTCACATTTTCCAAAACTAATGTTTGTAGTAGGGCCATGGACTGACCCTCCATGCATGAAGCGAATCTTGTGTCACTACATGCCAGAATGCTTTTAATTTTTATTTGAAATACAAATTCGCCAAAAATATGTTAAGTCAAATTTCCTGTAACTAATGGTTGTAGTAGGATCATGGACAGACCATACATGCATGAAGCAAATTTGGTGTCATTACATGCAAGAATGGTGGAGCTATTGAATTTTTTCCAGAAATAAAAATTTGCCCAAATATACGTAAAGTCAAATTTCCTGAAAATAATGGCTGTAGTAGTACCATGGACAGACCATACATGCATGATGTGAATTTGGTGTCGCTACATGCAAGAGTGGTGGAGCTATTAAATTTTATTCAAAACAAAAACTTGCTAGAAATACATAAAGTCAAATTTCCCAAAACTAATGTTTGTAGTGGGACCATGGACAGACCAGTCATGCATGAAGTTGATTTGGTGTCACTATACGTACTGTATGGGTGGTGGAGCAATTGATTTTTATTGGAAATAAAAATTTGCTAAAAAAAACCCTAATTATAATTTCTTGAAGCTAATGGTTGTAGCAGGATCATGGGCAGACCATACATGCATGATGTGAGAATGGTGGAGCTATTGACTTTTTTTGGAAATAAGAATTAGCTAAAATTACACAAAGTAAATATATCTGAATGTAGCCATTGTAGTAGTACCATGGACCATCCATTCACGCACGACGCGAATATGGTGTTGCTACACACAAGAATGGTGGACCTATTGACTTTAATTGGAAATAAGCATTTTTGGTGGCACCATATTGAATAGGGTTGATACCCATTAAATTACTGAAATTTATTTCCAATGAAGGGGATAAAATTTCTGTGTATATTGCAATATTCTTAAGATATTTTTCCCTGTAAACAAGCAAACCACCCCTTTTACAAACATGCAAAACATACTGACATCATTTGGTAACATACTACCTCTGGATCCATGCCCACAAGAGTGGCATGGTAATTGGGAGGTGGTCATGGGTGTGTGACTTAAGTTTGGTGGCCTTTCATTTGGTAGAAGCAAAGTTATTGACTGTTATCAATGTAGCTGTTTTCCGCTTTGCAATTTGCAGATGGTCCCTAAACTCGCATTCCCTACCTGGCTGCACATACGAAGCAATGCCATCCACTGATCACCAAAGATTGTTTGTATGGATGAAAACGGGGTTGTAGTAGCGTCTCTGTGTTACTAAGGTTGCATAGGGCCGTGATGTGTGTCTCAAAGATGTTTCAGCAGTGATTATTGAACCGCAAACAGCGAATCTGTCAATCTTTTGCCAACTTTACCTAAGCTGATAACTTACCTAACTAACCTACCATCAGAGCTTATCAATAGTAAGGTCTTTCATAATTTAGCCGCGGGGCTAATTTACTACCGGATTTCGGTACCCATCTATAGTTAACATTTAAAATGCTAAACGGTGTTGTCCCCTCCCTGTAAAATCAACAGACCAAACATACTTATACAAACACATGTAGAAACAGACACACACACAACGTCCTTTCATCACACAAATACCTCCTAAGCTTTGTAACTCAGACTAACTACAATGTTTAGTAACGATATTGTGAACAGCCTCCATGTAACAGAGCTCCAAGTAAACAAACACGTTGTACATTTTCCATAAAATGTTTAATAAAGGCCGATTCACAATCAAACTCTGAGCACGGCCACACATTTTAACAAATAAAAGCAGGTCTGATTGTTGCCTGTTGGCTAATTGCTCAAGCTAGCGGCAGTTAGCTGCTCGGATCGGGCATCACACATAGACATGTTGAAACTTTTGTCAATGTGGACATGCTGCACATTGTTAGCTCTCTTAGATTCTCCACAATTTAATCGTTAAATTCATCTTACTGAGACTAGCAGTGTAACTTACTGTGCGCTGCATAGCAAGAGTGCTTCAAAACAACCCTGCCTTTAAGTGTGACGTAACACCCTTTTGAAAACACTATTTCCGGGTCCAAATGGTCTGTCAGATACTTAAAACAAACGACAATGGGGGAACCAGTGAAGCTGTTTACAATCAATTCTTTGTTCAGTGAGGTACCTGTGAGAGTGAAAAAAGGGAGAGTTGGGATCTCGGCGGTTGGCAACACTGGACTGTGACTGGATGAGAGATGGCAGAGGGAAGTGACGGAGCAGGAAGTGAGTTAGGAGAGATGGAAGAAGGTGGCGGGAGGTATGAAGGTGATTGGAATATCGTTAGGAAGAATAAGCGCAAAAAGAGAAAAAATAAATCAAAGGATAGTGATTCCAAAGGGTGAGCAGTGGTAGCAGGGGGAAGGAGAGAAGAGTTTAAGGTAATCGCTAGTCTTGCGCAAAAGGGAGCTTCGTTCAGCGACTGGAATCCAATATGGCTTACTAAAATCATTAGCAAAGAAATCGGTGAGGTAAGGAGTGCTAAGATACTGAGAGATGGATCATTGCTGATTATACGTAAGGATGGAGGACAACAAAGGAGAGCGATCAGAATGAATGAAATGGAGGGCAGGGAAGTGCAATGTACCCTGGCTAGAAGCAGAAAGCTAGTCAGGGGAGTTGTGACAGGGATCCCGATAAGAGTATCTAATGATGATGTGAAAATGTAACAAATGCAAAAGTGAGTGAGGTCAAACATCTGAAAGCAAACAGAAATGGGATTAAAAGTGATTGTATCTCGGTTCTGATCACTTTTGATGAAAAAAGACTCCCGGAAGATATTTGTTGGGTGTATGTGCTATGATATGAGACCATATGTTCCCCCACCCCTAAGATGTTTCAAGTGTCAGAGATTTGGACATGTAGCGGTGGTTTACAAGGGAAAGCAAAGATGAAGTCGTGTTGGCGCTGTACCTGCGGCAGCCTGTTGTAGCAGCTCTGTGTGCTTGTGGCGTTTTTGTTTCTGTTTAACTCTGTCTCTCACCTATTTTCACTCTTCTGCTTGTGGATATCTATATTTTACTTATTTATTTATTTATTTTACTGCACTTTTTAGTCTGTTTTTAATGTGGTTTTATTGTTATGTGTGGCTGTTTTATGTGCTGCTATGACATTGCAATTTCCCTGCGGGGATTAATAAAGATTATCTATCTATCTATCTATCTATCTATCTATCTATCTATCTATCTATGTGGCAGATGTGGTGGAGACCATGAATATGGCAAATGTGATCAGTGGGCAAAACTGAAGTCTTGCAATTGTGGAGGGGAACATAGCTCAGCATACTGTGGATGCGAGGTTAGTAAAAAAGCAGCAGAGGTGCAGAGAGAATCAGGGTTTCCCAGGGAGTGAGCTATGCAGAGGCAGCAAAAGTGGTTTCAGGAAGCATACATGTAACAAAACAAAATGACACTAAGAACAAAGCAGGAAAATGCAAAAGATGTGATAAGTTGAAGGAGGAGACTCTGCTAGTGAGTAAAAATGACTTTGTACTGTTCATGGCAGATATAATTAACTGCTCAGCACAGTCAAGGAGCCGAAATAAAAGGATCAAAATAATTGTCAAATTAGCTGCAAAGTACCTTGATATGAAAGGGCTGAGTTGTGAAGATGTTAAAAACATTCTTAATGAAGATGCCCAACCATCTCAGACATGGACTGGATCCTCTTAACGGTCTTGATCTTACTGCAGTGGAATGCAAGAAGTTTAATTGCGAATGGACAAGAGTTTAAGAAATATATTGATAATTTGAGAGAGAGACCTAATGTACTTTGTATTCAGGAGACTTGGCTGAAACCACAGTTGGATTTTATTATTAAGGGATATACTGCAGTTAGAAGAGATAGGGAATCTGGTAGAAGGGGAGGAGTTGCAACATTCATACAGAATGGAATGAGATATAAAACTGTACAAGTAAACACAGATCATGAAGCAATTGTGATTAGGGTATGGACGGACAAAGGTTCTATAGATATAGTTAACTACTATAATCCATGTGAGAAATTAAGTCTAGATATATTAAATTATGCTGGGGGATCAGTTCGAGATAGTGTAATATGGTGTGAGGATTTCAACTCACATAACTCATTATGGGGAAGCAATAGCACAGATGCAAATGGTTTAGTTGTTGAGGAATTTTTAGATGATCACGGTTTGGTGTGTCTTAATACGGGAAAAGTAACATGATATAATAGAACGCAAAACACAGAAACAGCAATTGACCTGACATTTGGAACCAGTGCAATAGCAGGTGTAAGCACATGGAGTGTGGTAAAAAATACAACAGTGGGTAGCGATCACTATCCTGTGATGACTATAGTTGGCACAAAGATTTGCTTTGAAAAGGAAAAGAAAAATCCTAGATGGAAATTAGGAAATGCTAATTGGGATGCTTTCCATGAGATCAGCGCAAGCAGATTTAAAAAACTTCAAGAGGAGAACCAGGTGGATGTTAACATATTTAATGAGGACCTAGTTAATGAAATAATTCAGAAGAAATGATGAATTACCAGTATTAAACAGTGGGGACAAAATGGCTGTCAACAACTTGGAAGAGGCTGAACTTCTAGCCCAAACATTTAGGAAAGTTCACAGTTCAGATAATCTCACAGAGGAGGCCAGGCAGAGTAGAAGTAGAACCTTAATAAGGAACCCCAACATATTGGAGAAAATGGAGATGTCAGGAGATCCGTTAGACCTACCTTTTAGTATGTTTGAGCTGAAAAGAGCTATCATTAGTGCTCCTCAAACTACCCCTGGGAAAGATGGTGTATGCTACAAAATGTTGGAACACCTGACAGAGGATGCACTAGCTATAGTGTTGGGGTTGTTTAATAGAGTTTGGGAGTGTGGTCAACTTCCCTCAGTGTGGAAACAAGCAATAATAGTACCAGTTCAAAAACCAGGAAAGGACCCCTCAGATCCATCTAGCTACAGACCTATTGCCTTGACATCACATCTGTGTAAAATGGAACGAAAGTCACAGAAAGTCACAGAAAGGTTAATATACTTCCTAGAAAGTAAAGCTCTTCTGTCTCCACATCAAAGTGGATTCCGTAGTTGTGTTTAGAATCAGACATCAGGAAAGCACAGGCCAACAAGGAAGTGGTGATAGCTGTCTTCTTTGATGTTGAAAAAGCATACAACATGCTCTGGAAAGAAGGTCTTCTCATTAAATTAAAATCACTAGGAATTGGTGGGAGGGTGTATAACTGGGTGTTGGATTTTTTAATCAATAGGAAAATACAAGTAAGAGTAGGGGCAGAATACTCCAGTATATATGAGGTAGAGAATGGTACTCCACAAGGTAGCGTATGTAGTCCATTGCTATTCAATATAATGATTAATGACATATTTTCTCAGGTAGAACGAAACATAGGGAAATCTTTGTATGCGGATGACGGGGCTCTGTGGGCAAGAGGCCGCAATGTAGTTCATGTGGGTGGGAAAATACAAGTTGCAATACTTGAGGTGGAGGAGTGGGCAAGTAAGTGGGGGTTTAGATTGTCGGTGGCAAAAACACAAGTGATCTGCTTTTCAAGATGGCATAAAATTACACTACTCTCATTAAAACTATGGTCAACATCTTGAACAGGTTAAACTCATCAAATTTCTTGGGGTCTGGTTTGATGAGAAGCTAACATGGAGCACTCACTGAGGTAAAATTATGAGTAAAAGTAAGAGGGTCTTGAATGTACTGCGGTGTTTGGCAGGACAGGAGTGGGGAGCAAGTAGATCATCTCTACAAAATATATACTGGGCATTCATGAGATTGATATTTGATTATGGGTGTATAGCTTATATGTCAGCAGCAGAATCAAATCTTAAGAAGCTGGATGTTCTGCAAGCTCAGGCCCTGAGAATCTGCAGCAGAGCATTTAAAACATCTCCAGTGTCAGCGATGCAGGTGGAAATAGGAGAGTTGTCTCTGCGAATTAGGAGAGTTAAGCTAATGTTGGCAGACTGGGTCAATCTCCAGGGGCATTGTGATAAACATCCTGCCAAGAATATCTTAACAGACTGCTGGGAACACAATGAAACTAACTTCAGGAGTTTTGGTTGGATTGGTGATGTGAAAGCACTAATCATAGGGTTAAGTAAATTTCAGTACAGCCCCACAGTCTCAATCTCTTCCATTCCTCCTTGGTTATTCCCTTTGCCAAATGTAGACCTCAATATACATCAAGAATTGAAAGAAAAGTCAGAAAAACATCCTGTATGGCGTATAGTCCAGAATTATTTTGACCAGCATTTCTCAGATTCAGTGTTTATTTTTACAGATGGATCCAAAGATCCAGATACAGGATGTGAAGGCGCAGCAGTATATATCCTGGTGAGTGACACATATATTAAGAAAAGGGTATCAGATCATCTTTCAGTATACACCACAGAGCTGTTGGCTATACTATTGGCATTACAGTAGATAGAGGAGAAGGAAATACAAAAAACAGTTATTGCATCAGACAGTTTCTCAGCACTATCAAGTATTAGATCAGGCAGATCAGCATTCAGAATGGATATAATCAATGAAATATTCCTAATAATGTACAGAATGCATGTTAAGGGCATATTCACACAGTTCATCTGGGTCTCTGCTCATGTGGGTGTGGAAGGAAATGAGCAGGTAGATATTCTGGCTAAGCAGACCCTCCGAATTACACAGGTAGACATGCAAGTTGAATTTAAATCATTCATTAGGAAATATACACAATCTACATGGCAGGAATATTGGGACATCAGTGAAACCGGAAGGCACCTATATCAAATACAGAGGCATGTGGGTGATGGGAGGAAGGTGGGCTTCAAACGTAGGGAAGAAAACATTATAACACGTCTGAGAATAGGTCATACAGGTCTCAATCACACATTGCACAAAATAGGCAGGCACCCTACCGGAAACTGCACACACTGTAACCAGCCAGAAACAGCTGAACATGTACTACTTCACTGCAAGAAATATGATATCCAGAGGAAGAATCTTAGTCAGTCATTAAGGAAGGCAAAACACCACGACTTTACACTAACAGGGCTTTTGGGGAAATCAGCAGGCAAGATACAATATGACATTGTTAAGTTCATTAAAGAAACTGAGTTAGATAACAGAATCTAGTTTTTTTTTTTTTTTTTTTTTTACTGCATAATCTGTTGTTCACACTCCAGTCCAGTTGGTGGCGGTAATGCACCATAAGTTGGTTTGCCACCCGCCAATAAATGCCACAGAAGAAGAAGAAGAAGAAGAAGAAGAAGAAGAAGAAGAAGATTTAGATTTTTACATACACATTTTATTTACATTTTCACAAAGTACATTTCACATTGTCAACAAATAAAGTGCTTGAAAAAGTACAGGTTTTACCTTTGTATAAAAATACATAAATCGGTGGGACACTGACTCATGGAGAAAATGTGCAAATTGCACTTCGCCTTCAACAACAGTGCAAAGGCTGTTTTTGTGACACCAAAAGTTTTTAAAACTGTCCAAATCATTGATTGTTTTATAAAACCCAAATTCTAGCCTCAGTCTACACCTAATGTTGCAGCGCCACACTGAGTCTGCCTCCTGACCTGCTTTGTCCTCCACTTTGTTTTTTCTGGACACATAAATTGCCAGCTTAGCTTCACCAGAAATAAAATTCAGGAGCTGCCACTTTTTTTGATTAATTTTCCTGTACCCTGTACCATAAATAAACTTTGTGATACAAAGTTGTTTTTGTCAAACAGGTTAAAATGTTTTGTCAAACAGGTTAAAAACATTTGTTAAAATAGTGAAGAACACTGTGAGTCTATTACACTTAATAAAAACATAAAAAACTGTCTCACGGAGATGACAGAATGGGCACTGGTTTGACACAGCAGGATTAAGAACAGAAATAAAAGCATTTGAGGCGATGGCATCATGTAAAATCCTCCACTGGAGGTCAGCTGTTCTTTTCTTGAGGGGAGGTTTGTATAAAACTCTCCACTGTGGACCCACTCCATCTCCTCTTAGCCTGCCAGTCCATACAGTGGGCACTCTGTCACACAGTCCCTTTCTGTTCATCACTTTAACACAGTTCTTGTAGAGGGTTTTCCTGTCAGCTGTGTGCAGGCTGAGCTTCTTGGGGTCTTTGAGGAGAGGTCCACCCAACTCTCCAAACTGGGAACTTATATAAACCTCTGGGAATGGATCACCTTGGTCAGGTTCGGTCCCTTGGCTGTAGTCCATGGCTTCTCTCCCTCCCAGAGAGCCTCTGCCTCCACAACCCCAAGACCTTCTGAGCCACCCTGGTGGACTGGATACCCAGCACAGAGGCCACGGCCTGGGAGTCCATCAGTGCTGGCCCCGCGGTGTCCACTAGTTGTCTGAGGATCAGGGTCTTGGTTCGGCACAGTGCTGCCATTAGCCCAGGTGTGGCTCCACCGGAGACATCCAGCCTGGCTCCATGAATCAGTGGCTCTTTCAACAACCAGAGCAGAGGGTTAGACCTTTTCCTTGAATCGCATTTAAAAAAGGCCCATGACTTAAAAACACTTTGATAAAAAGGAAGGTAACCCATTTAACTTTAGAAATTTAGGATCGGTTAAAAACAGTGCAGCATCCAGTCCCAAGTTACTCACACGTCTGAATATGCAGCTGGCCACTCCTCTCCACACCAGATCTGCTGGTCCTGTCAAAAACCTCTGGATAAACCGTAACCTGAAAGTAGCAGTTTTGCTGGCCAAGTGGATGAGGCCCTGTCCCCCCTCCTCCCAAGGTAAAAACAACACCCCCTGTGGCACCCAATGTAAGCCATCCCAGAAAAAGTTAACTATTTTTTTCCTGGATCTGGGCCAGTAAACCCGATGGAGGATCCATGCAGGCAAGGCAATGCCACAGTGTTGAGGCCACAAGGTTTTTTAGCACAAGAGCTCTACCTCTATATGACATCTGAGGGAGCAGCCATTTCCATTTATTAAGTTTACCTTCTACTTTTTCCGTGACGCTCCCCAGTTTCTTCTGGTCATTGCCTCGTTCCCGAGGAAGACGCCAAGATACTTTAGACCGTCTTTTCTCCAAGACAGATTTTGGGGAAGAACTGGGAGACCGTCACGCCATCCACCGACAGCAAGGGCTTCGCTTTTTCTCCAGTTCACCCTCGCTTCAGACAGAGTATTAAAAGAATAAGTTAAGTTAGCTAAAAAATCAACATCTTTTTGATTATTTAAGTTGTGTTCAACACGGTCAAATGCCTTTTCTTGGTCCAGCAAAATGAGACCAATATTAATGCCCAATGAGCTGGAGACCTCCAAAACATTTCGAATTAGCTAGACGTTGTCTACCATGGACCTGCCAGGCACACAGTAGGTCTGGTCCCGGTGGATGACCTGCTCCATAGCTTCTCTCAGCCTGTTAGCCAAAGCCTTGGACAGAATCTTGTAATCTGTACATAGGAGGGACACAGGGTGCCAGTTCTTTATGTCCTGCAGATTGCCTTTTTTTGGCAGGAGAGTTACAGCATCCCTGTGGCAGGACAGTGGCAGAGAACCTGAAACCAGACTTTCATTAAAAACCTTCAAAATATCAGGTGCTAAAATGTTCCAGAAGGCTTTATAAAACTCAACAGTCAGGCCATCGATGCCGGGAGCCCTCTGTCCCTGCACACTCTGCAGAGCGGCATGCAGCTCCTCCATCTGTAGTGGCCGATCTGGCCAGGCTCAGTGAATTCCTGCCCTGTGTCAGAGAGCAGAGAGTGGATTACTTTTTTCTGTCCATGCTTTTTCTCCAGGTCAAAGAAGAAGCTAGAGGGAGCATCCATCTCTGTGATGTTCTGGACCTGGGACCGAACCAGTGCACCCTGTACCTCCAACACCAAAAAGTGTCTGCGAGGATCCACTTTCTTCAACCCCCCCAAACCCCCACCCCCCCCACCCAGGTCACCATTCACCATGGGTATGTTGACCCCCTCCTCCCCTCTCTTGGAGTTCACTGACCAGATGAACAAGCTGGTCACCGCTGGGACTCAACTTACCCCCCGCCCCACCCTAATTTTCTCTCCCCTCATTCAGCCGCGACCCCCTCGGCCCCCTCGGCCATCTCCAAAATCAAAACGGCCACCACCCCCACCGCTTCCACATCATCATCTGACTCATTCTCAGCCTCCCAAAGCTGATAAGAGCTCAGCACACTCAGTTGTTTCTGTCCCCAACTGATGTGTTCTGGGTCCAGGCTCCAAAGATGTCACTCCTGACTGTTCCCAGGAAAAGTCGGGGCCCAGTGTACTGGAAGCCTCTTCAGTTCATGTCATGGTGGGTAATAGAAAAATAATGTTTAAATTGCCAAGAAACAGGGTAATGTCAAATTTAACATTCATTCCATGTCAGCTGCAGTCAGTTTACAGTTGTAAAAATAATGCTTTTAACAAATCAAATTTAGCATTGTTAAATGTCAGGTCATTAGCAGGGAAATCATTTTTAATCAATGATTTTATCATCAAGCACAACCTTGATTTTATGTTTTTAACTGAAACTTGGTTAGGTCAAGATAACAGTGCAGCAGTTCTTATTGAATCAACACCTCCCAACTTTAGTTTCCTGAGTGAAGCTAGAGTGGATAGGAAAGGAGATGGAGTCGTCATTTTGTTTAATGAAATGTTTCGATGCAAGATAATGTTGTATGGAAATTTTAACTCTTTTGAATATGTTGCTGTTCAGTCGAGATCCTCCTGTCGAGCAATACTATTAACTATCTACAGGCCTCCAAAATATAACACACAGTTTGATGAGTTTTCCAAACTGCTCTCTATTATCTGCATTGATTTTGACTGTGTTGTTGTAGTGGGTGACTTTAATATTCATGTTGATAATGTGAAAGATGCATGTGCAAAAGAACTCATGAATATTTTGGATAACTTTGGACTTTCTCAACATGTAACAGATTCAACACATAACAAGGGGCATATATTGGATCTAATTATTTTCAAAGGTCTAAACATTTCTGATGTTGTGGTGAATGATGTTGCTCTTTCTGATCACTACTGTGTTCTGTTTAAGATGACCATCCCTGCTAGCATTAGCAAAGGTGAAACAGAGGTGATAGGAAAGCAGTGTATTAACGACACCACCAGTACATTATTCACTCAGGCTTTTACGCCATCACCAACTCTGCCCTCATCCTCTGTCAGTGACCTTGTAAATAGTTTCAGTTCCAATGTTTTGACTGTTATGGATGCCATTGCCCCGATTAAGACCAAAGTTATCTCTGGAAGGAAAAAGTCACCATGGAGGAACGCCACACTGGTTAAAGCTCAAAAAAGAGAGTGTAGGCAGGCTGAACACAGATGGCAAAAAACCAAACTTCAGATTCATTATGACATCTATAAAGAGAATCTTCACATCTATAATCAAGAATTGAAAAGGGCAAGGCAGTCCTTTTTCTCTGAGATTATCAATAGAAACACCAACAATGCCCGCACCTTATTCACTGTCGTCAACAGACTGACAAACCCCTCACCACCTGTCCCTCCTGAACTGCTGTCCAACAAGTCATGCAATGACTTTGCAGCGTTTTTCACTGATAAAATTCGGAGGATAAGACAAACAGTAAGTGGCTCTACCTCAGGACACATGGTTATGTCACCTGTTCCTCCTTACTGTCAAATAAATCTAGAACATTTTCAACTATTAGATCATGCATCTCTGACAGAAACTGTTCAGCACTTAAAGTCCACGACCTGCCTTGACATGCTGCCTACAAGCTTTTTAAAAAATGTTTTTAATTGTGTTGCACCAGAAGTATTGCAGATAGTAAATACTTCTCTTCGATTAGGGCATTTTCCCTAATCTGGATGCCTCAGTAATAAGTAACTACAGGCCCATATCAAACCTAACATTTTTGGCACAGATGATTGAAAGGGTTGTTTATCAACAAATTCATTCCTTCTTGATCCAAAACGATCTCTTCACTGTCTCCCAGTTGGGATTTCGACCACACCACAGCACTGAGACTGCACTTATTAAAGTTTTAAATGACATACATCTTAACAGTGATGCATCGAAAACTTCAGTTTTGGTATTACTGGATCTCAGTGCTGCATTTGACATGGTTGATCATGACATACTGCTTGACAGATTGGAGAAGTGGGTCAGACTTTCTGGTACTGTGCTAAATAGGTTTCAATATATCCCCGATTTCCTGTGGAACCACTGATTGTTTCTAGTTCCACAATCTCAGTCTCCAGGTCTTTAATAGATCAACAGGTGTCTTGTGTGCCATTGAGAGTATACTGCTGACACAAGAGTTCTATTTCATCCTTCCTGACTGCCAGAGGCGGTGCATAAGCACTGAATGACTTCATCTCGCACATGCGCAGGTCGAGTATCTATACCAACAAAATCACCTGTGACCCCCTGATGACGCCAGACAGGTTATATCTTCTGGTGTCGTCAGAGGATCTGTCCCTTTTTTCTTCTTGCTGTCGCAGGTATACTACAGTGGTAGTATCGGCTTAGAGCCAATTGTCCTTTGCGCGACTATAGCCGCTGTTGCCGAAGCTAGCATATTAGCAGCCTGTCGCTGGTAGCCCTGTGACCGCACGTTGTCGGTCAGAGCTGCGAGGTGCTCGCCCTCCAAGGGCTGCGACAAGCTGTCCCTCCAGGACGCCGGTGTTGCTGCCTCACCGGCATCATGGACACTCCTCCCTCCAGATCATCATCCTAGATGAAAGGTTGGTCACGGCTGGTTAGGTACCATATCTAAAGCTTTTTTGTTACTTTGTTGGTGACGGCAGTGTTTCCGCTCCCTCTCCCAGCATAGACACTTTCTGTTGTAGCTTGTTTACAGTTAGCAGCAGTGTGTCCGCTCGAGCTAACTTACCTTATGTTGTGGCAACTTATAGTTGTACCTGTTTTGATTAATAGGCTATAGAGGCAAGCTACCTTTGTTAATAATGACAACCTGTTGGTGATGGCAGTGTTTTCGCTCCCTCTCCCAGTGTAGGTGTGTTTTGTTATATCTTGCTATATCTTGCTTTGCTTAGCAACAGTGCTTTCGCTTAAGCTAAGGTCATACCGATGCCGTTGTGTTGTTGCGGCATTCCTTGTTTGGACTCGATCCAGATTTTGTTTTTTCAGTCAGTAGCAGTGGTTTCACTTGAGCTAACTGAATTATTCCGGTAGCGACTCGGTCGTACCTAGGCTGTTTCTATAGTTGCAGCATTCCTTCTTTGGAATTGATTTTGTTTTTTACAGTTAGCAGCAGCGCTCTTGCTCAAGCTAATTTACTTAGACCACATTACAAGTTTGGTGGTTCTGATTTCAGTTTCAACCTTTGTTGGTGAAGGCAGTGTTTTCGCTCCCACTCCCGGCAGACGTTGTCCATTGTGTGTTGTATTCATAATTGGTGGCCACCATTATGATGGACACTCATGGGTGTACAGCCTGCATGGCCCCATTGCAGCCGGAGGACGGTCATGACCTCTGCCCCTTGTGTCTCGGCCTCGAGCACCTGAGAGAGGGCCTCTCAGAGGACCCATGCATGAACTGCAGCTTCATGCCCCGGGCAGTAAGGGCTGCAAGGCTCACTGAGGTGGAGTCGCTTCTGGGGGGCGTTACCCCGCTAGAGGAGCTGATGTCAGCTCAAAGGTTGGCCCCGGCCCAGCCTAGCCGGCAGAAGCGCCGGGCTACAGAGACTGAAGGCTCCCTCCCCAGGAAGAGGGGCAAGCAGTCTAAACTGTCATCCAGGGTGGACCAGCTGATGGCAGAGCTTAACCAGATGAAGTCCGTCTTTCTGGCCCTCCAGACTGAGAGTAGCATGGGGAATGCGGTTGCGCCTACCCCTCCTGTGACCATGTCGGGTCCAGAGGATGACGGCAGCCTCAGCCACCGAATTTGGGGAATATGGAGTAGACACAGTCCCTCATGACACGGTCTCCCATGCCTCGGAAGCAGGCTCACAGCTCAGCGGAGGGCTCAGAGGGTAGCTCCATGGGGGCCATCATTCGTACAGCCCTGGCTCGTCTGCAGCTTGATGTGCCACAAGCCCGGCCGCCTCCAGCAAGTGCTTTTTTCAGGCGTGGTCTGACTCCTGCTACCTTTACTGTGCCTCATTCAGAGGAATATCTGAAGGAATTGTATGCATGTTGGAGAGATTCCAGAGCTCTGTCTCATGCAACGTCTGATGGCCGAACCCTGGCAGCCATGCAGGATGCGGCCAAGTTCGGCCTTGGCCGCATGCCAGCTATTGAACCAACGGTGGCCGCACCTATTGTCTCACTGGATGAGGCCCTGAGGTTGAATGCCAGGTGTCCTCCACCCCAGTGTCGCGTCACGGACGATCTGCTGTCCAAGGCCTATGACGCGGCAGCTCGCATGGGAACTCCATGTCACACCTTATGCTCGCCCTCTCAGCCTCCCTGCAGGAAGCTACACTGGACGCTTCGGCTCATAACTTTAGTGATGCGTCCCTGCAGGCTTTTGCCCTTATGTCCAGGGAGCTGGGGCGGGTGATGTCCACTCTGGTTCAGCCTCGTCGCCAAGTCTGGCTGGCTCAGTCGCCCCTTACAGAGGTGTGCAGGAGGACCCTCCGCAGTGTTCCGGTGGAACTGGGCGAGTTGTTTGGGTCAGCAGCTCTAGAGGCACTAGAGCGGACCGTTCAGGCCAGACAGACCAGGCAGCAGCTCTCGGGTCTACACAGGAGCGTACCTCCCCCCGCCAGACCGAGAGGGTCCTCAGCTGCCCTGCAGCGCCACTCTCAGCCACAGGATTATCCCGGTGGCCACCAGAGGCCTCAGCGTCCGGTGCAGTGGCCCGCTCAGCGGGCAGCCCAGGACTTTCGGGCCCCCGATCGCCGGCCCTCCCGACAACGTAGGGCTTTTGAGGCCAACCAACGTCCCCCCAGGGCCTCCAGGGGCTGGGGGGCCAGGAACTGAGACCCTGGGGCCGGTCGTCGGCCCAGCAGCAGCTCAGTTATTGGGCTGCTTACACCTCGGATCCCTGGGTGGTCTCCACCCTAGCCCAGGGGTACAAACTGCAGTTCCGACGCCGGCCCCCAGTCTTCGGCCGGGTCAAAATGACCACCATAAGCGACTTGGCAAAAGCCCTAGCCCTGAACCAGGAGCTGTCCGCCCTGCTGGCCAAGGGTGCCATCGAGCCGGTAGATCCCCTGTCACAGCCCATGGGATACTACTCGAAGTACTTTCTAGTTCAAAAGAAAGACGGTGGACTTTGCCCTGTCCTCGATCTGAGGGGACTCAACAGGTTCCTGAAGGTCATACCTTTTCACATGCTCAGCACAGCAGAGGTTCTGCGTGCAATTGCCAGAGGGGAGTGGTTTACGTCCATCGACCTGAAGGATGCATATTTTCACGTCCCCATTATACCTCACCACAGGCAGTTCCTTCGTTTTGCCTTCCAAGGCCGCCATTTTCAGTTCAGAGTGCTTCCTTTCGGCCTCTCCCCACGGGTGTTCACCAGATGTGTTGCTGCAGCCCTCTCGCCCCTGCAGTCGCGGGGCATGAAAATCCTCCCATATCTGGACGACTGGCTGGAGTGTGCGCCTTCCCAGTCTCAGGTTGCTCAGGATACAGCTGCGCTTTTAGCCCATGTGGCCCGGCTGGGTCTCACAGTGAACTTCAAGAAGAGCTGCCTAGTCCCCTCCCAGAGCACCACCTTCCTAGGTGTGGCTCTAGACACTGTCACCATGAGGGCCTGCCCATCGTCTCAGCAGGTGGACGACATACTTCACCTCCTCCCCCTTTTCCGAGGAGGCAAGCGGCTGCCGTACGTGCAGTTTCTGCACCTCCTAGGCAAGTTGACGGCAGCAACAACTGTGATTCCTTTGGGTTTGCTGCCCCACCGCCCCTTCAAAGGTGGTTAAACAGCTTCCACTTGGATGCCAAACGGCACAGGTACAGGAAGGTCAGGGTGACGCGGCGGTGCCTCCTCGCCCTGTCCCCGTGGAGGGAGAGGGCGTTCATGTTGCAGGGCATGCCCATGGGCTCTGTTCCGTCCCGTCAGGAGACTGTCACGACAGACGCCTCCCTTTCAGGGTGGGGTGCAGTGTGGCAGAACAGAACAGCTCGAGGGCAGTGGTCCACCCGAATCCGCAGGGACCACCTCAATGTGCTAGAGCTACGGGCTGTGCACCTAGCGTTAAAGCACTTTCTCCCATACTTGAGGGGGAGGCATGTGCTCGTACAGTCGGACAACATCACAACCGTCTCCCACATAAATCACCAGGGGGGCACCAGGTCCGCACAGTTGCTGCAGGTGACCTGGGACCTTCTAACTTGGGCAGCCCCCCGCTTAGCCAGCCTGAGGGCAATGTAGCTTCCAGGGAAGCAGAACGAGGTAGCAGACTTCCTCTCCCGCTGCAGCCCTCCCCCGGGGGAGTGGCGGCTTCACCCCGAGGTGGTCTACAGCATCTGGGACCTTTTCAGTAGGGCAAAAGTAGACCTTTTTGCCTTGGAGGAGACGACCCATTGTCCCTTCTGGTTCTCCTGGACAGAGGAGACCAGCCCTCTGGGGCAGGATGCCCTCGCACACGAGTGGCCAGAGGGTCTCCCCTATGCCTTCCCACCGGTCCCTCTGATTATGGCAACACTTCAGAGGGTTCTTCAACAGGGCCACAGGCTGCTTCTGGTGGCCCCCTTTTGGCCGGGAAGGACGTGGTTCCCTCTGCTGCACAGGCTGTGTTGCAGTTCACCATGGCGCCTCCCTGACAGGAAGGATCTCCTGTCTCAGCTAGGGGGATGGGTTTGGCATCCCGACCCCTGCCGCCTTCAGCTGTGGGTTTGGCCTCTGCAGGGCCTGACCCACTGCTGAGTGAGTGTATTGACACTGTTGTAATACTGTCCTGAATGCCAGGGCACCATCTACCCGGGCGCAGTATGAGAACAGGTGGCAGCTGTTCTCTGCCTGGTGTTCAGACAGGGATAAGGACCCAGTGCACTGCTCCGTGCCTACCATTCTGGAGTTCTTACAATCTCTCCTTGATCATAGTCGGTCCCCCTCTACCCTGAGGGTGTACGTAGCCGCCATTTCTTCCAAACATGTTCAAGTTGACAACAACAGAAAACAGAGTAGTTGTGCGCACATCCAATCCTGTTTCAGGTCAGGTGCCGGATAATCAGGAGAACCAAACAGAGGAAAAAAGAGGCGTATCTGCACACTGAATTAAGGCTCAAAAAATCTTCAATAAGTTAAGCAACGTTTCAACCAAACTGGTCTTCCTCAGGCAACTATAGAGAAATTTTGTGGCAGGTAGCAGGTATATATGTTGGTTAAAGGCCTGGTAACAACACACATCTGTGGTGAATCAGCAATCAGACAGGCCAGCCACAAGAGAGTCATATATGGGCATATAGGTCCCTCAGTGTGTACAGAGGTCAAAAAAAAGCAAACAATATAATATTCACAATGAATGCTAATAATACAATATAAATAATGTACAAATTAGTATAAAGGAACACACAAAGCAACACAAATCAACCCAAAAAAACTCTTAGAAAAAAATCAATAGAAAAAACTTGATATATAAATATCTATAGAGTGTAATCGACAACGTTTGGAGGTAAAAGACACCAAATACCAGTTCACAGAAAGGGCCTAATGTCTAAATCCTCATTAAGACCATTGGGTGACATGGTATTGAGGGAGTAAATCCAGTAAGTCTCCCTTTGAAGAAGCTTTCTTTCCATGTCGCCACCTCTACGTTGTTTTTCAATCCTCTCCACTCCTAGATAACGTAGCGCACTGACACTGTGGCCTGCTTTCTTAAAATGGGCTGCAACAGGACTGCGCTCGTCACCTGATCTGATTTTACTCCTGTGTTCACTAATCCTAGTGCGTAGTTCCCTGGATGTTTTCCCAATGTAAGCAAGGCCGCATGGGCAATGGATCATATAAATCACATGCGTAGTGCTGCATGTGATGGCCCACCGGATAGAAATATTGCGACCTGCAGATGGGTAAACGTTTTACATCTCTGCGTATAAACACACTGGGAGCAACCCCCACATTTGTAGTTACCATCTGGTAGGTTAATGGGTTTTGGTGTATTTTGGGGGTTGATGTCAGCTCTAACCAAGCTATCCCTGTTGTTGTTGGGACGTTTAAACACCAGTTTGGGTGGCTCAGTGAACACATTTTTGAGTTTAGGGTCTGAATTGACAATATGCCAGTGTTTTCGAATTGTCTCCCTGAACTGTGCACCAAGGGGGGAATATCTAACACAGCACATAATAGAGTTGTGAGTGGGTGTCTTTTTTCTAGGTTGGAGACACTCCTCTTGTGTCACCTGGTCATAGCGCCCTCTGGCTGCAGCAACCCACTCCTGTTTATAACCTCTATTGAGAAACCTGTTAGAAAGGTCTGAAGCCTGTGCTGCATATGTGCCATCATCACTGCATACCCTGCGAATCCTATGAAATTGACTGATAGGCAGACTTTTAATGAGTGGTTGGGGGTGAAAGCTGTCCCCTCTTAACATGGTGTTTCGATCTGTTGGTTTACGAAAAATTTCTGTATGTAAACAATTCCCACTTTTTTGTACCAGAACGTCTAAAAAACTGATTCTTTCTCGGTCGTACTCAAGTGTGAAACGCAGGTGGTCATTGCATGAGTTCAAGTATTGATGAAAACAATTCAGCTCTTCCACAGTACAATCAGCAATAATAAAGATGTCATCAATGAACCTTCGGTATAATAAAATCTTAGACCAAAAAGGGTTTGATGCATTTAAAACATATTGATTTTCAAAGTGACCCATGTATAGGCAGGCGTAGTTTGGTGCCATCTTGGTACCCATAGCAGTGCCCTTAGATTGTAAGTAGAAATCATTCTCAAACCTAAAGTAGTTATTGCTGAGGACCATGTGAGCTAAATCTAAAATGCATGCTGTACTAGGTTTGGATGTAGCTGGGCGTTTCTGGAATGCACGTGTACAGTGATTGGACATCAAAAGTAGCCACGAGGAAGGAGTCAGTGACTTTATCAAAAGATTTGAGTGAATTAATAAAATCACTAGAATCTCTTAAATAACAGGGCAGAGTGGTGACCTCAGGCTTGATAAAATGGTCCACATACGCTGAGATGTTTTCTGTAAGGCTGCCTATACCACTCACAATGGGTCTACCTTTCAGGGGAATGTCTAGACCCTTATGTATCTTGGGGAGTGTATAGATCACTGGGATGATAATAATAATAATAATAACTTCATTTATATAGCACCTTTCAAAACACACAATTACAAAGTGCTTTACAGTAAAAACAAATAAGATAACAATCCTTAAGATTAAGATTAATTACAGTAAGATCCTTAAAAACACAGTAAAATTGTAAAAATAGTCACCAGCAGTTAAGAAAAGGCCATACGGTAAAAGTGAGTTTTAAGAAGAGATTTAAAAGAAGATACAGAGTTTGCCTGCCTGAGACCCTCTGGCAGGGAGTTCCAGAGCTTGGGGGCCTGAACAGCAAAGGCTCGGTCACCTCTGGTGACCAAGCGGGACTTAGGAACCATCAGAAGGGTCCTGTCAGAGGATCTCAGGCTGCGATTAGGCTCATAAGGGGTTAACATTTCTTGTAGACAGGAGCCTGGCCGTTCAAGGCTTTAAAAACTAGCAATAAAATCTTAAAATCAATTCTTAAACTCACGGGTAGCCAGTGAAGGGCAGCTAGCACGGGCATGATGTGGTCACTTCTCCTGGAATGAGTTAGAAGCCTGGCAGCGGTGTTTTGTATTTGCTGAAGTCTTTGAATGTTTCGCTAACTAATACCGGAGTTAAGTGCATTACAGTAGTCAATTCTGGATGTGATGAAGGCATGGATGACTGTTTCAAATAGTGTGGGAGAGAGGAACGATTGAATTCTTGACAGTTGTCTCAACTGAGCAAAGCAGGATTGTACAACTTTGGTTACCTGAGCATCGAAAGATAGTTGGGAGTCAAAAATGACACCAAGGTTGCGGGCCTCTGAACACACATTATTTGACAGGGCACCCAGACGAGAGGATAGATTTGTAACACTGCTGGTGCTGGGGCCAGGTGGTGTAATGATGATCACTTCTGATTTGGAGTCATTTAATTGAAGGAAGTTTGTGGACATCCAGTCTTTGATTTCAGTTAAGCAGAGGAGAACGTGCGAAACATCAGTGCTACCAGGTTCGAGCGGAATATAGAGCTGCGTGTCGTCGGCATAACAGTGGAAATTCATGTTGTGGCTGCGCAGAATGTGTCCCAGGGGTAACATGTAGGTTGTGAAAAGGAGGGGACCCAAGATGGACCCCTGGGGCACACCACAAGATAAGGGAGCACAGGTGGAGGAGGCTTCTCCTAGCCTGACCGAGAAGGACCTATTCGACAGGTAGGAGATGAACCAGTCTGGTGCCACTTCACTGACTCCAATGTTGTGCTTCAGACGGCTGATTAAAACATTGTGGTCCACTGTATCGAAAGCTGCGGTGAGGTCAAGGAGAATTAAAATGGAATACAGACCAGAATCGGCTGCCAGAAGTAGGTCGTTTGAGACCTTGACCAGGGCCGTCTCCGTGCTATGGAGGCTGCGGAACCCAGATTGGAAAGTTTCAAAAATCTGGTTCTCATTCATGAAGGAAATTAGCTGGGTGGCCACAACTTTTTCTAAAATCTTGGATAAAAATGGTAGCTTGGAGATGGGTCTAAAATTACTTAAAACCGCAGGGTCAAGAGAGGCCTTCTTTAAAAGGGGGTAGACAGTAGCATGTTTAAAATAAGATGGGAAAATCCCAGAGGACAGAGAGCAATTAATAATAGCTAAAATCTCAGGACCAACCGTATGAAGCACATCTTTTAAAAACCAGGTAGGGATACAATCAGAAATGCAGGTGGAAGACTTTGAGCGTGCAACAATGCGTTCCAAGGTGGACAGAGAAATCACATCAAACTGCTTTAAGGTGACTGGAAGGCATGTGTTAATGTCACATTCTCTAAAGTCAGTGTGGAATTGATGACGAATTTCACTAATTTTCGTCGTAAAATAGTTGAGAAACTGCTCACATTTCTCAGGGGTAGGATCAATAGGCTGACTGGGTGGAGCACTTAGAAGAGATTTAACTGTTTTAAAGAGGATTCTGGGATTATGACCATGAATTGTAATTAATTCTGTAAAGTATGAATTTCTTGCTTCTTTGACTTTGTGCTGGTATGTATACATTAGATGTCTCAGAGAAGCAAGAGAAGTGCTGAGTTTGTCCCTTTTCCACTTCCTCTCAGCCTTCCTACATTGCCTCTTCAAGCTTCTAACCTCCTCATTTATCCAAGGCAGAGAGGAGGGTTTTGGTGTTCTAAATCTGACCGGAGCTATGAAATCTAAAATATTGGTGCAGGTGCTGTTAAATGTCCTGACAAGCTCGTCAACGGTATGGTCATTATCATTGTGGTGTTCCCTGTTGTGAGTGAAGGCCTGACAGAAAGTTGAAACAGATAGTGAGTTGAGGGGGCGTGAGCGGATCAGTGTGGTGGATTTGGGATCAGGAGAAAAAAGTGGGATCTCAAACTGCACTGCATTGTGGTCTGAGACAGGAAAGGCAATTAGAGTGACCTCATTTACACAGAGACCATTTGAGATCACAAGATCCAATGTGTGCCCTTTGCAATGACTAGGGAGCTTTACATGCTGGGTCAGATTAAAAGAATCTAAAAGTTTGATAAAGTCGGAGGCAAGAAGAGAGGAAGAGGGGCAGCAAACATGGATGTTAAAATCACCAAGAATCAGGACCCTGTCATATTTTATCATTATGACTGATAACAAATCTGTAAATTCCTGAATGAAACCCGAAGTCAGCTTTGGTGGTCTGTAGATTAAGACACATAAAAAGGGCAAATTGTTTCTCACGATAAAACCAAGACTCTCAAATGTAGTAAAACAGCCAAGTGAAACTGGAGAACAAGTAAAACCATTTTTGTGAATAACAGCAAGCCCTCCGCTGCGACCTGTCAATCTCGGCTGGTGGAAAAATAAATAATCGGGGGGGATGATTCAATAAGGGGGGCACAGTCATCAGGAATCAGCCAAGACTCTGTGATGATAAAAAAGTCTGTTTCTAGTCATGATAAAATCTTGGCAGATAAAAGAGTAAACAGTAAGTAAACAAAAGTTGGCTGAATTTAAGGAAGGTGGTGGAGAGATGGTTTTAACGTTGATGAGGTTATTTATGCATGGGGTGTGACGGGGAGCAAAAATTACATACTGCCTTTCAGATGTCCTGACAGGGATAGAAGAGACAAAACCAGCAACAGCAGGACCCCCATTGTCAGGTGCAGTGATGAGACAAGCAGAATCAGTATGCTGGGCCGGGTCATGCTGTGCAGAATATCAGTCAAGGCTAAAAGCAATAAAGTCAATAAAATTGCGTTGCAGTTTACTAGACCCATTTCTGTTAAGATGTAGTCCATCGAACTTAAAGAGTTCCTGTCTGGTCCAAAAGGAGTCAAAGTTACTGATGAAACCAGTACCAGTGGCTGTGGTGAAGTTTTTTATCCAGTTGTGTAGGCTGAACAGACGACTGAAACGTTCAGAGTTATTGGTAGTGATAGGGTTAGGGCCAGAGAGGACACATCTCCGCCCTAGACTTTCAACAGTACAGACTAATGCTTCAAGTTCACAATGCAGCTGCGTGGATTTTCTAGCCATGACGTCATTACAACCTGAGTGCGAGATCACAGTGTGAACAGAGGGATGCATGTCAAGGAGGGCTGGTATCAGTTCAATAAAATCAGCGGTTTTTCCTCGAGAGAGACAGTATGTTATAGCACAGGGAAGCCTTAAAAAAACGGACTATAGAGTCTCCGACCACTAAAATTTCGGATGCTCAGAATCTGGATTGCCTTTGTAAACTGCAAGTTTTGAATTAAATTTGTGTCTGGGGGTTGGTGGGCTGGGAGAGAACAGGTGAGCTGAGTTACTGACCTGGTCAGACGTTCGCGTTGGAGGGAGAGGGAGAGGGAGAGGGAGAGGGGGAGGGAGCACAGGAGTAGCAGGTGTCTGTGAAGAGGGAGATGAGGACGCTGGAAGAGCAGCCACTGAGTGGGACTCTAAGAGTAACAAACGGGGCCGTTTATGACCTGGGGGGGCTGATGAAGAGGATGGCGAGTCCGAGGGCGAGGTGACGCTGATGGGAGAAGAGCGTTTTCGGACCCGGGCCGCACTACGTGCAGGAATAGGAGAGACAGGCCCGGTGGGGGACATCGCCAGGGGAGAGAAAAAGTTTGAGAGTGGAATATCATCGTCGCCAATGTTGGACGAGCCGTAGAGCGGAAGAGAGAGCTTTTTGGTGCCCTTAACAACAGACGACCAGGAGGGAGTGGAGCTCGGACCAGGGACGTCAGTAGTGACCGCTGTTGGATCTGGAGCCAAGGGCCGCTGGTTATCCGAAGGCTCTGCAGGCTCGAGACGCGCTAGCCGGGAGACCAGCACCGACTGCCGCTGGAGGAGGTCCTCGATCCGCCGCTCAGTGGACCGGAGTTCCGATTTTAGCTCCACAATCACCGCTGCCGGAGCCATCTAAAGGCATAGAGCTGAAACAGATTAAAAACGGAGAAATGGGGAGGCAACCGTGCACAGAAGAAGGATCCAGGAGCTATTTTTGAGGAGTCTATCAGGCTGTGAAGTAGCAGAGAGCTTGAAAAACTTACACGCCAGGGCTCCGTAACAGGAGCCCGCAGCCGGGAAAAGACAGATTTCGGCTTTGGAAGTAGCCTAACCAGAGTGGCCAAGTATGGCAGCTGTACCCCAGGAAAGGTCAGGAGACTTACCGCCGAGGGCCCAAGAAATGAGCCCGTTGCTGATGGATGTCTCAGGCAAGTCTCCGCTTGATGATTTGCTTGTTTTTCCACCTTTTTAGGTTTATCAGCTGTTGTTTCTCCACCGATCACAGTGTTTGTTTACCGCCGCGGCTAACTAACCCATAACGCCATGAGGAGCTCTCCTGATTATCCGGCACCTGACCTGAAACAGGATTGGATGTACGCACAACTACTCTGTTTTCTGTGATTTATCTTTTGTGCAGCACTCCATTTGCTGACTCCCTCATTGACTAATTGTGGCAACAATGGCAGATGAACAAGGCCCCACTCCGAGTCAAAGTGGGACCTTTGAATATAGCGAGGCTGAGCGTGCTTGCATCATGCTTAATGTGGCAAGGTCTACGAGGGTTAGGTTTATTTTTGTTGGTTAACAAGTGTCCGACAACGCCACCTAGGGGAATTTCACCCCCAAGAAATCTTTTAGAGGGAACCACCACTCTAACACTGACAAAAAGGTCACACAGGTACGAAAGACACAAGAGACGGACGTGATTCCAAAATAAAACATACAAAAGTTTCTAAATAACAATTTAAAATCTCAAAATTTGAATAAAATCTCTGGGTGATGAGGTAAGGAATAATATGATCCGTGGCGACGATTGCACAATGCCTTGGGGCCTATTTAATGGGTTGGTACATTTGTACTAAAGTGCAGACACTAGGTGCAGGGCTGAGGGCTTACCAGGCAGAGATGACCAACTGAGGGGAAGGGGAAGGGTCCTGATTCTAAACACCACATGTGAGAAAAAAAGGAAACCGTTGACTGACACCCAAGTGCACGACTATACAGGGAGTGAAGGGACCACCACCGCAGGGATCAGTCAGTCACTCGCCACTCTGGCCCAACAGCTCCTGTCCAGAGAAAAGAAGCACATATTAGTCAAGGCAAGGGCAGAATTTTATAAACAACTGCCACCACACCATGCTAGGCCCAAAGCGTCGCCACCAAGGCTGATTGTGCTATTAAGTGCCACTCACACACACTCAGTTAACCTAGTAAAGCAAAAGAAAGAAAGAAAAAAAAAATCTACCAACAAAGGTAGCTAGATAACTAAACAAAATCTACAGAAAATAACAATGAATAACCACAAGATCTGTAAACAATAACAATGAATAACTAATTGTAATACAAAAAAAAGAAAACAAAACAATAATTAACCAAAGATTAATAGGTTAGCCGGTGAGGATCAGTGTGGGTGCAGCTTTAAATCTTACACCACATTAATTTCCTCCACAGGGACAGCGCCACATGCGGTGCCACCAATACTCAATTTCGTCCAAAGAATTTACTCCAGGCGTGCAAAGCAGCAAGCCCGCGCTCACCATAAACCAATAGCAAAAAAGAAAAAAAAACAAAATCTACTAAGAAGAATAACTGAATAATTAAATACAGAATGTTCAGAAAATAATAACTGATCACGAAATCTATAAACGATAACAATGAATAACTGAGTATAATACGAAAAGAAAACAAAAAAACAATAGTAATAAACAACTGAGGACGAGCAGTGAGCCTGCAGCAGCGAACCCACAGACAGAACAGCAGTAGCAGTAACAGCAGCGGCCCGCTTCAGAGGTGGAGCCACCCGTCAGTAAAAGGCACAGCTTCCCAGGCCACAGGGGAGGTAGCCGCGAAGAGATGCCGCTTAATCACTGCCAACAACAATCAGAGACCAAAATCACGTTTTATGCAGCTCGACAAAAGCGCAAAGACGCCAGGCAGAAATGAGCCAGCCTACCTCAGGAATCCAACGCAGCGCGTGGATTATTATGCACAGCTCCGAGGCCGCACACGCCCAACCCCAAACCTCCGGCCAAATACAAGCCAACTCTGCTAGAAAGCAGAGAGCGCATCAGACACACCACTAATATGACCAAGAGATGCAGCGATGGCAGCGGAACATACCTGGCAAAGTGAACGGAGGAAGCTCAGTAACCAGCGTCTCAAGACAGCCACGTGGAGCCGACACAGCCACGCCAAACCACGCTGCCGACGCGCAGTCTAGGCTTCAGGAAGAGGTAGGAGGACGCACATCCGAGACGCGCAGCCCTCCCCCAGATATAACTTGGCATAGCACCGCCCAGTACGCAAGGTGCAATAGGATAACTGCTGCCAACCCATCGGTATTCAATGGGCGGGGCGCAAAGGAGCGAGCTTACACCACCATGCCAATACGCGCACAACAACATGAGTGGAGACGGGCTGTGCCGTTCTACCACATCAAGGACTCTTTGTTTGATGAAGTGGAAACCCTTGACTTCAGAGACATTGATGGGATCACAGATCAGCTTTACAAATTGCATGAACGTGAGACCAAACAGTATTTTCATGCTGTAACACTGAGCGATTATCTTAGAAAGAAAATTATCCCACGGGGTCTCAGGCTACAAAAAGCGCCTGCATTAGGTCTGGAAAATTCTGATTTTTGCTAGCGTTGGACTGAAATTTTAAATAAATGCAGCTTTGATCTAATGGCTTTAACCATAAATGAATTGAATGAACAATTGGAGAAGACACGCGCAGAGGTAAAACAATTGGATGCGCAGCTGATCAAAGAACTGTCAAACAAAAAGAAACTAACTGAGCTCAAGAAAAACATTGAACACTATGTAGCCAAGTGCTCCAACGAGATCCGCACTCGCAAGAAAGGCAAGTTCGCTCGGGACATCGATGACTACAAACAGAACAAGGTCTACTTTTGGAAAGATGGCAAGCCAGAACAAGAGAAACAGCATCGGGACAATGCCAGGCATGGATCCAGAGGACGCCGACAACCCAACCGGCATTACAGAGGCTGGCCCTCCTCATCCTCACTCGAATCTGGGTCTGATACAAGCAGCCAACCAGCATGCGCACCTTTTTTAGGCCGTGCCCACAACACCCGTCTGCCCCAATGGAGACGAGCCCTCCCAAATATAAGCGATGCAGGAGAGGGCAGCGGAAGAAGGCAAAGGTCCCCGAGGTTTGCCAAGAACAACAAGACACGGTAATAAATATGTCTGATAAAGCACTATCTGTATCCTGTACTTCAGCGTTAAGCAAAGGGCTGAATTTTGTGCCCACTACACAGACTAATGACTTTGAAACATTCATTGATTTTCAAAAGTTTTTTCGCAATTTGAGACTGAGAGAGTTTTTCCACACAAACGTGAGGGACTGCACCCCAAGCACCAATAGCTCTTCCCCTCCTCTCACATCCACCCCCACCACTGCTGCCGATGTACTCACTTCTACTGGCACTGCTCGCCTTCCCTTCAAGAGAAGATTGACCTTTATTCCCCCTAAACACCTGTAATGCATCACTTGATACATATTGTCGTTTGGTGGAAGATGATGTGAAAGGACTATTAAAAAAGAAAAAAGAGTATAAAGTGTTCAATAATTTGTCTAAAGCAGAAAAAGATGCACTAACTGATCTGAGCAAAGACAATATGATTGTGGTACGGCCTGCAGACAAGGGGGGAGCTATAGTTTTACAGAATGTGTCTGATTATGCCAGTGAAATTAAAAGACAACTCTGTGACACTACTTTTTATGAGAAGTTGCTTTCTGACCCCACCCGCAAGCTAAAAGCTGCCGTACAGTCCAGACTTACAGTTCATTTAAACAACTGTGAATTTGATAAGAGTGTCTTTGATTTCTTGTCTGTTGAACATCCAGTCATCCCAGTGATCTATACACTCCCCAAGATACATAAGGGTCTAGACATTCCCCTGAAAGGTAGACCCATTGTGAGTGGTATAGGCAGCCTTACAGAAAACATCTCAGCGTATGTGGACCATTTTATCAAGCCTGAGGTCACCACTCTGCCCTGTTATTTAAGAGATTCTAGTGATTTTATTAATTCACTCAAATCTTTTGATAAAGTCACTGACTCCTTCCTCATGGCTACTTTTGATGTCCAATCACTGTACATGTGCATTCCAGAAAGGGGTGGCATAGAGGCATTAGAGCATTTCCTGAGTCAACGCCCAGCTACATCCAAACCTAGTACAGCATGCATTTTAGATTTAGCTCACATGGTCCTCAGCAATAACTACTTTAGGTTTGAGAATGATTTCTACTTACAATCTAAGGGCACTGCTATGGGTACCAAGATGGCACCAAACTACGCCTGCCTATACATGGGTCACTTTGAAAATCAATATGTTTTAAATGCATCAAACCCTTTTTGGTCTAAGATTTTATTATACCGAAGGTTCATTGATGACATCTTTATTATTGCTGATTGTACTGTGGAAGAGCTGAATTGTTTTCATCAATACTTGAACTCATGCAATGACCACCTGCGTTTCACACTTGAGTACGACCGAGAAAGAATCAGTTTTTTAGACGTTCTGGTACGAAAAAAGTGGGAATTGTTTACATACAGAAATTTTTCGTAAACCAACAGATCGAAACACCATGTTAAGAGGGGACAGCTTTCACCCCCAACCACTCATTAAAAGTCTGCCTATCAGTCAATTTCATAGGATTCGCAGGGTATGCAGTGATGATGGCACATATGCAGCACAGGCTTCAGACCTTTCTAACAGGTTTCTCAATAGAGGTTATAAACAGGAGTGGGTTGCTGCAGCCAGAGGGCACCCACTCACAACTCTATTATGTGCTGTGTTTGATATTCCCCCCTTGGTGCACAGTTCAGGGAGACAATTCGAAAACACTGGCATATTGTCAATTCAGCCCCTAAACTCAAAAATGTGTTCACTGAGCCACCCAAACTGGTGTTTAAACATCCCAACAACATCAGGGATAGCTTGGTTAGAGCTGACATCAACCCCCAGAATACACCAAAACCCATTAACCTACCAGATGGTAACTACAAATGTGGGGGTTGCTCCCAGTGTGTTTATACGCAGAGATGTAAAACGTTTACCCATCCGCAGGTCGCAATATTTCTATCCGGGGGGCCATCACATGCAGCACTACGCATGTGATTTATATGATCCATTGCCCATGCGGCCTTGCTTACATTGGGAAAACATCCAGGGAACTATGCACTAGGATTAGTGAACACAGGAGTAAAATCAGATCAGGTGACGAGCGCAGTCCTGTTGCAGCCCATTTTAAGAAAGCAGGCCACAGTGTCAGTGCGCTACGTTATCTAGGAGTGGAGAGGATTGAAAAACAACGTAGAGGTGGCGACATGGAAAGAAAGCTTCTTCAAAGGGAGACTTACTGGATTTACTCCCTCAATACCATGTCACCCAATGGCCTTAATGAGGTTTTAGACATTAGGCTCTTTCTGTGAACTGGTATTTGGTGTCTTTTACCTCCAAACGTTGTTGATTACACTCTATAGATATTTATATATCAAGTTTTTTCTATTGATTTTTTTCTAAGAGTTTTTTTGGGTTGATTTGTGTTGTTTTGTGTGTTCCTTTATACTAATTTGTACATTATTTATATTGTATTATTAGCATTCATTGTGAATATTATATTGTTTGCTTTTTTTGACCTCTGTACACACTGAGGGACCTATATGCCCATATATGACTCTCTTGTGGCTGGCCTGTCTGATTGCTGATTCACCACAGATGTGTGTTGTTACCAGGCCTTTAACCTACATATATACCTGCTACCTGCCACAAAATAGTTGGATGACCGCCAGAGCGTTCAGTCACTCAGAATCCTTGTGGCTTTGCGAGAAGATTCTGCAGGAACAGATCCTCTGACGACACCGGAAGATATAACCTGTCCGGCGTCATCAGGGGGTCACAGGTGACTTTGTTGGTATAGATACTCGACCTGCGCATGCGCGAGACGAAGTCATTCAGTGCTTATGCACCGCCTCTGGCGGTCATCCAGGATTCATAGAACCGTAGTTACATACGTAACTTTCGTTTTATCTCAGTTTTACCATGATCCCACCACTGCCTAAGACATGTAAAATCACCTTTCCTGCATCTAAAAGAAGTCCAAAAATAATTTAAAGCCTCCCTAAAACCTTTGTCAAATGTTAAAACCAAATTAAAATGCCAGTATGTGCTCTTGGGTAAAATATTCTTAAACGCAACATGACATAAAACCAAAGAATGATCAGTAAAACCAGCTGGCATGATTTTACACCCCTTAAAAACATTAAAATGGTGCTTAAAACAATAAAAACGGTCAAGTCTAGCTAAAGAGATCCTATCCTCTCTCAGGTGGGACCATGTGTACTGTTGGCAATCTGTATGCATCCTTCTCCACACATCCACAAGGCCATGGGAATAGACTAGCTGTTTCAGTGTTGGGAGACTGGATGAGGCTCTGCATGGTTACGGTCTTGTACAGTTAAAATCCCCACCCAAGATTAAAAAATCCTCAGAGCCACAGCAATTCAATCTAGTATTAATTTTTTCTAGAAAGCTCTTCCTCTCTGTACTGTTGGTTGGAGCATAAATATTGATAAAAACCAGGGTATGATGCTCAAACTGTGCTTTGGCTAAAAAACACCTCCCCTTTACTACATGCTCGACCTCCAGGGATAATGGAGTAAAAGTTCTGGAGAACAGGAAGCCCACTCCACCACTGAGTTTGGTGATATGGCTTAAGGCCACCTGTCCTTCCCACTCTTTATTCCAGTCTGCCTCATCACTGTCGTCACTGTGAATTTCTTGTAAAAACAATACATCAATATGTTTCATCCATGCTGTGTCAAACACCAGGGCCCCTTTCTTTGCCTCTCTGGCTCTGTTTACATTTAACGTCCCCACTCTAAAAGTATCCATTGTGAGGGAGATATTAAAACCAAAAACAATGGACCACAAAAAAAAAAAAAAAAAAGAAATAGAGCCAACATCCTCATCATCATTAAAAACTTAGTTGCTTTCTCACTTTAATCATCTGTTTTTTCAATCTGAATATCTCTTGATCAGTGAGATCTGATATTTTTAATGAGATGCTTCGCTGAGCTATAAAATATATGCTTATTTGGAAAATGTTGCTCTAGATCTAGGCCCTTCATACCTTTGGTTTGCTGCAGGAACAATTTAAACATTTTTGCAGGATACAATTTGTTTTCCTTACTGACATTCATCTGAGTGTGAGACATTTCACAAAAGTCAGACACACAGCCGTCACTGTCACTGCTGTCTGCAGCAGTCGGTCTACCATCCAGTCGACCAGCTTTACAGCCCACCACAACATTCAGCACATTCTTACGTTTACTGCATCGCCTCGCAGGAGCAGGCGTCCACTCAGACACACAGGTCTCCATAACTCCAGCCTCAGCAGCTGTACCACCCTCACACAACTCACCTGTCTTGCCAAACTCACCTGTCACCTCACCCAACTCACCTGTCACCTCACCTGTCTTACTAAACTCACCTGTCACCTCACCGAATTCACCTAACACCTCACCTATCTCACCCAACTCACCTGTCACCTCACCTGTCTCACCCAACTCACCCATCAACTCACCTGTCTCACCCAATTCACCCGTCACCTCACCTGTCTCCCCTAACTCACCTGTCGCTTTATCTGCCTCACCCAACTCACCTGTCACCTTGACAACCATCACCACACCTTCACCTACCCCACTCTCCCTCCCAATACTCATCACAGTGCAAGCCACCGCTCTGTCCGAGCCAGAGACACCAACAGCTCCATCAAGCCCCGCGGCACCCGGCCACCCCCACCGCTGAGCAGCCCATTCCTGCTGTGTGTGGGAGCCGGCGAGCCCTGTGGAGCCGGGCCGGCACAGTTAGGGCAAGCTCTGATGAGATGTCCCTCCTCACCACAGCCGAAACATCTCAGAAGAGAAGAGAAGGCAAACAGTGTGTAATCAAAGTCATCCACATGTACAGTGAAGCAGGTAATTGAACTCCTCTGTCTTGTTGTTCAAAATCATATAGAGCTGCCTGCGGTGAGACACAATGTGTCTCAACAGCGGTGACTTACAGCCCGACATAACTTTTTTAATCTGTGATATCACCTTTTGATGACGAGATAGTTCTTTAATCAGGAATTCATCACTGATGAATGGAGGCACGTTAGACAGTATGATCCTTGATGCCAGCTGCGTCAGCGGCAGCACCGGCACAAACAGCTTTCACAGTGATTCCAGTCTCCTCCAACATGTTCACCTGCTCCAGTTTCTCAAAAAACAAGACCACTGCCTTGTTCATGTGAGCAGCAGACTTCACCGAGCTGTGCCCGATGATCTCCCCGACAGCCAACGCCACCTCCTCCACGCTGCACGGAGAGCCGGCACCAACCTTGATGCCGTGCTTCCGTGACAGCCTGGAGAAGCCGCTAGACGCCATGACGGCCTCTGAGCAGCCCTCCAACCAGACAAAGCCTGGTCGGCAAAAACACACAAAAACAGCTGTAAACTAAAATAAAACTAAAGGAACACACCACCAAGCACTTAATACAAAACCAACTACACACTACATGAAGAACAAAGAACAAAGAATGAAGAAAAGGAAATAAAATCTCCCATACACTCAGCTCTTCCACTCTCACAGAAGAAGAAGAAGAAGAAGAAGAAGAAGAAGAAAGGTTTAAATTCCTTCAATTCTAACAGAGTGGTCAGTGTCACTGTTCTGCCTGGTGGTATAATAAAGGGGTAGCGTCCAGGCATCACAGAAAAAGTGAGAAGTTAGAACTTAGCAGTAAGCTAGCTAGCTAGTTGACATCTAAAGATAACATGCCAAAGAAAAGAAAAGTACAGGACTGCTATAAATTTGGACGTAAACGAAGATAAAAAACTGATGATGTGCCAGCTCCTGGCTAGCAACAGAAGTATTGTTAGGCTAATATGTTTTAGATGTGTTAGGGTGAGGATTGAATTGTTCTCAATATAACGTTAGGTTCATGTTGAGGGACACGCAGTAAAGTGCAGCAGCTGCCAGTGCCTAATCAGCCGAGACGAATGCCACTGTATGGCAGCTCCGCTGATTTGAGTCGAAAAAAAAAATTGTGTCCCTCACCAATGTTGAGTGTGTGTGGAAGAGGGAGAAGATGCCGAGGACGGACGAAATATCAGCAAAGTGAGTGTCTGAGATGGCACCATTCCCAACACAAGGTTAGTAATTATTTTGCAAATGATGCTGTCTGATGTTGTTGCTTGTTTTGAATTATTTACTTGGTTTTAAACTACTGTATTATGTGAAGATGAATCGTATTAAACTGCGGTCGCGCTATCTACCTTGAAAATCAATTGCCCATCTACATCGCTTCGTACCGTAAAGCGTTTGGGCACCAACAGGGCTTCATGGTGCAATCAAATGCAACTCGTAAACTCAGAAATCTATACTCAAATGGTCACGAAGATTATTTCAAACGGGAAAGTTGCTTTTATGTCCTTATTTTCATTTGTGGAAATACATACAACTGTCATTACTTTTTTGTTCTTTTACTACAGATTCCTGTTCAACATGTCCCCAGGTAACCCCGTGGTAATTTTCAAGTGGTTTTACTGCAGCAATTTCTAATAATTACATGCTAAAATCATAACAACATCAAATTCATTTCTACAAAGCCAGTTTTTAAAATTACATAAAAAAATCACATCAAATTGTTTTCAGCAAACTGCACCATATTCCTGTTCAACATATCCCCAGGTACCTCTGTGGTAATTTTGAAGTGGTTTTACAGCAGCATTTTCTAATAATCAGATGTTAAATCACACCCAATACACATATATTGCTGTATAGGCAGATTTTAAAAAATCCATAAAAAATCACATCAAATTGTTTTCAGCAAACTGCACCACATTCCTGTTCAACATGTCCCCAGGTACCTCTGTGGTGATTTTCAAGTGGATTTACTGCAGCATTTTCTAATAATCAGATGTTAAATCACACCCAATACACATATATAGCTGTATAGGCAGATTTTTTTAAAAATCCATAAAAAAATCACATCAAATTGTTTTTAGGAGACTCCATTACATTCATTCAGGCTGGTGTCCAGTGACACCCCCTCATCTCTCACTTTCACTCTCCTTCTTTCCTTTTGCAGAATTTGGTTTCATTTCACTATTTTTGCTTTTCACCCGTTCATGTCTTTGTGTTTTCCTCTGTATTTGTGTGTGTGTGTATGTGTGTGTGTGTGTGTCCATATCCCATATAGGACATCCAGCCCACTCTGCAGCAGCCCACCTTCTCTGCACCTCTCATCAGTCCATCATCCGCTTGCCTGCCAGGCTCACCCCCAACTAGTTAGGGTCCGGGCTGCTAAGCAGCCAAGGACCCTATTGTAATCGGAAGAATTCTTTCTTTCTTTCTTTCTTTCTCTCTTTCTTCTTCCGAGGAAATCATACTTCCCATGGGCAAAAACTCACCAAACTTTACAGAAATGTCCGACCCCATGCCAGATTTACTCAACTCCAAGGACATATGCCACCCCCTCCTGGGGGGGCACAATAAACGTTTAAATTTAAAAACTTTAAAAATTCCTACCAAACCAACGATACATGCTACACTTTTGAAACTTCACCACAAAGTAGCCCCAGTACTGCAGAAACTTTTGTCCATTTAGACTCATTACAAATTATGAAGTCCATCACTCTGTTTTTTTCAAAAACTGTTAAACTTATAAAACATATCTCCTCCCACAATTTTTGCTCAATTGTCACCAAACTTGCTACAGAGCATCTCCAGACTGTCCTCCACAAAACTTGTTTCTCCGATTTTTGATTTATCAAAAATTGAGCCTACAGTGCATGAAAACGTTTGACTGTAAACACTACTGTAAACATATACCATCCAATTCTTGCTAAATACATTTTCAATCTTCCTGAAAAAAAAATGACAATATTTTGGAGTTGTGGTTGATGAAGTTTGGAAAATATCAGAATTTTATCTCCAAAACTGAATTTTCTAGAACATTTTGAATTCTGTTCTCATGGGAACAACTGGAGTCAATGTAAAAGTGGTATTTTTAAACATCACATTTTCTCTTGTGAAGCAAAACAATTATCATTAAAAACAAATCACCAACATGTCCATGCTGTCTAGATGCAATTTATGTATTGTCAGATTTTTGTTTAGATGATAGAATTTGTGACATTTTGACTGTTTTTGAAATCTGCCACAACAACTGCAGCCCGGTCGGTGACTTCCTGAGTCTATTTGAGAAGCCACACACCAGGTCTCAATTCCAGACAATTAGCTCAGTGAGTTAGGAGCTGGATCACAGTGCTAAGGACTCTGGGTTCAAGACCCAACAAGGGGGATGAGTATGACACATCAAAACTACAAAGAGTCTTTGAGAAACAAATGTTCCACTGATACAAAAGTGCATTTTGCAAATTTATTCCAATATTCAACCACTTTTACTTTTCAATTGCTGCAATACAATTTCCAGACGATGCAACCTGCAAAATGACTCAGCTGATGCTAAATGCAAATTGTAATATCAACTTCCTTGATGTCTTCCTATTCTTCTGCTTGTTGCTCAGAATTGCCTAAAAATGCCCGGACCCGACCCATCGCTGCACAGCAGCTATAATTTGATATTTTGTATACCAGTCAGTGTGACTATCTGTGAGTCTGTACCTGTTTCTCATGCTTTCCTGCCCTTTGTTGTTGTTGTTGTTGTCTATTTTAAATCTCTGATTTTTTTTTTTATTTACTTTTGGCTGGTTTTGGGGCAACCTGATCTTGATCTGAACTGTCTATTGGATTTTGATGTTTGGCTTATTAAAGACTTCTATAATTCTATAGTAATTCTCGTCATGCCTCTGCCTTGTGTGTGCTGTTCTTGTGGCTTTATGATTGTAACAATTAAGATGTAGACCCAAGATCAGGATAAATGGATGGAGAGCTAATCTGGTTTTTAGTCTCTTCATCAGAGTTGAACGTAATTGCACAAAAGCACAGAAACACTACTGCCAAATATGGAAGAGACTGAACTAAACTGAAATTATCACCAGACAGTGAGCAGGCTAAAAAGTAGGCAATCTAACTCAAAACTGTCAAGCAAGGACGCCCCAGGCTTGACCTGATTCTTGATCTGCCTTGGAATGATGTGAAGTTGTGGAGCTTCAGCACCATGGACAGTGGCAGATCCAGAGCTCAGAGCAACAGTGGATATGACAACTGTAAATCCAACATGCATTTTCCTAAATATTGGGATGGCAAAGTCAAAACAAATTTCCACTTAGCTACAAACAGTCTGTGTTTCGTCATTGTATAAAATTTCCAGATCAGGTTTTTATCAGCAATATCTATCAATTGTGTTGTGTACCAAGGTTCCCAGGTACTTCTGACATGGGTTTTATTTTTGCTTTATTGCAGCAATTTTCTATAAAGAGATATAGATGTGGTTTTATAGGGTTAAAGCTGGGGTTGGTAATGTTGGAAAGCTAGCAAGACAGCTAGCAAGATTTGAAAATAGCACCTCCTCCTGCCTCCTCTAAATTCCATCCCCCTCCTCCCCCTCCCGTCAGTGTGTCCCTCGAAGCCACGCCCCCACACACTGGCACGCGCACAGTACGAAATGAGAATCGTCAGACAGGAGAAGAGAACCGGCGAGCTAACCTGTGAGCCAGCTATTTCGGATTATTTTGGAAACAACCAAACAGACTCATGTCTCATTTATCTGTAAGTAAACAATGTTATTACTATTATTATTATTATTATTATTATGTCTTTGTTTGTTTTATAGCATAGCAGTCTGTGTAGACCCAGGTCTGAATCTGCTGAATCTCCCTAAAGATCGGCCTGGATTCAGAAGCATCAGCTAAAATACATTGTAATAATTGTTTTTTCTGACAAATGTGTATTTTGTGTTTTTATTAGTCACATAGCATATCTGCCTACCGGTAACTCAGTTTTGCACTGACAGTTATGCAGATTTGGCTATAAAAATTAGTTTGCCAGCTTATGCTGTTAGGCTAACGATATCTCTGTTGTTTGCTTGTTAGAGTTTACACGATGAGAGCACTGGCTCAGACCTGAGCTACAGTCCAGACCTGAGCTACAGTCCAGACCCGAGCTACAGTCGGCAACCGAGCACGTCTTCAGCTCCAAGGGGATGCGGTCGTGCTACAGCCAGGGGAGGCCGTGCTAGGGGGAGTGCAAGGGGCAGAGGCCGAGGAACTCGAGGTCAAGGACATGGAGCAAGCCAGACTGCGACTGGAGAGCTTTTACAAGATGAGGATATTCGACGAGTGGAGAATCTGCAAGCTCAAAGAATTGCAGATGAGCAGGTAGATTTTCTGAAATATCATTTTTTTCTGATCTCAACATTATCAAGAATTGTAAACAATGACCTGCCATTTACTGTGAACACAACATTTAGAGTTTGTCATTCATTTTTTACAGGCTAGAATTGAACGACTGAGCTTGGAAGAATCCCATCAGTTGCTTCAGATCTGCCTGACAAGGGACCCAAGCCTCATGTTTGATATCCCGCAGATGTCAGCATCAGGAGATGCTCCTCCACCAGGCCCCCCAGCTCCAGGTTTCCTTACTTGGTGTGTGTGCAGGAAGTGCCGTGAGATGCCCACAGATCTGGAAAAAAAGTGCTGTGGGCAACAACCTGCTTCCTGCATTTCCATGCTGCCTCACCTGGAACTCTACATTCTACAGGAAGGGGTCTTGTGTTTGGCTCGCAGGATATGGAATGATGTCCGGGCTGAGGAAGATCTTCCAGACCCCGGGGAGAGCAACAAACAGTTCCACCATGCAGCATACCGTCAATATGTTGTGTGGCAATATGGGGCACTGGGTGCTGGGCACAGAGTAGTAATCCCTAGTTGCTATGTCTGGAAAATAAGAGACCGCTATCCAGATCCCCATGGACAGTATTAAGGTTTTGTCCCCAGTAGAGTCTAACACACCATAAGATCTACACTGAAGCCCTGCCATTTATACTGTATTGTACTTTACTGATTCCTTTTTAAAATCTGCACTAAGGTTTACATTATATAAATAACAAAGTTGTTTATATTTTTACTTTTATTTATATTGGCTCTTTTGATATCTATATTTTGTCAGTTTGCACTAAGGTTTACATTATGTGAATAACAAAGTTGTTTATATTTTTACTTTTATTTATATTTGCTCTTTTGATATCTATATTTTGTCAGTTTGCACTAAGGTTTACATTATGTAAATAACAAAGTTGTTTATATTTTTTACTTTTATTTATATTTGCTTGTTTGATTTTCTATATTTTGTGACTTTTCATTAAAAATTTGAAAATGATGAATGCCTTTTATTTCACTATTTCTAGAAAACAAGAAATACATTTTCTCACCACCACATTAAAAATATGTGATTACGGCAGAATAACCACAACACACTTTGTACAACCCTTTTATTGTTGCATAAATATGTACATTGTCAGTATGAGTCCACATATGGGAAAAGGTGCTTTCATGTAGAAGGTGTTTCAAGGGAAGGCAGACAGGTCAAGCGATGATATGAGGAGGATCAGTCATCTTTGGTGTTTGTCAGCTGTGGTGATCTACTCCTTTGGTAGTGATTTGCCTTTAGGAAGAATATCACAGTTACACATCTGACAATAATCAATAATTTTTTTTGAGACAATCAATGAATAAGAATACTTAGAGCTTTTCCCATTTTTTGGGTACATAACTATGATGGAACTTCTTCATCAAACTACAATATTGTAAGAAAACTCACCCAGGCCTCTGCTTAGTTGAGTCACAGCCAATATATGTACGTCTTTTTTAATCACAATAACAATGCAGACACTGACGACTACGATAGAGTAATATCTTACAAATGTAATGTACTATAATCTATTCAATACTAGCGTCACGGATCCGTTTTAAAACTCTTAGAGAAGCTAATATTAGCATTAGGCTAATACAAGCTACCAAAGTGGCTACGTTAGCAAAAGTTACATATTTCATGAAAATAACAAATCGTCCCCGAAGCAAAACAAATAATTACCTGTCCAACAGAAAGGCATCACTTTCCAGCCCCTTCAGATCCCTCAGTTGTCTCCACCGCTGAAAAGCTACACCAATGTTTACTCTTGTTTGCCCTCTGGCTTTATCCAAAGCTTTTTTATTTGCAGCCTTCTCATCCTCCGGCTTTCTCTTCCTTGGCTTTTTCTGTGGAGCAGCCGTCACAAGTAACCGTGGAATCGGTACTTTGGGCTGTATTTGCTCCGCTATTGCTCAAAAATGAACGTTCTTCTGTAACTCGGTAGATCCGCAGCAAGAAGTGTGCTGAGCTTTCCGGCAACAGCAGCACACAAGGATGAGAGCACCGTGAACGCGCGCAGTGGGTAGGGGCGGGGGGGCGGGTACAGAACTTGACCTGAAGGAATCTGATTGGATTTTGCCCTTCGGACCGAAGTGCGCTGATTGGTCGAAGTTTTCTCAGTCCTGCAGCTGCCACAGAGGTCAGATTTTTTCCGCTCCTTTTTCTAAAGACATAGTGTATTGATTCCTTTGACAATATAAGGACCATTTCACCCAGTATAACAGAACGTGCTTCTGAACAAGATTACCAACCCCAGCTTTAAATAGATTGTATCTCTCCATTATTTATCTCTCCTTTAATTTTTACTTATTTCAAGCATATGTTTCTCATCTCCATGTTCCACATAATTTTCCAACTTTTTAGAAGACGTCTGAACTCATATGGCACAGCAAACAGAATATTTTTTTTCATAAAGATATTGTGTTGTATATATTTACCATTTGCCTTCAAAACTCTGACAGGATGCCTTGTCCAGTTCTGGCCTAGTGCTTCTGCACACCATACAGCTTTATTAATATGCACATCACGAGTGTAATTTGGCCAAAAGGTGACACTGTCACTGCACCATGACTGAGGTACCACAGACAAAGACTTTTTTCTGTCAAAAAATTGCACAACATAAAACATTCTGTGAAAAAAGAAGAAAACAGAGCATGAGGCGTTTATATAGCTACTATTAACAAACAAATGTTACTGTTGTCAAGAAAATGTACAGTGTTACAACATCGATATAAATGTAGAATGGTGATGCTTAAGATGACTCAACTAACCACACCTAGCCAGACGCTATCAGCTAATCATTTCATCTAGTGTTTTAGTGTATGTAAAATTGGTATGGATACAAAACCTCTCCTGTGGGGGAGTAGGACGCATTTTTGTGCAACTGCACAAACTTCAGCATACATGCATTGTTCTGATAATTGTGAGACACTGTAAGTATTCAGGAAGTCTGAGCTAAATGGATATGTGAAAAAGATGGACTTATCTGAAAAGGTTCTATATACTACACAGATTACATCATGACACTCAACAATATTGTCAATCACAAAAATGTCATCTGCAATGAAAAATACATTATCTCCTGTTGAGACTTTGATAGTCCACTGCTCAGTAATCATTTGGCTGTACTGTTCTTGAACCCCCTTAGAAGCAAGCCCATCAGGAATAGGTCCAACAAAGTGGGGCTTTTGTAAAGTGTTGGACATTTGATCAACATTTGATCGAAATGCTGCTATGTTATGCAGACAACCATGCCGTCTTTCTTCCTGAGCCAGATGTACTAATGAATGCACATTGTAAAGAGATGCATCCTTGCCGTATATTTGTCCAAAACGGGTCACAAACATGCGAAGCAATGTCTCAGCATACTGACAGTGCAATGAGGAAAGTGTTGGACTGACTAAAATGGCAATGCCAGAAAACAGCAGCATGAAATTATTATAAATATTTATGTCCAGGAATAAAGGCAGAATGACAGGCCCGATGTACAGTAAAAACATCCTAAATTCTGTCGCCTTCCACCTATCAAGTTCCCTCAGTGTTCTGGGTTTTCTGGCAAATTCCACAGGAATATGGTTGCGCAGCCCTGTCAAACAGTCAGACATCCGGTCAACAATGTTAGCTGGTAAACGTAATTTGAGAGCACCTCTAAGCCAAATGTTCACAAGCTTCCTAACAACACCCAAGCAGACTGAATGCATATAATCGTTTGGGAACTAAGACACCGTTCCAATAGTCAACCCATGGAAAGGGTTAGGACCACTCTGGTGATGTTCTTCATTTTGTTGTTGTGCAAATCAGAATCAGAATCAGAAATACTTTATTGATCCCCAAGGGGAAATTGTTGTGTTACAGGTGCTCCTTAAAAGTGTAGAAAGAAAGAAGATATAGTGCAAACAAGTGTAGAAGAACATATAGTGCAAAAAGAGTAAAAATATAAGAAAATATAAGAAGATAATTTACAAAATATATATGTAGTGACGTAACAACATAATTTAGAAATATATACAGGAACCTTAGATACAGACAGTTATTGCATGAATTACAGAGGAATAAATATGTAATAATTTATTTTGAGTTGGTGATAGTGGTGAAACAGTCCAAGGGCAACTCAGAGGGAGGAGTTATACAGTTTGATGGCCACAGGCAGGAATGATTTCCTGTGGCGCTCAGTGGTGTATTTTGGTGGTCTGAGTCTCCCGCTGAAAGTACTCTTGTGCCTGACTAGCACATGGTGGAGTGGGTGTGAGACATTGTCCAAGATAGTTCGCAGCTTAGACAGCATCCTCCTTTCTGACACCACCATCAGAGAGTCACACGCCATTCCCACAACGTCACTGGCCTTGCGGATCAGTTTGTTGAGTCTGTTGATGTCAGCCACCCTCAGCCTGCTGCCCCACCACACAACAGCATAGAGGATAGCACTGGCCACCACAGACTCACAAAAAATCTTGAGCATAGTCCGGCAGATGTTGAAGGACCTCAGTCGCCTCCGAAAATAGAGACGGCTCTGGCCCTTCCTATAGAGAGCATCAGTGTTCTTAGCCCAGTCCAGTTTATTGTCTATGTGGACCCCCAGGTACTTATAGTCCTCCACAATGTCCACACTGACCCCCTGGATGGAAATCGGGGTCACCGGTGTCTTGGTCCTCTTCAAATCCACAACCAGTTCCTTTGTCTTTGCCACGTTGAGCTGTCCTCAGTGGGCAAGTGATTAAAGGAAAGGTCATTCTGTTTAGATACTGTCCTTGCACACATTTGTCACATCCAAAATATCCGTTATGAGACTTGATGTTTTTTACAAAAGCGCGGGCAGGTGCATCACAAATCACAGAATCTAATTTAACAAAAACTCTTCTGCCCTCAAAGTCAACACCACTCTCAAGCTCTTTCAACTCACAAACAAAATCTTTAAAAAATACTTCTGCTGGCTTTGGTTTATGTGGTCCACAGAACAACGCAATCACAACAGGTTCCTTAATTGGAAAACTTGGTAAGAGTCCTAAAATGGGCCACACTTGAATCCCACTACTCTTGAACAAGGGTAATCTGTCAATGTTGATCTGTAGTTTTAATGTACAGCCATTGGTAACTGACTCAAATGCCTGGTACAGTTTCTGCTTAATGGAGGACAGGATGCGAATGTAATAATAAAGTCCTCCACATCTTTTCTCTATGTCGTAAGTAATCTTAGTCTTAAGGAGGGCTGTTGTATCCTTTGGGAGATCAGATGATAAAATCTCAACAAGCCAAGAAGAGCTGTGAGAGCCATTAGGAAAACTCCAAATGTTAGTGCCCAGTTACAGAGACTGTCACCTAGGTTACAAGACCGATCTACTGTCTCAGAATCCTGGTCTGAGTCAGACTCTTCCTCAGGCAGATCCATCATAAAGGACTGCTGGTCAAAATGTGAAGCGTCCATCTCTACAATATCCTCCTCTAACAGCCTTTCATTCCCAGTCTCCTCTACGTCACTCTCACTATTCTCCAAAACCACCTCAACAACAACTACATCCACTCTGCCTTTCCTCTACACTTTCCCCACTGCAACACTGTGCAAAGCTTTCTCTGTGCATATCCATAATTTGTTGAAGTCGTCTCTCAACATCTCTACATGCTCTCCATCTAATGGTGGCATCAGAGAGTATCCTCAAATCCATCCCCGCCCACTTTTATTCTTCCAGGCAAGCTGTTAAATTGGCAGAAAAATAAAAGGAGCAATATGTTAACAAAAATTTGTGAAATTTACACATGTATGTGTGTATATGGCTAAGACCAAGAGCAAAAAAATCCCCATAGCATGAAAATCGGTTAACTTACATGACAGTTTGGGTGGTCCAAGGAAAAGAGGCAGTCTGCGGGAGGTGGAGGTAAAATTCCTCAGGATTAGGTGAACCATTAATTTTTTTTTTTTTTTTGTCTGCATTTATTCTCATCGTATAACACCACAAAAGGGGTGTCAACTTTTTATGAGATTCATGCATATTCTTAGTCTTGCAACAAAATATATTGATACTTTGTGCGTGTGTTGTGACCATCACCGGCCCCCCCTGGAAGCTAAGCTGTCATTCTTTATTGGATTGTCCTAATATGTGCCAGAGGGGGCAGTGCTACACCACAGTGAATAGGGGGGGGGGACAAATGCCAGGCAGGGTGAGATGAGACAAACGGGGGAGGGGCAAGATAAGCAGCGCTATTAGGATGCAAGAACTCAACAACCAATATCCCATCTAAAACCACAAACAAAGAATCGGAATTGGAGACCAGAATTGTGGGAGTCCTGATAGTAAAGAGTAGGCCACCAGAGGGCATGAGTGAGGGAGGAATGCACAAAGGGCGTGATTTAAGTGATAAGTTGGAAAAGTGACTCAGCGCATTCTGGCGGGTTCCCACATCACTCAACAGTGGAACTCGACAGGAGCTGGCAAGCCCTGAACGAACATGCATGTGCGATGGACACCGAAGCCCAGAGCAGCCCCAATGACCCAGCAGGGCCAGACTGGCCAAGCGCCCCACCCCGGGACGCGGGCGCCCCAGGAGGCATCCCCCAGAAAGCCACAAGGGCCACGGACAGACACACAGACCCAGAGGCCAAGAGGGGGCAGCGACCGGCGACCCCAGGGCGCCCCGGACCAGCCCAGGAGGCACGGGGCAGGAGGGCCCACCCGCCACCCAACACCCAGCCCCCACCACCCCACCACCACCCCCCACCTCCACCCACCCGCCCACAACCCACCCAACACGCCCACCCCCGCGGAGGCAGAAGGCCCCCCACCACCCGGGAGGCCAGACGCAGGGGCCGAGTGCAACGCCCCCCCTACAAGGAGGGGAGCCGGCCCAACTCCAAAGAGGCCGCCACCAGGAGCCAGACAGAGAGAGTTGATGCCGGGCCCTAATGAAAGCCCAGGGAACGAAGGTGAACGGAGGGCAGCGCCGCCAGCAGAAAGGCGCCAAGCATAAAACCCGGCACCACCCAGGTTAGCACAGCAGACCCACAGTCCCTGCATCAGTAGCGGCACACTATCCCCCAACCGGACAATCAAAGCAAGTACACCAACCACAAAAGGGAAAATCAAATCAAATTAAAAAAAAAAAAAAAAAAAAAAAAAATCTTAATAATAAATATAAAATAAGACAAATCAGTGACAGACAACCAGGGCCAGACAGACCACAACCAAGCACAACTATGCAGGAACACTGACAAACAATCGCCCGGGCACCACACCCAAGCACCATAGGCCTCGCCACCGAGTGCGCAGAATCAGATCGCGCGACATCCGGCCACCCAGCAGACACAAAGCCCACCGCACCAGCAGCACAGACAGCACCACAGTGAGCGCCCCGACCGACTGCAAACATGCAGCGAACAACCAGAGAAGAGCCAGGCCGCCGGCGCGCCCAGCCCACACTCCGCAAACAGACCCAACACCCAAAACCATGCCCACCCCGGCCCAGAACCCCTCCATCCCAGGCCAACGAGCCCCATCCATCACCCACCCCCCCGGCACCCCCACCACGACCCATCAAGACATGCGACAACGACGGCCGACATACAAACGGACTCCCACCAGACAGAGACAAATGCGGCCATCTCAAGGGGCGCAGGCCCCATCGATGAAGCAAACTGAAGTACCCACCGTTACCCCCCTATTACTACATTTCCATGTTTCCTGATGAGGAAATGTTCTCCCTACACTGTGCCTAAGTGCTACCCTAAGTGAAATGTGGTGCATTAAAAGTTGGGGGGGGGGCAGAGAGGCGGCCAGGGGCCCGGCCGGAGGGCTGAAGGGGGTGGACACTCTGCAGCCTACCCCGACCTGAGGTCCCGGAGCCAACCCAGAGCAGCTCCCCCCAAGTGCCCACCGATACCCCCCTATTACTACATTTCCAAGGTCGTTGACGAGGAAATGTTCTCCCTACACCGTGTATAAGTGAAGTCCTACACACACTACAACACTAATGTGGTGCATTAAAAGTTGGGAGGGCGGGTGGGGCGGCCAGGGCTGGGCTGGAAGGCTGCAGGGGATGGGTACTCTGCAGCCTACCCCGACCTTAAGAACCTGAACCACCCCAGACCTCCCCCCAAAGTGTGAGTGTGTGTGCAGCATTAAAATAGTGGAGCAGGAGAGGCAAGTAGGAGGGAGGATGGGGGGACGCAATGCCGTAAAGCATTGCAATCCACCCCACCACAGAGCCCCCTGTCCTCACCCTCACCTGTCCACAGGGCCCTAGTTGTCGTGTCCCTATATATGCCTAAGATTAACTACAGTGATGTGTGAGATGTGTGGTGAATACCTCATCGATGAGACATGGGACCCCCAAAACAACCGCACTCATCCCATCGAATGAGAGCACATCCACACAAGGACCACCGCCGACACACATCCCGACATACCACCGTGAAGGCGCCAGCTCCAGGACAGAAAAGCCCAGACCAGGGACAGGAGCGGCCACAAATGCCGACATCCATTCACCAAATGCAGGCCAAAATGCGCCAGCAGCCTGACCCCCCCCCAACAATCCACCACATGCCCACAATAGCCGGTACACCCACCGCAGCGCCTTACATGCCAACAGTGCCGCGAACGCCAAATCCACCGAATGACCAGACGCCACGCCACCCAGCCCCGCACACCCAGCAGCACCCCACAGAACCCATACATAAAACCCGGGCCGACCACCCGCCACCACCTCCGCAGAATCGCATCCGATCCCGATCAATCCAGCCTCAACAAAAAGGAAAGGAAAAAAAAAAAAAAAAACAAAACAAAAAAAACAAACAAACAAAAAAAAACACACATAAAAAAACACACACACATGAAAAGTAATAATATATCTACCTTGACCACCCACGCTCTAAGACGCCCAGACTGTGAGCGCCAACACTACCCCAGAAGGTACGCCGAGGGCACAGGACGCGCGTCCCGCAGCAAGACCAACACTGTCCATGCACCACCACAACCCAGGACAGCACCGGACCCGGAACAAGGCCCACAGCTAGCAGTACTCAACCTCCGGTGGCGGCGCACAGGCACAGGAAGGACCTGTGTGAGGATGAGCCGGAGCCCCCCCACAAGAGAGGACACCCAGCCCCCACAGCTGACCCCCAAGCAGCGGAGGGCCCCAGGCCCCCCCGAGGGAAGGCAAGGGGCGAAGAGGAGAGGGCGGGCAGGAGAGGAGGGAGGAGGAGGGAAGGGGAGCGGAAGGGGCACGGGGGAGCAGCAGGATGGCCAACCCGACCCAAACCCCCAGGGCCAACCAGAGCCCCCCAGAAGAGGCCAGCCGCCACCAACCCCCGGACCCCGGGGGTTGATGAACCATTAAAACAGGAAGGTACATTTACTCATCTGAATATAAGTTCATCTGAGTGTTTGTGTGTGTGTGTGTGTGTGTGTGTGTGTGTGTGTGTGTGTGTGTGTGTGTACACACATTCCTTACTTGGCTTGTCACTTAAGAGCAGGAAGTAGTAGGTCAGCCAAGGTAAATTGGGAATACAATATTAAGACTATGCGCAAGAGCAGAGAAGAGAGGACAGAAGTGAAGAGGAGTTCTATCATTTGTGTTGGATAATGCATCAAGACTCTGAGCTGAAGGTGCCTATAGAGTGCCATTTTTAATCTTCTTGTGTGTGTTGATTTGACAGGGCACCTAGAACTTGTGTGGAAATCAAGGTCAAGCAACAACTTTCAAAAATAGGAGTTGGAGTGGTGTTTTCTGTGTCTCAAAATGTATTTTGAAGTTATAGTTAGGTAACTTAAAGTGGACCTGTATGAGATAGCAGTGCATTACCTGCAGTAGATTCGTTTCGTTTCGTTTTATTAAGGATCCCCATTAGTCTCCACCGTAGTGGAGACTATTCTTCCTGGGGTCCAGATGATGGGAAGCAACCCCAGTTTGGAGAATCAGCAGCAGGACATGGAACACAACTTAGGGAATATATTGCTGCAGACAGAGACAAGGGAAAACTTCATTTTGGCTACTTAAGGTTTTAGCTAGTCAGCTACTTAAAAAGTCTAAAAAAAAATCAATATCTGTTTAAGTGTACACTATATTTAGCATTAATGCAATTATGTTTAACAATTACACTTCTTAAACTAGAGAGCCCCTGTGCCATTGAAAATTATTTTTTAATCAAAATAACTAGACACTACTGAACAGTTACAATTGAGATTGTATCTATACCAGTATCGATATAAATGCTGCTTATCAATACTTTTATCAATTCTTGACTCCATAATTTGGTGCAAAAACTACGTGAAAATATTCAACAGTTATTTATTTAGGACATGACAGTTAAATAAGAAGTAAAACTGATCCTAACTGTGTCCTAAGTTAATAACTACAGACTTATTTTATAACAATTACTTTTGCTGTTTAGTTTGCCTATTATTACAACAATCTGACATCTACGAACAACTTATCAGTTACACAGGAGATGCATGAGGAAGAGGCACTGAATGAAAGAAATTTTATTATTGTGTCATGCATCCAGTTGTATGTCTAGCCAGCAAGACACCAAACAAACCAGTACCAGAGCACATCATCAATCAGCATTGAAATAAAATAGAAAAATATAACTTCAGACAACTTTCACTCACAGACCTTCGAATAAAACATCTTACATCAATAAATCAACACTGAATAAGGCAGGACTTCTAATTGGTTGACAGGACATTACTATATGATATTAAGAAATCAAAATAAATAAATAAATAAATAAATACTAATTAAACAGAATCTCATATTCTTTTCCATTGATTTTCATTAAACTAAGAGCTTTTGTGTTTCAACTGAATGCCAGATTTACCAGAAGGATCATAATTAGCAAAATACTTTAAGCTAGTTACTACTTGGAAATTATATGTTTGACAATGAGCAACACTTTATTGAACTGCCAGATTTTCATATGGAGTTCTGCGGGACTTTGTTAATAAGTACTGCTTGACACAGCCAGTTAGCACTCTGAGCTAATGCTAATATGCTAACAATGGAATATATACTGGTATGCAACATATTTTGCCGACACTAGCTATCAAACAAAAGCCAGATGCTAACGTTACATCGAATGAAGCTGCTGTGAGCTGTAAACTCACTACTTATAAGCAGAAGCTAGAATATAATGTTATGAGCCTGACAAGCACCGGGAAGGCCTCTCATCCTCCTGGCAGCTCTCCTACTTCTGCTGCCATCGGGCCACAGTTGACCTGTGGACTGTAGTTTGACCACCCCTGACCACCACGCCTCTGCACTTCAGTGTGCAAGGCCATCAGCTAACGTTATCAGCTAGCTGTTAGTGCACGCTGCTAGCCTGCCTGACAATATATAATGCCATCACACAAATGAGTCAACATAAACTAAGTTAGCAAACTTTATGTTTAATCAAAATAACAAACAGAGTAACAACATGATACCAATCATTTTATATATATATATATATATATATATATATATATATATATATATATACAGTACAGGCCAAAAGTTTGGACACACTTTCTCACTCAATGCGTTTTCTTTATTTTCATGACTATTTCCATTGTAGATTCTCACTGAAGGCATCAAAACTATGAATGGCCACGTGGAGTTATGTACTTAACAAAAAAAGGTGAAATAACTGAAAACATGTTTTATATTCTAGTTTCTTCACAATAGCCACCCTTTGCTCTGATTACTGCTTTGCACACTCTTGGCATTCTCTCGATGAGCTTCAAGAGGTAGTCACCTGAAATGGTTTTCACTCCACAGGTGTGCCTTATCAAGGTTAATTAGTGGAATTTCTTGCTTTATCAATGGGGTTGGGACCATCAGTTGTGTTGTGCAGAAGTCAGGTTAATACACAGCCGACAGCCCTATTGGACAACTGTTAAAATTCATATTATGGCAAGAACCAATCAGCTAACTAAAGAAAAGTGGTCATCATTACTTTAAGAAATGAAGGTCAGTCAGTCCGGAAAATTGCAAAAACTTTTTTTTTGTGATCAAATGTTTTCTTTTTATTTATTGCGAATCTGAGTCAGAAATTACAACCACTTTGAATAGTGACAATTAAACAGGAAAGACAAAACAAAAACAACACGCCCCCTCCCCGCCACCCAGGTCCAACAAAAAATAGCAGTCAAGTATAAAAATTAAAAACAAAACGAAAAACACATCACGATTCTGTGACAAAACCGTAGGTATATCAAACCATCTCCTTAATCTTTTCAGCAATGTGCGACCATATATTAACATTATCTTCCCTTGCACCATGCAGCCGAGCAGTAGATAATTCAAGGTATACAATGTCTAAAAACGTGAGTGCCCATTGGTGGAATGACAGCGTGTGAGGGGGTTTCCACCTCAAGGCCAACAGCTTCTTGGCTGCTGTTAGTCCAGAGAAAAAGACACGTTTCTGTATAGCCCTTAGCTGAAGTTGGGATACATCGTTCAACAGTAGCACTGATGGGAAGGTGGGGATGACAGTCGCAAGAAGAGTTGAGAGTTCTTTCGCAACCATAGACCAAAAGACCGTAACCCCAGTACACTCCCACATCATATGGAAGAAAGTTCCCAGTGCATTTGAAGAACATAATGTACAGTTGGGACTGTCCAATAGCTTCATAGCGTGAAGCCTGTGAGGAGTCAGGTATGTCCTGTGAATAATGTTCAGATGGATCTGCTGGTGGTCCGGGTTCCTGGATGTAAGTGGGATGTTATCCCAGACAGAGTCCCAGCTGAGCTCTGGGTCCAGATTCGGTAAGTCATTCCTCCACATCGTGTCTAATGTCAAGGGTTCATAGCTATGTTCCAACAGATACAAGTATAACCGTGATACCCCTAGAAGACCTAAAACTGCTGATTACTTCATGTAAAGGATGCATTGCAAGGGAAGTTTGCCAGGGGACCCCATAGGCTTTCATAGATGATCTCAATTGCAAGTAAAAGAAGAAAGAGGTACCCGGTAAATTAAAACTCTCTCGTAAATCTTGGAATGTACGTAAACCATTCTCACTAAACAAGTCCCCCAAAGTGTGAATCCCCTTAGCACTCCAGCCTGGGAACTATATAGGCTGTCCACCTAAGAGAAGGCCAGAATTATTGAACACAGGAGAGAGCAGATTCCATTTTGAAGAGATCTTACATAGTTTCTCTGCAGCTCTCCATATACTCACTAGTTGGGAAACTATAGGTCCAAAACGAGCCCTACATTGGTGAGTGGTTACATTAGAATATAAGACATCCTTTAATTCAATGGGATGCATCAAACTTTCCTCAAGTTCTCGCCATGAGACATTGGCTGCTGGGTCGAACCACTTAAGAAGCAGGCGTAACGTGAAAGCCCAGTAATAAAATTTGAAATTAGGCAATGATAAGCCGCCGTGAGCTTTAGGTCTTTGTAATAAGGACAGCTTGAGACGGGGGCGCTTCCCATGCCACACGAATTTAGCGACGGCAGAGTGTAATTTATTCCAAAATTTGCTCGGAGAGGGCAAGGGGAGCATTGAACTCACAAAGTTGATACGAGGAAGGATATTCATTTTTATTATTGACACTCTGGCTTGAAGAGAATTGGGCAGGGAAGACCATCTGTTCAAATCAAGGCAGATTTTGCTGAGGGTGTCCTCAAAATTGTGTTTTATAATAGATTGCAGAGAGGGGAAGATTTCTATACCTAAATATTTGAACTGCTTCACAACTGGAATCAAAGATGATACGGTGGCAGATCTCATTGCTTCGTTCAACGGCATAAGGGCAGATTTCGACCAGTTTATTTTATAGCCTGAAATGCCACTAAACTGGTCAAAGATAGAAAGCACGTGGGTCACGGACTGAGCAGCATTCTCCACAAATAATAAGATATCGTCAGCGTAAAAGCTGATATGATGCCGCGTGTCGTTAATTGATATAGGGGAGATCAGAGAGGACTGCCGAATTGTCTGCGCGAGTGGCTCCAGTGAGAGGGCAAAAAGAAGAGGACTCAGGGGGCATCCCTGGCGGGAGCCCTTGCCTGTTTTAAATGGTGGAGAGCAGATCTTACCAGTTAGCACCATAGCGGTTGGATTGCAATAAAGCACTTTAACCAGCCCAATAAAAGTGGCACCCAAACCCATCCTCTCGAGCACGGCCCACAGATAGGGCCACTCTAGCCGATCGAATGCCTTCATGGCATCCAATGAGAGCACAGCAGCCGGGGACCTGATGTTCACAGCCCCATTAATGATATGTAGCAATCTTCTAACATTATCGGACGCTAGTCTGGAACTAATAAAACCGGTTTGGTCCCAGTGAACCAATCCCAAAATGTAGAGTAGAATTCAGGTGGTATCCCGTCAAAACCGGGTGACTTGCCTTTGCGCATGTCCCGAATTGCCACACTGACTTCCTCCATTGAGATAGGCTCGTCTAAGGAATCCGCTTCCGCCCTACTGAGCATTGGCAATTGTATTCCAGATAAGAACTTCTCACATTTAACCACCTCATGGACAACCTCAGAGGTATACAGCTCCGAATAGAAAGTGCTAAATGTTTTATTTATCTCCCTAGGTTCTGTGTGCACCACCCCTTCTTTTGACTTAACAGCCACAATGTCAGCAAAATGTTTATTTGATTTGAGACATAGTGCCAGCAGGTGGCTGGGCCTCGCACTATTGAAATAATAGTTTTGCCTTGTGCGCTTTATCAGAAATTCGGAGCGGTGCTTGAGGAGTGAATTAATCTCCCTTCTGATCACCTCTCTCTGAGCTGCTGTGCTCTCATTGAAGTTGTTTTGCAAAGAGGCATCCAGTGTTGCAAATTGAGCTTCCAGCTTATCCAGCCGAGCAGAACGCGCCTTCCTAACTGTAGATGAATAGAGTGTAACATTACTTCTGATGTAACCTTTAATGGCGTCCCAAACTATCCGCGGATTGTCCACTGAACCTGTATTAATATTAATAAATTCACATAGTCCGGTTTGCATTTGAGCCACAAATGATGTATCATGCAATAATGTGAAATTAAACCGCCATCTAGGGGCTCTCTCTGTTACAGCGTGCAACGCACCTGAACATAACACCGCCTTATGATCAGAAAATGCGACAGGAAGTAAGTCCACCTTTCCAATTTTGTGAAAAAGATCAATAGAGGCGAAAATGAAATCAATCCTTGAAAATGAAGAATGTCTCCCAGAAAAAAAAAGAATAATCTCTGACTGAAGGGTTCATTAAATGCAAAATATCAGCCAGACCTGTGTGATCAGCCCAGGCACGGAGCTCTGAAGAGGTCTGTGCTTGTTCCCTACTTTCAGCCACAGTAGAGCGGTCTACTCTATGGTCCCACACTGTGTTGAAATCAGCGCCCACTATGAGTTTGAAATCTGTCAGATCCAGTAGTGTTTTAGTCAGTAAACTATAAAACTCCTTGTCTAACATATTTGGTGCATATACAGAAACTAAGGCTATCATTTTGCCCTCAAAACGAATTTTTGCAAGGGATATCCTTCCAGTATCATCAGACCAGCAACCCAAAAAGTCAAATTTGAGTCTGTGTCTTGCAAGAACAGCTACCCCTTTAGATCTAGAAGCTGCAGCTGAGGAAGCCAGCATCCGAAAATGTTTATTAGCTAACCGATTGGCCTGTTGCCGTAGGAGATGTGTTTCCTGGATAAGTGCAAAGTCTATTGATTTTTTACGCAAAAATTCTAAAATACTGGTACGTTTATGAGGTATATTCGCCCCTCTCACATTGAAACTCAAAATATTAAGGTCTGTCATTACTATAATATGTACTACATGTAGAATAAAGATTACAAATAGGCCTGTACAGGATAAATGTAAATGAGAGCACAGAAAAAACAGAAAATAAAAAACACACGTCTATCTTGTTGGACCATCCCACCCCCCAATAAACACCCCCCAAAATTACATAACAAAAACCCATCATGGCACCCACAAAAGTCTAAGGTACCGTTGAAGCTACAGGAACAGTAGAGGAAATTCTACCAGCTTCACTAGTGATAAACAGTTCCAACTCCTAACTCAACCTCATTCAATGTGTTTCACCTCCAGAGAAGTGCTATAGGTTATCACCTGAACCCTGTGGTGAAAAATGGGTAACCACCGACCCCTTGTGGTCGGAAAAAAAAAGAGAGGAAAAAGAAATAGGAAAGCCTTGCAGCCTTGCAAACTCCTTCCCCTTCACTCAAAACAATAACGTTGAGGAGATGCAATAGGCTACAAAACGAAAAGATTACCATAAAAACACATCCCAAATAAATCAGTTAGCTTACCCTCCAAAAAAGGCAAAGACAGAGGAGCATTCAGACCAACAGCCCGTATAATAACCGAGTGGATAAATTTACATCAATTTACAGAGGGGCTCATCTGTCCGTAGACATAGGTACACAACAGTCACTTATCTCTGCAAAAGTTCCTGGCGTCCACCGGCGAGTCGAAGATTTTGCGCTGTCCATCCACCTCGATCCAAAGCCTGGCAGGGTGTCGGATGCCATAACGCACGCCCTGTTTCCCACGGAGAATCTCCTTTACGGGACCGAAAGCAGCTCGGCGTCTGGATGTTTCAGCGGAGAGGTCTGGATAGATGAATATATTCTTGCCGTTGAATGTTAGCTGGCCGGCTTCCCTGGAAAGCTGCATCACATGTTCTTTCTGCCGAAAAAAGTGAATCCTCGCCAGGAAAGGACGCGGTCTGCCACTGGCGGGGGGCTGCGGGCCGGTGTGGTGGGCTCTGTCTATCTCCGGGGGAGACGGAAACTCCTGCTCGAAGGTCTTTTGAAGAAAGGACTGAATGAATTTTGTCGGGTTTGAGCCTTCAGCCCCCTCTGGTAAGCCAACCACCCTGATATTATTTCTGCGGCTTCTGTCTTCAAAACTTATTAGTTTCTCGAGTAGTTCAGCGTTGCTCTTTTCCACGATGGCCACCCTCGCCTCCAGCGCCTTATCGGAGGTCTCGAGGGCGCTGATGCTCTCAGCATGCGCCGTCACTGTTGCTTGTAAAGTTAGGATGGCTGGACGAAGCTCCCTGCCAACATCCTCGATTTTCGCAGTTACTTTGTCCTCTAGTCCTTGTAGCATGGGCTGGAGGATATCGTTGAGAATTTATTTCAGTAACGGCTGCATTGTTTCCTTCATGGCTTGGTTTAGCATGCCACGAGTCAGGGGAGCGTCTTCGGACATGTTAGCAATACTAGCTGCGCTTTCCGATGGAGAAAATTTAGTGCCACTTCTGGTTGGCATGTAACAGTGGGTCCAAGACTTGTACTGCGTGTTCACCGAATGCTTAAATCAAAATAATGGAATAGTGCAGGCACTTTAAATGGACCAAAAATATCAAATTGGGTAACGCTTCACCAGAGGCTCGTTAACCACGTCTTACTTGGTCGCCATCTTGCCGGCAAATTGCAAAAACTTTAAATGTGTCCCCAAGTGGAGTCGCAAAAACCATCAAGCGCTACAACGAAACTGGCACACATGAGGACCGACCCAGGAAAGGAAGACCAAGAGTCACCTCTGCTTCTGAGGATTAGTTCATCCGAGTCACCAGCCTCAGAAATCGCAAGTTCACAGCAGCTCAGATCAGAGACCAGATGAATGCCACACAGAGTTCTAGCAGCAGACCCATCTCTAGAACAACTGTTAAGAGGAGACTGCGCGAATCAGGCCTTCATGGTCAAATAGCTGCTAGGAAACCACTGCTAAGGAGAGGCAACAAGCAGAAGAGATTTGTTTGGGCCAAGAAACACAAGGAATGGACATTAGACCAGGGGAATCTGTGCTTTGGTCTGATGAGTCCAAATTTCAGATCTTTGGTTCCAACCGCCGTGTCTTTGTGAGACGCAGAAAAGGTGAACGGATGGATTCCACATGCCTGGTTCCCACTGTGAAGCATGGAGGAGGAGGTGTGATGGTGTCGGGGTGTTTTGCTGGTGACACTGTTGGGGATTTATTCAAAATTGAAGGCACACTGAACCAGCATGGCTATCCTGCAGCGACATGCCATCCCATCCGGTTTGCGTTTAGTTGGACGATCATTTATTTTTCAACAGGACAATGACCCCAAACACACCTCCAGGCTGTGTAAGGGCTATTTGACCAAGAAGGAGAGTGATGGAGTGCTGCGGCAGATGACCTGGCCTCCACAGTCACCGGACCTGAACCTGAGATGGTTTGGGGTGAGTCGGACCCCAGAGTGAAGGCAAAGGGGCCAACAAGTGCTAAACACCTCTGGGAACTCCTTCAAGACTGTTGGAAAACCATTTCAGGTGACTACCTCTTGAAGCTCATCGAGAGAATACCAAGAGTGTGCAAAGCAGTAATCAGAGCAAAGGGTGGCTATTTTGAAGAAACTAGAATATAAAACATGTTTTCAGTTATTTCACCTTTTTTTGTTAAGTACATAACTCCACGTGTTCATTCATAGTTTTGATGCCTTCAGTGAGAATTTACAATGTAAATAGTCATGAAAATAAAGAAAACGCTTTGAATGAGAAGGTGTGTCCAAACTTTTGGCCTGTACTGTATATACATGAATGTTTATATATATAGATAGATAGATAAAATTTCTGGATAAAGGTCATTTTCTTAACTCGTACACAGCGCTTGTAAATTATTTTTCCGGTTCACATCTATTTTTAGGGCAAATGTGTGTGAAATACTCTCACTGTAGAGCTCTGTTAATGGTCTATTTTAACTTGTGATTTTATCATTATAATAATTATTTTATTTTATTGATCAATTGCCAGAAATTCATTTGAAATCCATTCAACCCCAAGGTCGAACCACTGACCTAATTGGTGTTAGTACCTCGTATCTCCCAATAGTCAGCTATAATTATTTGCGATATCTCAAATTAAGATTGTGGCCTTTGATTTACTAATGTAAATTTTGTTTTAGATGACTACATGTCAGCATGGCTTGGAATGAAAAAGTCTTTGGCCTGTGAAACATCTGAGTTGGACTCGTGTGATGAGGAGGAAGCGGTTGGTTGTGTTAAGCGAAAACCTAAACCAATGTAAGTGTGAATCAAGTTTATTTGTTGTGTTGAAATGGATGTAATGTGAATATACTGTAAAGTGTCTTGTTATCTGATGTTTTTTACAGCCACCATTATGATGATACAGATTATGAAAGTGACAGTGAGTCTGTGTCAAAGAAAAAGGCCAAATTCCACAAATGCTCAACACCATTACCACGCCCTCTTCAGTCATCAGCATCCTCGTTATCACCACGATGGTAAATATAACTAGTATTTGATGATTTATCATATAAAATTAGGATGTGTTCTGGTTTATCGAACCAAAACTTTGTCTATTTTATTTTAAAAGAAGAAAAAAAAAGATTTTTCACCAAGTAATTTCTAAATTGTTGAGCTGGTGTTTTTTATTTAAATTATTTTCTGTACTGATTAAGATGATGCTGTTATAGTAGTTGGGAAAATGTTCACCACACATACACACCAACAAATTACCATTTATTTTATGTTTATTGTTTAGCAATCCACCACCTCCACCGCTATCCTCCTTTGGTGTACCTCCACTACCACCTCCTCCAGAGTCATCTCCCTTTGCTGCACCTCCACAACCACCTCCTCCAGAGCCATCCTCCTTTGCTGCACCTCCTGCGCTTCCTCCTCAGCCATTCTATGACTGTGCATCTCCTGAACACACACTCACTGAACTGTCCTACTCGCCAAACCCTTGTCTGTCATCCTACCAGCCACCACCTCCACTGCCACCCTTTGAATTTCTTAGTTCGTCTCGATCCACTAATCGTGAGGAAACCACCTCAGAAGTCTGCAGGCCTACTCTTAGAGTGGGGCAGTCCGGGAGAGAGCCAGTTCCCCGCACACTTAAGTGTTGACTTAACCCCTCACCTCATGCAGTTTTGATGTCACAAAACTCTGGCGACATTTTTTTGCTAAAATTAATTTGTTTGCAGTCAACTAACAGTTTGTTAGCAGAGCTCTCCGGGGTTTTCCTGCATATTAATTGTGGTTAATGGTCTATTTTAAATCACCATATTTAATGGGCTGGTTGGGCTTGTGTTTTTATCATTTTAATAATTATTTTTATTGATTAATTACTAGAAATTTCAGGAGACCCCATTTGAATTCTATGTGACTCCACTTGGGGTCTTGACCCCAAGGTTGGGAACCCCTGCATTAACATGACTAATCACTTAAGCTCACACAATACTGAATCACAAGAATCATAGCACCAAAAACGGTACTGGCAATTTAAAAATTGAGAAACTCACATAACTTCAACAGTATTAAAAAAACTGCTTCTAAAATAAATTACCTACCCTACTTCAGTCAGCAATTTTTTTTGTCTATGATTCAAAATGACTTCAAATGTTGAGTTGTGTGGTCAGAATAAATGAACCTGTCCTTTAACAGTGTGCAGTATTTTCTGCATTATCTTCTGTTTTTATTTTGCTTTGTTGATGCCTGATGACATCTCTTTTTCTCTGGGTTCATTGAATGAGGTTGACTGTTTCAAGGACTGGCTCAAGGACCCTGCAAATGCCATAAAGAAGAAGCAAATGGTATTTATCATGCTGCATGTTAGTCTCCATCTTTTACTCTCTGACTCTCTCATCCCTCTCAATTTTCTTTGCAATTCTTTTCTTCTTGCTAATTCAGTCCCTCATTTTCACAGGTGGTGCTGGCCTCTATTGGAGGATGTGACATGAAACATCTCACATGGAATATCTTGGCACACATATTTTCAGACAGTGTTGCCAAGAAGATAAATTGGAAAGGAGTAAACAACAAAAAGAAGTTCAGTGACAAAGCAACCAAGGCACTACTTGCATGTAAGTATCAATTACACACAGCTCCTCATAATTTCATCAACAATTCCCATTGCCATGATTAGGAGTAAAAACACAGCTTATAGCCTGGTGCTTTTAGTGGCACACTAAACATGAGGCTTCAGAAATAAATTAATTCAGCTGTTATCTGCATTTTCCTTAAGACCTCTGCATGATTTCAAATGGGCTGTTTTTCTTGGCCATTTTTTGTATGTTATAAAAGCTGTCATGGTAGCACTGGTGGAATGTAATGAAGTACATTTACTCAAGTAACTGTTCATAAGTACACATTTGAGGGACTTGTATTTTACTTGAGTATTGCCATTTTATCCAACTTTTCCTCTTCTACTCCACTACATTTGTCTGAGAGCTTTACTTTTCAATATTACATCTCCATTTCCAAGTGAGGCTCTCAGGATGGTCTGTATTTAGTAAAGCTGCAGTCAGTTCAAATGATATGTATGATATTTTGTAATTCAACCTTTATATTGCAGAATGTATGGGGAAATAACAAAATTGAATTTGATAATTCTCAAAATTCTTGCCTTTCTAACTAAACATTCAATACTTAAGAACCTACATTATAAACATTTGATACTTTTGTAAAGTAAATATATCAGATAATTTTACACAAGTAATACTTTTACTCATGTGGTTTTGATGGTGGACTGAATTGTCAGAAGTCAAAATATTGGGTCCATGCTCCTGAGACCATAACATTTATTTTTTACTGTTTGTTTTGTGTGTATTTTTTTGTTTTGTATGTACTGTAGGGACTGTGTGCAAGAGTCATGTGGCAGAGAAGGCAACTGACACTGAAATTAACAAGCATGCCATCAGATGGTTTAATTTCGCCTCAGACCGTGGAGGTGGCCGGAGAGAACGGTCATTACCGGTAGTACAAGGATGTACAAGCATCTAATGTTGGTATCAAAGAGGGGCTGTGTTGTTTGTAATGTAAGGTCTGAAATTTATTTTATTTTTAACAGTAAACTGCAGATAATAAGAAAGGTCCGAATCTGAGGGGGTGTGTTGTGTTTTTAATGTAATGTTCAGTGTTGCTCTGTTACATTCTGTTTACATTCCTGTGGATTACCTACATTTCGCTGCATGGGTTCGGTGTGTTTGCGAGTGCACATTAACAGCAGGCATCGGCTCAGCGCATCTGCCATATTGACTCTGATTCTGCAAGGTAATGTCATAATGAGGTTATACACATTTTGTTAAAAAAAATAACTTTACATTAAATACACTCAAGTTTTGGACAGATTTAGATTTGTTTACACCCTGTTGCTTACTTAGTATTTGTTTCTGTTGCAAAAGATATGATTAACTTGCTAAGCCCAAATTTCAGAGTATTGTTTGAATTATCTCATCACAAGGAGTCTTTGAAAAAGAAAAATGTTCAAAAATAAATTATTTTGAAGACAATGAATTGTGTGTGGATTTCGTATTTAGCCCAGATGTAAAATAAGAATAACGGATCTGTGCCTGATCCAAACCACAAATCACAGCACGGATCATGGATCTGTGGCAGATCCAAACCACATATCATAGCTTTATTAACTGTACTGGGCCGCGACCAGCCGAAATCTGTTCCAGATCCATAATCCAAATCTGTGCCGGTATTGGGCTGTTGTGAATAAAGACACCGGTGCGGACACATTTAGTAGATCTGTACCAAATCGTGTCCAATATCCGGCCCTGATCCAGCACAGTTACATTTTACTATATGGGGTTCTTTCTGGACATCAAAAAGCCACTTCATGAGCTGTAGGCACAGTAACTTCAATCTGATGCGAATGACAGGAGATGTAATCCAGTTTAAAAATGTTTATTGAAAAAATAAAGTTCAAATTACAGTCTGTCACACAGTAGAAAAACTATGTGCTCCCGTGCCTGCCGCAGCTCTAAGGTTCACTCAACTGCGCACATGACTCACTAAATTAAAGATACTACAGGCAAGTTTTGTGAGAGGGAGCATATGTGATATCCAACCAACATGAGTTGTTTTTAACCTTTTAACATTATTTCTCTCTTATATACATTAAATGACATGAAATTATTAATTATGCATCATATTTAAACTAACTTAAATTCTCAAGTTGTGGCTCTTACATATCCAGCCCCTAATTGTTAAGCAGGAAGATTAAGCCATTACCAACTACTAAGAGCCATCAAACTAAAGCACTTAAAAATTAACTCAAATAATAAGAGTTATAAGTCATCAATAAACTGCAATTAACTATTTGTAACTCCTATTTATGAGTCCCTTTATGTTGTTCATTATGTAGTCTTCATTTTCACACTGCTTCTTGTAGCAGACACGTTTATTTATAGGTCTCTCCAGGATGCTGTTTTTGGTCTGCAGCTTCACTCGGCGTACTGGTCCACTGGAGTCAGGTAAGGTTTGGATTATTCTCCCCATTATCCATGTATTTCGTGGGGAAAAACTGTCGACTACAAGCACCACATCTCCAGACTTGAAGTTTCTTTGCAGTCATGACCATTTCTGGCGCTCTTGTAGGAGGGGCAAGTATTCTCGAGTCCAGAATTCTCTGGTCCAGGATAAATCCGCCAGATACTGTACTTGCCTCCAGCGTCTCCTAGCACACTGATCATCTTTACTGAACGTTCCCGGTGGCATATTGGGTTGTACTTTCATCAGCAGCAAATGGTTAGGTGTTAGCTCAATATCACGTGGATCATCTGAAGGGCTTGTGATCGGTCTGTCATTGACTATGCTTTCAACCTCACACATGAGCATTTGAAGACTGTCATCTGAGAGGGTCTGGTTTTTCACTAGGACACTAAGTATCCTCTGTACAGTGCGGATTTGACGCTCCCAAACTCCTCCCTGATGTGAAGCGGATAGGCTGTTGAAAATCCATTTTATGCCCTTCTTCTGCATAGCCTTTTCAACGTGTGATAGGTTCAGGTTTTCGATGGCTTCTTGCAACAACTTTTTCGCACCGACAAAATTTGTGCCGTTATCAGAGTGCATGACGGTGATCTGTCCTCTTCTGCTTATGAAATGGCGCAGGGCATTGATGCAGGAACTAGTATCGAGACTGTCTGCTACCTCTATGTGTACTGCCCTGATAGTGAGATAGGTAAATAGTACCCCATACCTACATTCGTGAAAGGCGGTTTCTGGTAGGAGACGATCTTCTAGCATATTTGCCATTTTCTGTTGACCAACTCTGCCTAGCAGTCTTCTGCAGAATGTGCGTTCAGATATAAGCTTTCTGATGGCCGAGTTTGCCTGAGGAAACCAAAATCTTTGTCTTAATTGTGACAACATGAAGTTGCGCCCGCAGTGACCAACCTTTTCGTGAACATCAAGAAAGATGAGAGAAGCAGCTCTGGAGTGTTTTGAAAGGATTGCTGAATGTTTTGCATCCTTTGGCAAGGCGGATCTGTCCAGCCGTCCTCCTCATTTTGCAGATCTTAAGTTGCATTATCTGGTCTCTGTGGCCATTCACTTGTTGGCTGCAAGAGAAACTGTAGTCTGTTTATCCATGTTTCACCTTGCATCAAGCTCTTGGCTTTCATGCCTCTAGTGGCCTGATACACAGGATTGTCTGATGTTCTGACATACCTCCATTGTTCTGACTTGGTAGCCTCTCGTATGAGGGTAATCCTGTTTGCCAAAAAAGTTTTGAAGTGAGCAGTCTCACTGTCGATGTATCTAAGAACAGTCGTACTGTCAGTCCAGAATATAGACAGCTGAAGTGGGACTTGCATTTCTTCCTGCAGCATCTTGTCAACCTTCACTGCGACAACTGCTGCAGTTAACTTGAGTCTAGGAATAGTGACCTGTTTCAGTGGGGCCACTCTAGACCTGCCCATCACAAAGGAACAATGGGTTCTTCCTTGCTCATCCACCAACACGAGATATGATGCTGTGCCATAGGCGTTCTTGCTCGCATCAGAGAAGTGATGCAAATGTGCCTCCACTATGTGTCCAAATCCCACAGGCTTAACCCTTTTGGCCCTAGGCCTTTTTCGGGGTATTTTTACTGCCTTTACTTTAAAGCTCATATCTCAGTCATTGTAAAGGCTACATACCCATGCTATATCTTGTTTTTTTTTTCAGGACAATCTGGGCTATCCAGAATCATTACATGTCCTTCTATGCGCCTGTATTTTATATTAATTTTTATATCAATGAAAAAAAAAATCTGTGTTACTAAATTCTTACATTTTTACATCTATCTCACCATAGCAAGTTGGAAGTAGACATATTCTGCCATAAATGAAGAAGGGAGACTCTCTGGAATCTGGCAATATAAGAACCATGATAGTGGGACATTCTGTCACTTCACAGTTGTCCAAAACATGTGGTTTGTGCCAGGCGGACAAAATTGCCAGTATTTTTTTCATTATTGCAAGAAAGGTCCACATACAGCAATTTAGGGGGGTGGGGGGTCCAAGGAAAATACTTGCTCCGGGGCCCAGCACAACTATGCTACGCCACTGGCTTCAATCATTGGAGCAAAAGGCAAATTGCAGAAATACTTTGTCATACAAAGTTTGATGGAGTGTCGACCATATTTGGACGATGTGGAAATATTTGCATCTTGAAAGCTGGACTACAAACGTGGATAGACAGGGAGAAACACACGCAAGCCTAAGACGTGGTAAGATACGATATTCTCCACTATATGAAGTGACTGATAACAAGATCTGTATAACGGATTGTAAAGAAATTTGTCATGTTTTTATTTTGTAGACAATTGATCTGTAAATATAGCGTGATGGGTGAAAGCACAATGATGTGTTTGGTATCATCGGAAAGCTCCGGTCCTGCGCTTTCGTGTGGCATTTCTGTGCGACCACGCATTCGTGAGTAATCCATGCAAGAGTGATGCCTGTGCACAGCTGTATGAAAGCTTTGTTATACATGATTTTAGTGTAACTTTAGAATGTTTTTTCCTTGTGAAAACATTGCACTACTGACAAGTGCTTGGTCTTTTCGGAAAGCTGCGGTTCCGCTGTTTCACTGTTTTATGACGAACGGTTGTGGAGAAAATCCATAGAAAAGAACAGGTGTGAATTTGGACACACTTTGCGTCACTCGGGCCCAAAGGGTTAACACACCTCCTGATGCTGAAGTCTGAGAGGTGAGCTAGATTTTCCAGCCATTTACACCATTGATCAGCTTGCTTGCCACTGACTTCTTCGTCCCATCCTCGCTTTTCCTTGTACAGGTCCCACAAAAGAAGTTTGGCAGGAAGTACAACTGGCGCCAGGAAGCCAAGAGCATCGTACAGATGCAGCCACTTCAAATTTCCCAGGCCATCCGACTGCCAGCCGACTGCCAGCCGGAAGCCAGCCAGTTCCCAGCCAATTCCCAGCCAAATACCATTTCCCCCCACCTTTCTGGGGGTGTGCCTGAATTCCACTGTAACACGCCCATTTATTCAATTACAAGGTGTCACCATTAGATGGCGCTTCCCACACAGAAACACAAAAACTAAAGATTAAGAGGTGCTCATACAGTACTTTCCCTGGTGGTATTTCCTTTCTATGCTACATTACTAATCTACTCTACTCAACTCTCTCAGATGCAAATATTACACTTGTGTTGCACTATTTTTTATTTTAAAGATTTATTTTGGCCTATAAGGTACAGTACTTTTGTACAATAATGTAAATTTGTTGCTATGTTATATTATTATAGGTTACAATAAGCCACCCAGCAGTATTTAAGTTATTAAAATGACCAGCTTTATTTGCTGCAGCATCGCTGTTATAAACACATTAGTTATTAAGGAAAACATAAAATTTTGTTACAATTGGCCCTGGTCTCCCCTATCTGAAAATTCTTAGGTAGTCACTCAGAATAATGAGAAATGTTCTGAAAATAACATGGGGAATTATTAACTCATTTTGAAAAAGTTGCTCAGTAAGAGACTCATTCAGTGTGATGATGTGTGCAACAGTGGGGGGTGGAAAGCTGCTCAGAACCCTCATTCACACATTCTGTAAGATCAAAAAGGTCCCTGGTAATGCTAATGACATGTGGAGGCTACCTCCACAAGACCACTTTATTTCACGTGCGCTCCCTTTGAGTTAGTGAGTTGCAGGAAACTTTATCAACTTTTTGTAAGCTGCCTGTGACAAATTCATAATTAATATTAAGAATTTACAAATATGGTAAACATGACGTCATCGGGAAGGAAATCCCTCAGCACACCTTTACGGGCTTCAAATGAAGCGGAGAAATGAGAGGATGCATGTTTTTATACATTGTATTCAAGCAGGATCAAAAATAGTGATTTGAATGGGTTTCAATCCGAATATTTGTTCATAGGGTCTTTAACGTGGGTATCCCCCTTCACCTTGTTTACAACAGGCTACAAATTAAAAAAAACATGAGAAAATTACAGCACTCCGAACTGCACCACCTGTATGTGTATCAATATATATGAAGAACTGTAAAATGTCACTACTGTGAGGTAGTTCAGACATCGACAGTGACGATTTGTTGTTAAATGTTTGCAACAAACATGGGGGCTGGGAATCCTATTCAGATGATCGCTGCCCATTCAGAGGGAACGAGAAGGTTGATGCTAATATGTTTGAGAGGAGGAGTCATTTTGTAAAACAGCTGAATGGGCGACACTCTACATGAACGCCATAGATTGTTTAGAAACGGCCACTGCTTACACAAGACATCTTGTTCAGTTTATCTTTGAGTGATCGGTGACTTTATTGATTTTTGAGAAACACCGCGGCACTCGCAGCAGCAGCAGCCTGTGAACCGAATGGAATGAATCTGTCTCAGCTTGATATCATGACTTTGCAAGCACCAAATGACTTGCTTTAACGAATTCCGTTAGATTATAATATAAAGAATTGTGAAATATCATTTCCATGAATCTGTTTAGACAGACAGCGGCAGATCGCTGAGGTGAAGCCGTGCTGTGTCAAGGACCAAAACTGCCATAATAATAAATAAATTAATTAATTAATTAATGAACACGATAATAAAAAATACAAAAATAAATAAATTAATTAATGAACATGATAATAAACAAATAAATAAATAAATGCCTCAATAAATACATAAAATAATGAAATAATATGTAGAGAAATGTAGAAATAAAAGTCTCAATTATCAAATAAATGTGATAAATAAATAAGTAAATAAATAAACGAACACGATAATAAATAAATAAATGCCTCAATAAATAAAATTTAAAAATTATCTATTTGACAAAAGTTTTATTTTTGCATTAATTTATTTTCATATTATTTTTTTTTCCAAATTCATTCATTTATTTTTACATTTATTTATTTATTTCCCTATTAATTAATTTCCCTATTTATTCATTTCCGGATTTGTTTATTGCTGCTTTTATTCATTCCTGTATTTCCTCGCTTGTATGCAAATTAGGGGGCGCGGCTTGACTATTCAGGCATTAGCAATCAAACCCACACAATACTGTGGTGCCGGTTAAGTGAGACAGCACTTCTTCATTTGTTTTGCTGTCTTACATCGGGAACGGGAAGATGGCTGCAAGGCGGTCGGTGTCCGAGCTCCTGCGAGAGGCGGCTGATCGTCTCGATGAAATTGAACGACGTAAGTTTGAGTCAGAGACGGAAAATAATCAAAAGAACATTGCTGCCATCTGCCTAAACTAATTTGAACTCTTGTAATTTTTACAGCAAATTCAGAGCGACAAGTTGCATTGGAGACGGGGCAAAGAAGCACGGGTAAGTGAATTTTGAATATATATATATATATGTATATATATATATATATATATATATACATATAGAGAGAGAGAGAGAGCATATAAAGCATGACAAAACATTTGGCTTGCATTACTCTGAGTAGAATGAAATTGGCTTCACTAGGGAATCTTTTAATTTTTTTCCTAGATGATTTTAGACAAGATTGTGTGGCCAAGGGAAAAGGATATAGATGAAGATGTCTGCACCCTTCAAGAACAGTGCAGGGCTGTGGAGTTTCTCCGCCACTTCATTGAAACAAGTAAGAGTATTTTCAGGTTTATTGCATACAGTATACCCCTTTTTTTCTAAAATTGATTTGAGCCTTTCATTATTATTTACAACGGACTCAAATTGTTCTAGTTATCATTTTTTCTAGGTACTTCAGAGGTGCTTAAACTTTTGCTGGACTGGGTGGGATGTGGCTCCTCAGTGCCTGGAGGTCGAAATTGTGGAGACCACACTGCCACAATCATCCACCTGCTTTTTTGCATTAAAGCTCCCCAAAGACACAGACACTTATCAAGTCTTTAGAAGCAATTTGATGGCAAGCATCTCATCTTCATATGCTGGCTTTGGTCAGTATTAGGGGGAAAAAAAGTAAAGTTGTAGTTGACCCACAAGAGCCTCCCCATCACATTGATCAAAAGAAATTGCATAGTAGAAATTAATTGTTTGTTGATCAGGAGGTCACTTGGTGTTTTTTTGTTGTTGTTCTGTTGTTGTGTTGGAGTTTGAAGTTTATCTCCAAGGTTTAATGTTGTTATGTTTTCATTAATGTTGTTTTAAGCTACAGTAAACCAAACATTTCCTACTGCTGCAGCTTCACAAAAAACATTAAACTCCAAAACATGGTTACCTTCTTTTGAATTTTTATTTTGAAGTAGTCACAGGAAATACCATGTGCTTCTCAGCAAGCATAGCATTTAGAGATATTCACCAAAAATACATTTACAAAACAATGGTCATTTTTAGACTGAAGATCAGATTGAAATATTACTGGGAGTAATTGACCAGCCACAGTGAGCTGTTAGATGAAGAACGGTAAGCAACAGGCTGTACACCGCAACTGTGCAGGATAAAATCAGATCACACTTACCCACACAATGCTATAAAACTGCCTGACTTATGTGACCTGTAGTACTAAACTGCATTTGCTGCTACCACCAGTTACTACAGGTGTTGCCACATCAACCAGAACTGAAATGTCACAGACTGCCACTTTAAACAAGTCCAGTTATTTGACTTATGATGGTAACTGTCTCACTGTAGACATTCAGCACATTAGAAAAGGGGCCCCTGGGATCGGGCAGCTGCTGAATTTCTTCAGGAGTCAAGGCCCGTTGCAGCTGCACCTCAGGGACTGTGACACCTTCATGGTGATGACCATATGGACCCTCCCAGTCAACTCCAGAGTCCGTGTCTGCCTGAAGTGTAAAAGTAACATTAAAAATGAAAATCTCACCTAAAGCTGTAGTCACACGAAATACTATCAAGAGTAATGTAAACACTAGTTTACAGCACTAGTTTCCACACAAAAGTTGTTTATATGTACATACATGGATTTAGAAATTACATATATATTTCACAGGCCTAAATCTTGGGACCTAAACATACAAACTTTGCACACAATCTGCAGCCACTTTCTTAGATTCTATCTATTCTGACATCATGAAAACTTTTGTCACGTTACAGATTACGGATGATGACATTCACTTACTTTGAACCCTTATGCCTCGAGCCCGAAGATGTCCTAGCATCATCTTGTACCCAGTATTTGGATGATGACTAAGGATCTCCGTGACCATCGCATCCAACTCTGCGTTGCCCGAGGCGTTATTTAAGTCAGACACCCTTAAACACAAAATTTCATGGTGAACAGGCAGAAAGCTTGCTTTCGTAGTAAAGAATTGTAACAACTGCTAAACCATAAGAGTATGTTTAACTATAAGCCACTGTCAGTGTTTGGAGCTGTACTTTGCTCCTGAAGCAAACTCACCTCACGCCATGCTCTGCCATTCGACGGTGGATCGTTCTCTCGCTAACACCAAGCAGACGGGCTATTTCGCGGACAGTCAGACCTGCTAACAAGTATGTCTCCACAGCTTGCACGGATAGCTCCTGGGATGGCCGACCAACTGCTCCACTGACACCGGACCTTGCGAGGTCAATATTCAGTTGCTGGACCACTTCACTCAAGTTCCCGTATACTAGAGGGTCAATCTCAAAGTCTGCATTTTCAGATAGATGTATGAGATGGCCTAATAGTGCCTCCACCCGGAACAGCATGTAATCCGGGGAAACATTTTCACTCATACTCGCTAACACCCTGAGGTCTCTCGCAACTGTTCGCCAGTCTACCGCCATTGAAAGTCGTGTAGTTTGTTTACAAGTGTCGAGATTTCCGGAAGGCTGCCGGAAGGCATTCACCAGTAGTGGGCAGCAAGACAAGTGCAATCAATCTGTGAACTCTCATATAGATTAACCAATGGTTATGTGAACACCATCAAGCCGCGCCCCCTCATTTGCATACAGGCGAGGAAATACAGGAATGAATAAAAGCAGCAATAAATAAATGCGGAAATGAATAAAAAGGGAAATGAATTAATAGGGAAATAAATAAATAAATGCAAAAATAAATGAATGAATTTGGAAAAAAATAATATGAAAATAAATAAATTAATTAAGTAATAATAAATTGATGCCTTCAGTGAGAATCTACAATGTAAATGGTCATGAAAATAAAGAAAACGCATTGAATGAGAAGGTGTGTCCAAACTTTTGGCCTGTACTGTATATATATATATATATATATTACTATATGACATTATTGTCATTACCACTGCAGATAAACTCAGCCGCTAAGACTAATGATTCAAATGCAGTATTGTTCTCGCTGTACTATCGCTCGGTTCCCAGCCATATCACTTAATTTTCGTGCAGTTCTTCTGAATAACAAAACGCTGCTGCACAGGGCCGGTTGTAGGCAGGCATATATGAGAGGGCAGTCAGAAATGTGAGGGGGGCATCATATGTACACATCATGTTCCAGCACTTTTTTTCCCTTGTGCTTATAGTAACAGTGTTTTCTTCATTGAATTGGGTTGTTAGCTATGTGTTCAACCCCAACCTAGAGAGGTGGATTGCACTTAGTCAGGCCTCTACCTTCAGACCTGTCCAACTTGGGTGTCCCACCTGAAGACTAAGCTCCTGCTGGTATAGCTCTTAATGTCACTGAGGCACGCAAACCCCTTGACCACAATAAGGTGGCAATCCCTCAAGGGGGGAAACTGAAAAATAAAAATAAAATAAAATAAAATATCCTTCATCCAGATTTTATCAACCAACAACATAACATATATCTTAACTGGATGGCTTAATTCTCAAATAAATTTTAACCTAAAGTAAGACTTCACACACTATAATCAATATTTACTTATTTAAATAAAACAAAGCAATGCAGAACTACAGCCTGGGGTGGGGCTTTACCATACCTGTCAAGTTTTGGATTTGAAAATAAGGGAAATTTTCCGGCGCTCGCTGCAAGCCGTCCCACCACCCTAACCAAGCTCCAGTATCCCTTACATTTTAAGACAGGTGTACAAGATATCTAAAAACAACTTGTCAACTGCTTACTAACTACAGTTAGGTGATCAGAATCTGATAGGCCAACCTTTGTTGACATTGAAATGCTGTGAACATTCCTACATTATAATACAGCCTAAATGAAAACACAAAGGGTATATGAAGCACATTTATTTATTGTTTATAAAACGGGTGCTTCCCATCCTTAAATGTGATTGGCTGAGCCGCGTTCCATGCCGTTGTAAAATCAGTGTAACCCACTGGTAGACCGCAGCGTCTGTGTTGCTTGGCAACCATTCTGTCCACTCGATCTTGCTTGGTGGAAGAATGAATAGTTCTCAGTTTTATTGTTGCATTATTACCAATAAATTGTTGATTTTTTTTCGTGTGTTTATTTTATGGGCTATATGCAGGGTAACCATTTTATAAAAGCAATAAGCCCCAAGAAGCCGGCGGAGGGGCAGTGAACGCCCCTCAGCCATTGTAAAATCACTGTAACCCATGGCTTCTCGGGGCTTATTGCTTAAACATATTTTCAGTTCATAATGTGCCCCATCCTGCTCCTGTTTAGGCAAGTAAATTCGCTGTCCCATTTTCGAGATATTTACAGGACTTCTTTGTTTTTTTTGGCAGAAATGCCTTCTCCTTCGTCATATCCATCAATCTCTCTCTTTTGTTGTTCCGGATTTGTTCCTGCTGTCGGCACTAACCTCGCGACAACTGCCACCCAGGCTACTACAGGTTCTCGCGAGGTTAGTGACAGTTCAGTTTGGAGAGGCAGAGGAATGTTGTTTTTTTTTTTATTATAATACGGGAGATTTACGGGAGAATACTAATACGGGAGGACGGCGGGAAAGAGGGGTAAAATACGGTAGTTTCCCGGCCAAAACGGGAGACTTGACAGCTATGGGCTTTACGTAGGGGTCTGTCAAACACCGGTCATTTGTCTTCAGTCACATGCAGTGGACGTGGACTTATATCTGTGCTTGTTGTGACTGAGAAAACGCAGCTGCTTCTTCAAAGTCTTATCGCTCCGTGGCCGCGCTGAAACCTGACACCACACTGTCCGGCTACGTCTTGGCTCATTTGCATACTAACAGTGATTGGATGTTTACTGAGGGCTGAGGGGAGGTGTGTGTGTGCTGACCAGCGGAGGGACAGAGAGATAAGAGGAAACTGACACTATATCGTCTTCGTGTCCACTTTTCGGCGGATTTTTCCGCTACTGCAGATAATTTTGTCAACTTGTAATGTATTAATTTTGTGAGGATATTATAAAATGTGCTTTCTCAACTTCTAAAATTTTGATTTGAGGGGGCAAGACATTTATTTGCCCCCTCTTGCCCCTGCGTAGAGCCGGCCTCGCTGCTGCATATTATTTATGACCTGTGATATGGTAGCCTGATAATCATTAAATATGGTCTGTGTGGGAAGTAAACCGCTTCAGCTTCCACACTCACTGCTCCTCCTGGTGGATAGACAGACCATTGCAACTGGTTTCTACAAATTAAACTTAGGGGCGTTACAGGCCGGCCTAGTATTCTCTACGTCATCTACGAGCCCCGCCAGGTTAGGGCAAGGACCTGTCACGGATCGGTCACCACTCCACCACGGACCAGACAGAAATTTGAAGTGGCTGCAACTCTCACTTGGTAGACTTGGTAGAACATTGATCCAATGTCTGCCATCATTGCTATTGAGTCTTCGCAGAACCTCACCAAAACACCAATGAGAGTATTGGTGAGGTCAGGTCCCTGAAGTAACTGACCATTGAGTGACACATCCTGAAATGTAGCTGTGCAGTCAAAGGCCACACAGATTTTCTTCTTCTTCGGGTGGTACACCCCATGGTGTGGGATGTTACCAGACCCTGTTGTCATTGCGGTCAAGCTGTTCTGTGGGGATTTCAAGGCGTAGCCTTTGTCAAGTATGCTGATTGTAGCAGTATGATATGCTGCTGTGGCTGAATGCAGGTAAGTCTGCTGCTCTGCACTTTACCTGGTGCATTAGCCAATCAGTGCAGAGGGCGAGGGTATAAAAGGAGGTTGTGTCCCTCCTTCACTCTCTCACTTCCTGGCTCGAAGGCCCTCCCGCTTCCTGGCCTTTCGCTTCCTCCGTTGCTCTCAATGTGGGTAGGTACACGGCTGCATTGTCCGCAGGTTGTTTTAGCACTCATTAGCCTCTGTATGAAATGGTTCAACTTTGTGTTTTTAGTGGTCCGTTGTGGTTAACGGGACGGTGGCGATCTTCTTTGTTCGCCATAGGCACTAGAAGAACAAGGTACAGACACCTTCGTGTTTATGTTCAGCTCCAGCTGTGGCCTATTAGCTCAGGTGCTAAACACCTCACCTGTCCTGTTGTGTGACTATCAGAACCAAAATTAGTCTCTGAGAGGAAAAAGCATGGCTCTGTCTGACACGCTGAGTCCAAGGATGAAACATGAAGCCATTACTGCAGTTTGAGGGTGTTTATTTTACCCTTTCAATAAAAACATACACTTTATGCAGATGGATTTGCAGGACTATAAATGGACTAGGCTATGATGTAAAAATAACCTATGCGGTCAACAGAAGCATTGGCACCCTACCTCACCCTCTCTCTGTACCTGACAAAAGGATTCACAGGCAGGTGCAGGTGCTATTCATCTGGCAGTCATTCAGCCCCACACACACACACTCCGCCCACACACACACACCTGTGCAGCCACACCCACTACCCCAGGTGACAAGTGAGAAAACAAATCCCTGCCTTTACATTCCGGCCCCTAATTATTATAACATAATAATTACTGAACAATGGTGGCAGCACGGAAAAATTCGATGCAAATACATCAAAGTTGAACATTAGATTTTTTCTTTTTCACAGATATAAGAATAGTTCATTTTCAATGTCCTTGAACGTGCAGGTTCTTCACTTGTCTTCAAGTGTCTCTAGGCCAGAGGTTCCAGAACTTTCAGAGCCTAGACAGAGTATGGTCTGTGTCACAAGTCATATTCAAAGTCAACTCATGTCAAACAAGTCATGTCAACAAGTAATCCCATCAGGTGTCCTTGGCTTCCTGAAGCAGACACATCTTGGTGACAGGCCTGTCCAGACAGCTTGTCCTGGTCTTGATCTTGGCTTGTCGAACGAGTCCTCTTTTATCTTGTACAACTTTGACAACTCTCCCCATAATCCAAGAGTTGCGGGGTGCAGAGTCATCCACAACAAGCACAGTGTCTCCTGGAACAAAGTTGCGCTTGATCTTGTTTCATTTTTGGCGCTCCTGAAGCTGCGGTAGGTATTCCTTTGTCCATCTTTTCCAGAACAGGTTGGACATATACTGGATTTGTTTCCATCTACGCACAGCATACAAGTCGTCCTTTTGGAAAGCACCAGGTGGAAAAAATGGCTGACCCTTGAGGAGGAGAAGATGGTTGGGAGTCAGAGCCTCTAGGTCATTAGGATCTGTGGATGCTTTTGTTATGGGTCTGCTATTGAGAATAGCTTCGATTTCACACAGCACAGTGTGGAGGCCGTCTTCATCCAGAGTTTGTACTCTCAAAGTGGAGTTGAGGACTTTCCTGATTGAACGAATTAATCTCTCCCAGGCTCCCCCATGATGGGAACCACCTGGAGGATTAAACTTCCACTTTATTCCTTTCTGTAGGAGTTCATCATGGATCTGTGTCTGATTCCACTGTTCCATCTTTTCAACTCTCTATCAGTGCCAACAAAGTTGGTTCCGTTGTCTGAGCAGAGTTCCTTGACTTGGCCTCGCCTTGCTATGAAGCGACGTAGGGTGTTGATGAAGGAATCAGTCTCCAATGATGCAGCTACTTCGATATGCACAGCTCTTAGAGCTAAACAGGTGAATATCACTCCATATCTTTTCACTTTTGATCTTCCACGTTTCACTTCAAATGGACCAAAGCAATCAACCCCCACTGAAGTGAATGGTGGTTCATCTGGAGAAATCCTGTTAAGTGGCAAATCTGCCATCTGTTGGCTGGCTGGCACTGCCAGAACCCGTTGGCAGACAACACATTTGGCCAAGATTTTCCATATAGCACACTGGCCCCAGTAATCCAGTATTTCTGACATAGCCTTGCCAACATGTGGGTTCTTCCACCGTGGCCGACTTCTGTGTGTACTTGTCTTAGAATGAGATCAGAAACATGTAGGTCTTTGGCCAATATGACCGGATGCTTTGATTCTTCAGGCATTGCTGCCCTACTGAACCTCCCACCGACTCTCAAGATGCCATTATCAAGTACTGGGTGAAGTTTGTATATGTGGCTTGTCTGTTTCACGGTCTGATTCTTTAGGAGACTGGAAAACTCCTCTGGGAATCTTTTCCTTTGGCAAGATCCAATTATCTCTAACTCTGCCTCTATTACCTCTTCCACAGTGAGAGAAACATGGAAAGAGTCCTTGACACTCTGCAGCTCCTTGCTCAGAACTTATCTTTATCTCACTTATCTTTGAGTGTGACAGCAGCGCCTTGACCTCCTTCCTCTTCTTCCAGAGACTCAAGAGTCTATTTTTGAATCTTAAGACCCAACCCATCACTCTTTTCAGACGGATCCAAGATGAGGTGCGGTCAATCAATTGAGACACTGAGTCAGCTCCCTCTTTGGCTGAGACAGCATTAGCAACAATGCTCATTTTGACCTCAGGATCATCTTGCTCTGATGGTTCTTCTGAGCAGTCTGGGTTTGTAGGCCACTGCTCCTCTGATAGTAGCAGAAACTGTGGGCCACACATCCACTGTTCATCCTTGAAGAACGACTTCACTCCAAGTCCCCTGGAAGCAAGATCTGCTGGATTGGACAAGGTGCTCACATATCTCCACTGAGCTGCATGAGACGCTTTAAGGATCTCTGAGACCCTGTTAGCCGCAAATGCTCTAAATCTGGAGGTCTCATTCTTGATGTACTTTAGCACTGAGGTGCTGTCAGTCCAAAAGACAGAGTCAAGCAATGGCATCTGCAGCTCCCTTCTCCACAATGTGTCCATATGTGCTGCGACTACTGCTGCTGTTTTCTCCAGTCTGGGAATGGTAATTGGTTTTAAGGGAACCACCGTAGACTTTCCCATGACAAGGGTGCTACATGGCCTTCCATTGATTGCACGCAGCATTGCACTCCCAGAACTCTCTCGACAGGGAGTGTCATGGTCCAGATCCATCTCTTGTACATCCACTGCCCTCTGCTCTTCCGGAGTTGCAGCCAACACATTCCGACTGTTACTTATCAATTTCTTTAGCTGAAAGCCACCTCTGGCACAAATGGCTCGAAGATTGTGATAGAGAGCAACAGCCTTGGACTCAGAGGGCACAGAGACAAGACAGTCATCTACATAAAAGCTGTGCATGATGGTGTCCACCACCTGCTGACTGTAGGAGTTGCTGTTATCCTCTGCACACTTTCGCAGAGCAAAATTCGTACAGCTTGGAGATGAGGTTACCCCAAAGAGATGCACACACATCCTGTACTCCTCCACAGGATGAGAGAAATCCCCACCTGGCCACCAGAGAAACCTCAGCAAGTTACAGTCCTCAGCTGGCACACGCACCTGGTGATACATGGCCTCAATATCCGCCATCAAAACGATCGGTTCTTTCCTGAATCTGGCTATGACTCCGATCAATGAACTTGTAAGATCGGGTCCCTGCAGCAGCTGTGTGTTCAGTGATGCACCTTGGAACGATGCAGCACAATCAAACACCACTCTGATCTTCTTCTTTTGCGGATGGTATACACCATGATGTGGAATATACCAGGTTTTGCCATGGTTACATGCCAGATCTTCCACAGGCACCTTTTCAGCATAACCGCAGGAAATTATGTTGTGCATAAAGGTGGTGTAGTCTGCATGGAATAAGGAATCCTTTTGGAACCTTCTTTTCAAATTCAAGGCACGTTGCTCTGCTAGCTTGCGATTATTAGGCATGCACACATTTCCTTTTTTTAAAGGCAAACCAATGGTGTAGTGACCATCCACCAGCTTAACAGAGCTTTTCACCATTTCCATAAACTGGTCATCTTCTCTTGATGGACCCAGTTGCTCTTCATGGCTGCATTCAGGGAAGTCGAGTTGAAACTGCTGTTTCCACAGTTCATCCAATTTCACCACAGAGATGCAGTTAGCAGTGATGCTCGGTTGTTCCAAGTCTGCTTCACCAAACAGTGGCCCATTAACAGTCCATCCCAACATGGTCTGAACAGCATACGGCCCTCCGTTTTCGCTTGGAATCACCTTTGTAGGTTCCAGAGCTCTAGGTGCATTTAAGCAGATCAACAGTTCAATGTCTGCATCAATTTCAGGTAGGTGTACCCCACGCAAATATGGCCATCTGACCAGATCCTGCTCCCGTGGTATGTTGCTCCTGCACACAGGCATTTTCTTCTGTGTAAAAACATCTGGCAAGTCACAGTAGAGATCACGTTCCAGACCAGCTACCTCCAGATCTGACACAATGCAACATCCCACAAGCTTTTCCTGGCCCATAGTGCGTAAGAGAATTTTAGTTCCTCTTCCTGAAACATTCAGCTTTTTCATCAGACTTGACGTACAAAAGGAGCCAGAACTGCCTTGGTCCAGAAAGGCATAAGTTTCCACAACTTTGTGACCCCTTTTGGACTTGACCTTGACTGGCACGATGGAGAGCTTACAGCCATGGTCACCGGCCCCAGTGAGACCACTACTTTTCACCGCTACCACAGAGCTGCCCACTGCTGTGTTTGTATCTGCTGCAACTGTTAGATCTTTCTCTTGCACCTTGTTCTTTGGATGGATATGAAGCATGCTAGGGTGTTTAGCTCCATATGTTTTACACGACAGTCGCCTCCTGCAGTCCTTACTTATGTGCCCTTTGCACAGACAGCCAAAGCAGACCCCATGTTCTTTCAAAAAAGTGATCTTGTCATTATGTGCCCTCTTTCCCAGTAGAGAGCACACCTCCAATGCATGTCCACCCTTGCAGTACAAACAGATCCTTTTGTCCAATGAGGCTCCTTCCTCTTTCACATGGGCCTTTCCATTAGCTGATGTTACTGTAGTAGCAAAACTTCCTTGGTTTCTGCTGCCATTTTTAGTTTGCATTGTCTTTGGAGTGTCCTGTATATTTCCAAATACAGGGTCTGCTGCAATTCTTACCCGACGTTCAATGAAACTGACAATTTCAGGGAAAGTAGCTCTTCGACGACGGGTCTCTTGAATATCGCAAGCTACTGTCCTCCATCTGTCTCTCAGCTTATACAGTAACTTCTTGATCACTATCAGCATGTTCGCAGGCATGTTAAGCTCAGACATGTACTGTATGTCATCCATCGCATTACAACATCCTCTTAAGAAGAGACCATATGCTTGGAGAGATTTGGCATCCTATGCTTTAACCAAAGGCCATGAGAGTACTTTGTCCAAATAAGCAGAAGCAATCTTTTGCTCATTCCCAAAGTGCTCTTCCAACAAAGCCTTAGCCCTTTGATATGCCCTGTCTGGAGGCATTCGCTGACAGCTTCGAACAAGCTCTTGTGGTTGTCCCCTTGTGTATTGTGCCAGAAAGTGCAAGCAGTCTCCAGCATCGCCTGTCCTTTCTTCATCATTTTGCTCAAAGGATCTCATAAAGGCATGATAGTAAAGAGGATCTCCATCAAACACCTGGATCTCTCCCCCTGGCAAATGAGAGATATTCTGTTGTCTCGCCAGTAGAGCAGAAATTTCATTTTGCCTTGCCATTATGGATAGCAAATTGTTATTGTCGTCAATGACTGGCATCTGAACATGTGGACTGACTGCAAACTGAGAAGCTGAAACATTATTATTCACATTAGGAGCCATTGGGAGTCCAGGCGGCCTCTGCTGGACTATTTGAGATCCAACATCAACTTTCCTTTCATTCAGCTTTGTTAAATGAGACTTAGATGTACTTTGACTGTCATACCCTCCATGGCCACCAGGCACAAATGAATCAGCCTCAGCATTAAGAGCAGCATGGGCCCCTTTGGCCAGATAAGATTCCATATCATCTGATTTTTTATGTCTGGTGCCTTTCACACTGCTTCCTGAGACTCTTAGGACCTCCATCCGAGCCCGAGCGGCTACTATCTCCACTTCAAGCTCAAATCTCTCTTTCCTCTTCCTTATTTCCTCCTCTTGCTGATCCAGCTCTTGCTTTTGTTTGAGTAATTTTTGACGAGCGAGACGAGCAGCCATTTCAGCTTCTGCTTTGACATGAGAAGAGGAAGTAGAGGAGCTTGAAGTTCTTGAAGTCCCAGTTTTTGATCCATGTTTTTGCTTCCAACATTTGAGATGCTGTCCTCTGGCTGAATGTCATCATGCACTACTTCACATGTGGCATTCTCCTCCACATTGTCATTTGTTGCATATCTTGAGACTGGTCTCTTAGTTTCAGAGAGCCACTGAGTCACATCCTCAATAAATCCTTTGTTGTATTTATTGATGCTTGCAAACCACACTTTTTGTTTATCCTTTTCCACCTCAGGTACTATTTCCACCAATGACTCATGCAGGTAAGTTGTCTCCTTATGTAATTGCATCAAAATGTCCAGTTGAGTTTTCACCTGTGAAACATTTTCATCATTCCCCATGAGCTCCTTTAAAGCAATGATGATACCTTTAATTTTATTCACTCTTGCTTGGTGTTCTTTTTGAAGCTTCTCCATTTTGCATCCCAAGGCTTTTTCAGTGAAAATGATTTTTCTTCTTTCAGTTTCATTGTCAGATATGGCCACTTTTGGAGATGTTGTTGACTGGGGATGTTCTCTTTCTGGACAGGGAGGCTGCTGTGTGTGAAGACCTTTGACAACTTAATGTACTCTGTTTCTTCCAATCCACACACTGCCAGGTCAGAGAGCACATAACTGTTTAGCAGTGTCTGTCCACCAGATTTCTTTGGCCCACTGTGCTTATCAAGATCTGAGTCGGCTTCCCTTTCACATTCAGTTTCTTTCGTAGCGCCTCCGTATAGAACATGGCTATACTTCGGGGGTCCATAAAAGTGTATGTCTCGATAGACCTTCCACCTTTACCAACCCTCACTTTCACTGGCACAATAGATAACATACAATCGGTCTCTCCGGCCCCAGTGCAGCCCATTACTTCTTGTGCAACAGACTTTGGCGCACCGGCAACCTCTTCTGTTAGAGTGCTAGCATCTTTCATAAACACAATTGTAGTCTTGGTCGCTTCTTTCTCCTCATGCAGGATGTCTGAGTGTCTCTGTGAGCACTGCCTGCATACCATTCTCTTCTTGCAAGTCTTGCTTAGATGGCCTTGTGTTAAACACCCAAAACATAGAGGAATTCAACACGCTCTTGGTGTGCTAGTGGCCTAAATTTCAAACAAGACTCCAATGTGTGATTCTTCTGACAGAAAAGACAAGGTGTTTCAAAGACATTAGCTGCTTTAACAGGGATAGCTTGCTTTGCTGTGGTATCTGGCCTTTTTCTCTCCACCAACATGTTTGTTGCGAAGCTGCTCCCTTTTACTCAACTTTTGATTGGTTTTCCCTTTGCTTTGATTTTCCCCACTGCAGATGTACGGCTGTCTCGGAAGTCTCCAAAGACTAGATCCATAGCTATTTTTGCTTGATGGTCAATGGAGACAACAAGGTCCGCAAATCTTGCTCTGTGTCCTCTTCTTTCCTTGATATCAGTGCTGCATTGCACCACTTTTCCCTCATTTTGTATGGCAATTTGGATATCACTATCCTCGTGTTTGTAGGGTTATCCATTTCCTCCATAAAGTCCACATCTTCCATTGTGTTACAACAGCCAATCAAAAATACAGCATAAGTGTTCAGTGCTTTTCCATCTTCGGACTTGATCTGCAACCATGACAATGCTTTGTCAATGTCAGCGCTTCTGAAGCAGTTGTTTTGCCTCTTTGAATCCTCTGTGCAGTGGCATGTTTTCACAGCTACACACAAGTTCATGCAGTTCTCCTGCGGTGAACTACTGCAAATAATACAGCTTGTCTTGATCATTATCAGCCCTTTGTTCTATAGCCTGTTCAAAAGCTCTAATAAAAGATATGTAGGTAAGTGAATCACCCTTGATCACGGTAACATCTTTAACTGGTAGCTGAGCTTGTTTCTGTTGACTAACTAGCATCTCTGTAATCCTATTTTGCTTCTGCATTACTTGAAGAATGCAATCATTGTTTTTATCATGTTGTTGCCCATCAGTGTTGTGTGTGTTTTTGTCTCACAACCTGTGGCTCAGTATGTTTTGACCTCACAACTTGTAGCTCAGTACATTGCCGCGGCCCAGATGGAATCTTACTTCCAGACACAGGCATGTCAGTAGGTGGAAAAGGGCTCTGTTCTTCTTCCTTCAACCTAACCCTGCCTGTCTCGTGTGAGTGGAGGAAGCTGTTCATGCCATCTTCAGACTTCTCATACTCTTTCAGTACTCTCACTTCAGCTCTTTTCTTTTCTGCAATAGCTGACCCTAAAGCCAGCCTTTCCAGTTTGGCTTTAATACGTGCTCTCATTTATCCTGAAAAATATAAAATGCAGCTGTTCGGCTTTCAACAAGAAACAACAAGAGATCACATATCATGCCAATTTTACTCTTTCTTCACTGCCTTCCCATTGAATTCCACATCCATTTTAAAATAGTGGTGCTAATTGACCAATTGGCCCATCTGACCAAACATTACTGGCTATCCCCTCATAACTGCTATATAACCCAGGGTGACTGTGCTGTTGCCCCAGTGTATGGAATGCTCTCCCTATATTGCTGTGATCCCTTGATTTTTGTAATAACTTAACGAAGCGACTGAAATCATTTTTATTCGGAAAGGCTTTTTGTTAAAATACATTGTCCGTGTTATTTATTCTTATTTATTATACTGTAGTACCCCTGAGTTAAGCCTAATTTATGGTTGGGCACTTGACACTTTTGAGTGTGGCTTGACAGAAATGATGGATTTTTGACAGAGAAAAAGTGTTGCTTGACACTTTTCTTTCATGTTGCGCACCTTAAGTATTTTGCTATGTCGCAGACAACATCATTTTTTGTTGTGCAATGTGATTAGTAGTGTTATTATTGTTGCCACGGAGATAGTAGTTTTCAGTTCACATGACTGCCCTGTATTCAGCATCCACAGAAGCAGCCATCTGTCAGCAACAGCTCCTTTAGAGCTGAGATGACAGTAGCTGGTCAAACTGCCTTTACCAAGCTGACTGACAGCTGCCATTCACTGAACCTAAATAGATTTCATGTCAGTGCCACAGGTGGAAATCAGCAGTGTTTGTATTTTTTGTTTAAAATGGTAATTCTGCCCGTCATGTCTGCATTTAAAATGTATACATGCACACACCAACATATGTCTGTGTTGGTGTGTCAGTTGCCGTTGCCATGGTATGTCAGAGCAGTTGCTATGGTAATTGATGGGGAGCACCTGAGAGAGCAGAGACAAGACAGGTAGAAAGCAGCTCTCAGCAGAGGGTTCTTTTAATGGACATGAGCTCTCTCAAACTCCTCCCTGTTATTCCCACACCATGAGTCCAATTATCAATATGAGGCTACCACCAGGGATATAAGCATCTCCAGAATGCAGAAATGTATTTTTTATGTTTGTGGTGTCAAAAATGTGATTACGATTGCAGGTTAGTATTCTGGTGCCCCCAGCTGTTTTCCAGAAATTTCTCCTCTCATTTTACATAGGAGTGAATGACAAAAAATCGGCTCTCCCTTTGCTTGGAAGCTCACTGAGCCAAATGTGTAAGTTTGAGTAATTCCATGGGAATGTTTCTGTGACCAGCATAAATTTTCCTACGTTTTGTTGTGTAATTGTGTATGTAGAGTGAAAATTGTGGCAGTGGGAGCAAGTTGTTCAGAAATTTTAAAGAAGATCTTCCAGCTCCTTCCAGCTCCTCCCAACTCTAGCGATGATGTCATCACCCTAGCTCTCTCCCATTATAAAATCTGAAACGTCTGAAAAACATCATGAAATGTAAACAGTGATTTCTTAAAAAATGTACTAGATATCAAAATGCCCATTTAGTTAAATAAATTCCAGAGTCTTGTGAGCCATTTCAAGTTTTAATTTGAATGGGAATTTTTGTGAATTTTTCTGTGAGTTCTGTAAAAAACACAAATTTCTGAGAAAAGTCATAGCACACCATTCCTGATCACTCCACACATTTTGATATATTTTTTGCATATGTATTGGCAAGGCTGCGGGATGAGTAGTGTGCCAAAATTTCTGTATGGAAAAGGAATAAGAAGAGGAAGAATGAGCAATAGTAATAGGTTGTGCCTGTGTTGCACAGCAGACACCCCTCATACGTTTAAAAATAAAGGCAGGGAACAGTAAGCTTAAGAATAGCTTAAGCTTAAGAATTAACATGTTGCACAGCAGGCACCCCTAATAAAGTTGGCCAGGTTTGTAGAGATGAGAGCAGCTCCATCCAAAGTGGGATGAATGTCGTCTCTTCTAATCCGACCCGGCTTTCCCAGAAAAGTTCACCAATTATCTGTGAAGCCCACATTGTTTGCTGGACACCACCTGGACAGCCAGCAATTTAATGATGACATGCGGCTAAACATCTTATCACTGGTCAGATTTGGGAGGGGTCCAGAGCCCATTTAAGATCAGTTCCGCCCATTTGAGTCCAAGGACCCGCTATTCAAAGTGCAGACTATAAATCAGCAAGACTCTAAGGAGCTGGCTCCCATCATACAGTCTCTACTCTGCAGGCAGCCTGACGGGGACAGGTTGCATCAGGAGCATGCTGGTGATGGAGTTGTTCCCCAGTGTACTGATGGTTTGAGTCCTGCTCATTATTTTAAAACCTACAAAGGCTTGGGGATTGTGCATGTAAATGTAAATGCCAGAAGCCTTTTACCAAAGATGGATATTCTGGGAATTTGTCTCAGTTATGCAGACCTGCACATTATTGAAATTTAAGAGTCGTGGTTAAATAGCAATGTTTCTGACTGATGTTAATCTTCTTGGTGTTTTTAGAGCGGACAGAGTTTGACGAGGTGGTGGGGGGCTATTTATGCTAGAAACTATCACAGTCTGCTTCTCTTTCCCAAATTTCTATTCAGCTGCACTCTGCCAGCCAGCTGCTTCTTATCAGCACTCCCTGTATATAAGCAGCTGCTGCCTTCCCCTCAGTGCCAGATTGTTCTTCGACTACATGCAAGACATTCCAGCATTCACTCTTGGCTTAATTCCCCAGTACCGACCCTGCTTGTTCCTGACCAGCCAATGTTGTCTCTGCCCTGGTAATTACCTCAATCTTCTGTTTCAGACTCCGATTCCTGCCTGCTCCCTTCCTGGTTTCTATCTGTTCGGCTTTGTGGCTGTATGGTGCAACACCAGTCCTGCTCACCTCAGCTCTCCTGGTTCGGCTAGCTACATCAGTCTTCACCCCCCTGCACTCACGGTACAGTCCACAGCTCTCAGACTACTCTCAAGTATTGCCTGCCTGCTCTCGCCACACTCACTCACCACTGGAACTACAAGCAAGCTAAACTCAAAGACCCCTGAACTTTTGCATATCTGTGTAAGCAATAAAAGTCATTAACAACTGTCTGCCTGGCTCAGTGTGCTGCATTTGGGTCTGCAGTCGACCCGCGACAGAAACAACTTAAGTGCATCTGTAAAAATCTCCACCTCTGTCCCAAATCAGCTATTAGCCTTTACCATTAAGCTGAGTCTGCATGGCTGCCCTCTGGTTATTGTAGATGTATATCGTCCACCCTCTGCTGGTCCAGATGCTCTAAACGGTTTATTAGATCTTTTTATCCCTCTGACAAGTTTTGGAACACTCATTTTAGGAGATTTTAACCAAGATTGGACATCCCATGTAGCTGATGATTTGAAAGACATTTGTACAGAATTAAATCTCACCCAAATGATCACAGAGCCAACTCGACCAAATAAAAAAATTCAGTCATTCCTCCCTGCTAGATCTCATCAGGCTCGTTCGAGATGAGCCAAGCTTGCGCAGATTTGATCACCGGCGATTGGCGCACAGTGCATGCCGGTTAGTTTTGTGTCCAACTTCATCCCGACTTGCTCTGACATATTACAAAAGTAAACGGTGATAAAATTGCGAGAACGAGGTGGCTGCAGTTTTTAGAGCCAGGCACTGCAGTTTCTCTCCACCGACTGCAGCGCCTGGCTCTCACCTGATCTAACAGCTGATTGGTTTAGATGTCGACTCAACAATATGACATTAATTTTTGTTGAATTTCAGATATTTAAATTTTATTTGTCCAATTTGAAGGTTTATTCTTTTAACATAATACATGTTGTGTGACTGATGGAGACTGAAAACAAGCTTATATATAAGTCTGACAGTATTTTAATAAAGTGACATGATATCGGACAGGATGTGAGTGTTTCTGTGACTTCCTGTATGGACTGAAGGCTGCTGGAAACTGTCAGGAAACTGTCCGACTTGATCGTGGCTATTTGTCACCACCTCCTGCTGCAGCCGCCTGATCTTGTCTACTTTCCAGGCGTGGCGCAGTTCATCTCAAACAAGCCTATTCTTACCAATAGGCCACATCGTTACACACATAGTTGTGTATTACTTATTGATTTTAGTGACCGCTGCCCAGTGGGCTGCAGTATAAATTGTAAAACAAAACAAAAAAAAAAATGGGACCACAGTATATCCATAAGAGGTCATTCAAAAATTTTGTTGAACAGGCTTTCTTACATGACCAACATGTCAGTGACTTCTCTCTCTCTCATAAGTCTCATCCCAGATGTTGACCTGGCACGACAATGCTTTTTTAATCATCATTTGATCAAATATGGCTCTCTGTTTGAACAACTCAATAGCATATATGACAAACCAGACAAACCATTTGTTGTGTAAAAAGCACTTTGAGTGGTCTGATGACTAGAGAGGCGCTATACAAATGCAGGTCTATTTACCATTTACTCATGATCTAAATAGCTACAGGCCCATCTCAAAACTATCATGCCCAAGTGCTGGAATCTTATGTAAATGAACAGCTTTGTATTTTTCTGTCTGCTAATGCTATTTTAAGTCGCTGTCAATCTGGTGCACCATTAGAGCAGCAACTGTGGTTCTAAATGACAGTTTCAGCTCTAGATCGTAGGAGACACTGTGCAGCCCTATTTATAGACTAGTCAAAGGCTTTTAATACTGTTGATCACATACTGCTTCTGGATAAATACATTGTTTAAATGGTTTCAGGATTACCTCACTGATAGAACCCAGTGTATCTATGCTGCAGGACTCTTATTCAGGTTTTGATGATACATCCTTTAAATGGTTTCAGGATTACCTCACTGATAAAACCCAGTGTATCTATGCTGCAGGACTGTATTCAGAGTTTAAAATGTGAGCCACCAGGGTCAATTTTAGGTCCATTGTTGTTCACATTGTATGTAAATGATATCTATTCTTTATGCTTGTGCACCATCCACAAAGAAAGCTGTATCAAACCTTCAGTGTGCATTTGACTGCATGCAAAAGTCCTTAAAAAACTTAGACAAATTAAACCAGTCTATCCATTCCCTCAATGGCACCCACATTTAATGAGTTACAGATTACAAATACCTTGGCATCATGCCATTGTTGGTTGCTGTGCCATAATTAAGGACATGGTTGCATTCTGATAATGAACATAGGTTACTAGACATTTCAAAACACTACATTTCAAAACTAGTTAATTTATATGCTGCCCTGGTACAGTACGAGAATCTTACATTATCGCTAATGAGAATTTGCTTGATATTGACCAGTGTTTGTATGCCTGCGCATGCGTTCTTAAAGTTAAAGAAGAAACCTTTATGACTTAAAATCTGACCTTCATAATTCCATGCCTACCCTGTAACTGACCTCACTGCACATTATGTCAGTGGAGTTATTTTGATAACAACAAAGTGTGCCAGTATGTGAAGCATGCTACCTTAGAGACTAATGTTACATTACATGTCACGTGACGTCACATTACATCAGCAAGAACCATACTTATTTTAAGCCAAACCATGTTTTTTTCTAAATTTATCCATGTGCTTTTGTTGCTAAAACCTAAGGAAATGCACCTTAAAATAAGGTGTTTTAAGTTGTAGGTTTATTTTAAAAAAGACTGTATTTGTGTAATGAGGAGAAAATGTAACAAATGTTAATTGAGACATTTTCTGTGAAAGTCCAGAGTCCACGTGCAGGAGGGTACCTAGTGCAGCCTATTTTGACCGTAATGTCCACTGACAAAGTAATGGTATTTCACAAGAGTGTAGAGCTCTGTTTGTGAGACAGTTCAAGCTCCCTTGGGGACCTTCTGTTGGCATGGGGGCCCTAAGCAGCTGCTTTGTTGGCTTATGTGTCAGGCTGGCTCTAGTGTGCTTGTTATCCCCATATGTGAATTTCAGTTTGTTGAGACGACTAAGATGCAGTCAGTGTTTAAACTCATCCCAAAGGTGTTGGACAAGGTTAGGTCAGGACTCAAGCTTGTCAAATTTTTGTAGCCTTTTTAGCCCACACCATGACCATGTTGTTTAGACCAAGGGTATACAAAGGTATGTGGACAAGATTGTCTGCATACTTGTGGCGATATAGTACAAAAGCTAAATAGTGACAGACAGACCAACATTTATTGCCTATTATTCTGCACAGGACTGTGTCAGATGGAAGCAAAGTGTGAAAGAGATACAGGGGATGAAAGACACTGATAGAAAGTGATAGAGAAACCAAGAGACAGAGAGGAAGTGAACTAACAAGAGCAGCAGCATGCGTTTAACCTCAGGGCAGAGCGGAGTGTGATATTCCCATTGCTACTATTGTGATAGACACCACAACCAAATTAGACAGCAGGCTGCTTAACATCCAGCATCACACCCTCTTTAATCTGACAAAGCCCAGCTTAGAGCTGGATGGATGGATACACAGACACAGACACACACAGACACACAGACACACACACACACACACACACACACACACACACACACACACACACACACAGTAAAACAGACTGGCATATGTAGGCAGGCACAGGCACCCAAAGACTCCTCTTTGCAGTTACAGCTCTTAATCCGAAATGAAGATAAATATTTGATAAGGAATGTTTTGTGAGTTGAATTTGCAGACAAATCACGGTACTCACTGTGTCCATAACAAAAAAAAAAAAGAATAAAAACACCATAGTCTTTAGGATGTAGGTCAAAGAAGCATAGCTTGCTCAGGTGGCCTACAGTGGAGAGTGGACCTCTCTGTTTGACTCCAGGCCTTTCTGCTGGAAACACACTCATAGAAACTAGAACTAGTGTCATTTCCCTTGATGTTCATTCTTTTTCAGGAGTGTGGAGGGTTGGAGTCCCAATATTAGTTTATACCAAAAATCATAATGGACAATCACAGCTGGGAGTGTCCACTTCCTTTATGAGTGGTGTTTGCAATTTTGTTGTACTGGGTTACAAACTACACTTAAAAGGGACACTTTAGTGATAAATGAACTGTAGCAAACTTTCCTCCATCTAACCAGTGCCTAGATATCCCTGCTCCCCTCCCAACATTATCCAGCTGAGTTTTCACTGGCTCTAGTGCTGTTACTTAAATTGCAGTCTGCTCTTCTGCATTTTTGTACCGCCCACCATGGATACAGACCCACTCCCTTCTCTTTCTCTTTCTCTTAAACTCAGACCATACTCCGATCAGACGGAACAGCTAGGCAGTGCTGATGAAATATAGACTAAACTTCTGGTACTGCACTGCCCATTCCTCACCTAAAATGTCCTTCAGAAATATATTTTAGTGCCCTGTTCAGTTGTAATAGTGAACATTTGTGATCAGGAAGTGGTCGCCCTGCTGTTTTCTGCATAGTAACAACTGAGGCTGAAAAAGCTTAAATGATCAAACTAAGCAGCGTTGATCAAATCTAAACCAAGATTCTATGACTGCCTTGTCTATTTTGTTGCCTCAAATGTTTACAGGAACATGTTTAAAGTTACTGTTTAACTATAATGTGAGATCATTTGTTTCCAGCCAGCTGTCATTATGTCAAACGGACAAGTTCACATTATGTCCATGGAGGAGTGTTTATTGGTCCAGTGTGGTGTTGTGCATTCTTGCAGTTGGACGTTTTCTGTCTCTGAGAAAAAATGAATGCCACAGACCTTTTTCTCTGTTTTCTCTGGTCATGTATTACCAATTTTAAAAGTACTTGCAACATTCTACTGTATAGACAGCCTAGCTTTAAAAAAAGTCTTTCCAGTCCTGAAACACTTTTTAAAGCTTCAGGCTCTGCACGCATGGAGCACACATGAAACTTTGATTTCTGGTGTCCTTACTGCTGTGGCACCTCAGGACGGTAGGTGTACAGTAGTGGAAATCTTCAGTATATCAGTATATTTTATGACAAGGACATTGTAGCTGCTACAAGAGAGAGCCGAACGAAATTTCACTGTATTTATTGCAGTGACAATAAAGCTTCTTCTTCTAAGCACCAGGGCATCAGGTTTATGGACACAAGTTTAAACTTGTTTCTGTAATGTTGCCAGTGTTATGTCTTTTAAATATTTAATTCCTTAGTGTTCTCACTATTTTGACATGATTTCTGTGGTTATTTCATTCATTGCTAGCGGCAAATATGATAATAAGACCTCTAGTTTTGTATGTGGGTTTAGTGACTCAGCCTTAGATGTGGGAGCAAAGATGGATGTGTTGCTGTGATGATCCTCTGCTCTGGGAAACTAAAAATTTCAGAAGGAAGCAGGAGAGGAACTGCTATCTCCTCAGGGTCAATGGGGGCCCCAGTGGAGAGAGTGGACATCTTTAGATCCTTTGGTGTCTGCATCACAGAGGATTTATCATGGTCCTCTTTAACTATCACCCTGGTGAAGAAAGGTCATGAGCATCTCTACCATCTCAGATTCTGAAGGGACTTCAAGGCTGCCCATTAAAGTGCTCAAGACTGTCCTCACCTGCACTGTCGAGAGCATCCTGACAGGCAGCATCACTGCCTGGTCTGGGAGCAGCCACAAGGGTGAGTACCTGGCCCTGCAGAGGGTGGTGTGGGCAACTGAATGAAGATTCAGGATTAGGGCTAAGACCATAAAGGGCCTCAATCACCTCAAGAACAGACTATTCTCTCTGCTGCCTGAAGGCCAAAACAGAGAAGACAAGGAGGAGTATTTCCCCTCAGGCCATCCATGTCCTAACCCAGTGACTTTCACTTCACTTCATTTATACCTCATAAATATAATTCACCCACCTGCAACACACTGCATTGGGTCAGGGCATGAAAGGGCACATTGGTTCCAATATGGCGGACGTTGAGCGGTTGCAGGCGGGCAGGTACGGCACTCCAGCACTCTTGCTACAAAAAGCGGCAAACTTTGTACCGCCTTCCCTGCTTGTTATCGTTTTTGTACTTTTACTTCTGTGCCCGCTACGTCTGCACCTCATGTCTAAAAGTTACGATCAGGCCTACTCTCCAGCCAAGGCCAGCCAGTACCTGTTGTCCACCAGATTCATGAACACTTACCAAGCAAGAATGCCACCAAGTAAACACCAACCTGCAAAGGCACCCGGCTGTCTCGTGGGGCTTGTGCATCTCACAGTTATTCTCCTTCTGGCTGGAGATGTAGAAATAAACCCTGGTCCGACACCTACGGATATATCTAGCCCGGAGACACAACAACTGGCCCAACAGACTCAGCTAGCCCGACCATGGCTAATGTTAGCTCAACCGCGGCATCAAGCCATGTTAGCCTGGCTCCCTGCGCTGGTAATTGGGTCGCCTCAGCAGCTCCTACTTCATCCAACGCCACCACAACAACTCATCTGGACTCCACCGTCATACCCTGGGCACCTGCCACCCTTGTCGCCGTGGCTGGCCTGGTCCTCGCTGCTGCGGGGAGATCCACTACTGCTGCTGTCCGGGTCACCAGCTTGATTGCCATCGCTCAGGCCTGAGCGGTGGCTAACACAGCCTCCATCAGCCACCTCCTCCATCCAGCCTCCACCCGCAGCTGAGCAGCTGGATGTCTCCTCCATCGAGGGGCTAGCCGGCGGTAGCCTAGCAGCTACAGCGGTGACCTCTCCAGTGGTTGGGAGCCCAGAGCCCGTAGCTGAGCAACTGGATGTCTCCTCCATTTAGCCGCTAGCTGGTGGTAGCCTAACAGCTACAGCGGTGACAGCAGCGACTTCGCCAGTGGTTGGGAGCCCACAGCCCGTAGCTGAGCAGCTGGATGTCTCCTCCATCGAGCTGCTAACCAGCGGCAGCCTAGTGGCTACAGTGGCGACCTTAACGCCTCACATGTATTCGTGGCTTGGTAAGACTGTCTCAAAGAAAAGACTTAAAAGCTCCTCACACCAGAAGACTATGTCATGTGGACCTTTCAATAATAATCTGGTAACACTGAAGCAACAACAAACCAAGTGCTTTCAAACGTTGAACCATGCCAAGGTCCTCTGGGACCTCAAGGTTAAACCCAAGGGTGTTTTTGGCGGCCACATCAACATCAGAAGTCTGGTGTCTAAATCCGAACAACTTGTAAAACTCCTTGTTGACTCCAATCTAGATTATCTGGGGCTCTCAGAAACTTGGTTGACTCTAACTACTTCTGCAGGCATTATCAATGTTGCAGGTTATAACCAGGCCTGGATCAAGAGGACAGGGGCCCCTGGGCACAAATTCTTGGAGGGCCCCCCGAATACAAACACGCACACACAGAGACCTCTATCAGTTCTGTCTCACCTCCTCAGCTCTCTCTCTTTCCTCCTCAGTTGTCTCTCTCCTCCTCAGCTCTGTCTCTCCTTCTCAGCTCTGTCTCTCTCCTCCTCAGCTCTGTCTCTCTCCTCCTCAGCTCTGTCTCTCTCCTCAGCTCTGTCTCTCTCCTCCTCAGCTCTCTCTCTCCTCAGGTCTGTCTCTCCTTCTCAGCTCTCTCTCTCCTCAGCTCTCTCACTTTCTGGGAATAAAAAAAACATGCAAATGACATTGGTCAGCTTCACTAAAAGTCTAAATCTGATGTTTATGGAATATAAAGGCAATACACTTTGACCACACAGACACACACACCTCCATCAGCTGTCTCTCCTTCTCAGCTCTGTCTCTCTCCTCCTCAGCTCTGTCTCTCTCCTCAGCTCTGTCTCTCCTCCTCAGCTCTGTCTCTCTCCTCCTCAGCTCTGTCTCTCTCCTCCTCAGCTGTCTCTCTCCTCAGTTGTGTCTCCTCCTCAGCTCTGTCTCTCTCCTCCTCAGCTCTGTCTCTCCTTCTCAGCTCTCTTCCTTCTCAGCTCTCTCTCCTCAGCTCTCTCACTTTCTGAGAATAAAAAAACATGCAAATGACATTGGTCAGCTTTACTAAATGTCTAAATCTGATGTTTATAGAATATAAAGGCAATACACTTTGTCCACACAGACACACACATCTCCATCAGCTGTCTCTCCTTCTCAGCTCTGTCTCTCTCCTCCTCAGCTCTGTCTCTCCTCCTCAGCTCTGTCTCTCTCCTCCTCAGGTCTGTCTCTCTCCTCAGCTCTGTCTCTCTCCTCCTCAGCTCTCTCTCTCTCCTCCTCAGCTGTCTCTCTCCTCAGTTGTGTCTCCTCCTCAGCTCTGTCTCTCCTTCTCAGCTCTCTTCCTTCTCAGCTCTCTCTCCTCAGCTCTCTCACTTTCTGAGAATAAAAAAAACATGCAAATGACATTGTTCAGCTTAACTAAAAGTCTAAATCTGATGTTTATAGAATATAAAGGCAATACACTCTGTCCACACAGACACACACACCTCCATCAGCTGTCTCTCCTTCTCAGCTCTGTCTCTCTCCTCAGCTCTGTCTCTCTCCTCCTCAGCTCTCTCTCTCTCCTCCTCAGCTGTCTCCCTCCTCAGTTGTGTCTCCTCCTCAGCTCTGTCTCTCCTTCTCAGCTCTGTCTCTCTCCTCCTCAGCTCTGTCTCTCTCCTCCTCAGCTCTCTCTCTCTCCTCAGTTGTGTCTCCTCCTCAGCTCTGTCTCTCCTCCTCAGCTCTGTCAATTTCAATTTTTTTCAATTTAATAAGCTTTATTGGCATGATTGTAGATTAACAACATTGCCAAAGCCATTACAAATTTACAAATAATGTACAATAATAAACGTAAGTATGAAAAGAAAAAAAATATATATAACAAATAATTTAAACATATAATATACATCAATAAAACTGAAAAGAACAATACTGCCAAAGCCATTACAACAATTGATGATCAACATTTCATATGGGTGGAGTCACAGTTTGATGCAGTGGAGACATATATTGTTGGATGCTGGAGGAGGCTGAGGACATGAAGCTGCAGAGGGCCATGTTTACTTTCTCGGGGATTTGGCCAACAAGGGGCTTTAACTTTGTCAGCTTGGGCACATACACTACATACACAGATATTTTTTTTTTTTTTTTTTAGAGAGAGTATGATAATTAAATATTCCCCATATAAATGACCTCTTTGTGATGAGGTATTAGCCACCACCTAACGATGCTCTGGCAATCACCTGAAGCACCAAGGCAGCAACCCAGCTCAGCTCAGTGTGGTCAAAACAGACTCGAGTGCTTGTGCTGGTCATTTTTTGTCCTACCATTAGTCAGTGTTGATTTCTTTCATCAAGTCATCTGTTCTTGTGTAAGAACATGAGACCCAGTGTTGCATACTGTCCTGCACACAGTGGCAACAAGGCCAAGTACTCGTGGCTGTGCCTGCCTTAGGTTGTCCCGAGTCTGCAGGGGGATCTTACCCGTCATAGGCGAACCAGTCTTCCATACTTGCCTGTTTTGAATTTATTTCCTGTTAGGTTAGGACATTGCACAATGCCATTTCACCACTTAACTGAATCAAAGCCAACATGCAGGGTGCTATCAAGTGGTCACAGACCATCCTCAGGTGGTCACCAGTGTTTTTCTTTGTTTGTTTTTTTTAGATATGTAGATTTTAATTAGTTTTGTCAAATTTAAAATGTTTCATCTCCCTCAATTACTTTCCTCTATTTGGTCCCATTTCTTAGACTGCTCTCCTTTTTGTTAGCAGGGTGTGTGCACGTCTGTGTGATCTGTATGTTTGCATTGGGCTGTAGCATATGAAGTAACTCCGGGGGTTTGTGGAGCAGCCTTCCTTAGCACAGTCATGATCTCTTTCTCCTCCTTCTTCTGTCTTTCTTTCTCCTTCTTTACTGCCTTTTGTCTCTCAATTCAATTCAGTTTCAATTAAAAAAGCTTAATTGGCATGACTGTAGATTAACAGTGTTGCCAAAGCCAGTACAAATTTACAAATAAGGTATAATAATAAAGGTATGGAAAGAAAAGAAAAGAAAAAAAAATATATATATAATAGCTAATTTAAACATATAATATACATCAACAACAACAACATCAATTAAATTGAAAAATAAATATCTAGTATATTTTATATTCATGTGTCGCAGTATGTTTTTGTGCAGCACATGAATTGAGGAAAAGAACAAAATAACAAGAATAAAGAAAAAAGCAGATTGTGTGTTACATGGACTGTAAATATATACAGGTGTGTCAGGTGTTGTGATGGTTGTCCCTCAGGCTGTGACATAATCTGACATATTTTGCTGCTGCTAAGCTGCTGACTCTGTTCTCTCCAAGGATGTGTTGCATTTTAGTTTGATCAGGCAGAGAATCAAAGTCAGTGACCTTATGTTTTATTTTTGAGATGAACTCGGCTCTGACGTGTTCATATTTGCTGCAGCGTATCAGGAAGTGTGTCTCTGTCTCCACTTGTCTGTGTGGACAGAGCTGACACAACCTGTCCTCTCTGGGCAGCCAGGTCTGCCTGTGTCTGCCCGTCTCTATGGCCAAGCTGTGGTCACTGAGTCTGTACATGGTCAAAGTCTTTCTCAGTTTCTCATCAGTCACGGTGCTCAGATATTCTGCCACTGTGTACTGTCTGTTTAGAGCCAAATAACACTGAAGTTTGCTTTGCGTTTTTGTGGTAGATGTCCAATAGTTAATGTAATGTTCTTGGGTCCAGATTGTGTGAGGGCTGTCCTGAGGTCTTGTGCTGTTAGAGGAGCTGAGCCTCAGGATCAGCTGGCTGAGGGGGCTCTTCTCCATGTTCTCCTCTTGGCATTGCAGAGCTTTGTAGTGGTAGGAGTTGGGGTCACTTGTTTTAAGGTGTTTATAAAATTTGATGGCTCTTTTTTGAATTCTAATTAAGAGGGGGAATTGGCCTAGCTCAGCTCGGCATCCGTTGTTGGGGGTGTTCCTATGCACTCTGAGGATGCTCTTGCAAATCTCTGTGTGCAAGATTTCAATGGGGTGTTTGTCCCATTTTTCAAAATCTTGATTTGCAAGAGGACCCCACACCTCACTACCATACAGAATGATTGGTTCAATTATAGATTTGAATATTTTGAGCCAGATTCTAATGGGTATATTAATGTTTGAAGATTTCTTTATAGCATAGAAAGCTCTTCTTCCCTTCTCTCTGAGATCATCAACAGCCAGGTTAAAGTTTCCTGTGGACGTGATGTGTAGTCCTAAATATGTGTGGTCGTGTGTGTGTTCCACCTCATGAGAGCCCAGGACAAACCTGGTTTGGTTTCCCTGACCCCTGGGTCGTTTCTGGAATATCATAATTTTGGTTTTGTCCAGATTAACTGTCAGGGCCCAGGTCTGACAGAAGGTTTGCAGATGATCCAGTTGCTGTTGTAGTGCTTCCTTTGATGGAGCCAGCAATATGAGATCATCTGCAAAAAGTAAGCATTTAATCTGTGTGTCAGACAGAGTGAGACCAGGGATGTCAGATAGTTCTAGTGATTCAGCCAATTCATCGATATAGATGTTGAAGAGGGTGGGACTGAGACTGCAGCCCTGTTTCACTCCTCTGTTCTGGGGGAAGAAATCTGTTTCCATGTGGTTAATTTTAACAGCACATTTCATATGTGTGTACATAGTTTTAATGATGTCATAGACCTTCCCCCCTACACCCTTCTCAATTAATTTTAGGAACAGTCCATCATGCCAAATTGAGTCAAATGCTTTTTGGAGATCTACAAAACAAGAGAAGATTTTCTTCTTGTTTTGGTGGACGTGTTTATTAATGAGGGTGTGAAGGGTGTAGATATGGTCTGTTGTTCTATGTTTGGGTGTGAATCCTATCTGGCTCTTGCTCAGGACATCATGTTCTCTGAGGAAGTCTTGCAGTCGGCCATTTAGGATGCTGCAGAACAACTTCCCCAGGTTGCTGTTGACACAGATGGCTCGATAATTGTTTGGGTCGAATTTGTTTCCACTTTTAAAGATTGGTGTGATGATTCCTTCACTCCAGAGGTCAGGGAAATGTCCTACACCCAGAATAAGGTTAAATAATTTTAGCCATGTTAATAATTTTGGCCATGTTAAATTTATGGTCATCAAATTTTAGCATTTCATTTAAAATGCCATCAGGACCGCTGGCTTTCCTTGGCTGCAGCTCCTGGATTTTAGCCAGTAGCTCTGCTTCAGTAATTTGGTAGTCTAGGGGGTTCTGGTTGTCTTTAATGACTGATTCTAAAATTTGTAATTTATTGAGGAGATTGTTTTGGGCCAAATTCAGGGGAACAGCAGTATACAGATTTTCAAAGTGATTTTTCCAGATGTCACCATTTTGAATAGCCAATTCTTCTTTTTGTGGTTTGCTAAAAGAGTGCCATTTCCTCCAGAAATCATTGGAGTCAATGGACTCTTCAATTATTTGTAATTGATGTCTCACATGCTGTTCTTTTTTAGTTCTGAGTGTTTTTCTGTATATTCTCAGTGTTTCCCAGTACAGGAGGCGGAGCGCAGGGTTGTCAGGTTGTCTGTGTTTTTGATTTGATATATTTCTGAGAGTTTTTCTCAGTTGTCTGCATTCTGTGTCAAACCACTCGTCATTGGTCAGGTCTTTTGGTCTGTGGTGCTGGGGCTTTTTCAGACTGGATAAGTCTGCCACATGGTCAAATATGTTGTAGATGTCGTGTACAGCCTGTCTGAGGCCGTTCTGACTGAGGGGGTACGAGGTGGAAAGAAAACAGTCTAAATGGGACTGAAAGATTGGATTTTTGATTGCTGTCTGGTATTCGTCTTTGCTTTTGTTTGTCCATTTATAAGGTTGTTTTCTGTAGGTCAGATTGCAGGGTTCTACTGTGTGAGGGTTGTTTGCTGTCGTTTTAATGTAGAGTGTGATTTTACTATGGTCTGATAAGGGGGTTAAGGGGCTGACTGTAAATGCTCTCAGGTAGAAGGGGTCTAGGTCGGTGATGCCATAGTCTACTGTACTGTTGCCAAGAGGAGAGCTATGAGTGTAAAGACCGAATGAGTCCCCTCGAAGCCGACCATTAACTATGTACAGACCCAATGTTCGGCAAAGCTGTAACAGTTGCTGTCCACTTTTATTGACAGTTTTGTCAAAGTTATTTCTGTGGGGGTGTGAAGGGAGGGGGATGCTGACTTGGCCAGGTATATGTTTGTCTCCCTGTGTGTTAATAAAATCTGGTTCTGTACCAGTCCTGGCATTTAGGTCTCCACAGATCAGCACACTTCCCTGGGTCTGAAAGTAACTAATCTCATCTTCGAGAATGGAGAAGCTGTCCTCATTAAAATAAGGGGATTGTGATGGAGGGATATATGCTGCACACAGGAATACATCTTTATCTGTGGTGATGACATCTTTTTTGATTTTGAGCCAAATTGAAAATTCTCCTTTTTTGATTAATTGAATGTATTGTGCGAGGTTTGCCTTATACCAAATCAGCATTCCACCTGAATCTCTTCCTTGTGTTACTCTCTTCAGTTTGGTGGACGGGGACATTATCTCCATGTAGCCTGAGGGACAACCAGTGGAGACATCTCCTCTACACCAAGTCTCTTGTAATATAAACACATCTGCATTTTCTAACTCTCTAATAAAGTCTGAGGTCCTGCTCTTAAGGCCAAGAGCAGAAGATCTCAGACCCTGAACATTCAAACAAGAAATGGTAAATGATTTTGTTTTCATTGTATTTAAAACTCAAAAGGCTGCATTTGGTGATCAAAATGAGATAAACTACTAAGTCAAAGAAAATAATTTAAGAGAATCTACATAACATATTATAAAAGGTAACAATCCAATATAATTAATACAAAATAATCAAATACGTATGTACAACGTAATTTTTTTTTTTTTTTTTTTTTTTTTTTTTAAGCTGTATGAGAACAAAAAATACTCTAATAATACTTCATACAGTGTCTATTGTGATACCTGTCCAATCAGATGAGAGCAAAGCAGGCTGAGCATCTGCTGAATGTCCTTCAACTCATTTTGTGGAGGGGTGGTTAAGGTTGGTTCTGCTGCTCTCCGGACCACCTGGGCATAACTCAGTGGGCCAGGGTGTGGCTCTTGTCGCTGTGGTTGGGGTGGGGCCCCTAGGGACAGGAGTGGCTGTGGTCTGGTTTGAGGGGGATTGTGGTTGCCTTGGTGGGGTCTAATTGGGACATGATGTGGGTGGGGCTGAGGGTGGTCTTGTCTCCACTGTGTTGGTCTGGATATTGGTTGGGGATGTCTTGGTGTTCTGTGGGGGCTGTGGGTTGGTATGCTTTTTCTGCGGGCCGTGGATTGGTCTCTGTTGAGAGCGACGTTTTTCAGTGTTTGGGCGAAGATGGGGACTGTGTTTTTTAAACAGATGGACGTGGTCGTAGAGACAGCTGATGTCCAGGGTGGGGTGGTGGGCTAAATGGACATTGGGTCTCCGTGCACAGTCTCTGGACAGGCTGCTGTTGATCCTGTGGATGGTGTCAGGGTGGAAGTCTTTCCTTGGGAGCAGAGTGGATATGATCACTCTGCTGCTGGGGAAGGTGGTGGAGGCTTTCTCTATCACTCTATTGAGTGACTCTGACACCCTCTCCTGCTGGCTCCGCAGATCATTGGTGCCAGTATGGATTATGATGTGACTTGGAGATCCAAGCCGCTCCTCTGACAGCAGGTCTATGGCTTGGTGGGTGTTTGGACACCAGATTTTAGCCACTTTGTGGTTGGGGAAAAGTTTCTTTTCATTAAGAAATTTTCCATTGGAGTCGATGAGGAGGACAATGTCTGTTTTCTCTCTCTGTTGTGCTGGTCTGGTGGAATGAGGGGTGGTGCTGGTCAGTGGGATGGGAGGAGGTGTGGGTGTGGCGTTGGTCTGTGGACTGGATGTGGAGCTGAGGGTGGAGGTAGGCTCTTGGATTGGTGGGTCTTGGCTGCTCACAGGGTCCTGGTTATGGTCTGGATGTAAGTCTAGTTGTTCATCCAGATCTTGTGTAGCTCCACCTCTGTCCTGAAGCTGTTCTGACAAAGTGGTGAGTGCTCTCCTGTGCTCCTCTCTCTCTCCTCTGAACTCCTCCACCTCCTTTGACAGAGAGGTAAGTTCTTTCCTGTGCTCCTCTCTCTCCCCTCTGAGCTCCTTCACCTCCTCTGTCAGAGCTGTTAGTGCTGCTATATGCTGCTCTCTGTCCTGATGTAGCTCTTTGATCTCAGTCCTGAGCAGGCTCAGCTCCCTCCTGCAGCTGTCCCTGTCCTGCCTCAGCATGTCCAGCTCTGTGCTGATGGTACAGGGGTCAGGCTGAGCTGTGGTGGGCTGGTATGGTTGTTGGCTGATCAGCTCTCTCAGTTGTACCAGTTCTCTCTCCAGGTCTGTGAATTTCACCTTCAGGTCGTTGATGGTGCGGTTCAGCTGGGGGTCCCGGACCTGCTCTGGGTTTGTGGGCTCCTTCTCTTCAGGGGGCTGCCCAATAGTTAGGCAGGTGGGAGTGTCTGGCAGGGTTTGGAAACTGTCAGTGGAGCTAGATCTCTCCTGCTGGGCTCTTTCTTTTATAAGGAGGAAGTCTGTCTCAAACAGTTTGAGGTTCCCTTGCACCATGATAGTCCCGTTCTTGTATAGATTTACTGTCATCATGACAGTATCTGAATCCTCTGCTTCTTTTATTTTTATTTTCCAGCCGTTACAGATCCCTTCTTTTTTGACAGAGGGGTAGTGGGCACTGATGGCAGAGTGCCATGTTAGCGGCTGGTCTGTAAAGAAGATCAGGTTGCTGACCTCCCCGGTCTTGTAGCGGTCAGAAAACAGTGTTTCTGGTCTTTCTTTTAACAGTTTTTGTTTATATGCCTTCCTGGCAGTCTCGTTGGTTACATCAGGAGGATAGAGGAGAGGAATAGCCTCTGTACAGCCTTTGGTGGATTCCATCAGGCTCTGCTGCTGCTGAACTGCTGCCATCTAAATTCTTTAGCAACCGTTGCTACGGATCTTGTTTACAGCTAGCCGTATTATGCTAGCTGTATGCTAGCTTAAGCGTATTTAGTGTTCAGTAATTATTTGTCTCCTCTTTTTAAATATTGTATTTCCTCTCTGATGGTTTCACTCACGTGAGTCTTCAGCTGTTTTCCTCCTCTTTGTTTGACCTTTGTTTTTGTTGCTGGTGGGACAGTTAGGCTAACTGTCAGTTTGGCAGTTGGTTCTGTTGTTTTCCAGTCTATCACTGTTTTCTGAGTTGTTTTGCTGTTTTTTTTCCTTCTTGGGAGTTTTTTTCGATAGACAATGGTTTTCTCTTCTCTTTTCTTCTAGTTCTTAGAAAAATAGTAGTTTATCCCAGTTTAAAACATCCAAAAAAGCAAAAATATTCAGGAGCTCATGTTCATGTCCATGTTCTCTCTCTCTCTCTCTCTCTCTCACAAACTCGATGATTCTGTCTCTCTCCTCAGTTGTGTCTCCTCCTCAGCTGTCTCTTTCCTCCTCAGCTCTGTCTCTCTCCTCCTCAGCTCTCTCAATTCAATTTCAATTTCAATTTAATAAGCTTTATTGGCATGATTGTAGATTAACAACATTGCCAAAGCCATTACAAATTTACAAATAATGCACAATAATAAATGTAAGTATAGAAAGAAAAAAAAAAAAAGAAAAAATATATATATATATAACAGATAATTTAAACATATAATATATATCAATAAAACTGAAAAGAACAATACTGCCAAAGCCATGACAACAGTTGCTGATCAACATTTGCCATGGGTGGAGTCACAGTTTGATGCAGTGGAGACATATATTGTTGGATGCTGGAGGAGGCTGAGGACATGAAGTTGCAGAGGGCCATGTTTACTTTCTCGGGGATTTGGCCAACAAGGGGCTTTAACTCTGTCAGCTTGGGCACATACACCACATACACATAGACATGTTTTTTTTTTTTTTTTTTTAGAGAGAGCAGTGAGTATGATAATTATTATTATTAATGATAATTAATCTCTCTCTCTCCTCCTCAGCTGTCTCTCTCCTCAGTTGTGTCTCCTCCTCAGCTCTCTCTCTCCTCCTCAGCTCTCTCTCTCTCCACCTCAGCTGTCTCCTCAGTTGTGTCTCCTCCTCAGCTCTGTCTCTCTCCTCCTCAGCTCTGTCTCTCCTTCTCAGCTCTGTCTCTCTCCTCCTCAGCTCCATCTCTCCTCCTCAGCTCCATCTCTCCTCCTCCCATCTTAGAAAGATTTACTCCTTGCTTTCTTGTTTGCAAACTCCGTTACAATCTCATCAAAGTCTAGTTTCCTGACAAGCTGAGACTCAATGGCCATTAGTGACAGTGCACAAAGGCGCTGTTGTGTTTGCGTTGTTCTGAGTTCATTTTTGATCCTTGCCATCTGTGAAAATGATCTTTCTCCTTCACATTTTGTGACTGGCAGTGTGAGGAAAATTCGTAGGGCTACAAACACATTGGGGAATATTGACTGGAGACCATGTTTCAGGAGCACCTGCAGGAGTTTTGGGGGAGACTTATCTTGTTCACTCTGCACAAAGCATCTGAACTGGATAATTTCATCTGCCAGGTTCTCATCTAAATCGGAAGAGTATAAGGCACAGAGTGCATCAGCCTGTTTACGGATAGTGGGCAAATCCTCTGATTCTAAGTTAAGTAGAATCTCAAATCTGTTGGTAATGTTTCTGTATGCCTCCGTTCTGTGGGCTAAGCAGCTGCTTAGCTTGTCAATGATGACATTGAACGTCTCTATTCTATATCGTTCGCGGCCTTTCAGTGTCACCTCATGCTCTGTTGATTCATCAGGAAGTGATTTGCGCCTCTTGACCCTCTGTATTTCATCCTGATATGACTGGCACACACCAGGAACACTCATGGCAGCCCTTTCAAAATGATCAAACTGGTCTCGCAGTGACCCAACCCATGATCTCAAAGACTCCAAGAGGCAAACTGCTGTCATCAAATCCAGGTCATCTTTTTGCAGTCGTTCACTTGTTACTTTAAATCTGCTTAAGACACTGTCCCAAAACACTGCCATAAATGACATATCAAGACTGCCAAATTTTGAGCACAGTGCTGCTGCCTCATTGCGTGTGTCATGTTTTTCTCCCACATCTGATGAAATGCTCTGAAGGACATCCCTTATTTGTGCATAATTTCTACAAAGTGCCCTAGATGCATCTGCACGGCAACTCCAACGTGTTGATGATAGGGATTTCAATGTCATGTCAACCTTGATGTCTGCATTATTAAAGAACCTGTTCCATCTTTGAGTAGAACCTGCACAAAAGGCATATAGGGACTGCATGAGGTCAAAAAAATCAGTTGCATTTTGACAACTGCCTTCAATACTGTTGACACCCACCAAATTCAGAGAATGTGCTGCACAGGGTATATAATGGATTAAGGGATTCTTATTCTTTAACTGAGCCTGCAGTCCATTATAACGTCCAGACATGTTACTTGCATTATCATATGCCTGGCCTCTGCAATTTGCAAGATCTAAGCCTAAGCTGTCAACCACAGCCATTACAGTATTGGCCAAGCTCTCTCCTGTGTGATTCTGAATTGGCACAAAGCCAACAAATCGCTCTATTATTTTTCCTTCTTCATTCACAAATCGAAAAATGAAGGTCAGTTGGTCAGTATGTGACAGATCAGGAGTGGAGTCCACAATCACAGAAAAATATTTGGCGTGCTGTATCTCTGCAGCTATGGTAGTTTTCACTTTGTCGCCCATTTGCTTTATCAACTCCTCATATATAGTGGATGAAAGATAGGATGTGTTTCCTCTTCCTTTTTGACCATATTTATTCATGTGTTCAGCCAGGAAAGGATCAAACTGGGAAATTACCTCCAGAATGCCGAGAAAGTTACCATTGTGTGGTGATCCAATAACTTCATCATCACCACGAAAAGGCAACCCCCTTTCACTTAAAAACTGAATGACAGCTACAACACGTTTCAACACCTCGCGCCAGTAGCGCTTCTCACCCTCCAGTTGCTGCACTAGTTGAGCGTTCACAGTCCCGCTCCCGCTGACAGATGACCGCCGAAGCAATGCTAACATACAGCTACAGTGCTCTGTGCTTTTCTCATGCTCCCGCACACGTTCAGGGTGCTTCCAGTCAGAGAAGCTACTAACAAACTGATGTTTCTTTGTTGAAAAGAGCATGCAGGCAAAACAGTAAATGTTACCTGTAGATGGTGAATATGTCATCCAGTCACGGGAAACCCTTTCCCCATTTGGTAGACAGCAGTAGATCCCCCCCAAACATTGGACGTCGTATGGACGTCCAGATCATGTCCATATTGCGTCGGTCCGTCAAAGACCAATTATGGACCTATTTTCGACGTCCAAAATTGGTCAGATATTTGGACGTGTTATTATGACCCGATTTCGACGTCTATATGAAGTTGAACATTTAGACGTCTAAATTATGACCCGATTTCGACGTCTATATGAAGTTGAATATTTGGACGTCTAAATTATGACCCGATTTCGACGTCTATATGAAGTTCAACATTGGACGTCTTATTATGACCAAATTTCGACGTCCATATAAAGTTGAACATTTGGACGTCTAAATTATGACCCGATTTTGACGTCTATATGAAGTTGAACATTTGGACGTCTAAATCATGACCCATTTATGACATCTATATGCAGTTGAGAATTTGGACGTCTTATTATGACCCGATTTCGACGTCCATATGAAGTTGAACATTTGGACGTCTAAATTATGACCCAATTTCGACGTCCATATAAAGTTGAAAATTTGGACGTCTAAATCATGATCCAATTTCGACGTCCATATAAAGTTGAAAATTTGGACGTCTAAATCATGACCCATTTATGACGTCTATAGGCAGTTGAAAATTTGGACGTCGGGATAAGTATCTTTTCAGGACGTCAAATAGGCTTAATAATAATAATAATAATAATAATAATTATTATTATTATTTATTATTTATAATTATAAATTATAATTATAATTATATATTATAAGTTTATAATTAATAAACATTAACAATTACTAGTAGTTACTGATATTGTTATTATTACAATTTTTTTTGTTGTTGTGACTTGTGGCCGTATAATTATATTGATCAATCAAAAAAAAAAGATAGTTTTTCTAGTGTTATTCGGTGTAGAGGAAAAAAACACACCCGCATTAGAACCAGTTAGAACTGAAGAAGAGGCTCAACGCCATTTTGATTGGCTGAGGCAATGCGTCAATTCCAACGTGCAACTTGAGCCCCTCCCACCCCTACTCCCACCGGCCCAGGTATTCCGCCATTAGAGTCGTGGAAGGAGAAGGAGAAGGCAGGTAGAGAAGAGAAGCACGTACAAAAAGAAGAAGAAGAAGCAGAAGAAGAAGAGAAGCAAAACGCCGCTGGCTGTATCGTCGACGTCTGCAAAGTGTTCAAATTGCAGGTAAGTCGTCAGTTATGTTAATTTACGCACTTTAGCGTTTGCTGTTTTAATCTACTTCAAACTGGTTGCCTCTGCTAATATTAACACGTGGCTATTTGTTTAACGTTACAAAACCGGCGAAAAATCTGTATTAGAAAAGCGCATGTAACGTTATAATACGTGTGCATTTGTGTACTTTTGTTCTAAAAGCAGAGTTTGGAAGGGTTTTTTTTCGTTTTAGGCCTTTGAGGCCCAGCTTTGCCCCCTGCCACGGTTAGCAACAGCATTAGCATTGTTATACATGTTAAGGCCTGTAGTCGGTCCGCGTGTCCATCGTCCTTCGCTTGAACTGCATTTCTAGCCCTGATATGCTGTTGCTTAGATAATGCGAGTGCGCATGCCAGCTTAGCTTCGGGGCAGCAGCGGGGCTAGCAGGTCAAGAAAACAAAAAAAGTCAGGGGGGAGAGCATTTCAGTTGAAGTCTCCAGGTGAGTTAGTTCTCGTCTGCGCTGTTGGATAATTGAATCGCTCGTCCGCACTGGCGGCCATCTTGCCTCTGCTAATATTAACACATGGCCATTTGTTTAACGTTACAAAACCGGTGCAAATTCTATATTAGAGAAGCGCATGTAACGTTATAATACGTGTGCATTTGTGTACTTTTGTTCTAAAAGCAGAGTTAGGAAGGGGTTTTTTTTCGTTTTAGGCCTTTGAGGCCCAGCTTTGCCCCCTGCCACGGTTAGCAACAGCATTAGCATTGTTATACATGTTAGGGCCTGTAGTCGGTCCGCGTGTCCATCGTCCTTCGCTTGAACTGCATTTCTAGCCCTGATATGCTGTTGCTTAGATAATGCGAGTGCGCATGCCATCTTGGGAGCTGCGGGGCTAGCAGGCCAAGAAAACTCAAAAGTCAGGGGAGAGAGCATTTCAGTTGTAGTCTACAGGTGAGCTAGGTCTCGTCTGCGCTGTCGGCTAATTGAATCGCACGTCCGCACTGGCGGCCATCTTACCATAGTTGGCTGAATTTTCTATCAATTTTCAAACCATTTGATTTGGTATAAGTGTCAGGTGTTGAATTATACAACTATAATATATTTATAATTTATACTTCCAGTCAAAATTAGGGATTATCTACTAAAATTCAGCGAACAGAACAGGGACATGTATGCTTTTCTAATGTTACTAATTGATGTATTACACGTTTCATTTTCATATTAGGAATATCTTATAAATGTGACATTTGCATTAAAAATGTTTTTCAAAAACTGTTTCAATATATACAAATGTATATATTTTGTGTGTATATTTACATGACATTTCTTGCGTTAGACTTTTATTTATTAATAAAACAGTTAATTTTTTAAATACTTTTTAAAAAACCATTAGCAAGATAAGAGTATTTACATGGATCACTCACCTCCTTTACGTAGCACAGGCTCCGCCAGAGAGCTTGCCTGGGGTGAGATGGCTGTTGGTGATGACGTTATCTAGCCTTCATTGTACATATCTATGGTCAAATGCATAACAATGTAATTTGATGGAGTGCCGAGTTAAGTATTGTAAAGTTCAAGTGTTTCTAAATCTTTCCTATCCTTCTATCAGGTGGTGTGAGGACCTGTGGGAGTGAGGTGTCCTGCCATTGGAGCCACATCACCTAAATAAGGTATAGATTATGATGCCATGCTCCATTGCACACACCCTGTCAAAGTCTTTGTGATATTAAACTGACTTATTTTGCACCTGTATCTACAGATGGCTATGAAACAGAAAGAATGGCGTAAACGCCAAAGGGACATGGATGAACTTCTGCGTTATTCTGACAGCGAAGATGAACATCAGAGCACTGATGTTGGGTCTGGGATACAGAATAGTAGTAGTAGTAGCAGCAGCCATAGCAGTGTGTCTGAGGCCCCACACACTTCAACAAGTGGCCCTGAGACACCGTGTGATTTAGATTTTGACAGTGATGTGGACTATTTTTCTACTGACTCTGAAAATGATTCAAATAATGAAGCAGAAGCGATCAGCAGCTTTGAAGATGACCTGAGAAAGTGGGCTACAGAGCACAAAGTGACACACAGAGCACTTAACGGGTTATTGTCCACATTGAGAAAGCATGGGCACCTATTGCCTATGGATTGTCGGACACTCCTTGCTACACCACAACAAAACACATCAGAGCCTAAATGTGGGGGGCAATACAAGTATTATGGCTTAGAAAAGGGAATCTGCCGTTACTTAGGTCTGATGGACAGTAATGATGTGCACCTCACCATAAACATTGATGGCATCCCACTTTTCAAAAGCAGTGGAGTTCAATTCTGGCCAATACTGGTTAAGTGTGGCCATTTTGATCCCTTCATTGCAGCCATTTTTAGTGGAAAAAGTAAGCCCAGTCCACTTGAGGACTATCTGGAAGACTTTTTGACGGAGTACCAGCATCTCAGAGCCAATGGTGTTGTTTACAAAGGCCAGACCTACACTGTCAATATTGATGCATTCATTTGTGATGCACCAGCAAGGGCATACCTCAAATGTGTTAAGGGTCATACCTCCTATGAGAGCTGTGAACGATGCACAATCAGAGGTACTCGTGTGGAGGGAAGAATGGTATTCGGTGACCATGAATGTTCTTCAAGAACAGATGACAGTTTTTCTCGAGCTGAGTACAAGAACCACCAAACTGATGTCAGCCCCCTTGTTGCTGCAGAAATTCCTTGCGTCAGTTCATTTGTGCTCGATTACATGCACATGGTCTGCTTGGGAGTAGTTAGACGGCTTTTAACCTACATGACCCGAGGCCCAAAAATCTGCCGTCTATCTGTGAGGCAAAAAGAGGCAATTTCCCAAAAACTCATTGCACTAAGGGGGAGGATGCCTAGTGAGTTTGCTCGGCAACCACGTGGTCTCCACGAATTGGATAGGTGGAAAGCCACCGAACTCAGGCAGTTTCTTTTATACACAGGACCTGTGGTTTTGAAAACTGTGCTGTCCCCTGAAAGGTACAAGCATTTCTTGTCCTTAACAGTAGCCATGTCAATACTACTGGAGTCAGACCCAAGGGTTCGAAATGCCTATCTCCAGTATGCGCAGGAACTCCTCAGACACTTTGTCACCTCTTGTGCTGTCCTGTATGGCAAGACCTTTCCCGTTTACAACGTGCACGGACTGCTTCATCTCCATGAAGATGCCAGCCACTTCAACTGCTCATTAAATGACATTTCCTGTTTTCCATTCGAAAACTACCTGCAACAGGTCAAGAAACATGTCAGGAGTGGGAGAAATCCACTTGAACAAGTCACTAGGCGTCTGTCAGAAATCGAGCAGTCAGAAGTGGACATGAGCAAAAAGCAAATTAGGGTGTTTGTCTCTGCCAAAGAAAGGGACAGTTGTTTTCTTTTGGAAGATGACAGATTTGCTTTTGTTCGACAAAAAAATGCAGATGGTACTTTGGCTTGTCAAGTCCTGCACCAGCGTCGCACCTCACCCTTATTTCACCAACCGTGTAGCTCTGGACTGGTAAATATAGTGTGCATAAATGGCCAGGTCAGGATGAAAAATGAGCTACTGCGAGAAAAGGACCTGGTACGCAAGGTGGCCTACCTCCTCCAAGAATCGGGTGGCGCTGTACTCATACCCCTTCGCCATGGTCTGGAACACAAACATTAAAGGTTCAGTTCTCAATGTTTTTTAAAATCTATATCCCATCCATCTGTTTTATTCGCTGAAAATCCTCAACCTGCACGTCCTTTGTCACTACAACCAACTCTGCTACCCTCATCCCTCCACACATTAACTAACCATCTCAACCTCAATTCTGTTGCTTTATCCACTAACTTCACTGGGTGCCATTTACTAATTGGTAATCTTTCCTTTCCCATTGACAACTGGTGCGGACTAATTTCTCTCTTGTGTTGTCTTTTCTAACATGTCACTTGATTTGTTGGAATTGGGTTCATGACATTTTGTATATAATTTGAATTTCACAGGTCTAACTATTTCATCAAATGTAAAAAAAAAATGTCTTCTAAATGCTTAGGTTAATTAAAGTTGTGTAACTTTGCATATGCTGTCCTCTTCAGATCATGTATGCAAGGGCAGTATGGAAGGAGGGAGAAATAGAGGAGGAGGGTGTCGTCCCATTAAATTGGATTGACGAGACGGCGAGGACGGTTAGATGGCCTCGCATGAGCATCACAAATACAAAGAGGGCACTGAAAGATAAAATGGCCCCCAAAAGTGACTGGCAGACATTCACTTTAATAAAAGTGAAAATGACATCAGGCAAGTTACTTTTTGATTTGTAGAAAATGATCTGTATGTCCAAGTCAAAATATACTTGATTTAAGCGTTGAAATGCTCTTTTCATTTTTTTTTTTAAGTTTAATCTTCTTACTTCTAGCTCTTCGTCAAGAGTGCGAAAAATATAACCTGACCAGTCAGGCAGAGCAGGATGACGATGAAAATGAGGAGGAAGAGAAGAGGAGGAAGCGCATAAAAAAAGTGGTTCCGGATTTCTTATCAGATGGTATGTTTTCTCTTCTCTAGTAATTAATACACCATTATATAAAATCTGTTAAAAGAAATGTTGCCTCGAAGTTCATTCATCAATGTTTTTAACATCTTTTTTCTTTTTTGGCAGTTACAGATTCAGATGAGGGGCAGAATTCAAATGGTAATGTTTTTTCTACGACGTATTTAAAATTCCATGTTCTTCAATTTGATAATGTTGGCTATGAGTGTGCTGATTTATTTTTTTTCTACTTGTCTCTAGTTGTTGAGCTGCCCGACTACCCTGTTCCACCAACAAAAGTGCAGCCCATTCAGGGCACACCCGTAATAGACGATGCATGTGAGTACTGATGACACTTACGAAGCATGGTAATGTGTTGTATTGACAAAACAATAGCTGATTTGTTGTTTTTTTTTTTTTTCAGCCTCTGGAGGTGAAGACACGGGGCTAGCTGAGTGTGCAGCTGCGGACTCCTCAGGCAGGGAACTGTCCACTCCTTGTAATTATTTACTTTCCCTTTGCAATGTTCACTACACATTATTTTCCCAGAAGACAGTAGTTATAGGCTCAATCATATGTTTCAGGCTTGCCTCGCCTGGAGTGTGCCAGTAGTTCAGACAGAATGCAGTCCACACCAGGTAAATATTTATTAGAAGTAATGTTCACCTTTTTGTTTACTTTTGGCTAATTTTCCACCTCTGAACATTCATTCTTTTTAAGTGTTCATCACATTAATTTACTATTTTATGAGGTCTTGTGAAGTTTAAGATCATTCTTTGTGTTTCTTAGGATCTCTGCATGAAACTGGAGGACGTCACACAGACAGCCATCGCTCAAGGTAAGTAAAAAAGATGTTACAAAATTGCAGAGTGATTAACATGAATTGAAGTAGATCAGCGGTGGATCCAGCAATTAATGCAACTGTTGTCTGCCAATACAGGTCCAGATCCCATCACAGACAGGCCTCAAAACATCAGCGTGGATCAGACAGAATGCAGTCCACAGCAGGTAAACTTTCATCAGAAGTAATGTTCACCTTTTTGTTTACTCTTGGCTAATTTTCCACCTCTGAACATTCATTCTTTTTTTCACCCAGTGACATTCCAGTAAGTGTTCATCACATTAATTTACTATTTTATGAGGCCTTGTGAAGTTTAAGATCATTCTTTGTGTTTCTTAGGATCTCGGCAACTGGAGGCAACTGGAGGACGTCACACAGACAGCCATCGCTCAAGGTAAGTAAAAGATGTTACAAAATTGCAGAGTGATTAACATGAATTGAAGTAGATCAGCGGTGGATCCAGCAATTAATGCAACTGTTGTCTGCCAATACAGGTCCAGATCCCATCACAGACAGGCCTCAAAACATCAGCGTGGATCAGACAGAATGCAGTCCACAGCAGGTAAACTTTCATCAGAAGTAATGTTCACCTTTTTGTTTACTCTTGGCTAATTTTCCACCTCTGAACATTCATTCTTTTTTTCACCCAGTGACATTCCAGTAAGTGTTCATCACATTAATTTACTATTTTATCAGGCCTTGTGAAGTTTAAGATCATTCTTTGTGTTTCTTAGGATCTCGACATGAAACTGGAGGACGTCACACAGACAGCCATCGCTCAAGGTAAGTAAAAAAGATGTTACAAAATTGCAGAGTGATTAACATGAATTGAAGTAGATCAGCGGTGGATCCAGCAATTAATGCAACTGTTGTCTGCCAATACAGGTCCAGATCCCATCACAGACAGGCCTCAAAACATCAGCGTGGATCAGACAGAATGCAGTCCACAGCAGGTAAACATTCATCAGAAGTAATGTTCACCTTTTTGTTTACTTTTGGCTAATTTTCCACCTGAACATTCATTATTTTTTTTCACCCAGTGACATTCCAGTAAGTGTTCATCACATTAATTTACTATTTTATGAGGTCTTGTGAAGTTTAAGATCATTCTTTGTGTTTCTTAGGATCTCTGCATGAAACTGGAGGACGTCACACAGACAGCAGTCGCTCAAGGTAAGTAAAAAAGATGTTACAAAATTGCAGAGTGATTAACATGAATTGAAGTAGATCAGCGGTGGATCCAGCAATTAATGCAACTGTTGTCTGCCAATACAGGTCCAGATCCCATCACAGACAGGCCTCAAAACATAAACGTGGATCAGACAGAATGCAGTCCACAGCAGGTAAACATTCATCAGAAGTAATGTTCACCTTTTTGTTTACTTTTGGCTAATTTTCCACCTGAACATTCATTATTTTTTTTCACCCAGTGACATTCCAGTAAGTGTTCATCACATTAATTTACTATTTTATGAGGTCTTGTGAAGTTTAAGATCATTCTTTGTGTTTCTTAGGATCTCGTCATGAAACTGGAGGACGTCACACAGACAGCAGTCGCTCAAGGTAAGTAAAAAAGATGTTACAAAATTGCAGAGTGATTAACATGAATTGAAGTAGATCAGCGGTGGATCCAGCAATTAATGCAACTGTTGTCTGCCAATACAGGTCCAGATCCCATCACAGACAGGCCTCAAAACATCAGCGTGGATCAGACAGAATGCAGTCCACAGCAGGTAAACATTCATCAGAAGTAATGTTCACCTTTTTGTTTACTTTTGGCTAATTTTCCACCTGAACATTCATTATTTTCTTTCACCCAGTGACATTCCAGTAAGTGTTCATCACATTAATTTACTATTTTATGAGGTCTTGTGAAGTTTAAGATCATTCTTTGTGTTTCTTAGGATCTCTGCATGAAACTGGAGGACGTCACACAGACAGCAGTCGCTCAAGGTAAGTAAAAAAGATGTTACAAAATTGCAGAGTGATAAACATGAATTGAAGTAGATCAGTGGTGGATCCAGCAATTAATGCAACTGTTGTCTGCCAATACAGGTCCAGATCCCATCACAGACAGGCCTCCAGGCCCCCCCATCACACATCAAGGCCTCGTGAGTTGTCTTAAGACCCCAAATTTTTTTCAGAACACTCTAGTCAGTAGCATTGATGTATTCAAACTTGCTGGAACATTAGCTTTATTATTTCTAATGAGGGCCAAGTCGGACGAATGTTCATTGGATGATTTCTAATACACACTTTCTGTGTTGCAGATGCAGAGAGTGGAAGGAGGTCCTTCCCGTTGCCTGTGGACGGTACGTGTGTAGTCTAATATGGACGACAGGACACTGAGAAAAAGACCCTTTTAAAACTACCACCTACTCCTTCTACTGTTTAGTCTGCTTTTTGATCATCAGTGACTTCCAGGTTGTGGGAAGAATAGTGATTCTTTACCTCTACATATCTGGATCATTTATAAACTTAAGGAATTGATCTTTTAACATTTCCTCCAATTCTCACAGGCTTTGCTGTGTTGCTTCTACTTCAGTTGCTGCAAAAAGACTAACATGCTCTATTGGATGTCTGTGACTAGGCCTGTGCAGCTCAATGACCTAATTTTACATTTAAAACATGTTTTTATTATTGTTTTTCCCTTATAAAACAAACACTACTGTGCAGGTGGTCACGGCTCAGGTGGAAATTAGAGCTTCACATTTTTACCTGTTTTTATACTGTGCTAACTCACGGTTATAGACCTCAGGGAGCAGCTGGAAAGGCCAGCAGCTAATGGAGTCTTATAATAAAGATAAACAAGAGAGCTCATCCATGCTGCTGCAAGTGTACCAACTAGAGAACACAGCACTATCCTGATGCACATCAATCAAGAATTGATTTTGAATTTAATCAAACCCTAAGACATCCAAAGATTCACATCCAGCCACCCATTCTAAAAAACAAATATCTCATTTATTTCAGTGTACCAGAAAAAGGTTCTTGGGCTTCTGCTGGAAATAAAGAATCTTTGCAGGACTGCCCAGCCTACCTCCACGGCTACCCACATAGCAACCATTGATAAAATGGAGGATTTTGAGATGGAGGAGAAACGCTTAAGCGATAAAGACGCTTTCGATACCCTGGTAGGATTGACTGGACTACAGAATTGGTGCACTCACACATTATGTCCCCCTGGGAACTAAAAGTCAACTTTTGCACTTATTTCAACAGGTGAGGAACATATCAAAAATTGGTGGGAGGAACACCCGGGACTGCGTCCATAAAGTGCTCGACAGGTATGAATCGGTGCAGGAGGGAGTTTGTCTTGTATTTCCATCTTGAATGCAGCTTCCATCTGCTGCCTAGTGAAGAGCTGTCCGACTCTGCCCATGATTGATCACACAGCGGAGTGGAAAACACTGTTCAAATCTTGGTTTGTCACTGATATGACGTACAGCAGCCTGTCAGATGTACGGCAGCTTCAGGGGCACAATATTCTCCATTCACAACAAAGTGACCATAGACTGTATGGATGTGACTTGTTTGTGAAAGTTGAGGTGTGCAGATGGTAACATGGGCATTAATTTAATACACTAATCAAAATGTAGAGCTAATGCCAAGAAATAATGTATTTTTTGCCAATCTGTAAATTTGCATCCTTAAATTATAATTGATTAACTGTTTTGCAATTAATCAGTAGTATTGTGTTTGAGTTAATTTTTTTTAGCTGTTTGTTAGCCCTATGATTTATATCAGTGATTATTTTCTCTTTAGGCTCTTCACCAATTCATTGATGTCGAAATTTAACATGAAGGGCAAGGGGAAGAAGGGCAAAAAAGCCCTGGAGAGCACAAAAATCTACGCAGCCATACAAGGTGAGCCTTGGCTTGTTTCTAAGTGGACTTGATTGGACAAAACATTAACTTCCCTGTTAACATTTAAAATACAATGCCATCTCCCTACAATTGTTGATGGTTGTGTATTAATACAGAATTCTGTAAGCAACATACTTTTGCTTACAGATATGCTGATTTGGTGTATGAATGCAGTTTTTTGCAAATTTCTTATTTGTCTTTTTGAACTTGCAGATGGAGTAATGATGTGCAATCCTGAGGCGACTCAGGAAAGTATAAGGCGCCATACTGCCGAGCACCTTAAACATGCTCCTCAAAGGACTGGCGGGGGGGGCTTCCAGGAAACACAGGAAACACAGAACTAATTCTGCAGGCTGCATTTCGTTTTTTTGTTTTGTTCAAATGTTAATGTTTTATATATTTACAATTTGATATACTGCACTTTGCATTTTGATAGTATTTTTTGTGTTCAAATGTTAATGTTTTATATTTACAATTTGATATACTGCACTTTGCATTTTGATAGTATTTTTTGTTCAAATGTTAATGTTTTATATATTTACAATTTGATATACTGCACTTTGCATTTTGATATTTTTTTTTGTTGTTCAAATGTTAATATTATATTTTTTTGTGTGCTGTTCAAATGTTAATGTTTTATATTTACAATTAAAATTGAAAAACAAAAAGGATTGAATTGTGATTTATTGTTAACCTGACCGTAGTCTGAAGTCCAGAAGGTAGGAAGCAGTTTCCTGTACCTGTTCATTTTACTGTATCTTCATTTGGCTTGTCAGCAGGTTTTAACTGGATGCCTTATGCATTTCCAGTTACTATCTGCTGGTGATAGATTCAAATTAAGCAATAGGAAAACAGTATGCCACCGTCTACAATGGGAATACAGGTATGCATATGCAGCATAGTATAAAATCAATGTCTAAAATGAGTATCAATTTGACGTAGAAAAGACGTCCACAAGGACCACATTTGGACGTTAAAATTTGGACGTCCATACGACGTCGTTTTAAAGTTATTTATGGACGTCTAATTCGGGTCGTCTGAAGGTGCAGAACGTTACTCCAGACGACGTCTTTTTTAGACGTACTATCGACGTCACAAATCGACGTTCAAAAGACGTCTTAAAAAGACCTCTTTTGAACGTCGATTTATAAGTCTAAAAAGACGTCTTTTGAACGTCGATTTGTGACGTTCATAGTACGTCTAAAAAAGACGTCGTCTGGAGTAACGTTCTGCACCTTCAGACGACCCGAATTAGACGTCAAAAAATAACTTTAAAACGACGTCGTATGGACGTCCCTTTGCGCAGTGGGTCAGATCATTAGTGAGGGAGCGCACTTTACCGCCCAGTCCACTATCACGAGTTGAGGCCGGGTATTTGCTCATTCTATTATGAAATGCAGCAGGTCCACGATCGATTAGCACAGCGCGAGCATTTTCGTTTATTTCACGAAACAGTGCCGGATCCGAAACCTGGTACATCCACTCATCCGAGCTGCCGCCGCCGGTGTGACTACTCGATGTACTTGGGATGTCAGGCTGGCTATCACCAGTGCTGTGGCTGCAGCTAGCAACAGGCTCATCTTCCTCGACCTCCGCATTAGCTTGCACACTAACCTCCTCCTCCACAGTGTCATCTTCGTCCTGATGATGTTCCTCGCTCCGTTTGAAGAAAGTTTGGATGGATGGTACACTTCTCAAAAGTGCTGCCTCCTTCTCCTCCCTGTCTCGTTTACGTTTTCGCTTACTGCAACCGCTTCTTTCACTCATCTTTTTTCTCCGACTATTTCCCCACGACCGGGTCAGTTCAGCACTGTCATTTAAGGACAGCGGCGTGGGGGTGGAGGCGGAGGCGGAGCTGGCTGCTGCCATTGGTTTCCACACTTGAACTTGACCAATTAAATCATTGTCTTGAGTAATTAAAATAACAAGGGTGTTTTTTATTGGTTATATATGGTGTCAATGTCATTGATGCAGACGGATAAGGACCAAATAAGTTCAGTAGAAGAGAAACACACATTTCACTACCGCTGCGCTGAGTGCACTGAGTGCTTGTTTCAAATATAGCGGGTATGACCCGCGGTGCTGCTGTCTGGTTGGGCCCCAGATGCCCGTGGGCCCCTGGGCCTGTGCCCATAAGGCCCGTTGGCTAATCCAGCTGTGATGCCAGGACTCTCCAGTAATCATGGCAGCATACCTGTCAAGTTGTGGATTAGAACATAAGGAAAATTTGCCGGTGCTCGCTGCGAGCCGTCCCACCACTCCAACCAAGCTCCAGTATCCCTTACATTTTAAGACAGGTGTATAAGATATCTAGAAACAACTTGTCAACCGCTTACTAACTACAATTAGGTGATCAGAATCTGATAGGCCAACCTTTGTTGACATTGAAATGCTGTCAACATTCCTACATTATAATACAGCCTAAATGAAAACACAAAGGGTATATGAAGCACATTTATTTATTGTTTATAAAATGGGTGCTTCCCATCCTTAAATGTGATTGGCTGAGCCGCGTTCCATTGTAAAATCAGTGTAACCACTGGTAGACCACGGCATCTGTGTTGCTTGGCAACCATTCTGTCCACTTGATCGTGCCTGGTGGAAGAATGAATAGTTCTTAGTTTTATTGTTGCATTATTACCAATAAATTATTATTCTTTTTCGTGTGTGTTTATTTTATGGGCTATATGTCGGGTAACCGTTTTATTTTTATTAGTTTTTGTGTCTCTTCCTCTCTGTCTGCTCACTGCGGTCTCCACTTCGAAAACATGGTCAAGCCAGCCCCCACTTGTTTTGTGGTGCGCATAGGCATTGCGGTACAGGTGCAGAAGGACTACTTTAAAAATAAAAGTAACCTTCTTGTGGATGTGATCTCACGTTGATTCAGTCAGCCTGTCTCATGGTGTGTTTGTGAATCAATGAATTTATCAATTAATCTATTAATTATTTAAATGAAGTAATAGGAGGGGAAATAATCCATACAATGAATATAAAAGTATTTTCAGTATTTCCATCTAAATTCAGAAAAATATTAAAAGGAAACTCCCTGTTTTCACAGACCAATTTTGATTCAGAATGACAGTACACCACCTCAGAGTGTCACTCACACAGTATCAGGGAAGTCTGATGTAGAATTTCAAAATTAAAGCCCTGAGAAAAGTCCAATATTTTCAGTATTTCCACAAATATTCAGAATAATATTAGAAGGAAACTCCCTGTTTTCACAGACCAGTTGTGGTTCAGAATGACAGTACACCACCTCAGAGTGTCACTCAGACAATTTCAGGGAAGTCTGATGTAGATTTGCAAAATTAAAGCTCTGAAAAAAGTTTAATATTTTCAGTATTTCCACCTAAATTCAGATTGATATTAAAAGGAAACTCCCTGTTTTCACAGACCAGTTTTGATTCAGAATGGTAGTATACCACCTCAGTGTCACTCAGACAATTTCAGGGAAGTCTGATGTAGACTTTCAAAATTAAAGCCCTGAGAAAAGTCCAATATTTTCAGTATTTCCACCAATATTCAGATTGATACTAAAAGGAAACTCCCTGTTTTCACAGACCAGTTGTGGTTCAGAATGGCAGTACACCACCTCAGGGTGTCACTCACACAATTTCAGGGAAGTCTGATGTAGACTTTCAAAATTAAAGCCCTGAGAAAAGTCCAATATTTTCAGTATTTCCACCAATATTCAGATTGATACTAAAAGGAAACTCCCTGTTTTCACAGACCAGTTGTGATTCAGAATGGCAGTACACCACCTCAGAGTGTCACTCTGACAATTTCAGGGAAGTCTGATGTAGACTTTCAAAATTAAAGCCTTGAGAAAAGTTCAATATTTTTAAAATCAATCTGAATGTTGGTGGAAATACTTAAAATATTTGACTTTTCTCAGGGCTTTAATTTTGAAATTCTACATCAGACTTCCCTGAAACTGTGTGAGTGACACTCTGAGGTAGTGTACTACCATTCTGAACCATAACTGGTCTGTGAAAACGGAGTTTCCTTTTAATATCAATCTGAATATTGGTGGAAATACTGAACATATTGGAAATTTCTCAGGGCTTTAATTTTGAAATTCTGCCCATTCAGCTGTTTTACATAGTGTGAAAATGACTCATCGGCTCAAACACAATATTAGCATGAATAGGATTCCCACCCCCCACTTTTGTTGCAAACATTCAACAACACATCATCACTGTTGATGTCTGAACTACCTCACAATAGTTCTTCATATATATTGATATGCATACTGATACAGGTTGTGCAATTCTGAGTGTTGTAATTTTCTCAAGTTTTTTTTATTTGTAGCCTTTTGTAAACAACATGAACGGAGATACTCACGTTAAAGACCCTGCCAACATAAATGTTCAGACTGACACCCATTCAAATCACTATTTTTGATCCTGCTCGAATACAAAGTATAAAACATGCATCCTCTCATTTCTCCACTTCATTTGAAGCCCGTGGCTTGTAAGGATGTGCCCGAGGGATTTCCTTCCCGATGACGTGTTTACCATATTTGTAAATTCTTAATATTAATAATGAATTTGTCACAGACAGCTTTCACAAAATTGATGAAGTTTCCCGTAACTCAAAGGGAGCGCACGTGAAATAAAGTGGTCTTGTGGAGGTGGCCTCCACACATCATTAGCCATACCATGAACCTTTTTGTTCTTACTGAATGTGTGAGTGTGCAGTCTGAACAGCTTTCCACCCCCCACTGTCACACACATCGTCACACTGAGTGAATATCTTACTGAGCAACTTTTTCAAAATGATTTAAGTAATTATTTTCAGGCACCAAGTTATTTTCAAAACATTTCTCATTATTCTGAGTGACTATCTAAGTATTTTCAGATAGGGGAGACCAGGGCCACTTGTAACAAAATTTTAGGTTTTCCTAACTAATGTGCTTATAACAGCGATGCTGCAGCAGATAAAGATGCTCATTTTAATAACTTAAATACTGCTGGGTGGCTTATTGTAACCTATAATAATATAACCTAGCAACAAATTTACATTATTGTACAAAAGTACTGTAACTTATAGGCCAAACTAAATATTTAAAATAAAAATAGTGCAATAAAAGTGTAATATTTGCATCTGAGAGAGTGGAATAGATTAGTAATGTAGCATAGAAAGGAAATACTACCAGGAAAAGTACTAACACCTCTTAATCTTTAGTTTTTGTGTTTCTATGAGGGAAGCGCCATCTAATGGTGACACCTTGTAATTGAATAAATGGGCATGTTACAGTGGAATTCAGGCACACCCCCAGGAAGGTGGGGGGGGGTGGTATTTGGCTGGGAACTGGCTGGAAACTGGCTGGCTTCCGGCTGGCAGTCGGATGGCCTGGGAAATTTGAAGTGGCTGCATCTGTATACATATACAGTATAACAAATTAACCAACCAAAACTTATTGAAAGATAAATTTATCTGTAAGCACTTAAATAATTATTGAACAGAGCAGTGACCTATAGTTACATACAGATAAGAATATTACTTAATACAAGAGAAACAAACTTTATCTATTCACAAGATTACAAGGGACAATGGCGACACCTTGTGGTAAAACAAGTGTATTATAAAGGTGTCACACATTTTTTTTTTTTTTTTTTTGAAGGATGCTGGGGTTAGAGTGTCAGGAAGTCTAAAGCCCTTTTTAAATAGGAATTGTGCAAATTTGCAGGAGAGCCCAATCAGTCTTCTTTCGGCATTGGCGGTATAAAAACAAAATCGGGAAGTGCAGCAAAATGCCGCCTGCTTACTTTTGTTTATACAGAATGTGCCTTTTTCGGGGCAATGGGGGGCATGAGCAAGTAACAAAACATGTAGCTCAGCGTGTGACGTAAACAGTGACATACCGAGGAAAGCCACGGCTGGTCAGTCCTTCAGCGATTCGCTTGTACATTGGCCCGTCCTTAACGGTTCCCGTCATCTGACAGTTAATGGCCTCCTCGTTAGCAAGGGCAAGGAGGGCGCGCAATTCTTTATCTCCCCAGTTGCTCATCTTCTGGTTTGCGTTTCCCTAGTGCTGCTAGATGCTCATTCCTGCTATCAGCTGTTTCCTGTTTTGAAGTCCACGCCAGTGGGACATACATGCGGCGTCATCAACAGCCCTCCCACCAGTCATCAACAGCCCCTCCCGTGGCGGAAGGGCGCTTCGTTCTTTGTAAAGCAAAAACGTTCCACCAATATGATTACTCTATTCTATTATCTCTCTCTCTCTATTCGATTATCGATTCTAAGATGGTGGCGCGTGTAGACGCAGCGACCCGGTGCTCCTCTTCAGTTAGCAGCAACACAATTACACCCGAACTGAACTTTTAAGCCTGAAACAACACTGGACTGGCCGGATCCCCCCAGAATCGTTCAACTCATTCCCGGAGAGGATACGCCGGCGAGAGCAGACAGAAAGGAGGCGATGGCAGCGCTGTGAAAGACGCCGGAAGCGAGGCAAACGAGCCGGCATCAGAGCTAGGCTAACAGCGGCTCCGCACAAACCAGCGGTTCCAAGAGTCTTTCTCGCCAACGTCCGCTCCCTGGTTAACAAGATGGACGAGATGAAACTACGAGACGTTAACAACCGGATAGACAGCTGTGTCATGGTGATAACAGAGACCTGGCTGCATGAAAACATCCCGGACCTAGCCGTGGAGCTAGCAGGACGTACAATCTTCCGGGCGGATAGCACATTGGACTCCGGTAAGAGGAGAGGAGGAGGTGTGTGTGTCTATATTAACAACAGTTGGTGCACGGACACTGCCGTTATTGAGAAACACTGCTGTCCAGACCTGGAGTTTCTAATGTTGAAGTGCAGACCTTTTTATTTGCCCAGGGAAATAACCCAAGTGTTTGTAACTGCCGTGTATATCCATCTGCGAGCTAATGCTAACGTAGCTATGATCAGGCTGCATGACAGCATCACCAGGCAACAAAACAAATTAGGCCTATGCTGTCACTAAAAGATGCAGAAAAATTGGTCCACGCGTTTGTTACCTCGAGGCTGGATTACTGTAATTCTCTATTATCAGGTAGCTCTAATAAGTGCCTGAAAACTCTCCAGCTAATCCAGAACGCGGCGGCACATGTACTGACAGGAACTAAGAAACGAGATCATATTTCTCCTGTTTTAGCTTCTCTGCACTGGCTCCCTGTTAAATCCAGAATTGAATTTAAAATCCTTCTTCTAACCTACAAAGCTCTAAATAATCAGGCTCCATCATATCTCAGAGAGCTCATAGTGCCCTATTATCCCACCAGAACACTGCGCTCTGACAATGCAGGGTTACTCGTGGTCCCTAAAGTCTCCAAAAGTAGAACAGGAGCCAGAGCCTTCAGCTATCAGGCTCCTCTTTTGTGGAACCAGCTTCCTGTTTCTGTCCGGGAGGCAGAGACCGTCTCCACTTTTAAGACTAGACTTAAGACTTTCCTTTTTGATAAAGCTTATAGTTAGGGCTGGCTCAGGCTTGTCTTGGACCAGCCCCTAGTTAGGCTGACATAGGCCTAGTCTGCCGGGGGACGTCCTATAATACACCGAGCCCCTTCTCTCCTTCTCACTCTCTCTCTCCCTTGCTAGTATTCATGTCCTGTTAATGCATCTCTCTAACCCGGGCCTACTGCATGTCACTAACTCGGCTTGTTCTCCGGAGCCGTTGTGCTCCACTGTCTCTCAGGTTAACTCGTACCGCAGCTGTGCCTGGATGATGTGTCGTGGCTGTGCTGCTGCCATGGTCCTGCCTGATGCCTCCCACTGCTGCTGTTACTATTAGTCATACCTGGACTATACACATATCATTATTGTCACATACATATATAATCATATTATTAATATAATATCTGTTTCTCCTTTTTTCTCATTGTGTCATATGGATTACTGTTAATTCATTATATTGATCTGTTCTGTACAACATCTATTGCTCGTCTGTCCATCCTGGAAGAGGGATCCCTCCTTCAGTTGCTCTTCCTGAGGTTTCTACCTTTTTTTTTTTTTTTCCCCGTTAAAGGGTTTTTTTTGTGGACTTTTTCCTTATTCGCTGTGAGTGTCCTAAGGACAGAGGGATGTTGTATGCTGTAAAGCCCTCTGAGGCAAATTGTGATTTGTGATATTGGGCTTTATAAATAAAAATTGATTGATTGATTGATTGAAAACAAACACCCAGAGGGCTTCTTCATCGTGACTGGAGACTTTAATCACACCAACTTAAAGACTGTGCTCCCCAGATTTTACAAGAATGTTGACATTCAAACAAGGAAGGGCAGAACACTAGACCAGGTCTACACCAACATCTCTGGAGCCTACAGAGCCCGCCATTCCCCCCACCTCGGACACTCAGACCATCTTTCCCTGTTCCTGACACCAGCTTACAAGCCCCTCATCTGCAGGTCTAAGCCACAGTACAAGTCAGTGCAGTGCTGGAATAAGGAGGCCACACTATTCTTGCAGGACTGTTTTGAGGACACCATATGGGAGCTCTTTGAAGACCCAGACATTGAACTCCACACCTCCTCTGTACTATCATACATCAGTTTCTGCATCATCGGCTCCCCACTTCCACGCCTAGAGGAGATCTATTCCAGCCGTCTCCTCCGACGGGCAACAAAGATTCGGAATGACCCCGCCCACCCAGGACACTCTCTATTCACCAGCCTTCCCTCTGGCAGACTCAGAGTCATGAGGGCCCGCACCAACAGACTGAAACACAGCTTCTTCCCCATGGCTGTAAAGAGACTGCTGCAAGAACCATGACTCCCCCCCCCCCCAGTATATTTTATGACAAGGACATTGAAGCTGCTACAAGAGAGCACTGAACGAAATTTCACTGTATTTATTGCAGTGACAATAAAGCTTCTACTTCTTCTTCTACTCGCTGAAAATCTGGCAGTGTAAAAGGGGCTTTAGTCGCTCCCGTTTTTTGAATCACTTTTGAGTGTGTTTTTTTCTTTTTTAATGATTGCTAATGTTTTAAATGTGATGTAAAGTTGTGTACACGAGGGATGATCTTTTGGCTTTGAGAGGAACGACTTACAGAGTTAAACACCTGAAACTGACTGAGCTGGGGAAGCCGTTTCAAGGCTGCAGAGCAGGAGTGAAGCTAAAGGCTAGGAGGTGGAGATACAAGCCTTTCCTGCCATCTGTAATAATGGGAAATGTAAACTTGCTATCCAAGAAGTGTGACGAACTGCTGGCATTGGTGAGGTGCCGAAGACTCTACAGGGAGTGTAGTCTGATGTGCTTCATGGAGACATGGCTGAATGACAACGTACCTGACTGCTGTGTGAACCTAACGGGCTTCTGTACTGTGCGAGTGGATAGAGACGTGAAGGTGAGCGGAAAAACAGAGGTGGGGGCTGATCCTGCTTGTTAACAATAAATGGTGTCATCTGGGACATACCACGGTGAAGGACAAGATCTGCTGCCAGGATATTGAACTGTTAGCAGTTGGTCTTAGACCATGTTATTTACCTCGGGAGTTTTCGCACATCGTTGCTATTATTGTTTACATTCCACTGCGGGCAGCAACAGCAGTGGCGTTTGACATCATCCATGAAACTGTTGCTGGGATTCAGACCAACATCCTAATGCATTCATTGCAATAACGGGGGTTTTAAAAACACACTCCTCCCATCTCTCAGGTTTGCTCAGTATGTGGACTGTCCCACCAGGGAGAATAAGACACTGGATTTATTTTATGGAAATGCCAAAGATGCCTACAGTACCTCTTTGAGGTCCTTTGATGTGTGTGTTGAGATGTTGACCATGTTGTATCATATAGTGGTGGCCAGTGCACTTCTCTACACTGCAGTGTGTTGGGGAAGCAGCTTAACAGACAAAAACACCAAGTTTGGACAAGCTGGTTAAAAGTGTGCTCAGTGCTCAGCAATAGGCTGGATACACTAAGAACTGTGGTGGAGAGGGGCACATTGAACAAACTGAAAGCTATAATGGACAATAGCAGACACCCTCTCCACAGCCTCCTTGTAGCAACAGAGGAGCAGAAGCAATTGGCTCATCTCACTGTGTTGCAGAACGGACCGTTTCAGTAGGTCCTTCGTCCCCATGGCAATAATACTGTTTAATACTGTACATCTTGAATCCACTCACACACACACTAACACACGTCACATTGGCCACAACTGGACTGGACTGTGTAATTTTATTTTAATTTAATCTCTATTTGTACACTTATTTCAATGTATTTTATTTTGTTTTTTGCCTTTTATGAGCTGCTGGACAGCTGAATTTCCCTTTGGGATAAGTAACGTTCTTTCTACTCTATTCTAACAGTAACAAACTTGATATTTCCTCCAGTCAATAACAATCTATGCATTGCAGCGCTACTGGGATATCTCTTAGCACGCTGCTTACAAGATATGAACATAACAACGAAGCAACAGGCACTTACTTTCTGTCACTGACTCAATACTTGGAATGTCCTAAACTGGGTCACACAGGAAGAATGTTTATTGTCACAGATAAGTGAATCCAAATATTGGGCATTTTATACAGTTCTACAGTTACTATGTGTGTTTGTTGTTGAAGGAGAAAAACATCAATTTGCGTGTTGTACCGACTTGTATTTAGTGCATTTATTCTGAAAAAGACTGTATGCAAACTGTTCATTTCCTGTAAAAAAAAAACAGAAGTGTATTTGGAAAACAGACAATCCCTGTAACAGGCTGAAGTTGACACAACGTCCCAGAACATCAACAACCAACACACCCAGGCTAGCTTGCACGTCATATCTTGATGTGGAAAGTCCATGACCAAACATTGATATGTGACGAGGTCGGAGTTGGCTGTAAGCAAGGACACAAGGTTTTCTGGCACAGTGACATTTTAAGTTAGTGTGACCAACAAAATCTAACCTTTGACTTTTTCAAATATCCATGTAACACAGAAGAAGCATTCTCATCAGAGCCATTACTGAGCACAGTGCAGTCAAGATTTCCTTTGAGGTTTTGAACGGCCTCAAGTCTTGAGCAAATTCAAATGAATGATAACAACATCTCTGGGCCATTCAGGCTGGAAGGAGAAGTGAACGGAGGGAACTGAGCCAGAAAAGAGAAATGAGAGGCATAACAAAGAGAGAGGGAAGGATGGGTGACTGGGGACAAGATGAGGAGGAGATGCTGGAGAAAAAGAGAGAAAAGGCAAAGTAAAAAATGAACGAGCCACAAACAGTAGAGGAAAAGGAGGAATGGAGAAGATCTGAAAGGGCAGGGGAGATGAGAGAGATAAAGACAAGGGGTGGGAGAGGAAAAACGGAGACAGCGAAGCAACCATACAGACACAGATGTGATCAAACATACATAAGAACTGTATATCTAAAGAATGAACCTATCATCCCTTACAGCCTGATGCAAAGAAAGACAGAGACTGTAGGAGAAATGACAAAGGGAGAGGAAGAAGACTGGGTACCTCCACAGGATGGGTACCAAAACCTGGTATTACACAGACCCCAGGGCTAAATTATAAAAGACTGTTGTACTGATAAGCTCCACTGTTACCTGTTTTTTTGTTTGTACTTTTTAATGTTTTGGTCAATTTATTATTATGCTGCAGCCTCTTCGTGGCGGACACACACACACAGACATGGATGAAAGTCAACAAACAGCAGAACAGAGAGGGGCCGCAGTGGAGATAAAGTGAGGATAACTTGAAAAATTACCCAAGTTAACAGCACGGTGCGAGGCCCCTATTGTTTTCCTTAGGATTATTATTATTTTTTTTTCCGCGACTTTAAACGCATTTTGGGGGACTTTAACATATTCGAAAACTCACCAAATTTAGCATGCACATTCGTCTTGGCGAAAATTTATGTGTACGCAAAATTTAAACGATGCCCGTTGCAAAATGGCGAAATGTCGCCCCCTAGAAAATTTCAATCGGCTCCCACCGGCAGCCTGTTTGACCAAATTCCACGAAATTCGGGGAGGTCATGTATCATCCCAAGACGCACGAAAATGCACACTTAGACTTTTTTTAAAACCAACAGGAAGCCTGCTATTTTGATTTGAATATTCCTGTTTTTACGATTTTGGCGATTTCCAAGAATTCTCTCAGAGCTATCTCCTCCTACATGATTCATCGGATCGGATTCAAATTTGGCGTGCATCAACTAGACCACTTGATGATCAAAAGTTATCATATGATTTTCCCTACGTTAAACGGTTTGGCCGTCAGGTGGCGGCGAAGTCAACGGTTCGCCAAAACGCAGTTAAGTGGCCTTAACTTCAGTGTCCTTGGTCATATCTGCCTGAAACTTCACATGTGTGTTAACAGTCCAGCCCTGAACATGTGATATGAATTTCGCTGATGGGCGTGGCCAAATGGCTTGGCCACACCCTTTAAACATCAGCCCCTACGGCACGTTTCACCGACATGCATGAAAATTGGTACACATATGTATCACATCCAGACGCACAAAAAAGCCTCTTGGACCCATTGGCTACACCCAACAGGAAGTCAGCCATTTTGAATTTGACGCCAGATTGGGCGATTCGCACTCCTCGTACTTTTTCTATCTCCTCCTACATGATTCATCGGATCGGCTTCAAATTTGGCGTGCATCAACTAGACCACTTGATGATCAAAAGTTATCATACGATTTCCCCTATGTTAAATGCTTTGGCTGTCAGGTGGCGGCGAAGTTTGACGTCTCGCCAAAAAAAAAACAAAAAACAAAAGTGCCATTACTTGGGCATGATAAGTCCGATCGGCACAAAACTTGCTGGGTATGATCATAGTCCGGCCTTCATCACGCCAACATCAAAAAATTCCCCCGTTCTCAAAGCGCCCCCTGCTGGCGACAGGAAAAGTGATGTTTTAGACTTTGAGGTGCTACTCTCAGCACGTTCAGTATATCCAACTCAAAATTGGTCAGAAAGGCCTCAACACGTTGGTAATGCTACATGATGAAGATTTGTGACGTATCGCCTTACAGCGTTCCGCCCACAGGGCGGCGAAGTCAACGGTTCGCCAAAACGCAGTTAAATGGCCTTAACTTCAGTGTCCTTGGTCATATCTGCCTGAAACTTTACATGTGTGTTAACAGTCCAGCCCTGAACATGTGATATGAATTTCGTTGATGGGCGTGGCCAAATGGCTTGGCCACACCCTTTAAACATCAGCCCCTGCGGCACGTTTCACTGACATGCATGAAAATTGGTACACATATGTATCACATCCAGATGCACAAAAAAGTCTCTTGGACCCATTGGCCAAACCCAACAGGAAGTCGGCCATTTTGAATTTAATGGTCATTTTTGGCGTTTTCCACGTGTTGTATTTTAATGAACTCCACCTACAGGATGCATCAGAACAACTTCAAAATCATTGTGTGCCATCTAGACAAAGGTGTAATCAAAACTTATAAGCAGATGTTTGCATCGTGAAACGGTTTGGCCGTCAGGTGGCGGAAGTTTGATGTCTCGCCATAAAACACGAAATTAATATAACTTTGGCATACATTGTCCATTCTTCACCAAACTTCACATGTTTGTTAACAGTCCAGACCTGAATGTATAGTATGAGTTTCATCAATAAGCGTGGCCGTATGGCTTGGCCACGCCCCTTAAAGTGCAGCGTCCCCCATAACAACTTTCACCGACGTACACGAAAATCAGTATGCACATGTATCGTGTCCAGACGCACAAAAAAGCCTCTTGCACATATAGGCCACACCCGACAGGAAGTCGGCCATTTTGAAATTTACAGTCATTTTTGGCGTTTTCCACGTGTTGTATTTTAATGATCTCCTCCTCCAGAAATGAATCAATTAACTCCAAAACTGGTGTGTACCATCTACACAAGTGTGTGATCAAAACATATTTAGAGAATTGCTCAGCATGGTACGGAGCCCCTAAAGGGACATGGATTTTTTTAATATATATAATGAGTTTTACGCGCGCGCGTGAAACCTTTTCGCGCGCGCCTAAAACATTTAAGTGAGCACGTAAAGTTGTTTACGTGAGCACGTAAAACGTTTATGCACTCACTTAAAAGTTTCACGCGCTCTCGTAAAACTTATAAGTGAGCGCCTAAAAGTTCTTCTACGTGAGCACGTAAAGGTAATACGTGCGCGCGTGAAACTTTTACACGCTCACTTAGAAGTTTTACGTGAGCGCGTAAAAACAAGTACATGGGAGTATTGCTGGAACAGGAGACCATCCAGTTGCGCCCTGCTCTGTTTATGAATGGAAATGACATTACAGGATTTAGCTGAGCTATATTTTAACCTTGGACTTCATTATAAGGACATTACTACTTTGCTTGCAAGTCGCCACCATTATATTGTCTCCGAACGACATTTAAAACGACTGCTGAAGGCGTATGGCCTGTTTCCGCGGAGGAACTACGCCAGTTATGATCGGATAATTACTTTCATTCATGAACAATTACAAACATCTGGCCAACTACATGGTTATAGGTGGATGTACACAAAATGTCAGGAGAATGGATTACGTGTCCGGAAAGAAGACGTGCGTTTAATTCTACAAGAATTAGACCCACGAGGTGGTCAACTCAGAGCATCCAGGCGTCTGCACCGCCGAGCCTATTTTGCAAAAGGGCCTAATTTCATTTGGCACTTGGAATCTTATGACAAACTCAAGCCATTTGGAATCTGTATCAACGGCTGCATTGGTGGGTTTTCGAGGAAAATCATCTGGCTGAATGCGTTTACTACAAGCAGTGACCCAAAAATCGTTGGAGGCTACTACATGGAGGCAGTGGAGAAACTAAGTGGTTGTCCAAGGATTGCAAGAGGTGACCGGGGCACAGAGAATGTTAAAGTCAGAGACTTTCAGCGTTTTCTCCGTCGCAATATACATGACGGCTCATCTATTGACAGCTACATTGAAGGGGCAAGCACGACAAACCAGAGGATAGAAAGTTGGTGGGGATTCCTCCGGAAGGAAGCAATGGACTTCTACATCACTCTGTTTGTTGATCTAAAGGGCCGTGGTTTATTCGATGGTGAATATTTAGACAAAAGTCTAATTCAGTTCTGCTTCATGGGGATCATCCAGGTAGGCTATTAAATGATCATATTTTAGTGTTATTTTTTACCTTAAAGTGTAGCACAGCATCACAAATCACACGGTGTTCAGGCTGTATTCTTCAGACACTGCATGGCAGTTTTTATAGCATATAAAACATCTAATTAACCCACAAGGGCAGTGTACGTGCCATGTTTACCATAATCTTACAAAACAGACAGACAGAAACAGTGTCATTACGAACCCTGATACATGTAAGCAAGTTACACTGAACCAATACACTTACAGTATTTATACTATGTTTATAAACTCATGTATTTATACAGTAGTTGTCACACTCGCTATCAAACCACACATTTAATCTTAACTCAGTCTTTATTTGCTAACAGGATAATAACTTAACCGTGATATGTTTTTACGTCTGTCGCCACCCAGTGACGTCATCGACAGGCGCCTACTGTCGCCTAAATAGTACAGTCGTCATGGCAATGACAGAATAAGTTGTCGATGACAGCCTGTGTGGCATGGCCAGCATTACAGGTCATCACAACGATTTTATGTTGTGACCAATTTGGAACACTGAGACATATAACTATCACTCAATCCTGAAATATGAATTTGAATATAGACTATAGCCATCACTCCATCATTTCTCTCCACAATAACGTGTCTATAAACCTCTCTCTGTGTGTGTGTGCATGTTTGTAGTGTGTAATAAATTGAGTGAAAAAAAGAATTTCCCCAAGGGGGACTAATGAAGTAATTCTTCTGCTCCCACCATACAGTTAACATTGTTGACATTGTTGTCCTTTTTGCTTATATCATAATTTAACATGTTTCAGTTGAGCCCTCTGATAACTTATCTAAGACTGACATGACAATATCAGTTAATGTGGTTTCTTACTTTCTAATATTAAATTCAAATGGCTTAATTGGCGTGACTATAACAAGATATAGAATTGCCACAGCACTGTATTGCAATGCAATAATAATGATGACATACAACATATACTGATCTATACATTAAATACACTGTTTTTCCAGGACGAACTGGATGAGACCATCCGTGTGTGGGATTCACATGTCATCAGACCATCAAGGAATGACAGGGTACCCAGTGGTCGGCCCAGAGTCATGTACATGTTCCCAGAACTCTACACAACTGAAGACTGCATTTCTCAGGTGGACAGAGCTGATGTGCAGCTGTGTCGGAGTAACTGCATATTTCGACCATCAATGCCATGTGACACAGACATCTACAACCTCTGCAACAACTGCAACATTCTGATGGTGGAGTCACAGTTGCATCTGCCGGCTGATGCCTATGAAGCATTGGATTTGTATCTGGAGTTGAGGAATAAGATCAGATCATCTCTTTAAAAGTAAGATGACATAAGATACAGCTTCCTTGGTGCTTTCAAAGACAAAAGGAGAGACTGTTGTCACATTTATGCTTGTTTTACTTTCTTTGTGAGGGAAAGTGGTATTGGAACATTAAAAACATAATTTACTTGACTATAAAGATGGATAAAAGTTTGTGTTAGTCTAGTATTACTCCTCTCTTGTCTCATTCTCTGACTGCCATTCAGAGAATTTCACTGAATTGGATGCACATCACCTGGCTGACATAGGGGATGACATAATTGCCCATATTTGGACCAAAGTGCCAGGTCTCCATCAAGGAAGGGATTCTGTGCTTGACAAAGCCTACTTGCTATTTGTGGTTGTAAATAGAACTTTTCATTTAGTCCTAATCTTAGCACGAGAGAGAGGGAGAGAAAGAAAGTGATGCCAAACAGCTTTTGTCTCTCCTCCCGCTGTTTCTGAGTGAATATTAAGAATGTTCAGATTAATAAATGTAAATAAAGAATGCTTTATTCAAACTGATATTTGCAGCAAACATGCATTATTTTACTGAACATTGAGATGTACTTCTTTCTGAATAAGAACTGCATAAAACATTTGAAAATGTTATATGCCTTGAAAAAAGAATGATCATACAGGGCAGAACTGAATTTATTTTATTATTATTTTGGACTTCATCAAAGTGTTAAACTCTCTATACTTATAAATATTACAGCAAACTCATCTGTTATAAACATACAAATGTTTAGAACTTCAAATATTACAGCAAACTCATCTGTTATTAACATACAATTGTTTAGAACTTGAAAACTTCATGGTGGCAGGGAGGAAAGAAGGCAACAGCCTCACCATGGATGTGACCAACAGAAAGAAAACATGCCATGTAGTCTGCTTGCATTTTGCATTTGACAGAAAGGAAAATAACTGAAAATTAAAGCTGCAAGCAGCGTTGAACGGGCCCTCGCACCCCACGCAACTCGGGGCCTGGCGCGGCCGCCACCGTGTCGCCAGAGGTCGACCGGCAGACGAGGCGCTGAATGTTCGCCTCCTTCGGACAGTGTAGGAACCAATGCGTTGCGACTTCCCGTCTCCACTGGGTGGCGCTATGACTCTGACTCCTGAGCATCATGTGGGTGTGTTCATGCCAGGACTATTATCATACATGTGAAGTTTGGAGCAGATTCGACCATTAGATCCCATGTTATAGCAATATCGTGTTTCATGGTGAGACATCAAGTGTCGAAGCCATGTCACAGCCACACCGTTCCATGCTGAGCAATTCTCTTAATGTGTTTTGATCACACACTTGTGTAGATGGTACACACCAGTTTTGGAGTTAATTGATTCATTTCTGGAGGAGGAGATCATTAAAATACAACACGTGGAAAACGCCAAAAATGACTGTAAATTTCAAAATGGCCGACTTCCTGTCGGGTGTGGCCTATCCGTGCAAGAGGCTTTTTTGTGCTTGTGGATGTTATACATGTGTCTACCAAGTTTCGTGCATATCAGTGAGACGTCCTATGGTGGTTATTTGTGTGAATGGGCGTGGCCAATCCATTTAGCCACGCCTATTAACGAAATTCATAACATATGTTCTGGGTTGGACTGTCAATATACCTGTGAAGTTTCACACAGATCTGACCAAGTACAGTGAAGTTATTGCCACTTCCTGTTTCATGGCGAGACGTCAAAATTCAACCTCCCACAACTGGCGTGCCCTTTAGATTCTGCGAGACCTTTTAATAACTTTTGATCAGGAAGTGTTCTAGATGGTAATCGGTAATTTTGAAGCCGTTCTGATGAATTCTGTAGGAGGAGTTCGTTAAAATACGATGCGTGCGCGACACCAAAAATGACCATGACATTCAAAATGGCCGACTTCCTGTTGAATTTAGCCTAGGGGTCCAAGAGACTTTTTTGTTTGTCTGGGGGTGATGGAGATGTGTACCAATTTTTGTGCATATCGGTGAGACGTCCTATGGAAGTAATTCATATGAATGGGCGTGGCCAAGCCATATGGCCACGCCCATTGACGAAATTCATATCACATATTCAGGGCTGGACTGTTGACACACATATGAAGTTTCAGGTGGATATTATCAAAAACACCAAAGTTAAGGCCATTTTTATGCATTTTGGCGAAGGGTCGACTTCGCCGCCCTCCGGATGGAACGCCGTTTGACGACAGTCAAAATTCTTCATCATGGAGCATTACCAACATGTTAAGGCCTTTCTGACCAAATTTGAGTTGAATATGGTAAATGTGGTCAGAGCAGCACCTCAAAGTGTAAAACATGGTATTTCCTGTTGCCAGCAGGGGGCGCTATGACAATTACTGAATTTTTTGATGTAGATGTGTTCAGGGCGGGACTATTATCCATCATGTGAAGTTTGGTGCAGATAGGATCATCTACACCAAAGTTGTAGTAGTTGTAGTATAATTTCGTGTTTTTTGGTGAGATATCCAAATTGACCCTTCCGCAGCGACCGCGCCCTTCGACGTGACGAAGATCTTTTAATAATAAATTGATCCCACTGTAGTCGAGCACGCACAGGTAAATTTTTAAGTCAATCCGATAAAATCTGTAGGACGAGTTCGCTCAAGTACAACGTGTGGAAATGGCCAAAAATGACCTTATTTTGAAAAAACAATTCAAAATGGCCGACTTCCTGTTTGGTTTAGGGTGTCGCTCCAAGAGGCTTTTTTGTGCGTCCCGGGATGATACATATGTGTACCAAATTTCATACGCCTAGGGCAAAGTTAAAGCAGGGGGCTTCGATTTTGAAAACTGTTAGGGGGCGCCATTGAGCCATTTTGCCACGCCCCTTTGTAACGACCATAAAATATCGGAATTTTCACCAGACGTGACGAGTGTGCAAATTTTCCTGACTTTTTGGGCATGTTCAGGCCCTCAAAAATGCGATCAAAGGTTTAAAAGAAAAATAATAAGAATAATTTTTATGATTTCAATAGGGCTCTCGCACGGTTCGTGCTCGGGCCCTAATAATCCTAAGGAAAACAATAGGGTCCTCGCACGGTTCGTGCTCGGGCCCTAAATATTTAAGATTCTGTCTTTTCAATATTATTAAAGACTTTTCTTGGTTATTTAAATTCAGAATATTCAGAATAACCTAGAAAAGCCTATAATAACCTGGAAAAGTCTTTAATTCTCCAAAACATTGGTATTAAGGGTTAAAAAAAATATTTGCAGACCTGAGTTTTGTAGGCACCCACTAATTTCAACATGATAAAATCATCTGGATGAATGCATTTTATGTGGATTACAGAATATGCATTGCAAAGCAATCACCAGACAGCAAGTTGTCCATTTCTGTGCGAAACTCTGTGTATGAGTTGTAAGTGCATGGTAACTCAAGAACTGCTCCACATGTGTGAGCCACAGGCCTGCGACTTAAACCGCACAACTTATTGAAAGAGATGGGAATTGATAAGATTTTACTTATACCAATTCCATTATCCATTCTATTTATCGGTCTGATTCGGTGTGGAAAAAAGGAGGCCTACACAGGTTTTGAGCATCAATGCAACTGTTTTATTATCTGTGAGTCTGAACACAGTGTAGAAACAGTAAAGTGATGCATGTGACTTAATTGTGGCTCCATTGTTTATTTTGGAACTGGTTCTCAATCCACTAACCCTGCCTGTGTGGATCTAGTATTATTATAACATGATAATCATGATAGTCGACAGAAAATAAATCGATGACTTTGACAATTTTCTGTTTAATATCACAGTAAAATTAATATCTTTTGGTTTTGGACTGTTGCCTGGATTAACCAAGGCATCTAAAGACATCAATTTAGGCTGTAGGAACTAATAAATCATGAAATAAATCAATAATGACATGAATATGTTTTGAAGCATAGTAAAATGTTTTAGTTCTACAATATACCTGCATAATGTTGAGGTCTTGGGGATTCCAGGGAAGAGTGGAGTCTTGATCTTCACCCTCAAGACCAGTAACAGGTCCAAATTGTATTTCGAAGTCTTCAAGAGATGCATTTATGGCGAGGGCAAGAGGAGCATCGTGGTCAGGATCTGACAACTGGTCTGCAACATCATCAGACAATGGTGAATCCAGCACCATCACCTCTGTGTTACTCATCTCAGGAGGAGCTGTTCTTGAATGGCAGCCTGGTTCTCCTGTCTGTCGATAATTAAATGGGACAAAAACACACAAAAACAAACAAATAATAGGTGAGAACAATAAAATAGGGCAATCAAACAATAAAAGCCATAGAATGGTCGTGTGTGAGCGTGTGAGTGAGTGAGTGTGAATGACCAAGTGATTGACCGACAAATGGAGTGAGTGTGTGTTTGTGTGTGTGTGAGACTCTGTCCATCTTTGTGCAATTATTGGTATCAGTCCTGTTTTACTTATTAAAACGTTCCATCTGTGATACACAATTGTCATGGCCCACACTCCTTTGCATACTGTGCTGCATTGGTGTATATTGGATTTCAAACCATGTGACTTCTATGTTGTGGTGATTGGGGCAGCATAAGTGCCAGGCCCATGCATACTCTATATCACAGATCGGGTCTGTAAAAATGCAGTAATTTCTACTGGAACTTACTCTTTCATCATTTTCCTGCACTGAGTCACTAGGTGCTGGATCGGAGTTTGACGATCTCTCTGGGCGATCCACTTGATGATCAGTCTTCTTGCTTTTATTCTTCCTGGTTTTGTCCCTTGAAGATCGTGTCTGTACTCTCTTGATCCATTAAGAAACATGCAGATTGCCAGAATATGGCATTGTCCAGCTGTGAGAGCTTGTCCAACTGGTCCAAACAAGTTTTTCTGAACCCAGTGTAACTGAACTTGCACCAAAGTGAAGAGAGAAGTGGAACAAATATTCAGAAAATGTATTTACATCTCTTGAGCTCTAGCAACTCAACTATGACCCATGTTTGAGCACATATGAGTTTACTTAGACAATAGATTTGTTTTCAAAAATCCGAGGACAGCAGTTAATGTACAGTAGGCCTACATACACTAAAGAGCATGGGTTTGAACGCTATGGTGGACTTTCAAAATGATAAGGACCTTTGATAACAATACAGTTTAATTAATTACATTAATTTTTACGTCACATTCTCTGTGGCTTCTTACATATACTCTGAATATGAGAGGTGTGGCAAAAAAAACTAATCTCACAACCATCATAAAGGGAGTGTTCTATTTATTGATTATTTTTTATAAAGAGAAAAGCAGAAAAGCAACATATTCTTATATGTCATTATACTATTTGTGTTTTATTTATGATGTAATCATGTTTTTATGCCTATGGCATTTATGCATAAATTAATTCTCATATTCTCAGTATACTACGTGGGGGATAGGGAAGCATTTAACGAGTGCTAAATCTGCTCCTGTATTGTAAGCATACACTTGATCTACACACTGCAGCCATGAATGCAAAATGCAGGCTTATAAATGAATCAGGTGTGTTTAGTGATCCAATATTGCACCTACATTTACATATGAATCACGTTCCAAAATGATGTGTCAAAAATTACAGAATGTGAGAAATGAATTCCACAACAATATGATTTGATAACACTAATGTTTGAGAAATTACCTTCTCTGGCCTGTCCTCCGTGGCCTCGAAGTCCGAAGATGTTTCAGAAAGAGTTATGACATCTTCAGGGGAAACATTATCCTTTTCCTGGGAGCAAACATACATGCGTAGCATTCGTAGTTTAGTGTCCTCGTACAGCTGACTAACTGTGATTTCAGTGGGTAATGTGTTGTGACTAAAATCACGAATATCAAACTCAAAGTCATCCACTGCTCCTTTAGCAGACTGTCCATTCGGAAAAACAGGCCTTTTCCAATCTCCAGTAGCTCTCCCATAGTAACTGTTTTCTGGACAACCAGAGACCGTGTTCCACCTCCATGTCTTGTTCGGACTTGATGATAATCGCCTTTATCAAAGTGCAGCCATCCCATTTCAACCCGCCGGGTCATCTTTTCTCCGTGTGTATTGCTAGGCTTGAAACCCCTGCTGCCACCTCTGTTACTGGCCGGAGTCTTCCGAAATCCCTGTAGTCTGTCCCTAATACTCTGCATGAGAGTTGACTTGTCAGTCTTTGGGTCCCCCGAGTTTTCATTTGCCACATCTCTTTGCCGGCAAAATGCTCTCACTGCAAGCCGGTCCCCATATCTCTCGATATACTGTCCTAACTGCTCATCAGTCATAACAGCTATGACGCTGATGTCGATCTGAAAAAAGAAAGGAAAATATAAACAATTTGGAAAAAATTAGAATTTGAGAATTTGAGAAATTAGAGAAAGCTAGCAAAATGAGGGGAAGATTTGGTAACGCTAGCTTATGTGCCTATACAGTCAACATGCGCTTTACTTCATCATGCAATGTAGGCTATGTGATGCCGGCAGGGTCATTTACCTTATCATCTTTTAGTTGGTTGATGATCCTGTCGGGTATATTTCGTGATTTAAGGAAAGTGAATAAATCCACCCCTGCTGCCATGTCTGCCATCTGACGGAACAGGTGTGGAAGCTGAAGTGGAAGTTTCAGGCGCGTGCTTAAAACTTTACGTGCTCACGTAAAACTTCTAAGTGAGCGCGTAAAAGTTTCACGCGTGGACGTATTACCTTTACAAGCTCACGTAGAACAACTTTTAGGCGTTCACTTATAAGTTTTATGAAAACGCGTGAAACTTTTTAGTGAGTGCATAAACGTTTTACGTGCTCACGTAAACAACTTTACGTGCTCACTTAAAGGTATCACGCGCGCGTAAAGGTTTCACGCGCGCACGTAAAGGTTTCACGCGCGCACGTAAAACTCATTATATATATAAAAAAAATCCGTGTCCCTTTAGGGGCTCCGTAGCATGGAACGGTGTGGCTGTGAAATGGCGTCGACACTTGATGTCTCACCATGAAACACGATATTGCTATAACATGGGATCTAATGGTCGAATCTGCTCCAAACTTCACATGTATGATAATAGTCCTGGCATGAACACACCCACATGACGCTCAGGAGTCAGAGTCATAGCGCCACCCAGTGGAGACGGGAAGTCGCAACGCATTGGTTCCTACACTGTCTGAAGGAGGCAAACATTCAGCGCCTCGTCTGCCGGTCGACCTCTGGCGACACGGTGGCAGCCGCGCCAGGCCCCGAGTTGCGTGGGGTGCGAGGGCCCGTTCAACGCTGCTTGCAGCTTTAATTATTATTATTATTATTAGGGCCCGAGCACCTAGCGGTGCGAGGACCCTATTGAAATGCAAGGAATTATTAGTAGGGCCCGAGCACCACGCGGTGCGAGGACCCTATTGAAATGCAAGGAATTATTATTATTAGGGCCCGAGCACGTACCATGCGAGGACCCTATTGTTTTCCTTAGGATTATTAGGGCCCGAGCATGTACCGTGCGAGGACCCTATGGTTTTCCTTAGGATTATTATTAGGGCCCGAGCACGTCCGTGCGAGGACCCTATTGAAATTGCAGGAATTATTATTATTATTATTACGACAAAAGTAAATCGCTTATTTGGAGGCCTGAACATATTCCAAAACACGCCAATTTTGGCATGCGCATCAGTCGCGGTGTAAATTTAGGTATTTTAGGGTTTGTGGAGGTGGGCGGGTCAAAATGGCTAGGCCACGCCCCTTAAAGAGCACCCTACTCGGCAGGTTTCACGGATCTGCACGAAAATCGGTACGCATGTAGATCATGCTGAGACGCACAAAAAAGATCACAGGGACACATAGGCTAAACCCAACAGGAAGTGAGATATTTGGCGTTGAACGGCCATTTTTGGCGTTTTCCACGTGTTGTATTTTAACGAACTCCTCCTACAGGAATAATCAGAACGGCTTCAAAATTGCTGTGCACCAACTAGACTAGTTTGTGATCATAAGTTATTAACGGATTACGTAAACTCCAAACAACCTGACCTGGGCGTGGCGGCGAAGTTTGATGTCTCGCCATGAAAAACGAGATTGCTATAACTTTGGCATTAATAGTCCGAACGGTACCAAACTCCCCAGGATTCATAATAGTCCCGCCCTGAAGACGTCTACATGCAGAAATATTGAAATTTGCATAGCGCCCCCTGCTGGTGACAGAAAAAGCGATGTTTTAGACTTTGAGGTCCAGCTCTGAGCACATTCAGCAAATCCAGCTCAAATTTGGTCAGAAAGGCCTCAACATGTTGGTAATGCTCCATGATGAAGAATTTTGACTGTCGTCAAACGGCGTTCCATCCGGAGGGCGGCGAAGTCGACCCTTCGCCAAAATGCATAAAAATGGCCTTAACTTTGGTGTTTTTGATGATATCCACCTGAAACTTCATATGTGTGTCAACAGTCCAGCCCTGAATATGTGATATGAATTTCGTCAATGGGCGTGGCCATATGGCTTGGCCACGCCCATTCATATGAATTACTTCCATAGGACGTCTCACCGATATGCACAAAAATTGGTACACATCTCCATCACCCCCAGACAAACAAAAAAGTCTCTTGGACCTCTAGGCTAAATTCAACAGGAAGTCGGCCATTTTGAATGTCATGGTCATTTTTGGTGTCGCGCACGCATCGTATTTTAACGAACTCCTCCTACAGAATTCATCAGAACGGCTTCAAAATTACCGATTACCATCTAGAACACTTCCTGATCAAAAGTTATTAAAAGGTCTCGCAGAATCTAAAGGGCACGCCAGTTGTGGGAGGTTGAATTTTGACATCTCGCCATGAAACAGGAAGTGGCAATAACTTCACTGTACTTGGTCAGATCTGTGTGAAACTTCACAGGTATATTGACAGTCCAACCCAGAACATATGTTATGAATTTCGTTAATAGGCGTGGCTAAATGGATTGGCCACGCCCATTCACACAAATAACCACCATAGGACGTCTCACTGATATGCACGAAACTTGGTAGACACATGTATAACATCCACACGCACAAAAAAGCCTCTTGCACGGATAGGCCACACCCAACAGGAAGTCGGCCATTTTGAAATTTACAGTCATTTTTGGCGTTTTCCACGTGTTGTATTTTAATGATCTCCTCCTCCAGAAATGATCCAATTCACTCCAAAACTGCTGTGTACCATCTACACCAGTGTGTGATCAAAAGATATTGAGAGAATTGCTCAACATGGAACGGTGTGGCTGTGACATGGCGTCGACACTTGATGTCTCACCATGAAACACGATATTGCTATAACATGGGATCTAATGGTCGAATCTGCTCCAAACTTCACATGTATGATAATAGTCCTGGCATGAACACACCCACATGACGCTCAGGAGTCAGAGTCATAGCGCCACCCAGTGGAGACGGGAAGTCGCAACGCATTGGTTCCTACACTGTCCGAAGGAGGCGAACATTCAGCGCCTCGTCTGCCGGTCGACCTCTGGCGACAGGGTGGCGGCCGCGCCAGGCCCCGAGTTGCGTGGGGTGCGAGGGCCCGTTCAACGCTGCTTGCAGCTTTAATTAGGGCCCGAGCACGTACCGTGCGAGGACCCTATTGTTTTCCTTAGGATTATTATTAGGGCCCGAGCATGTACCGTGCGAGAGCCCTATTGAAACCGAAGGAATTCTTATTCTTATTAGGGCCCGAGCACGTACCGTGCGAGAGCCCTATTGAAACCGAAGGAATTCTTATTCTTATTATTATTAGGGCCCGAGCACCAAGCGGTGCGAGGACCCTATTGAAATTGCAGGAATTATTATTATTATTACGACAAAAGTAAATCGCTTATTTGGAGGCCTGAACATATTCCAAAACACGCCAATTTTGGCATGCGCATCAGTCGCGGTGTAAATTTAGGTATTTTAGGGTTCGTGGAGGTGGGCGGGTCAAAATGGCTAGGCCACGCCCCTTAAAGAGCACCCTACTGGGCAGGTTTCACGGATCTGCACGAAAATCGGTACGCATGTAGATCATGCTGAGACGCACAAAAAAGGTCATAGGGACACATAGGCTAAACCCAACAGGAAGTGAGATATTTGGCGTTGAACGGCCATTTTTGGCGTTTTCCACGTGTTGTATTTTAACGAACTCCTCCTACAGGAATAATCAGAACGGCTTCAAAATTGCTGTGCACCAACTAGACTAGTTTGTGATCATAAGTTATTAACGGATTACGTAAACTCCAAACAACCTGACCTGGGCGTGGCGGCGAAGTTTGATGTCTCGCCATGAAAAACGAGATTGCTATAACTTTGGCATTAATAGTCCGAACGGTACCAAACTCCCCAGGATTCATAATAGTCCCGCCCTGAAGACGTCTACATGCAGAAATATTGAAATTTGCATAGCGCCCCCTGCTGGTGACAGAAAAAGCGATGTTTTAGACTTTGAGGTCCAGCTCTGAGCACATTCAGCAAATCCAGCTCAAATTTGGTCAGAAAGGCCTCAACATGTTGGTAATGCTCCATGATGAAGAATTTTGACTGTCGTCAAACGGCGTTCCATCCGGAGGGCGGCGAAGTCGACCCTTCGCCAAAATGCATAAAAATGGCCTTAACTTTGGTGTTTTTGATGATATCCACCTGAAACTTCATATGTGTGTCAACAGTCCAGCCCTGAATATGTGATATGAATTTCGTCAATGGGCGTGGCCATATGGCTTGGCCACGCCCATTCATATGAATTACTTCCATAGGACGTCTCACCGATATGCACAAAAATTGGTACACATCTCCATCACCCCCAGACAAACAAAAAAGTCTCTTGGACCTCTAGGCTAAATTCAACAGGAAGTCGGCCATTTTGAATGTCATGGTCATTTTTGGTGTCGCGCACGCATCGTATTTTAACGAACTCCTCCTACAGAATTCATCAGAACGGCTTCAAAATTACCGATTACCATCTAGAACACTTCCTGATCAAAAGTTATTAAAAGGTCTCGCAGAATCTAAAGGGCACGCCAGTTGTGGGAGGTTGAATTTTGACATCTCGCCATGAAACAGGAAGTGGCAATAACTTCACTGTACTTGGTCAGATCTGTGTGAAACTTCACAGGTATATTGACAGTCCAACCCAGAACATATGTTATGAATTTCGTTAATAGGCGTGGCTAAATGGATTGGCCACGCCCATTCACACAAATAACCACCATAGGACGTCTCACTGATATGCACGAAACTTGGTAGACACATGTATAACATCCACACGCACAAAAAGCCTCTTGCACGGATAGGCCACACCCAACAGGAAGTCGGCCATTTTGAAATTTACAGTCATTTTTGGCGTTTTCCACGTGTTGTATTTTAATGATCTCCTCCTCCAGAAATGATCCAATTCACTCCAAAACTGCTGTGTACCATCTACACCAGTGTGTGATCAAAAGATATTGAGAGAATTGCTCAACATGGAACGGTGTGGCTGTGACATGGCGTCGACACTTGATGTCTCACCATGAAACACGATATTGCTATAACATGGGATCTAATGGTCGAATCTGCTCCAAACTTCACATGTATGATAATAGTCCTGGCATGAACACACCCACATGACGCTCAGGAGTCAGAGTCATAGCGCCACCCAGTGGAGACGGGAAGTCGCAACGCATTGGTTCCTACACTGTCCGAAGGAGGCGAACATTCAGCGCCTCGTCTGCCGGTCGACCTCTGGCGACAGGGTGGCGGCCGCGCCAGGCCCCGAGTTGCGTGGGGTGCGAGGGCCCGTTCAACGCTGCTTGCAGCTTTAATTAGGGCCCGAGCACGTACCGTGCGAGGACCCTATTGTTTTCCTTAGGATTATTATTAGGGCCCGAGCATGTACCGTGCGAGAGCCCTATTGAAACCGAAGGAATTCTTATTCTTATTAGGGCCCGAGCACGTACCGTGCGAGAGCCCTATTGAAACCGAAGGAATTCTTATTCTTATTATTATTAGGGCCCGAGCACCAAGCGGTGCGAGGACCCTATTGAAATTGCAGGAATTATTATTATTATTACGACAAAAGTAAATCGCTTATTTGGAGGCCTGAACATATTCCAAAACACGCCAATTTTGGCATGCGCATCAGTCGCGGTGTAAATTTAGGTATTTTAGGGTTCGTGGAGGTGGGCGGGTCAAAATGGCTAGGCCACGCCCCTTAAAGAGCACCCTACTGGGCAGGTTTCACGGATCTGCACGAAAATCGGTACGCATGTAGATCATGCTGAGACGCACAAAAAAGGTCATAGGGACACATAGGCTAAACCCAACAGGAAGTGAGATATTTGGCGTTGAACGGCCATTTTTGGCGTTTTCCACGTGTTGTATTTTAACGAACTCCTCCTACAGGAATAATCAGAACGGCTTCAAAATTTCTGTGCACCAACTAGACTAGTTTGTGATCAAAAGTTATTAACGGATTACGTAAACTCCAAACAACCTGACCTGGGCGTGGCGGCGAAGTTTGATGTCTCGCCATGAAAAACAAGATTGCTATAACTTTGGCATTAATAGTCCGAACGGTACCAAACTTCCCAGGATTCATAATAGTCCCGCCCTGAAGACGTCTACATGCAGAAATATTGAAATTTGCATAGCGCCCCCTGCTGGTGACAGAAAAAGCGATGTTTTAGACTTTGAGGTCCAGCTCTGAGCACGTTCAGCAAATCCAGCTCAAATTTGGTCAGAAAGGCCTCAACATGTTGGTAATGCTCCATGATGAAGAATTTTGACTGTCGTCAAACGGCGTTCCATCCGGAGGGCGGCGAAGTCGACCCTTCGCCAAAATGCATAAAAATGGCCTTAACTTTGGCGTTTTTGATGATATCCACCTGAAACTTCATATGTGTGTCAACAGTCCAGCCCTGAATATGTGATATGAATTTCGTCAATGGGCGTGGCCATATGGCTTGGCCACGCCCATTCATATGAATTACTTCCATAGGACGTCTCACCGATATGCACAAAAATTGGTACACATCTCCATCACCCCCAGACAAACAAAAAAGTCTCTTGGACCTCTAGGCTAAATTCAACAGGAAGTCGGCCATTTTGAATGTCATGGTCATTTTTGGCGTCGCGCACGCATCGTATTTTAACGAACTCCTCCTACAGAATTCATCAGAACGGCTTCAAAATTACCGATTACCATCTAGAACACTTCCTGATCAAAAGTTATTAAAAGGTCTCGCAGAATCTAAAGGGCACGCCAGTTGTGGGAGGTTGAATTTTGACGTATCGCCATGAAACAGGAAGTGGCAATAACTTCACTGTACTTGGTCAGATCTGTGTGAAACTTCACAGGTATATTGACAGTCCAACCCAGAACATATGTTATGAATTTCGTTAATAGGCGTGGCTAAATGGATTGGCCACGCCCATTCACACAAATAATCACCATAGGACGTCTCACTGATATGCACGAAACTTGGTAGACACATGTATAACATCCACACGCACAAAAAAGCCTCTTGCGCGGATAGGCCACACCCAACAGGAAGTCCTCCATTTTGAATTTAATGGTCATTTTTGGCGTTTTCCACGTGTTGTATTTTAATGAACTCCACCTACAGGATGCATCAGAACAACTTCAAAATCATTGTGTGCCATCTAGACAAAGGTGTAATCAAAACTTATAAGCAGATTTTTGCATCGTGAAACGGTTTGGCTGTCAGGTTGCGGCGAAGTTTGATGTCTCGCCATAAAACACGAAATTAGTATAACTTTGGCATACATTGTCCATTCTTCACCAAACTTCACATGTTTGTTAACTGTCCAGACCTGAATATATAGTATGAGTTTCATCAATAAGCGTGGCCGTATGGCTTGACCACGCCCCTTAAAGTGCAGCGTCCCCCATAACAACTTTCATCGACGTGCACGAAAATCAGTATGCACATGTATCGTGTCCAGACGCACAAAAAAGCCTCTTGCACATATAGGCCACACCCGACAGGAAGTCGGCCATTTTGAAATTTACAGTCATTTTTGGCGTTTTCCACGTGTTGTATTTTAATGATCTCCTCCTCCAGAAATGAATCAATTAACTCCAAAACTGGTGTGTACCATCTACACAAGTGTGTGATCAAAAAATATTAAGAGAATTGCTCAGCATGGAACGGTGTGGCTGTGACATGGCGTCGACACTTGATGTCTCACCATGAAACACGATATTGCTATAACATGGGATCTAATGGTCGAATCTGCTCCAAACTTCACATGTATGATAATAGTCCTGGCATGAACACACCCACATGACGCTCAGGAGTCAGAGTCATAGCGCCACCCAGTGGAGACGGGAAGTCGCAACGCATTGGTTCCTACACTGTCCAAAGGAGGCGAACATTCAGCGCCTCGTCTGCCGGTCGACCTCTGGCGACACGGTGGCGGCCGCGCCAGGCCCCGAGTTGCGTGGGGTGCGAGGGCCCGTTCAATGCTGCTTGCAGCTTTAATTAGGGCCCGAGCACCAAGCGGTGCGAGGACCCTATTGAAATTGCAGGAATTATTATTATTATTACGACAAAAGTAAATCGCTTATTTGGAGGCCTGAACATATTCCAAAACACGCCAATTTTGGCATGCGCATCAGTCGCGGTGTAAATTTAGGTATTTTAGGGTTCGTGGAGGTGGGCGGGTCAAAATGGCTAGGCCACGCCCCTTAAAGAGCACCCTACTCGGCAGGTTTCACGGATCTGCACGAAAATCGGTACGCAGGTAGATCATGCTGAGACGCACAAAAAAGGTCATAGGGACACATAGGCTAAACCCAACAGGAAGTGAGATATTTGGCGTTGAACGGCCATTTTTGGCGTTTTCCACGTGTTGTATTTTAACGAACTCCTCCTACAGGAATAATCAGAACGGCTTCAAAATTACCGATTACCATCTAAAACACTTCCTGATCAAAAGTTATTAAAAGGTCTCGCAGAATCTAAAGGGCACGCCAGTTGTGGGAGGTTGAATTTTGACGTCTCGCCATGAAACAGGAAGTGGCAATAACTTCACTGTACTTGGTCAGATCTGTGTGAAACTTCACAGGTATATTGACAGTCCAACCCAGAACATATGTTATGAATTTCGTTAATAGCCGTGGTTAAATGGATTGGCCACGCCCATTCACACAAATAACCACCATAGGACGTCTCACTGATATGCACGAAACTTGGTAGACACATGTATAACATCCACACGCACAAAAAAGCCTCTTGCACGGATAGGCCACACCCAACAGGAAGTCGGCCATTTTGAAATTTACAGTCATTTTTGGCGTTTTCCACCTGGCGTATTTTAATGATCTCCTCCTCCAGAAATGATCCAATTCACTCCAAAACTGCTGTGTACCATCTACACCAGTGTGTGATCAAAACATATTAAGAGAATTGCTCAGCATGGAACGGTGTGGCTGTGACATGGCGTCGACACTTGATGTCTCACCATGAAACACGATATTGCTATAACATGGGATCTAATGGTCGAATCTGCTCCAAACTTCACATGTATGATAATAGTCCTGGCATGAACACACCCACATGACGCTCAGGAGTCAGAGTCATAGCGCCACCCAGTGGAGACGGGAAGTCGCAACGCATTGGTTCCTACACTGTCCGAAGGAGGCGAACATTCAGCGCCTCGTCTGCCGGTCGACCTCTGGCGAGACGGTGGCGGCCGCGCCAGGCCCCGAGTTGTGTGGGGTGCGAGGGCCCGTTCAACGCTGCTTGCAGCTTTAATTAGGGCCCGAGCACGAACCGTGCGAGAGCCCTATTGAAATCATAAAAATTATTCTTATTATTTTTCTTTTAAACCTTTGATCGCATTTTTGAGGGCCTGAACATGCCCAAAAAGTCAGGAAAATTTGCACACTCGTCACGTCTGGTGAAAATTTCGATATTTTATGGTCGTTACAAAGGGGCGCGGCAAAATGGCTCAATGGCGCCCCCTAACAGTTTTCAAAATCGAAGCCCCCTGCTTTAACTTTGCCCTAGGCGTATGAAATTTGGTACACATATGTATCATCCCGGGACGCACAAAAAAGCCTCTTGGAGCGACACCCTAAACCAAACAGGAAGTCGGCCATTTTGAATTGTTTTTTCAAAATAAGGTCATTTTTGGCCATTTCCACACGTTGTACTTGAGCGAACTCCTCCTACAGATTTTATCGGATTGACTTAAAAATTTACCTGTGCGTGCTCGACTACAGTGGGATCAAAAGTTATTAAAAGATCTTCGTCACGTCGAAGGACGTGGTCGCTGCGGAAGGGTCAATTTGGATATCTCGCCAAAAAACACGAAATTATACTACAACTACTACAACTTTGGTGTAGATGATCCTATCTGCACCAAACTTCACATGATGGATAATAGTCCCGCCCTGAACACGTCTACATCAAAAAATTCAGTCATTGTCATAGCGCCCCCTGCTGGCAACAGGAAATACCATGTTTTACACTTTGAGGTGCTGCTCTGACCACATTTACCATATGCAACTCAAATTTGGTCAGAAAGGCCTTAACATGTTGGCCATGCTATATTGTGAAGATCATAATGTCTCGTCAAACGGTTTCGCCGTGACGGAGTGGCGAAGGTTGACGTTTCGCCGAAACCCATGAAGTGGCTCTAACTTTGGTGTACTTGGTCGGATCTGCCTGAAACTTCACATGTACGTCACTGGTCTCGCCCTGAGCATATGATATTAATTTCATAAGGGGCGTGGCTAAATGACATGGCCACGCCCTTTAAACACCAGCCCCCGTAGCACGTTTCACCGACATGCATGAAAATTGGTACACACATGTATCACACCCAGACGCACAAGAAAGCATCTTGGACCCATAGGCCACACCCAACAGGAAGTCAGCCATTTTGAATTTAATGGTCATTTTTGGCGTTTTCCACGTGTTGTATTTTAATGAACTCCACCTACAGGATGCATCAGAACAACTTCAAAATCATTGTGTGCCATCTAGACAAAGGTGTAATCAAAACTTATGAGCAGATTTTTGCATCATGAAACGGTTTGGCCGTCAGGTGGCGGCGAAGTTTGATGTCTCGCCATAAAACACGAAATTAGTATAACTTTGGCATACATTGTCCATTCTTCACCAAACTTCACATGTTTGTTAACAGTCCAGACCTGAATGTATAGTATGAGTTTCATCAATAAGCGTGGCCGTATGGCTTGGCCACGCCCCTTAAAGTGCAGCGTCCCCCATAACAACTTTCATCGACGTGCACGAAAATCAGTATGCACATGTATCGTGTCCAGACGCACAAAAAAGCCTCTTGCACAGATAGGCCACACCCGACAGGAAGTCGGCCATTTTGAAATTTACAGTCATTTTTGGCGTTTTCCACGTGTTGTATTTTAATGATCTCCTCCTCCAGAAATGAATCAATTAACTCCAAAACAGGTGTGTACCATCTACACAAGTGTGTGATCAAAACATATTAAGAGAATTGCTCAGCATGGAACGGTGTGGCTGTGACATGGCGTCGACACTTGATGTCTCACCATGAAACACGATATTGCTATAACATGGGATCTAATGGTCGAATCTGCTCCAAACTTCACATGTATGATAATAGTCCTGGCATGAACACACCCACATGACGCTCAGGAGTCAGAGTCATAGCGCCACCCAGTGGAGACGGGAAGTCGCAACGCATTGGTTCCTACACTGTCCGAAGGAGGCGAACATTCAGCGCCTCGTCTGCCGGTCGACCTCTGGCGAGACGGTGGCGGCCGCGCCAGGCCCCAAGTTGCGTGGGCTGCGAGGGCCCGTTCAACGCTGCTTGCAGCTTTAATTAGGGCCCGAGCACGAACCGTGCGAGAGCCCTATTGAAATCATAAAAATTATTCTTATTATTTTTCTTTTAAACCTTTGATCGCATTTTTGAGGGCCTGAACATGCCCAAAAAGTCAGGAAAATTTGCACACTCGTCACGTCTGGTGAAAATTTCGATATTTTATGGTCGTTACAAAGGGGCGTGGCAAAATGGCTCAATGGCGCCCCCTAACAGTTTTCAAAATCGAAGCCCCCTGCTTTAACTTTGCCCTAGGCGTATGAAATTTGGTACACATATGTATCATCCCGGGACGCACAAAAAAGCCTCTTGGAGCGACACCCTAAACCAAACAGGAAGTCGGCCATTTTGAATTGTTTTTTCAAAATAAGGTCATTTTTGGCCATTTCCACACGTTGTACTTGAGCGAACTCGTCCTACAGATTTTATCGGATTGACTTAAAAATTTACCTGTGCGTGCTCGACTACAGTGGGATCAATTTATTATTAAAAGATCTTCGTCACGTCGAAGGGCGCGGTCGCTGCGGAAGGGTCAATTTGGATATCTCACCAAAAAACACGAAATTATACTACAACTACTACAACTTTGGTGTAGATGATCCTATCTGCACCAAACTTCACATGATGGATAATAGTCCCGCCCTGAACACATCTACATCAAAAAATTCAGTAATTGTCATAGCGCCCCCTGCTGGCAACAGGAAATACCATGTTTTACACTTTGAGGTGCTGCTCTGACCACATTTACCATATTCAACTCAAATTTGGTCAGAAAGGCCTCAACATGTTGGTAATGCTCCATGATGAAGAATTTTGACTGTCGTCAAACGGCGTTCCATCCGGAGGGCGGCGAAGTCGACCCTTCGCCAAAATGCATAAAAATGGCCTTAACTTTGGCGTTTTTGATGATATCCACCTGAAACTTCATATGTGTGTCAACAGTCCAGCCCTGAATATGTGATATGAATTTCGTCAATGGGCGTGGCCATATGGCTTGGCCACGCCCATTCATATGAATTACTTCCATAGGACGTCTCACCGATATGCACAAAAATTGGTACACATCTCCATCACCCCCAGACAAACAAAAAAGTCTCTTGGACCTCTAGGCTAAATTCAACAGGAAGTCGGCCATTTTGAATGTCATGGTCATTTTTGGTGTCGCGCACGCATCGTATTTTAACGAACTCCTCCTACAGAATTCATCAGAACGGCTTCAAAATTACCGATTACCATCTAGAACACTTCCTGATCAAAAGTTATTAAAAGGTCTCGCAGAATCTAAAGGGCACGCCAGTTGTGGGAGGTTGAATTTTGACGTCTCGCCATGAAACAGGAAGTGGCAATAACTTCACTGTACTTGGTCAGATCTGTGTGAAACTTCACAGGTATATTGACAGTCCAACCCAGAACATATGTTATGAATTTCGTTAATAGGCGTGGCTAAATGGATTGGCCACGCCCATTCACACAAATAACCACCATAGGACGTCTCACTGATATGCACGAAACTTGGTAGACACATGTATAACATCCAGACGCACAAAAAAGCCTCTTGCACATATAGGCCACACCCGACAGGAAGTCGGCCATTTTGAAATTTACAGTCATTTTTGGCGTTTTCCACGTGTTGTATTTTAATGATCTCCTCCTCCAGAAATGAATCAATTAACTCCAAAACTGGTGTGTACCATCTACACAAGTGTGTGATCAAAACACATTAAGAGAATTGCTCAGCATGGAACGGTGTGGCTGTGACATGGCTTCGACACTTGATGTCTCACCATGAAACACGATATTGCTATAACATGGGATCTAATGGTCGAATCTGCTCCAAACTTCACATGTATGATAATAGTCCTGGCATGAACACACCCACATGACGCTCAGGAGTCAGAGTCATAGCGCCACCCAGTGGAGACGGGAAGTCGCAACGCATTGGTTCCTACACTGTCCGAAGGAGGCGAACATTCAGCGCCTCGTCTGCCGGTCGACCTCTGGCGACACGGTGGCGGCCGCGCCAGGCCCCGAGTTGCGTGGGGTGCGAGGGCCCGTTCAACGCTGCTTGCAGCTTTAATTATTATTATTTGGGCCCGAGCACGAACCGTGCGAGAGCCCTATTGAAATCATAAAAATTATTCTTATTATTTTTCTTTTAAACCTTTGATCGCATTTTTGAGGGCCTGAACATGCCCAAAAAGTCAGGAAAATTTGCACACTCGTCACGTCTGGTGAAAATTTCGATATTTTATGGTCGTTACAAAGGGGCGTGGCAAAATGGCTCAATGGCGCCCCCTAACAGTTTTCAAAATCGAAGCCCCCTGCTTTAACTTTGCCCTAGGCGTATGAAATTTGGTACACATATGTATCATCCCGGGACGCACAAAAAAGCCTCTTGGAGCGACACCCTAAACCAAACAGGAAGTCGGCCATTTTGAATTGTTTTTTCAAAATAAGGTCATTTTTGGCCATTTCCACACGTTGTACTTGAGCGAACTCCTCCTACAGATTTTATCGGATTGACTTAAAAATTTACCTGTGCGTGCTCGACTACAGTGGGATCAATTTATTATTAAAAGATCTTCGTCACGTCGAAGGGCGCGGTCGCTGCGGAAGGGTCAATTTGGATATCTCACCAAAAAACACGAAATTATACTACAACTACTACAACTTTGGTGTAGATGATCCTATCTGCACCAAACTTCACATGATGGATAATAGTCCCGCCCTGAACACATCTACATCAAAAAATTCAGTAATTGTCATAGCGCCCCCTGCTGGCAACAGGAAATACCATGTTTTACACTTTGAGGTGCTGCTCTGACCACATTTACCATATTCAACTCAAATTTGGTCAGAAAGGCCTTAACATGTTGGTAATGCTCCATGATGAAGAATTTTGACTGTCGTCAAACGGCGTTCCATCCGGAGGGCGGCGAAGTCGACCCTTCGCCAAAATGCATAAAAATGGCCTTAACTTTGGTGTTTTTGATGATATCCACCTGAAACTTCATATGTGTGTCAACAGTCCAGCCCTGAATATGTGATATGAATTTCGTCAATGGGCGTGGCCATATGGCTTGGCCACGCCCATTCATATGAATTACTTCCATAGGACGTCTCACCGATATGCACAAAAATTGGTACACATCTCCATCACCCCCAGACAAACAAAAAAGTCTCTTGGACCTCTAGGCTAAATTCAACAGGAAGTCGGCCATTTTGAATGTCATGGTCATTTTTGGTGTCGCGCACGCATCGTATTTTAACGAACTCCTCCTACAGAATTCATCAGAACGGCTTCAAAATTACCGATTACCATCTAGAACACTTCCTGATCAAAAGTTATTAAAAGGTCTCGCAGAATCTAAAGGGCACGCCAGTTGTGGGAGGTTGAATTTTGACATCTCGCCATGAAACAGGAAGTGGCAATAACTTCACTGTACTTGGTCAGATCTGTGTGAAACTTCACAGGTATATTGACAGTCCAACCCAGAACATATGTTATGAATTTCGTTAATAGGCGTGGCTAAATGGATTGGCCACGCCCATTCACACAAATAACCACCATAGGACGTCTCACTGATATGCACGAAACTTGGTAGACACATGTATAACATCCACACGCACAAAAAAGCCTCTTGCACGGATAGGCCACACCCGACAGGAAGTCGGCCATTTTGAAATTTACAGTCATTTTTGGCGTTTTCCACCTGGCGTATTTTAATGATCTCCTCCTCCAGAAATGAATCAATTAACTCCAAAACTGGTGTGTACCATCTACACAAGTGTGTGATCAAAAGATATTAAGAGAATTGCTCAGCATGGAACGGTGTGGCTGTGACATGGCTTCGACACTTGATGTCTCACCATGAAACACGATATTGCTATAACATGGGATCTAATGGTCGAATCTGCTCCAAACTTCACATGTATGATAATAGTCCTGGCATGAACACACCCACATGATGCTCAGGAGTCAGAGTCATAGCGCCACCCAGTGGAGACGGGAAGTCGCAACGCATTGGTTCCTACACTGTCCGAAGGAGGCGAACATTCAGCGCCTCGTCTGCCGGTCGACCTCTGGCGACACGGTGGCGGCCGCGCCAGGCCCCGAGTTGCGTGGGGTGCGAGGGCCCGTTCAACGCTGCTTGCAGCTTTAATTATTTTTTTTTTTATCCTATGATCGCATTTTTGAGGGCCTGAACGTACTCAAAAAGTCCCAGAATTTTGCACACTCGCCACGTCTGGTGAAAAATTCGATATTTTATGGTCATTACAAAGGGGCGTGACAAAATGGCTCAACGGCGCCCCCTAACAGTTTTCAAAATCAAAGCCCCCTGCTTTAACTTTGTCCGAAGCGTACGAATTTTGGTACACATATGTAGCACGCCGAGACGTACAAAAAAGCCTCTTGGGCCCATGCCCTAAACCCAACAGGAAGTCGGCCATTTTGAATTGAATGTGCAATTTTCATGCATTTTTGGCCATTTGCAGGGGTCGTAAATGAACGATCTCCTCCTAGAGATTTTGTCCGATCGACTTCAAACTTGGTCTGTCCCACCTACATAAGTTGAAGACAAAAAGTTATCAAAAGCTTGAGTTTTCGTCACACCGTGTGGCCGTTGTGGGACCTCAAACTTCGCTACAAACAGGAAGTAGTATTATAACACAGGAAGTAGTTTATAACTCCAGCATACATTGTCCAATCTTCCCCAAACTTCACAGGATTGATGACAGTCCCGCTCTGAAGACATCTACATGTCAATAATTTGTGATTGATATAGCGCCCCCTACTGCTAGTATAAAATGTCATGTTTTACACTTTGAAGCACATCTCGTCCAAAGTTGAACACATCAACGTCAAACTTGGGGAAATTATCCAAAAGGCATTGATGATGCTTTCTATTGAATACTGTGAGTTTTCGTCAAAGGGCATGACCTTGGCGTGGCGGGGAACTTTGATGTTTCGCCATGATGACAAAAGTTGCTGTAACTTCACTCTACGTGGACATATCTTTCCAAAACTTCACACATATGATAACAGTCCAGCCCTGAAAACATCTACAGAGGAAATTTGAATCAGCGTCATAGCGCCACCTACTGGCGGCAGAAAGTTACTTTTTTCATTCTTTCATGTCCCTCTTCTACCAGGTTCACCCGACCCACCTTAATTTTGCGGATACATAGTCCCAAGACCTTGGTGATGATCAAACCAGAACCTTTTGAGGTTTCGTACAACGCTGTCACCGTGGCGCCACCTCATTCGCCATAAAACACGAGGTTCTTTTTGAGGGGCAAGGGATACTTGAAAACTCACGAAACTTGGCACACCCATCACAAGGCCCAAATTGTGTTGTCTGATATGCTTTTTGTGTTTTGATGTGCCAAGATGGCTCAACAGCGCCCCCTACCCATTTTCAACATGTTTTGGGTTATAACTCTCAGACCATATGTCCCACATTCAAAAACCTCATATCCACAGATTCCATGAATAGCGCTGAATCACCTGGGCTGGGCCACGCCCATTTCTGCCTATAATGTTTTTCGCAACATCGCGAAAACTGGAAAACCTACATTTTTTAACTCCTCCTAGCGTTTAAGCTCCATCTTCACGACACTTTGCACATACAATCTCGAGACTTGTCTGACCAAAAGTTATCAAAAGAATTTTGCTACTCCAAAAATTGCGCTAGCTAAAAATAAACATTTTTTTACTGCTAGCTAAAAAAAACATCACGTTGCATATTTTTGTCAAAGTAAAAGCGATCAACATCAAACTAAATTTACTTGTTTCAGACGTCAACCAGAGGCTCTGTGCAAAATTTGGCGCAAATTGGCCGATAGGGGGCGCTATAAACAGAGAAAAATCAAGTGACATGACAATTGATCGATTCGCACAAAATTTGGCGAGCGTGATGTGGAGTCACTCCTGAGACCACCTGTCAAGCTTAGTGATGTTTGGTCACCGTGGCAACGCCTTATTCGCCATAAAATACGGAGTTGTTTTTGAGGGATAAGGGATGCTTGTAAAGTCATGAAACTTGGCACACATATGACAGTATCCGATTTGTGTTGTCTGATGTGATTTCTCTGCTCTGATGTGCCAACATGGCTCAACACCGCCCCCTAGAAATTTTCAACGAAGCAGCCCCCGAAGCTGGTTTGACCTACATCTATGAAACTTGGTACGCACGTGCATCACTGAAAGACGTATAAAAAAGCCTGTTGCAGCCATGTGCCAAACCCAACAGGAAGTCCGCCATTTTGAATTTGCTTGTAACTGGTTCACAACTTCACCATACACGTTCCTATCTTCCCCAAACTTCACAGGATTGATGACAGTCCTGCCCTGAACACATCTATACGCCAATACTTGGTTATTAGTACGGCGCCACCTACTGGCAAAATTACATATCTTCGTATGATTTGAGGGATTTGACGTGTAACTCCTGCGTGAGGGTTCTGCCGTCGACAGGAATGAACGGCGGCGTGAGCCGGCGTCCTACCAGCGCCCTCGAGTTGCGTGAAGGTGCGAGGGCCCGTTCATCGCTGCTTGCAGCTTTAATTTTTTTTTTTTTTTTTATCCTATGATCGCATTTTTGAGGGCCTGAACGTACTCAAAAAGTCCCAGAATTTTGCACACTCGTCACGTCTGGTGAAAAATTCGATATTTTATGATCATTACAAAGGGGCGTGACAAAATGGCTCAACGGCGCCCCCTAACAGTTTTCAAAATCAAAGCCCCCTGCTTTAACTTTGTCCAAAGCGTACGAATTTTGGTACACATATGTAGCACGCCGAGACGGAAAAAAAAGCCTCTTGGGCCCATGCCCTAAACTCAACAGGAAGTCGGCCATTTTGAATTGAATGTGGAAGTTTCATGTATTTTTGGCCATTTGCAGGGGTCATAAATGAACGAACTCCTCCTAGAGATTTTGTCCGATCGCCTTCAAACTCGGTCTGTCCCACCAACATAAACTGAAGACGAAAAGTTATCAAAAGCTTGTGTTTTCGTCACACCGTGTGACCGTGCCGGGACCTCAAACTTCGTTACAAACAGGAAGTAGTATTATAACGCAGGAAGTAGTTTATTACTCCAACATACATGCTCCAATCTTCCCCAAACTTCACAGGATTGATGACAGTCCTGCTCTGAAGAGATCTACATGTCAATAATTTGTGATTAATATAGCGCCCCCTACTGGCAGTAGAAAATGTAATGTTTTACACTTTGAAGCACATCTCCTCCAAAGTTGAACACATCAACCTCATACTTGGTGAAATTATCCATAAGGCCTTGATGATGCTTTCTATGGAAAACTGTGAATTTTCGTCAAAGGGCGTGACCTTGGCGTGGCGGCCAACTTTGATGTTTCGCCATGATGACCAAAGTAGCTGTAACTTGACTCTACGTGGACATATCTTTCCAAAACTTCACACATATGATAACTGTCCAGCCCTGAAAACATCTATACAGAAATTTTGAATCAGCATCATAGCGCCACCTACTGGCGGCAGAAGGTTACTTTTTTCATTCTTTCATGTCCCTCTTCTACCAGGTTCCCCCGAACCACCTCAATTTTGCAAATACATACTCCCAAGACCTTGTTGATGGTCAAAGCAGAAGCCTTTGAGGTTTCGTCCAACGCTGTCACTGTGGCGCCACCTTATTCGCCATAAAACACGAGGTTGTTTTTGAGGGGCAAGGGACACTCGAAAACTCACGCAACTTGGCACACACATCAGACATCCCAAATTGTGTTGTCTGATGTGATTTTTGTGTTTTCATGTGCCAAGATGGCTCAACAGCGCCCCCTACTCATTTTCAACGTGTTTTGGGCTATAACTCCCAGACCATATGTCACACATTCAAAAACCTCATATCCACAGATTCCCTGAATAGTGCTGAATCACCTGGGCAGGGCCACTCCCATTTCTGCCTATCATGTTTTTCACAACATCGCAAAAACTGGACAACCTACTTTTTCGAACTCCTCCTTAGGGTTTTGTCCGTTCAGCGTGAAACTTGGCAAGTACAGTCTTCGGCTGGACCTGATCTAAAGTTATCAAAGGAATTTTGATTGGTCATAATATGCTCAAATTATTAATGAATACATTTTTCTAGCTAGCTATAAAAAGGCGAACGGTGGCATATTTCGGTCAAAATAAATGCTAACAACACCAAATCTGAGATCCTTGCTTGATATGTGCCTGTGAGAGAATGAACCAAATTTAGCTAATTTTGGCCACTAGGGGGCGCTGCAAATATGGGAAATTTATATCTGGTAAATGGCTGCACCGATATTTATGAAATTTGGTGAGTATTATGCTGGGCCTGTCCTGACGCCATATCTTGAAGGTAGTCACGACTGGTAAAAGTGGGCGTGGCTTATTACAAGATAAAAAACAAACATTTATTTCAGCCCAAGTATTATGCTGAGGGCTATGAAATTCACAGGGTATATAGAGAATAGCATACAGACCAACCATAGCAAAAATTGTGCGTCTTCTCCACTAGGTGGCGCTATAAGAGATACAAACGCATTTTGGCCTGTAACTTCCACATTTTAAATCACATCTTCATAAATTTTATATCCACGTGTTCCCTAAATAGTGTCGCATCTTCTGACATAGGCCACGCCCACTCCCACTGCAAATTTCTCTTTGTAATTTACTATATATCAAAAACCTACTTTTTCGAACTCCTCCTAGCGTTTAATCTCCATCTTCACAAAACTTTGCACATGCAATCTCCAGACTGGCCTGACCAAAAGTTATCAAAAGAATTTTGCTACTCCAAAAATTAGGCTAGCTAAAAATAAACAGTTTTTTTCTGCTAGCTAAAAAACACATACCTTTGCATATTTTTGTCAAAGTAAAAGATATCAATGTCAAACTCAATTCACTTCTTTCAGACGTCATCCAGACGATCCTAGCCCAATTTGGCAGAAATTAGCCAATAGGGGGCGCTATAATCAGAGAAAAATCAAGTGACATAAAATTCATCGATTCGCATGAAATTTGGCGAGCATGATGTGGAGTCACTCCTGAGGCCAGCTGTAAAGCTTGGTGATGTTTGGTCACCGTGGCAACGCCTTATTCGCCATAAAACACGAAGTTGTTTTTGACGGGTAAGGGATGCTTGTAATGTCATGAAACTTGACACACATATGACAGGATCCAATATGCATTTTCTGATGTGATTTTTCGGCTCTGATATGCCAACATGGCTCAACAGCGCCCCCTACAAATTTTCTACGAAACAGCCCCCGAAGCTGGTTTGACCTACATCTATGAAACTTGGTACGCACATGCATCACTGAAAGACGTATAAAAAAGCCTCTTGCAGCCATGTGCCAAACCCAACAGGAAGTCGGCCAATTTGAATTTGCTTGTAACTGGTTTGCAACTTCACCATACATGTTCCAATCTTCCGCAAACTTCACAGGATTGATGACAATCCTGCCCTGAATACATCTATATGCCAATACTTGGTTATTAGTACAGCGCCACCTACTGGCAAAATTACATGTCTTCATATGATTTGAGGGATATGACGTCCTGCGTAAGGGATCTGCCGTGGACAGGAATGAAGGGCGGCATGAGCCGGCGTCCTGCCAGCACCCTCGAGTTGCGTGAAGGTGCGAGGGCCCGTTCAATGCTGCTTGCAGCTTTAATTATTATTTTTTTTCGCTTGATGGCATTTTTGGGGGCTTTAACATATTCAAAAACTCACCAAATTTGACGTGCACATTCGTCTAGGGGACATTTATGTGTACGCAAAATTTAAACGATGCCCATTGCAAAATGGCGAAATGGCGCCCCCTAGAAAATTTCAATCGGCTCCCACCGGCAGCCCGTTTGACCAAATTCCACGAAATTCGGGGAGGTCGTGTATCATCCCAAGACGCACGAAAATGCGCACTTGGACTTTTTTCTAAAACCAACAGGAAGCCGGCTATTTTGATTTGAATATTCCATTTTTTACCGATTTTGGCGATTTGCTAGTGTGCTCTCAGAGCTATCTCCTCCTAGACGGTTCATTGGATCGGCTTCAAATTTGCCGTGCTGCAACTAGACCACATGATGATCAAAAGTTATTAAAAGATCTTTCCCTCGTTAAACGGTTTGGCCGTCAGGTGGCGGCGAAGTTTGATGTCTCAAAAAAAAAAACCCAAAAACCCAGAATTGCTATTACTTGGGCGTGAAAGGTCCAATCGGCACAAAACTTGCTGGGTATGATCGTAGTCCCGCCCTGAACACGTCTACATCAAAAAATTCCCCTGTTCTCAAAGCGCCCCCTGCTGGCGACAGGAAAAGTGATTTTTTACACTTTGAGGTGCAGCTCTGAGCACGTTCAGCATATCCAACTCAAATTTGGTCAGAAAGGCCTCAACACGTTGTTAATGCTACATGATGAAGATTGTGACGTATCGTCAAACGGCGTTGCGCCCAGAGGGCGGCGAAGTCGATGCTTCGCCAAAACGTAGGAAAGTGGCCTTAACTTCAGTGTCCTTGGGCATATCTGCCTGAAACTTCACATGTGTGTTAAGAGTCCAGCCCTGACAATGTCATGTGAATTTCGTTGATGGGCGTGGCCAAATGGCTTGGCCACACCCTTTAAACATCAGCCCCTGCGGCACGTTTCACCGACATGCATGAAAATTGGTACACATATGTATCACATCCAGACGCACAAAAAACCTTCTTGGACCCATTGGCTACACCCAACAGGAAGTCAGCCATTTTGAATTTGACGCCAGATTGGGCGATTTGCACTCCTCATACTTTTTCTATCTCCTCCTACATGATTCATCGGATCGGCTTCAAATTTGGCGTGCATCAACTAGACCACTTGATGATCAAAAGTTATCATACGATTTTCCCTATGTTAAACGCTTTGGCTGTCAGGTGGCGGCGAAGTTTGATGTCTCGCCATAAAACACGAAATTAGTATAACTTTGGCATACATTGTCCATTCTTCACCAAACTTCACATGTTTGTTAACAGTCCAGACCTGAATGTATAGTATGACTTTCATCAATAAGCGTGGCCGTATGGCTTGGCCACGCCCCTTAAAGTGCAGCGTCCCCCATAACAACTTTCACCGACGTGCACGAAAATCAGTATGCACATGTATCGTGTCCAGACGCACAAAAAAGCCTCTTGCACATATAGGCCACACCCGACAGGAAGTCGGCCATTTTGAAATTTACAGTCATTTTTGGCGTTTTCCACGTGTTGTATTTTAATGATCTCCTCCTCCAGAAATGAATCAATTAACTCCAAAACTGGTGTGTACCATCTACACAAGTGTGTGATCAAAACATATTAAGAGAATTGCTCAGCATGGAACGGTGTGGCTGTGACATGGCGTCGACACTTGATGTCTCACCATGAAACACGATATTGCTATAACATGGGATCTAATGGTCGAATCTGCTCCAAACTTCACATGTATGATAATAGTCCTGGCATGAACACACCCACATGACGCTCAGGAGTCAGAGTCATAGCGCCACCCAGTGGAGACGGGAAGTCGCAACGCATTGGTTCTTACACTGTCCGAAGGAGGCGAACATTCAGCGACTCGTCTGCCGGTCGACCTCTGGCGACACGGTGGCGGCCGCGCCAGGCCCCGAGTTGCGTGGGGTGCGAGGGCCCGTTCAACGCTGCTTGCAGCTTTAATTATTATTATTATTATTAGGGCCCGAGCACGTACCGTGCGAGGACCCTATTGAAATTGAAGGAATTATTATTATTATTACGACAAAAGTAAATCGCTTATTTGGAGGTTTTAACATGCTCAAAAACTCCTGAAATTTGGCGGTCTCATCAGTCGCGGTGTAAATTTACGTATTTTAGGGTTCGCGGCAATGGACGGGTCAAAATGGCTAGGCCACGCCCATTAAAGAGCAATCTCCTTATAAACAGCGCCCTCCTCATCAATTTTCACGGATCTGCACGAAAATTGGTACACATGTAGATCATGCCGAGCCGCACAAAAAAGTCTCTTGGAGCCATAGGCCACGCCCAACAGGAAGTTGGCTATTTTGAATTTAGCGGCCATTTTTGGCGTTTTACCACGTGTCATATTTTGACGAACTCCTCCTACACGATTAATCAAAACGGCTTCAAAATCGCCGTGCACCAACTAGATAAGTTTGTGATCAAAAGTTATTCAAAGATCCGCTACCCGTCGAACACGGAATCGGCTTTTTGGCGGCGAAGTTTGAAGTTTGAAGTTTGTCTCGCCATGAAAAACGAAATTGCTATAACTTTCGCATCAATCTTCCGATCTGCACCAAACTTCACATGATTCATAATATTCCCGCCCTGAACACGTCTACATGCAGAAATTTTGTAATTACCCTAGCGCCCCCTGCTGGCGACAGGAAAAGCGATGTTTTTAGACTTTGACGTGCAGCTCTGACCACGTTCACCATATGCAACTCAAATTTGGTCAGACAGACCTCAAGACGTTGGTAATGCTACATTATGAAGATTGTGACTAGGGGTCAAACGGTGTTCCGCCCAGAGGGCGGCGAAGTCGAAAATTCGCCAAAACTCGTTGAAAATGGCTTTAATGACATTAACTTCTGTGTCCTTGGTCATATCTGCCTGAAACTTCACATGTGTGTTAACAGTCCAGGCTTGAACATGTGATATGAGTTTCGTTGATGGGCGTGGCCAAATTACTTGACCACGCCCTTTAAACATCAGCCCCTGCCGCACGTGTCACCGACATGCACGAAAATTGGTACACGCATGTATCACACCGAGACGCACAAAAAAGTCTCTTGGACCCACTGGCCATACCCAACAGGAAGTCGGCCATTTTGAATTTTGATGCTATTTTTGGTGTTTTCCAGATGTTGTATTTTAACGAACTACTCGTACAGGATTAATCAGAATGACTTCAAAATCACTGTGTGTGATCTAGACAAGGTTGTGATCAAAAGTTATTAAAAGATTTTTCCACAGTTAAACAGTTTGGCCGTCAGGTGGTGGCGAAGTTTGATGTCTCGCCATAAAACACGAAATTAGTATAACTTTGGCATACATAGTCCATTCTTCACCAAACTTCACATGTTTGTTAACAGTCCAGACCTGAATGTATAGTATGAGTTTCATCAATAAGCGTGGCCGTATGGCTTGACCACGCCCCTTAAAGTGCAGCGTCCCCCATAACAACTTTCACCGACGTGCACGAAAATCAGTATGCACATGTATCGTGTCCAGACGCACAAAAAAGCCTCTTGCACATATAGGCCACACCCGACAGGAAGTCGGCCATTTTGAAATGTACAGTCATTTTTGGCGTTTTCCACGTGTTGTATTTTAATGATCTCCTCCTCCAGAAATGAATCAATTAACTCCAAAACTGGTGTGTACCATCTACACAAGTGTGTGATCAAAACATATTAAGAAAATTGCTCAGCATGGAACGGTGTGGCTGCGACATGGCGTCGACACTTGATGTCTCACCATGAAACACGATATTGCTATAACATGGGATCTAATGGTCGAATCTGCTCCAAACTTCACATGTATGATAATAGTCCTGGCATGAACACACCCACATGACGCTCAGGAGTCAGAGTCATAGCGCCACCCAGTGGAGACGGGAAGTCGCAACGCATTGGTTCCTACACTGTCCGAAGGAGGCGAACATTCAGCGCCTCGTCTGCTGGTCGACCTCTGGCGACACGGTGGCGGCCACGCCAGGCTCCGAGTTGCGTGGGGTGCGAGGGCCCGTTCAACGCTGCTTGCAGCTTTAATTATTAGGGCCCGAGCACGAACCGTGCGAGAGCCCTATTGAAATCATAAAAATTATTAGGGCCCGAGCACGTACCGTGCGAGAGCCCTATTGAAACCGAAGGAATTCTTATTCTTATTATTATTTTTTTTTTTATCCTATGATCGCATTTTTGAGGGCCTGAACGTACTCAAAAAGTCCCAGAATTTTGCACACTCGTCACGTCTGGTGAAAAATTCGATATTTTATGGTCATTACAAAGGGGCGTGACAAAATGGCTCAACGGCGCCCCCTAACAGTTTTCAAAATCAAAGCCCCCTGCTTTAACTTTGTCCGAAGCGTACGAATTTTGGTACACATATGTAGCACGCCGAGACGGACAAAAAAGCCTCTTGGGCCCATGCCCTAAACTCAACAGGAAGTCGGCCATTTTGAATTGAATGTGGAAGTTTCATGTATTTTTGGCCATTTGCAGGGGTCATAAATGAACGAACTCCTCCTAGAGATTTTGTCCGATCGCCTTCAAACTCGGTCTGTCCCACCAACATAAACTGAAGACGAAAAGTTATCAAAAGCTTGTGTTTTCGTCACACCGTGTGACCGTGCCGGGACCTCAAACTTCGTTACAAACAGGAAGTAGTATTATAACGCAGGAAGTAGTTTATTACTCCAACATACATGCTCCAATCTTCCCCAAACTTCACAGGATTGATGACAGTCCTGCTCTGAAGAGATCTACATGTCAATAATTTGTGATTAATATAGCGCCCCCTACTGGCAGTAGAAAATGTCATGTTTTACACTTTGAAGCACATCTCCTCCAAAGTTGAACACATCAACCTCATACTTGGTGAAATTATCCATAAGGCCTTGATGATGCTTTCTATGGAAAACTGTGAATTTTCGTCAAAGGGCGTGACCTTGGCGTGGCGGCCAACTTTGATGTTTCGCCATGATGACCAAAGTAGCTGTAACTTGACTCTACGTGGACATATCTTTCCAAAACTTCACACATATGATAACTGTCCAGCCCTGAAAACATCTATACAGAAATTTTGAATCAGCATCATAGCGCCACCTACTGGCGGCAGAAGGTTACTTTTTTCATTCTTTCATGTCCCTCTTCTACCAGGTTCCCCCGAACCACCTCAATTTTGCAAATACATACTCCCAAGACCTTGTTGATGGTCAAAGCAGAAGCCTTCGAGGTTTCGTCCAACGCTGTCACTGTGGCGCCACCTTATTCGCCATAAAACACGAGGTTGTTTTTGAGGGGCAAGGGACACTCGAAAACTCACGCAACTTGGCACACACATCAGACATCCCAAATTGTGTTGTCTGATGTGATTTTTGTGTTTTCATGTGCCAAGATGGCTCAACAGCGCCCCCTACTCATTTTCAACGTGTTTTGGGCTATAACTCCCAGACCATATGTCACACATTCAAAAACCTCATATCCACAGATTCCCTGAATAGTGCTGAATCACCTGGGCAGGGCCACTCCCATTTCTGCCTATCATGTTTTTCACAACATCGCAAAAACTGGACAACCTACTTTTTCGAACTCCTCCTTAGGGTTTTGTCCGTTCAGCGTGAAACTTGGCAAGTACAGTCTTCGGCTGGACCTGATCTAAAGTTATCAAAGGAATTTTGATTGGTCATAATATGCTCAAATTATTAATGAATACATTTTTCTAGCTAGCTATAAAAAGGCGAACGGTGGCATATTTCGGTCAAAATAAATGCTAACAACACCAAATCTGAGATCCTTGCTTGATATGTGCCTGTGAAAGAATGAACCAAATTTAGCTAATTTTGGCCACTAGGGGGCGCTGCAAATATGGGAAATTTATATCTGGTAAATGGCTGCACCGATATTTATGAAATTTGGTGAGTATTATGCTGGGCCTGTCCTGACGCCATATCTTGAAGGTAGTCACGACTGGTAAAAGTGGGCGTGGCTTATTACAAGATAAAAAACAAACATTTATTTCAGCCCAAGTATTATGCTGAGGGCTGTGAAATTCACAGGGTATATAGAGAATAGCATACAGACCAACCATAGCAAAAATTGTGCGTCTTCTCCACTAGGTGGCGCTATAAGAGATACAAACGCATTTTGGCCTGTAACTTCCACATTTTAAATCACATCTTCATAAATTTTATATCCACGTGTTCCCTAAATAGTGTCGCATCTTCTGACATAGGCCACGCCCACTCCCACTGCAAATTTCTCTTTGTAATTTACTATACATCAAAAACCTACTTTTTCGAACTCCTCCTAGCGTTTAATCTCCATCTTCACAAAACTTTGCACATGCAATCTCCAGACTGGCCTGACCAAAAGTTATCAAAAGAATTTTGCTACTCCAAAAATTAGGCTAGCTAAAAATAAACAGTTTTTTTCTGCTAGCTAAAAAACACATACCTTTGCATATTTTTGTCAAAGTAAAAGATATCAATGTCAAACTCAATTCACTTCTTTCAGACGTCATCCAGACGATCCTAGCCCAATTTGGCAGAAATTAGCCAATAGGGGGCGCTATAATCAGAGAAAAATCAAGTGACATAAAATTCATCGATTCGCATGAAATTTGGCGAGCATGATGTGGAGTCACTCCTGAGGCCAGCTGTAAAGCTTGGTGATGTTTGGTCACCGTGGCAACGCCTTATTCGCCATAAAACACGAAGTTGTTTTTGACGGGTAAGGGATGCTTGTAATGTCATGAAACTTGACACACATATGACAGGATCCAATATGCATTTTCTGATGTGATTTTTCGGCTCTGATATGCCAACATGGCTCAACAGCGCCCCCTACAAATTTTCTACGAAACAGCCCCCGAAGCTGGTTTGACCTACATCTATGAAACTTGGTACGCACATGCATCACTGAAAGACGTATAAAAAAGCCTCTTGCAGCCATGTGCCAAACCCAACAGGAAGTCGGCCAATTTGAATTTGCTTGTAACTGGTTTGCAACTTCACCATACATGTTCCAATCTTCCGCAAACTTCACAGGATTGATGACAATCCTGCCCTGAATACATCTATATGCCAATACTTGGTTATTAGTACAGCGCCACCTACTGGCAAAATTACATGTCTTCATATGATTTGAGGGATATGACGTCCTGCGTAAGGGATCTGCCGTGGACAGGAATGAAGGGCGGCATGAGCCGGCGTCCTGCCAGCACCCTCGAGTTGCGTGAAGGTGCGAGGGCCCGTTCAATGCTGCTTGCAGCTTTAATTCTTATTATTTTTCTTTTAAACCTTTGATCGCATTTTTGAGGGCCTGAACATGCCCAAAAAGTCAGGAAAATTTGCACACTCGTCACGTCTGGTGAAAATTCCGATATTTTATGGTCGTTACAAAGGGGCGTGGCAAAATGGCTCAATGGCGCCCCCTAACAGTTTTCAAAATCGAAGCCCCCTGCTTTAACTTTGCCCTAGGCGTATGAAATTTGGTACACATATGTATCATCCCGGGACGCACAAAAAAGCCTCTTGGAGCGACACCCTAAACCAAACAGGAAGTCGGCCATTTTGAATTGTTTTTTCAAAATAAGGTCATTTTTGGCCATTTCCACACGTTGTACTTGAGCGAACTCCTCCTACAGATTTTATCGGATTGACTTAAAAATTTACCTGTGCGTGCTCGACTACAGTGGGATCAATTTATTATTAAAAGATCTTCGTCACGTCGAAGGGCGCGGTCGCTGCGGAAGGGTCAATTTGGATATCTCGCCAAAAAACACGAAATTATACTACAACTACTACAACTTTGGTGTAGATGATCCTATCTGCACCAAACTTCACATGATGGATAATAGTCCCGCCCTGAACACGTCTACATCAAAAAATTCAGTAATTGTCATAGCGCCCCCTGCTGGTGACAGAAAAAGCGATGTTTTAGACTTTGAGGTCCAGCTCTGAGCACGTTCAGCAAATCCAGCTCAAATTTGGCCAGAAAGGCCTCAACATGTTGGTAATGCTCCATGATGAAGAATTTTGACTGTCGTCAAACGGCGTTCCATCCGGAGGGCGGCGAAGTCGACCCTTCGCCAAAATGCATAAAAATGGCCTTAACTTTGGTGTTTTTGATGATATCCACCTGAAACTTCATATGTGTGTCAACAGTCCAACCCTGAATATGTGATATGAATTTCGTCAATGGGCGTGGCCATATGGCTTGGCCACGCCCATTCATATGAATTACTTCCATAGGACGTCTCACCGATATGCACAAAAATTGGTACACATCTCCATCACCCCCAGACAAACAAAAAAGTCTCTTGGACCTCTAGGCTAAATTCAACAGGAAGTCGGCCATTTTGAATGTCATGGTCATTTTTGGTGTCGCGCACGCATCGTATTTTAACGAACTCCTCCTACAGAATTCATCAGAACGGCTTCAAAATTACCGATTACCATCTAGAACACTTCCTGATCAAAAGTTATTAAAAGGTCTCGCAGAATCTAAAGGGCACGCCAGTTGTGGGAGGTTGAATTTTGACGTCTCGCCATGAAACAGGAAGTGGCAATAACTTCACTGTACTTGGTCAGATCTGTGTGAAACTTCACAGGTATATTGACAGTCCAACCCAGAACATATGTTATGAATTTCGTTAATAGGCGTGGCTAAATGGATTGGCCACGCCCATTCACACAAATAACCACCATAGGACGTCTCACTGATATGCACGAAACTTGGTAGACACATGTATAACATCCACACGCACAAAAAAGCCTCTTGCACGGATAGGCCACACCCAACAGGAAGTCCTCCATTTTGAATTTAATGGTCATTTTTGGCGTTTTCCACGTGTTGTATTTTAATGAACTCCACCTACAGGATGCATCAGAACAACTTCAAAGTCATTGTGTGCCATCTAGACAAAGGTGTAATCAAAACTTATAAGCAGATTTTTGCATCGTGAAACGGTTTGGCCGTCAGGTGGTGGCGAAGTTTGATGTCTCGCCATAAAACACGAAATTAGTATAACTTTGGCATACATTGTCCATTCTTCACCAAACTTCACATGTTTGTTAACTGTCCAGACCTGAATGTATAGTATGAGTTTCATCAATAAGCGTGGCAGTATGGCTTGACCACGCCCCTTAAAGTGCAGCGTCCCCCATAACAACTTTCATCGACGTGCACGAAAATCAGTATGCACATGTATCGTGTCCAGACGCACAAAAAAGCCTCTTGCACATATAGGCCACACCCGACAGGAAGTCGGCCATTTTGAAATTTACAGTCATTTTTGGCGTTTTCCACGTGTTGTATTTTAATGATCTCCTCCTCCAGAAATGAATCAATTAACTCCAAAACTGGTGTGTACCATCTACACAAGTGTGTGATCAAAACACATTAAGAGAATTGCTCAGCATGGAACGGTGTGGCTGTGACATGGCGTCGACACTTGATGTCTCACCATGAAACACGATATTGCTATAACATGGGATCTAATGGTCGAATCTGCTCCAAACTTCACATGTATGATAATAGTCCTGGCATGAACACACCCACATGACGCTCAGGAGTCAGAGTCATAGCGCCACCCAGTGGAGACGGGAAGTCGCAACGCATTGGTTCCTACACTGTCTGAAGGAGGCGAACATTCAGCGCCTCGTCTGCCGGTCGACCTCTGGCGACACGGTGGCGGCCGCGCCAGGCCCCGAGTTGCGTGGGGTGCGAGGGCCCGTTCAACGCTGCTTGCAGCTTTAATTATTATTATTATTATTATTAGGGCCCGAGCACCGAGGCGCGCACCGTGAAACGGTGCGCACCGAACACGGTGCGAGGCCCCTATTGTTTTCCTTAGGATTATTATTAGGGCCCGAGCACGAACCGTGCGAGAGCCCTATTGAAATCATAAAAATTATTCTTATTATTTTTCTTTTAAACCTTTGATCGCATTTTTGAGGGCCTGAACATGCCCAAAAAGTCAGGAAAATTTGCACACTCGTCACCTCTGGTGAAAATTTCGATATTTTATGGTCGTTACAAAGGGGTGTGGCAAAATGGCTCAATGGCGCCCCCTAACAGTTTTCAAAATCGAAGCCCCCTGCTTTAACTTTGCCCTAGGCGTATGAAATTTGGTACACCTATGTATCATCCCGGGACGCACAAAAAAGCCTCTTGGAGCGACACCCTAAACCAAACAGGAAGTCGGCCATTTTGAATTGTTTTTTCAAAATAAGGTCATTTTTGGCCATTTCCACACGTTGTACTTGAGCGAACTCCTCCTACAGATTTTATCGGATTGACTTAAAAATTTACCTGTGCGTGCTCGACTACAGTGGGATCAAAAGTTATTAAAAGATCTTCGTCACGTCGAAGGGCGCGGTCGCTGCGGAAGGGTCAATTTGGATATCTCGCCAAAAAACACGAAATTATACTACAACTACTACAACTTTGGTGTAGATGATCCTATCTGCACCAAACTTCACATGATGGATAATAGTCCCGCCCTGAACACGTCTACATCAAAAAATTCAGTAATTGTCATAGCGCCCCCTGCTGGCAACAGGAAATACCATGTTTTACACTTTGAGGTGCTGCTCTGACCACATTTACCATATTCAACTCAAATTTGGTCAGAAAGGCCTTAACATGTTGGCCATGCTATATTGTGAAGATCATAATGTCTCGTCAAACGGTTTCGCCGTGACGGAGTGGCGAAGGTTGACGTTTCGCCGAAACCCATGAAGTGGCTCTAACTTTGGTGTACTTGGTCGGATCTGCCTGAAACTTCACATGTACGTCACTGGTCTCGCCCTGAGCATATGATATTAATTTCATAAAGGGGCGTGGCTAAATGACATGGCCACGCCCTTTAAACACCAGCCCCCGTAGCACGTTTCACCGACATGCATGAAAATTGGTACACACATGTATCACACCCAGACGCACAAAAAAGCATCTTGGACCCATAGGCCACACCCAACAGGAAGTCAGCCATTTTGAATTTCATGGTCATTTTTGGCGTTTTCCACGTGTATTTTAACGAACTCCTCCTACAGGAATAATCAGAACGGCTTCAAAATTGCTGTGCACCAACTAGACTAGTTTGTGATCAAAAGTTATTAACGGATTACGTAAACTCCAAACAACCTGACCTGGGCGTGGCGGCGAAGTTTGATGTCTCGCCATGAAAAATGAGATTGCTATAACTTTGGCATTAATAGTCCGAACGGTACCAAACTCCCCAGGATTCATAATAGTCCCGCCCTGAAGACGTCTACATGCAGAAATATTGAAATTTGCATAGCGCCCCCTGCTGGTGACAGAAAAAGCGATGTTTTAGACTTTGAGGTCCAGCTCTGAGCACGTTCAGCAAATCCAGCTCAAATTTGGTCAGAAAGGCCTCAACATGTTGGTAATGCTCCATGATGAAGAATTTTGACTGTCGTCAAACGGCGTTCCATCCGGAGGGCGGCGAAGTCGACCCTTCGCCAAAATGCATAAAAATGGCCTTAACTTTGGTGTTTTTGATGATATCCACCTGAAACTTCATATGTGTGTCAACAGTCCAGCCCTGAATATGTGATATGAATTTCGTCAACGGGCGTGGCCATATGGCTTGGCCACGCCCATTCATATGAATTACTTCCATAGGACGTCTCACCGATATGCACAAAAATTGGTACACATCTCCATCACCCCCAGACAAACAAAAAAGTCTCTTGGACCTCTAGGCTAAATTCAACAGGAAGTCGGCCATTTTGAATGTCATGGTCATTTTTGGTGTTGCGCACGCATCGTATTTTAACGAACTCCTCCTACAGAATTCATCAGAACGGCTTCAAAATTACCGATTACCATCTAGAACACTTCCTGATCAAAAGTTATTAAAAGGTCTCGCAGAATCTAAAGGGCACGCCAGTTGTGGGAGGTTGAATTTTGACGTCTCGCCATGAAACAGGAAGTGGCAATAACTTCACTGTACTTGGTCAGATCTGTGTGAAACTTCACAGGTATATTGACAGTCCAACCCAGAACATATGTTATGAATTTCGTTAATAGGCGTGGCTAAATGGATTGGCCACGCCCATTCACACAAATAACCACCATAGGACGTCTCACTGATATGCACGAAACTTGGTAGACACATGTATAACATCCACACGCACAAAAAAGCCTCTTGCACGGATAGGCCACACCCAACAGGAAGTCGGCCATTTTGAAATTTACAGTCATTTTTGGCGTTTTCCACCTGGCGTATTTTAATGATCTCCTCCTCCACAAATGATCCAATTCACTCCAAAACTGCTGTGTACCATCTACACCAGTGTGTGATCAAAACATATTAAGAGAATTGCTCAGCATGGAACGGTGTGGCTGTGACATGGCGTCGACACTTGATGTCTCACCATGAAACACGATATTGCTATAACATGGGATCTAATGGTCGAATCTGCTCCAAACTTCACATGTATGATAATAGTCCTGGCATGAACACACCCACATGACGCTCAGGAGTCAGAGTCATAGCGCCACCCAGTGGAGACGGGAAGTCGCAACGCATTGGTTCCTACACTGTCCAAAGGAGGCGAACATTCAGCGCCTCGTCTGCCGGTCGACCTCTGGCGAGACGGTGGCGGCCGCGCCAGGCCCCGAGTTGCGTGAAGGTGCGAGGGCCCGTTCAACGCTGCTTGCAGCTTTAATTAGGGCCCGAGCACGTACCGTGCGAGGACCCTATTGTTTTCCTTAGGATTATTATTATTAGGGCCCGAGCACCTAGCGGTGCGAGGACCCTATTGAAATGCAAGGAATTATTATTATTAGGGCCCGAGCACCTAGCGGTGCGAGGACCCTATTGAAATGCAAGGAATTATTATTATTATTAGGGCCCGAGCACCTAGCGGTGCGAGGACCCTATTGAAATGCAAGGAATTATTATTATTATTATTATTATTCTTCTTCTTAACTAAAATGAATTGCCTTTTTGGGGACCTTAACATGCTCAAAAACTCATGAAACTTCACAGACTCATCAGAAGTGCGAAAACTGGGCAAGTTTTGGGGTTTCATGATAATCTGCAAAGGAATGGCTCAGTAGCGCCCCCTAAAAATTTTCTACGGAACAGCCCCTGAAGGTAGTTTAACCTACGTGTCTGAAACTTGGTAGGCATATGTAACACACCAAGACGTACAAAAAAGCCTCTTGGGCCCATGCCCTAAACCCAACAGGAAGTCGGCCATTTTTAATTGAATGTGCAATTTTCATGCATTTTTGGCCATTTGCAGGGGTCGTAAATGAACGATCTCCTCCTAGAGATTTTGTCCGATCGACTTCAAACTTGGTCTGTCCCACCTACATAAGTTGAAGACAAAAAGTTATCAAAAGCTTGAGTTTTCGTCACACCGTGTGGCCGTTGTGGGACCTCAAACTTCGCTACAAACAGGAAGTAGTATTATAACACAGGAAGTAGTTTATAACTCCAGCATACATTGTCCAATCTTCCCCAAACTTCACAGGATTGATGACAGTCCCGCTCTGAAGACATCTACATGTCAATAATTTGTGATTGATATAGCGCCCCCTACTGGTAGTATAAAATGTCATGTTTTACACTTTGAAGCACATCTCCTCCAAAGTTGAACACATCAACGTCAAACTTGGGGAAATTATCCAAAAGGCATTGATGATGCTTTCTATTGAATACTGTGAGTTTTCGTCAAAGGGCATGACCTTGGCGTGGCGGGGAACTTTGATGTTTCGCCATGATGACAAAAGTTGCTGTAACTTGACTCTACGTGGACATATCTTTCCAAAACTTCACACATATGATAACAGTCCAGCCCTGAAAACATCTACAGAGGAAATTTGAATCAGCGTCATAGCGCCACCTACTGGCGGCAGAAAGTTACTTTTTTCATTCTTTCATGTCCCTCTTCTACCAGGTTCACCCGACCCACCTTAATTTTGCGGATACATAGTCCCAAGACCTTGGTGATGATCAAACCAGAACCTTTTGAGGTTTCGTACAACGCTGTCACCGTGGCGCCACCTCATTCGCCATAAAACACGAGGTTCTTTTTGAGGGGCAAGGGATACTTGAAAACTCACGAAACTTGGCACACCCATCACAAGGCCCAAATTGTGTTGTCTGATATGCTTTTTGTGTTTTGATGTGCCAAGATGCCTCAACAGCGCCCCCTACAATTTTTGGATGAAGCAGCCCCCGAAGCTTGTTTCACTTACATGTATGAAACTTGGTAGGCATATGTAACACTCCAAGACGTACAAAAAAGCCTCTTGGAGTTATGCTCCAAACCCAACCGGAAGTCCGCCATTTTGAATTTACTTGTGCCACTTTTGTGCATTTTGGGCGATTTCCAGTAGACGTAAATGAATGAACTTGTCCTAGAGTTTTTATCCAATCCACTTCAAACTCGGTCTGTCCCACCCCAAGACCGTGAAGACAAAAAGTTATCAAACGTTTCAGGTTTTCGTCAAACGCTGTCTCTGTGGCCCCGCCTTCTTCGCCATAAACCACGAAATTGTAACTACTCCTACAGATTTTATCCCATCAACTTCTTACTTGGTCTGTCCCACCTCCAGACATTGATGAAGAAAAGTTATCAAAAACTGGACTTGTTGTCACACCATGTGACCGTGGCAGGGCCTCAATCTTTGGGGACTCGCCACAAAACAGGAAGTTGTGTATGACTCCATCATCCATGGTCCAATCTTCCCCAAACTTCACAGGATTGATGACAGTCCTGCTCTGAAGAGATCTCCATGTGAATAATTTGTGATAAATACAGCGCCCCCTAATGGTAAGAGAAAATTTCATGTTTTATATTTTGAAGTATAACTCCCAAGACTTGGCCAGATCCACCTCAATCTTGGTCAGTCTATCCGTCACATGTAGAAGATGTTTTATTGTGAACACTGTAAGTTTGCATCAAAGGGCGTGGCCATGACGTAGCGGCAAACTTTGATGTTTCGCCATGATAACAAAAGTTGTGTAGCTTGACTCTACGTGGACATATCTTTCCAAAACTTCACACATATGATAAAAGTCCAGCCCTGAAAACATCTACCGAGAAATTTTTAATCAGCCTCATAGCGCCACCTAGTGGCATCTGTAAGTTACTGCTTTCATTCTTTCATGTCTCTCTTCTACCAAGTTAACCACAACCACCTCAATTTTGCGTAGACATAGTCCCAAGACTTTGATGATGATCACACCAGAAGCTTTTGAGGTTTCAGCAAACACTGTCAATGTGGCAACGCCTTATTCGCCATAAAACACGAAGTTGTTTTTGAGGGGTAAGGGATGCTTGTAATGTCATGAAACTTGGTACACATACAAGAAGTTCCGATGTGTGTTGTGTGATGTGATTTATCTGCTCTGATGTGCCAACATGGCTCAACAGCGCCCCCTACAATTTTTCAAAAAAGCAGCCCCCGACGCTGGTTTGACCTACATCTATGAAACTTGGTACATACATGCATCACTGAAAGACGTACAAAAAAGGCTCTTGCAACCATGTGCCAAACCCAACAGGAAGTCCGCCATTTTGAATTTGCTCGTAAGTGGTTCACAAAATCACCATACATGTTCCAATCTTCCCCATACTTCACAGGATTGATGACAGTCCTGCCCTGAACACATCTATACGCCAATACTTGGTTATTAGTACGGCGCCACCTACTGGCAAAATAACATGTCCTCGTATGATTTGAGGGATATGACGTGTAACTCCAACGTGAGGGGTCTGCCTTCGACAGGAATGAATGGCCGCATCGGCCGGCGTCCTGCCAGCACCCTCGAGTTGCGTGAAGGTGCGAGGGCCCGTTCATCGCTGCTTGCAGCTTTAATTATTATTATTCTTCTTCTTAACTAAAATGAATTGCCTTTTTGGGGACCTTAACATGCTCAAAAACTCATGAAACTTCACAGACTCATCAGAAGTGCGAAAACTGGGCAAGTTTTGGGGTTTCATGATAATCTGCAAAGGAATGGCTCAGTAGCGCCCCCTAAAAATTTTCTACGGAACAGCCCCTGAAGGTAGTTTAACCTACGTGTCTGAAACTTGGTAGGCATATGTAACACACCAAGACGTACAAAAAAGCCTCTTGGGCCCATGCCCTAAACCCAACAGGAAGTCGGCCATTTTGAATTGAATGTGCAATTTTCATGCATTTTTGGCCATTTGCAGGGGTCGTAAATGAACGATCTCCTCCTAGAGATTTTGTCCGATCGACTTCAAACTTGGTCTGTCCCACCTACATAAGTTGAAGACAAAAAGTTATCAAAAGCTTGAGTTTTCGTCACACCGTGTGGCCGTTGTGGGACCTCAAACTTCGCTACAAACAGGAAGTAGTATTATAACACAGGAAGTAGTTTATAACTCCAGCATACATTGTCCAATCTTCCCCAAACTTCACAGGATTGATGACAGTCCCGCTCTGAAGACATCTACATGTCAATAATTTGTGATTGATATAGCGCCCCCTACTGCTAGTATAAAATGTCATGTTTTACACTTTGAAGCACATCTCGTCCAAAGTTGAACACATCAACGTCAAACTTGGGGAAATTATCCAAAAGGCATTGATGATGCTTTCTATTGAATACTGTGAGTTTTCGTCAAAGGGCATGACCTTGGCGTGGCGGGGAACTTTGATGTTTTGCCATGATGACAAAAGTTGCTGTAACTTCACTCTACGTGGACATATCTTTCCAAAACTTCACACATATGATAACAGTCCAGCCCTGAAAACATCTACAGAGGAAATTTGAATCAGCGTCATAGCGCCACCTACTGGCGGCAGAAAGTTACTTTTTTCATTCTTTCATGTCCCTCTTCTACCAGGTTCACCCGACCCACCTTAATTTTGCGGATACATAGTCCCAAGACCTTGGTGATGATCAAACCAGAACCTTTTGAGGTTTCGTACAACGCTGTCACCGTGGCGCCACCTCATTCGCCATAAAACACGAGGTTCTTTTTGAGGGGCAAGGGATACTTGAAAACTCACGAAACTTGGCACACCCATCACAAGGCCCAAATTGTGTTGTCTGATATGCTTTTTGTGTTTTGATGTGCCAAGATGCCTCAACAGCGCCCCCTACAATTTTTGGATGAAGCAACCCCCGAAGCTTGTTTCACTTACATGTATGAAACTTGGTAGGCATATGTAACACTCCAAGACGTACAAAAAAGCCTCTTGGAGTTATGCTCCAAACCCAACCGGAAGTCCGCCATTTTGAATTTACTTGTGCCACTTTTGTGCATTTTGGGCGATTTCCAGTAGACGTAAATGAATGAACTTGTCCTAGAGTTTTTATCCAATCCACTTCAAACTCGGTCTGTCCCACCCCAAGACCGTGAAGACAAAAAGTTATCAAACGTTTCAGGTTTTCGTCAAACGCTGTCTCTGTGGCCCCGCCTTCTTCGCCATAAACCACGAAATTGTAACTACTCCTACAGATTTTATCCCATCAACTTCTTACTTGGTCTGTCCCACCTCCAGACATTGATGAAGAAAAGTTATCAAAAACTGGACTTGTTGTCACACCATGTGACCGTGGCAGGGCCTCAATCTTTGGGGACTCGCCACAAAACAGGAAGTTGTGTATGACTCCATCATCCATGGTCCAATCTTCCCCAAACTTCACAGGATTGATGACAGTCCTGCTCTGAAGAGATCTCCATGTGAATAATTTGTGATAAATACAGCGCCCCCTAATGGTAAGAGAAAATTTCATGTTTTATATTTTGAAGTATAACTCCCAAGACTTGGCCAGATCCACCTCAATCTTGGTCAGTCTATCCGTCACATGTAGAAGATGTTTTATTGTGAACACTGTAAGTTTGCATCAAAGGGCGTGGCCATGACGTAGCGGCAAACTTTGATGTTTCGCCATGATAACAAAAGTTGTGTAGCTTGACTCTACGTGGACATATCTTTCCAAAACTTCACACATATGATAAAAGTCCAGCCCTGAAAACATCTACCGAGAAATTTTTAATCAGCCTCATAGCGCCACCTAGTGGCATCTGTAAGTTACTGCTTTCATTCTTTCATGTCTCTCTTCTACCAAGTTAACCACAACCACCTCAATTTTGCGTAGACATAGTCCCAAGACTTTGATGATGATCACACCAGAAGCTTTTGAGGTTTCAGCAAACACTGTCAATGTGGCAACGCCTTATTCGCCATAAAACACGAAGTTGTTTTTGAGGGGTAAGGGATGCTTGTAATGTCATGAAACTTGGTACACATACAAGAAGTTCCGATGTGTGTTGTGTGATGTGATTTATCTGCTCTGATGTGCCAACATGGCTCAACAGCGCCCCCTACAATTTTTCAAAAAAGCAGCCCCCGACGCTGGTTTGACCTACATCTATGAAACTTGGTACATACATGCATCACTGAAAGACGTACAAAAAAGGCTCTTGCAACCATGTGCCAAACCCAACAGGAAGTCCGCCATTTTGAATTTGCTCGTAAGTGGTTCACAAAATCACCATACATGTTCCAATCTTCCCCATACTTCACAGGATTGATGACAGTCCTGCCCTGAACACATCTATACGCCAATACTTGGTTATTAGTACGGCGCCACCTACTGGCAAAATAACATGTCCTCGTATGATTTGAGGGATATGACGTGTAACTCCAACGTGAGGGGTCTGCCTTCGACAGGAATGAATGGCCGCATCGGCCGGCGTCCTGCCAGCACCCTCGAGTTGCGTGAAGGTGCGAGGGCCCGTTCATCGCTGCTTGCAGCTTTAATTATTATTATTCTTCTTCTTAACTAAAATGAATTGCCTTTTTGGGGACCTTAACATGCTCAAAAACTCATGAAACTTCACAGACTCATCAGAAGTGCGAAAACTGGGCAAGTTTTGGGGTTTCATGATAATCTGCAAAGGAATGGCTCAGTAGCGCCCCCTAAAAATTTTCTACGGAACAGCCCCTGAAGGTAGTTTAACCTACGTGTCTGAAACTTGGTAGGCATATGTAACACACCAAGACGTACAAAAAAGCCTCTTGGGCCCATGCCCTAAACCCAACAGGAAGTCGGCCATTTTGAATTGAATGTGCAATTTTCATGCATTTTTGGCCATTTGCAGGGGTCGTAAATGAACGATCTCCTCCTAGAGATTTTGTCCGATCGACTTCAAACTTGGTCTGTCCCACCTACATAAGTTGAAGACAAAAAGTTATCAAAAGCTTGAGTTTTCGTCACACCGTGTGGCCGTTGTGGGACCTCAAACTTCGCTACAAACAGGAAGTAGTATTATAACACAGGAAGTAGTTTATAACTCCAGCATACATTGTCCAATCTTCCCCAAACTTCACAGGATTGATGACAGTCCCGCTCTGAAGACATCTACATGTCAATAATTTGTGATTGATATAGCGCCCCCTACTGCTAGTATAAAATGTCATGTTTTACACTTTGAAGCACATCTCGTCCAAAGTTGAACACATCAACGTCAAACTTGGGGAAATTATCCAAAAGGCATTGATGATGCTTTCTATTGAATACTGTGAGTTTTCGTCAAAGGGCATGACCTTGGCGTGGCGGGGAACTTTGATGTTTTGCCATGATGACAAAAGTTGCTGTAACTTCACTCTACGTGGACATATCTTTCCAAAACTTCACACATATGATAACAGTCCAGCCCTGAAAACATCTACAGAGGAAATTTGAATCAGCGTCATAGCGCCACCTACTGGCGGCAGAAAGTTACTTTTTTCATTCTTTCATGTCCCTCTTCTACCAGGTTCACCCGACCCACCTTAATTTTGCGGATACATAGTCCCAAGACCTTGGTGATGATCAAACAAGAACCTTTTGAGGTTTCGTACAACGCTGTCACCGTGGCGCCACCTCATTCGCCATAAAACACGAGGTTCTTTTTGAGGGGCAAGGGATACTTGAAAACTCACGAAACTTGGCACACCCATCACAAGGCCCAAATTGTGTTGTCTGATATGCTTTTTGTGTTTTGATGTGCCAAGATGCCTCAACAGCGCCCCCTACAATTTTTGGATGAAGCAACCCCCGAAGCTTGTTTCACTTACATGTATGAAACTTGGTAGGCATATGTAACACTCCAAGACGTACAAAAAAGCCTCTTGGAGTTATGCTCCAAACCCAACCGGAAGTCCGCCATTTTGAATTTACTTGTGCCACTTTTGTGCATTTTGGGCGATTTCCAGTAGACGTAAATGAATGAACTTGTCCTAGAGTTTTTATCCAATCCACTTCAAACTCGGTCTGTCCCACCCCAAGACCGTGAAGACAAAAAGTTATCAAACGTTTCAGGTTTTCGTCAAACGCTGTCTCTGTGGCCCCGCCTTCTTCGCCATAAACCACGAAATTGTAACTACTCCTACAGATTTTATCCCATCAACTTCTTACTTGGTCTGTCCCACCTCCAGACATTGATGAAGAAAAGTTATCAAAAACTGGACTTGTTGTCACACCATGTGACCGTGGCAGGGCCTCAATCTTTGGGGACTCGCCACAAAACAGGAAGTTGTGTATGACTCCATCATCCATGGTCCAATCTTCCCCAAACTTCACAGGATTGATGACAGTCCTGCTCTGAAGAGATCTCCATGTGAATAATTTGTGATAAATACAGCGCCCCCTAATGGTAAGAGAAAATTTCATGTTTTATATTTTGAAGTATAACTCCCAAGACTTGGCCAGATCCACCTCAATCTTGGTCAGTCTATCCGTCACATGTAGAAGATGTTTTATTGTGAACACTGTAAGTTTGCATCAAAGGGCGTGGCCATGACGTAGCGGCAAACTTTGATGTTTCGCCATGATAACAAAAGTTGTGTAGCTTGACTCTACGTGGACATATCTTTCCAAAACTTCACACATATGATAAAAGTCCAGCCCTGAAAACATCTACCGAGAAATTTTTAATCAGCCTCATAGCGCCACCTAGTGGCATCTGTAAGTTACTGCTTTCATTCTTTCATGTCTCTCTTCTACCAAGTTAACCACAACCACCTCAATTTTGCGTAGACATAGTCCCAAGACTTTGATGATGATCACACCAGAAGCTTTTGAGGTTTCAGCAAACACTGTCAATGTGGCAACGCCTTATTCGCCATAAAACACGAAGTTGTTTTTGAGGGGTAAGGGATGCTTGTAATGTCATGAAACTTGGTACACATACAAGAAGTTCCGATGTGTGTTGTGTGATGTGATTTATCTGCTCTGATGTGCCAACATGGCTCAACAGCGCCCCCTACAATTTTTCAAAAAAGCAGCCCCCGACGCTGGTTTGACCTACATCTATGAAACTTGGTACATACATGCATCACTGAAAGACGTACAAAAAAGGCTCTTGCAACCATGTGCCAAACCCAACAGGAAGTCCGCCATTTTGAATTTGCTCGTAAGTGGTTCACAAAATCACCATACATGTTCCAATCTTCCCCATACTTCACAGGATTGATGACAGTCCTGCCCTGAACACATCTATACGCCAATACTTGGTTATTAGTACGGCACCACCTACTGGCAAAATAACATGTCCTCGTATGATTTGAGGGATATGACGTGTAACTCCAACGTGAGGGGTCTGCCTTCGACAGGAATGAATGGCCGCATCGGCCGGCGTCCTGCCAGCACCCTCGAGTTGCGTGAAGGTGCGAGGGCCCGTTCATCGCTGCTTGCAGCTTTAATTATTATTATTCTTCTTCTTAACTAAAATGAATTGCCTTTTTGGGGACCTTAACATGCTCAAAAACTCATGAAACTTCACAGACTCATCAGAAGTGCGAAAACTGGGCAAGTTTTGGGGTTTCATGATAATCTGCAAAGGAATGGCTCAGTAGCGCCCCCTAAAAATTTTCTACGGAACAGCCCCTGAAGGTAGTTTAACCTACGTGTCTGAAACTTGGTAGGCATATGTAACACACCAAGACGTACAAAAAAGCCTCTTGGGCCCATGCCCTAAACCCAACAGGAAGTCGGCCATTTTGAATTGAATGTGCAATTTTCATGCATTTTTGGCCATTTGCAGGGGTCGTAAATGAACGATCTCCTCCTAGAGATTTTGTCCGATCGACTTCAAACTTGGTCTGTCCCACCTACATAAGTTGAAGACAAAAAGTTATCAAAAGCTTGAGTTTTCGTCACACCGTGTGGCCGTTGTGGGACCTCAAACTTCGCTACAAACAGGAAGTAGTATTATAACACAGGAAGTAGTTTATAACTCCAGCATACATTGTCCAATCTTCCCCAAACTTCACAGGATTGATGACAGTCCCGCTCTGAAGACATCTACATGTCAATAATTTGTGATTGATATAGCGCCCCCTACTGCTAGTATAAAATGTCATGTTTTACACTTTGAAGCACATCTCGTCCAAAGTTGAACACATCAACGTCAAACTTGGGGAAATTATCCAAAAGGCATTGATGATGCTTTCTATTGAATACTGTGAGTTTTCGTCAAAGGGCATGACCTTGGCGTGGCGGGGAACTTTGATGTTTTGCCATGATGACAAAAGTTGCTGTAACTTCACTCTACGTGGACATATCTTTCCAAAACTTCACACATATGATAACAGTCCAGCCCTGAAAACATCTACAGAGGAAATTTGAATCAGCGTCATAGCGCCACCTACTGGCGGCAGAAAGTTACTTTTTTCATTCTTTCATGTCCCTCTTCTACCAGGTTCACCCGACCCACCTTAATTTTGCGGATACATAGTCCCAAGACCTTGGTGATGATCAAACCAGAACCTTTTGAGGTTTCGTACAACGCTGTCACCGTGGCGCCACCTCATTCGCCATAAAACACGAGGTTCTTTTTGAGGGGCAAGGGATACTTGAAAACTCACGAAACTTGGCACACCCATCACAAGGCCCAAATTGTGTTGTCTGATATGCTTTTTGTGTTTTGATGTGCCAAGATGCCTCAACAGCGCCCCCTACAATTTTTCGATGAAGCAGCCCCCGAAGCTTGTTTCACTTACATGTATGAAACTTGGTAGGCATATGTAACACTCCAAGACGTACAAAAAAGCCTCTTGGAGTTATGCTCCAAACCCAACCGGAAGTCCGCCATTTTGAATTTACTTGTGCCACTTTTGTGCATTTTGGGCGATTTCCAGTAGACGTAAATGAATGAACTTGTCCTAGAGTTTTTATCCAATCCACTTCAAACTCGGTCTGTCCCACCCCAAGACCGTGAAGACGAAAAGTTATCAAACGTTTCAGGTTTTCGTCAAACGCTGTCTCCGTGGCCCCGCCTTCTTCGCCATAAACCACGAAATTGTAACTACTCCTACAGATTTTATCCCATCAACTTCTTACTTGGTCTGTCCCACCTCCAGACATTGATGAAGAAAAGTTATCAAAAACTGGACTTGTTGTCACACCATGTGACCGTGGCAGGGCCTCAATCTTTGGGGACTCGCCACAAAACAGGAAGTTGTGTATGACTCCATCATCCATGGTCCAATCTTCCCCAAACTTCACAGGATTGATGACAGTCCTGCTCTGAAGAGATCTCCATGTGAATAATTTGTGATAAATACAGCGCCCCCTAATGGTAAGAGAAAATTTCATGTTTTATATTTTGAAGTATAACTCCCAAGACTTGGCCAGATCCACCTCAATCTTGGTCAGTCTATCCGTCACATGTAGAAGATGTTTTATTGTGAACACTGTAAGTTTGCATCAAAGGGCGTGGCCATGACGTAGCGGCAAACTTTGATGTTTCGCCATGATAACAAAAGTTGTGTAGCTTGACTCTACGTGGACATATCTTTCCAAAACTTCACACATATGATAAAAGTCCAGCCCTGAAAACATCTACCGAGAAATTTTTAATCAGCCTCATAGCGCCACCTAGTGGCATCTGTAAGTTACTGCTTTCATTCTTTCATGTCTCTCTTCTACCAAGTTAACCACAACCACCTCAATTTTGCGTAGACATAGTCCCAAGACTTTGATGATGATCACACCAGAAGCTTTTGAGGTTTCAGCAAACACTGTCAATGTGGCAACGCCTTATTCGCCATAAAACACGAAGTTGTTTTTGAGGGGTAAGGGATGCTTGTAATGTCATGAAACTTGGTACACATACAAGAAGTTCCGATGTGTGTTGTGTGATGTGATTTATCTGCTCTGATGTGCCAACATGGCTCAACAGCGCCCCCTACAATTTTTCAAAAAAGCAGCCCCCGACGCTGGCTTGACCTACATCTATGAAACTTGGTACATACATGCATCACTGAAAGACGTACAAAAAAGGCTCTTGCAACCATGTGCCAAACCCAACAGGAAGTCCGCCATTTTGAATTTGCTCGTAAGTGGTTCACAAAATCACCATACATGTTCCAATCTTCCCCATACTTCACAGGATTGATGACAGTCCTGCCCTGAACACATCTATACGCCAATACTTGGTTATTAGTACGGCGCCAACTACTGGCAAAATAACATGTCCTCGTATGATTTGAGGGATATGACGTGTAACTCCAACGTGAGGGGTCTGCCTTCGACAGGAATGAATGGCCGCATCGGCCGGCGTCCTGCCAGCACCCTCGAGTTGCGTGAAGGTGCGAGGGCCCGTTCATCGCTGCTTGCAGCTTTAATTAGGGCCCGAGCACGTCCGTGCGAGGACCCTATTGAAATTGCAGGAATTATTATTATTATTACGACAAAAGTAAATCGCTTATTTGGAGGCCTGAACATATTCCAAAACACGCCAATTTTGGCATGCGCATCAGTCGTGGTGTAAATTTAGGTATTTTAGGGTTCGTGGAGGTGGGCGGGTCAAAATGGCTAGGCCACGCCCCTTAAAGAGCACCCTACTCGGCAGGTTTCACGGATCTGCACGAAAATCGGTACGCATGTAGATCATGCTGAGACGCACAAAAAAGGTCACAGGGACACATAGGCTAAACCCAACAGGAAGTGAGATATTTGGCGTTGAACGGCCATTTTTGGCGTTTTCCACGTGTTGTATTTTAACGAACTCCTCCTACAGGAATAATCAGAACGGCTTCAAAATTGCTGTGCACCAACTAGACTAGTTTGTGATCAAAAGTTATTAACGGATTACGTAAACTCCAAACAACCTGACCTGGGCGTGGCGGCGAAGTTTGATGTCTCGCCATGAAAAATGAGATTGCTATAACTTTGGCATTAATAGTCCGAACGGTACCAAACTCCCCAGGATTCATAATAGTCCCGCCCTGAAGACGTCTACATGCAGAAATATTGAAATTTGCATAGAGCCCCCTGCTGGTGACAGAAAAAGCGATGTTTTAGACTTTGAGGTCCAGCTCTGAGCACGTTCAGCAAATCCAGCTCAAATTTGGTCAGAAAGGCCTCAACATGTTGGTAATGCTCCATGATGAAGAATTTTGACTGTCGTCAAACGGCGTTCCATCCGGAGGGCGGCGAAGTCGACCCTTCGCCAAAATGCATAAAAATGGCCTTAACTTTGGTGTTTTTGATGATATCCACCTGAAACTTCATATGTGTGTCAACAGTCCAGCCCTGAATATGTGATATGAATTTCGTCAATGGGCGTGGCCATATGGCTTGGCCACGCCCATTCATATGAATTACTTCCATAGGACGTCTCACCGATATGCACAAAAATTGGTACACATCTCCATCACCCCCAGACAAAGAAAAAAGTCTCTTGGACCTCTAGGCTAAATTCAACAGGAAGTCGGCCATTTTGAATGTCATGGTCATTTTTGGTGTCGCGCACGCATCGTATTTTAACAAACTCCTCCTACAGAATTCATCAGAACGGCTTCAAAATTACCGATTACCATCTAGAACACTTCCTGATCAAAAGTTATTAGAAGGTCTCGCAGAATCTAAAGGGCACGCCAGTTGTGGGAGGTTGAATTTTGACGTCTCGCCATGAAACAGGAAGTGGCAATAACTTCACTGTACTTGGTCAGATCTGTGTGAAACTTCACAGGTATATTGACAGTCCAACCCAGAACATATGTTATGAATTTCGTCAATAGGCGTGGCTAAATGGATTGGCCACGCCCATTCACACAAATAACCACCATAGGACGTCTCACTGATATGCACGAAACTTGGTAGACACATGTATAACATCCACACGCACAAAAAACCCTCTTGCACGTATAGGCCACACCCAACAGGAAGTCGGCCATTTTGAAATTTACAGTCATTTTTGGCGTTTTCCACGTGTTGTATTTTAATGATCTCCTCCTCCAGAAATGAATCAATTAACTCCAAAACTGGTGTGTACCATCTACACAAGTGTGTGATCAAAACATATTAAGAGAATTGCTTAGCATGGAACGGTGTGGCTGTGACATGGCGTCGACACTTGATGTCTCACCATGAAACACGATATTGCTATAACATGGGATCTAATGGTCGAATCTGCTCCAAACTTCACATGTATGATAATAGTCCTGGCATGAACACACCCACATGACGCTCAGGAGTCAGAGTCATAGCGCCACCCAGTGGAGACGGGAAGTCGCAACGCATTGGTTCCTACACTGTCCGAAGGAGGCAAACATTCAGCGCCTCGTCTGCCGGTCGACCTCTGGCGAGACGGTGGCGGCCGCGCCAGGCCCCGAGTTGCATGGGGTGCGAGGGCCCGTTCAACGCTGCTTGCAGCTTTAATTAGGGCCCGAGCACGTACCGTGCGAGGACCCTATTGTTTTCCTTAGGATTATTATTATTATTATTATTATTATTATTATTATTATTATTTTTTTTTTTTTCCGCGACTTTAAACGCATTTTTTGGGGGTTTAACATATTCGAAAACTCACCAAATTTGGCATGCACATTCGTCTTGGTGAAAATTTATGTGTACGCAAAATTTAAACGATGCACGTTGCAAAATGGCGAAATGGCGCCCCCTAGAAAATTTCAATCGGCTCCCACCGGCAGCCCGTTTGACCAAATTCCACGAAATTCGGGGAGGTCGTGTATCATCCCAAGACGCGCGAAAATGCGCAGTTGGACTTTTTTCTAAAACCAACAGGAAGCCGGCTATTTTGATTTGAATATTCATTTTTTTACCGATTTTGGCGATTTCCAAGAATTCTCTCAGAGCTATCTTCTCCTACACGGTTCATTGGATCGGCTTCAAATTTCGCGTGCTGGAACTAGACCACTTGATGATCAAAAGTTATCATACGATTTTCCCTACGTTAAACGGTTTGGCCGTCAGGTGGCGGCGAAGTTTGACGTCTCGCCAAAAAAAACCCCAAAAAACAAAAGTGCTATTACTTGGGCATGATAAGTCCGATCGGCACAAAACTTGCTGGGTATGATCGTAGTCCGGCCTTCATCACGCCAACATCAAAAAATTCCCCCGTTCTCAAAGCGCCCCCTGCTGGCGACAGGAAAAGCGATGTTTTAGACTTTGAGGTGCTACTCTCAGCACGTTCAGTATATCCAACTCAAAATTGGTCAGAAAGGCCTTAACACGTTGGTAATGCTACATGATGAAGATTTGTGACATATCGCCGAACGGCGTTCCGCCCACAGGGCGGCGAAGTCAACGGTTCGCCAAAACGCAGTTAAGTGGCCTTAACTTCAGTGTCCTTGGTCATATCTGCCTGAAACTTCACATGTGTGTTAACAGTCCAGCCCTGAACATGTGATATGAATTTCGTTGATGGGCGTGGCCAAATGGCTTGACCACACCCTTTAAACATCAGCCCCTACGGCACGTTTCACCGACATGCAAGAAAATTGGTACACATATGTATCACATCCAGACGCACAAAAAAGCCTCTTGGACCCATTGGCTAAACCCAACAGGAAGTCAGCCATTTTGAATTTGACGCCAGATTGGGCGATTCGCACTCCTCGTACTTTTTCTATCTCCTCCTACATGATTCATCGGATCGGCTTCAAATTTGGCGTGCATCAACTAGACCACTTGATGATCAAAAGTTATCATACGATTTTCCCTATGTTAAACGGTTTGGCTGTCAGGTGGCGGCGAAGTTTGACGTCTCGCCGAAAAAACAAAAGTGCTATTACTTGGGCATGATAAGTCCGATCGGCACAAAACTTGCTGGGTATGATCGTAGTCCGGCCTCTATCACGCCAACATCAAAAAATTCCCCCGTTCTCAAAGCGCCCCCTGCTGGCGACAGGAAAAGCGATGTTTTAGACTTTGAGGTGCTACTCTCAGCACGTTCAGTATATCCAACTCAAAATTGGACAGAAAGGCCTCAACACGTTGGTAATGCTACATGATGAAGATTTGTGACGTATCGCCGAACGGCGTTCCGCCCACAGGGCGGCGAAGTCAACAGTTCGCCAAAATGCAGTTAAGTGGCCTTAACTTCAGTGTCCTTGGTCATATCTGCCTGAAACTTTACATGTGTGTTAACAGTCCAGCCCTGAACATGTGATATGAATTTCGTTGATGGGCGTGGCCAAATGGCTTGGCCACACCCTTTAAACATCAGCCCCTGCGGCACGTTTCACTGACATGCATGAAAATTGGTACACATATGTATCACATCCAGACGCACAAAAAGTCTCTTGGACCCATTGGCAAAACCCAACAGGAAGTCAGCCATTTTGAATTTAGTGGTCATTTTTGGCGTTTTCCACGTGTTGTATTTTAATGAACTCCACCTACAGGATGCATCAGAACAACTTCAAAATCATTGTGTGCCATCTAGACAAAGGTGTAATCAAAACTTATCAGCAGATTTTTGCATCGTGAAACGGTTTGGCCGTCAGGTGGCGGCGAAGTTTGATGTCTCGCCATAAAACACGAAATTAGTATAACTTTGGCATACATTGTCCATTCTTCACCAAACTTCACATGTTTCTTAACAGTCCAGACCTGAATGTATAGTATGAGTTTCATCAATAAGCGTGGCCGTATGGCTTGGCCACGCCCCTTAAAGTGCAGCGTCCCCCATAACAACTTTCACCAACGTACACGAAAATCAGTATGCACATGTATCGTGTCCAGACGCACAAAAAAGCCTCTTGCACATATAGGCCGCACCCGACAGGAAGATGGCCATTTTGAAATTTACAGTCATTTTTGGCGTTTTCCACGTGTTGTATTTTAATGATCTCCTCCTCCAGAAATGAATCAATTAACTCCAAAACTGGTGTGTACCATCTACACAAGTGTGTGATCAAAACATATTAAGAGAATTGCTCAGCATGGAACGGTGTGGCTGTGACATGGCGTCGACACTTGATGTCTCACCATGAAACACGATATTGCTATAACATGAGATCTAATGGTCGAATCTGCTCCAAACTTCACATGTATGATAATAGTCCTGGCATGAACACACCCACATGACGCTCAGGAGTCAGAGTCATAGCGCCACCCAGTGGAGACGGGAAGTCGCAGCGCATTGGTTCCTACACTGTCCGAAGGAGGCGAACATTCAGCGCCTCCTCTGCCGGTCGACCTCTGGCGAGACGGTGGCGGCCGCGCCAGGCCCCGAGTTCCGTGGACTGCGAGGGCCCGTTCAACGCTGCTTGCAGCTTTAATTATTATTATTATTTTTTTTTTTTTTCGCTTCATCGCATTTTTGGGGGCTTTAACATATTCAAAACCTCACCAAATTTGACGTGCACATTCGTCTAGGGGACATTTATGTATACGCAAAATCTCAACGATGCCAGTTGCAAAATAGCGAAATGGCGCCCCCTAGAATGGTTCAATCGGCTCCCACCGCCAGCCCGTTTGACCAAATTTCTCGAAATTCGGGGGGGTCGTGTATCATCCCAAGACGCACGAAAATGCGCACTTGGACTTTTTTCTAAAACCAACAGGAAGCCGGCTATTTTGATTTGAATATTCCATTTTTTACCGATTTTGGCGATTTGCTTGTGTGCTCTCAGAGCTATCTCCTCCTAGACGGTTCATTGGATCGGCTTCAAATTTGCCGTGCTGCAACTAGACCACATGATGATCAAAAGTTATTAAAAGATCTTTCCCTCGTTAAACGGTTTGGCCGTCAGGTGGCGGCGAAGTTTGATGTCTCAAAATAAAAAACCCAAAAACCCAGAATTGCTATTACTTGGGCGTGAAAGGTTCAATCGGCACAAAACTTGCTGGGTATGATCGTAGTCCCGCCCTGAACACGTCTACATCAAAAAATTTCCCTGTTCTCAAAGCGCCCCCTGCTGGCGACAGGAAAAGTGATTTTTTACACTTTGAGGTGCAGCTCTGAGCACGTTCAGCATATCCAACTCAAATTTGGTCAGAAAGGCCTCAACATATTGTTAATGCTACATGATGAAGATTGTGACGTATCGTCAAACGGCGTTGCGCCCAGAGGGCGGCGAAGTCGATGCTTCGCCAAAACGTAGGAAAGTGGCCTTAACTTCAGTGTCCTTGGGCATATCTGCCTGAAACTTCACGTGTGTTAAGAGTCCAGCCCTGACAATGTCATGTGAATTTCGTAGATGGGCGTGGTCAAATGGCTTGGCCACGCCCTTTAAACATCAGCCCCTGCGGCACGTTTCACTGACATGCACGAAAATTGGTACACATATGTATCACATCCAGACGCACAAAAAAGCCTCTTGGACTCAATGGCCACACCCAACAGGACGTCGGCCATTTTGAATTTAACCACCAGATTGGGCGATTCGCACTCCTTGTACTTTTTCTATCTCCTCCTACATGATTCATCGGATCGGCTTCAAATTTGGCGTGCATCAACTAGACCACTGGATGATCAAAAGTTATCATACGATTTTCCCTATGTTAAACGCTTTGGCTGTCAGGTGGCGGCGAAGTTTGATGTCTCGCCATAAAACACGAAATTAGTATAACTTTGGCATACATTGTCCATTCTTCACCAAACTTCACATGTTTGTTAACAGTCCAGACCTGAATGTATAGTATGAGTTTCATCAATAAGCGTGGCCGTATGGCTTGGCCACGCCCCTTAAAGTGCAGCGTCCCCCATAACAACTTTCACCGACGTGCACGAAAATCAGTATGCACATGTATCGTGTCCAGACGCACAAAAGAGCCTCTTGCACATATAGGCCACACCCGACAGGAAGTCGGCCATTTTGAAATTTACAGTCATTTTTGGCGTTTTCCACGTGTTGTATTTTAATGATCTCCTCCTCCAGAAATGAATCAATTAAGTCCAAAACTGGTGTGTACCATCTACACAAGTGTGTGATCAAAACACATCAAGAGAATTGCTCAGCATGGAACGGTGTGGCTGTGACATGGCGTCGACACTTGATGTCTCACCATGAAACACAATATTGCTATAACATGGGATCTAATGGTCGAATCTGCTCCAAACTTCACATGTATGATAATAGTCCTGGCATGAACACACCCACATGACGCTCAGGAGTCAGAGTCATAGCGCCACCCAGTGGAGACGGGAAGTCACAATGCATTGGTTCCTACACTGTCCGAAGGAGGCGAACATTCAGCGCCTCGTCTGCCGGCCGACCTCTGGCGACACGGTGGCGGCCGCGCCAGGCCCCGAGTTGCGTGGGGTGCTCGGGCCCGTTCAACGCTGCTTGCAGCTTTAATTAGGGCCCGAGCACGTACCGTGCGAGGACCCTATTGTTTTCCTTAGGATTATTAGGGCCCGAGCACCAAGCGGTGCGAGGACCCTATTGAAATGCAAGGAATTATTATTTAGGGCCCGAGCACGTACCGTGCGAGAGCCCTATTGAAACCGAAGGAATTCTTATTCTTATTATTATTATTATTATTTTTTTTATCCTATGATCGCATTTTTGAGGGCCTGAACGTACTCAAAAAGTCCCAGAATTTTGCACACTCGTCACGTCTGGTCAAAAATTCGATATTTTATGGTCATTACAAAGGGGCGTGACAAAATGGCTCAACGGCGCCCCCTAACAGTTTTCAAAATCAAAGCCCCCTGCTTTAACTTTGTCCGAAGCGTACGAATTTTGGTACACATATGTAGCACGCCGAGACGGAAAAAAAAGCCTCTTGGGCCCATGCCCTAAACTCAACAGGAAGTCGGCCATTTTGAATTGAATGTGGAAGTTTCATGTATTTTTGGCCATTTGCAGGGGTCATAAATGAACGAACTCCTCCTAGAGATTTTGTCCGATCGCCTTCAAACTCGGTCTGTCCCACCAACATAAACTGAAGACGAAAAGTTATCAAAAGCTTGTGTTTTCGTCACACCGTGTGACCGTGCCGGGACCTCAAACTTCGTTACAAACAGGAAGTAGTATTATAACGCAGGAAGTAGTTTATTACTCCAACATACATGCTCCAATCTTCCCCAAACTTCACAGGATTGATGACAGTCCTGCTCTGAAGAGATCTACATGTCAATAATTTGTGATTAATATAGCGCCCCCTACTGGCAGTAGAAAATGTCATGTTTTACACTTTGAAGCACATCTCCTCCAAAGTTGAACACATCAACCTCATACTTGGTGAAATTATCCATAAGGCCTTGATGATGCTTTCTATGGAAAACTGTGAATTTTCGTCAAAGGGCGTGACCTTGGCGTGGCGGCCAACTTTGATGTTTCGCCATGATGACCAAAGTAGCTGTAACTTGACTCTACGTGGACATATCTTTCCAAAACTTCACACATATGATAACTGTCCAGCCCTGAAAACATCTATACAGAAATTTTGAATCAGCATCATAGCGCCACCTACTGGCGGCAGAAGGTTACTTTTTTCATTCTTTCATGTCCCTCTTCTACCAGGTTCCCCCGAACCACCTCAATTTTGCAAATACATACTCCCAAGACCTTGTTGATGGTCAAAGCAGAAGCCTTTGAGGTTTTGTCCAACGCTGTCACTGTGGCGCCACCTTATTCGCCATAAAACACGAGGTTGTTTTTGAGGGGCAAGGGACACTCGAAAACTCACGCAACTTGGCACACACATCAGACATCCCAAATTGTGTTGTCTGATGTGATTTTTGTGTTTTCATGTGCCAAGATGGCTCAACAGCGCCCCCTACTCATTTTCAACGTGTTTTGGGCTATAACTCCCAGACCATATGTCACACATTCAAAAACCTCATATCCACAGATTCCCTGAATAGTGCTGAATCACCTGGGCAGGGCCACTCCCATTTCTGCCTATCATGTTTTTCACAACATCGCAAAAACTGGACAACCTACTTTTTCGAACTCCTCCTTAGGGTTTTGTCCGTTCAGCGTGAAACTTGGCAAGTACAGTCTTCGGCTGGACCTGATCTAAAGTTATCAAAGGAATTTTGATTGGTCATAATATGCTCAAATTATTAATGAATACATTTTTCTAGCTAGCTATAAAAAGGCGAACGGTGGCATATTTCGGTCAAAATAAATGCTAACAACACCAAATCTGAGATCCTTGCTTGATATGTGCCTGTGAGAGAATGAACCAAATTTAGCTAATTTTGGCCACTAGGGGGCGCTGCAAATATGGGAAATTTATATCTGGTAAATGGCTGCACCGATATTTATGAAATTTGGTGAGTATTATGCTGGGCCTGTCCTGACGCCATATCTTGAAGGTAGTCACGACTGGTAAAAGTGGGCGTGGCTTATTACAAGATAAAAAACAAACATTTATTTCAGCCCAAGTATTATGCTGAGGGCTGTGAAATTCACAGGGTATATAGAGAATAGCATACAGACCAACCATAGCAAAAATTGTGCGTCTTCTCCACTAGGTGGCGCTATAAGAGATACAAACGCATTTTGGCCTGTAACTTCCACATTTTAAATCACATCTTCATAAATTTTATATCCACGTGTTCCCTAAATAGTGTCGCATCTTCTGACATAGGCCACGCCCACTCCCACTGCAAATTTCTCTTTGTAATTTACTATACATCAAAAACCTACTTTTTTGAACTCCTCCTAGCGTTTAATCTCCATCTTCACAAAACTTTGCACATGCAATCTCCAGACTGGCCTGACCAAAAGTTATCAAAAGAATTTTGCTACTCCAAAAATTAGGCTAGCTAAAAATAAACAGTTTTTTTCTGCTAGCTAAAAAACACATACCTTTGCATATTTTTGTCAAAGTAAAAGATATCAATGTCAAACTCAATTCACTTCTTTCAGACGTCATCCAGACGATCCTAGCCCAATTTGGCAGAAATTAGCCAATAGGGGGCGCTATAATCAGAGAAAAATCAAGTGACATAAAATTCATCGATTCGCATGAAATTTGGCGAGCATGATGTGGAGTCACTCCTGAGGCCAGCTGTAAAGCTTGGTGATGTTTGGTCACCGTGGCAACGCCTTATTCGCCATAAAACACGAAGTTGTTTTTGACTGGTAAGGGATGCTTGTAATGTCATGAAACTTGACACACATATGACAGGATCCAATATGCATTTTCTGATGTGATTTTTCGGCTCTGATATGCCAACATGGCTCAACAGCGCCCCCTACAAATTTTCTACGAAACAGCCCCCGAAGCTGGTTTGACCTACATCTATGAAACTTGGTACGCACATGCATCACTGAAAGACGTATAAAAAAGCCTCTTGCAGCCATGTGCCAAACCCAACAGGAAGTCGGCCAATTTGAATTTGCTTGTAACTGGTTTGCAACTTCACCATACATGTTCCAATCTTCCGCAAACTTCACAGGATTGATGACAATCCTGCCCTGAATACATCTATATGCCAATACTTGGTTATTAGTACAGCGCCACCTACTGGCAAAATTACATGTCTTCATATGATTTGAGGGATATGACGTCCTGCGTAAGGGATCTGCCGTGGACAGGAATGAAGGGCGGCATGAGCCGGCGTCCTGCCAGCACCCTCGAGTTGCGTGAAGGTGCGAGGGCCCGTTCAATGCTGCTTGCAGCTTTAATTATTATTAGGGCCCGAGCACGAACCGTGCGAGAGCCCTATTGAAATCATAAAAATTATTCTTATTATTTTTCTTTTAAACCTTTGATCGCATTTTTGAGGGCCTGAACATGCCCAAAAAGTCAGGAAAATTTGCACACTCGTCACGTCTGGTGAAAATTTCGATATTTTATGGTCGTTACAAAGGGGCGTGGCAAAATGGCTCAATGGCGCCCCCTAACAGTTTTCAAAATCGAAGCCCCCTGCTTTAACTTTGCCCTAGGCGTATGAAATTTGGTACACATATGTATCATCCCGGGACGCACAAAAAAGCCTCTTGGAGCGACACCCTAAACCAAACAGGAAGTCGGCCATTTTGAATTGTTTTTTCAAAATAAGGTCATTTTTGGCCATTTCCACACGTTGTACTTGAGCGAACTCGTCCTACAGATTTTATCGGATTGACTTAAAAATTTACCTGTGCGTGCTCGACTACAGTGGGATCAATTTATTATTAAAAGATCTTCGTCACGTCGAAGGGCGCGGTCGCTGCGGAAGGGTCAATTTGGATATCTCACCAAAAAACACGAAATTATACTACAACTACTACAACTTTGGTGTAGATGATCCTATCTGCACCAAACTTCACATGATGGATAATAGTCCCGCCCTGAACACATCAACATCAAAAAATTCAGTAATTGTCATAGCGCCCCCTGCTGGCAACAGGAAATACCATGTTTTACACTTTGAGGTGCTGCTCTGACCACATTTACCATATTCAACTCAAATTTGGTCAGAAAGGCCTTAACATGTTGGTAATGCTCCATGATGAAGAATTTTGACTGTCGTCAAACGGCGTTCCATCCGGAGGGCGGCGAAGTCGACCCTTCGCCAAAATGCATAAAAATGGCCTTAACTTTGGTGTTTTTGATGATATCCACCTGAAATTTCATGTGTGTCAACAGTCCAGCCCTGAATATGTGATATGAATTTCGTCAATGGGCGTGGCCATATGGCTTGGCCACGCCCATTCATATGAATTACTTCCATAGGACGTCTCACCGATATGCACAAAAATTGGTACACATCTCCATCACCCCCAGACAAACAAAAAAGTCTCTTGGACCTCTAGGCTAAATTCAACAGGAAGTCGGCCATTTTGAATGTCATGGTCATTTTTGGTGTCGCGCACGCATCGTATTTTAACGAACTCCTCCTACAGAATTCATCAGAACGGCTTCAAAATTACCGATTACCATCTAGAACACTTCCTGATCAAAAGTTATTAAAAGGTCTCGCAGAATCTAAAGGGCACGCCAGTTGTGGGAGGTTGAATTTTGACGTCTCGCCATGAAACAGGAAGTGGCAATAACTTCACTGTACTTGGTCAGATCTGTGTGAAACTTCACAGGTATATTGACAGTCCAACCCAGAACATATGTTATGAATTTCGTTAATAGGCGTGGCTAAATGGATTGGCCACGCCCATTCACACAAATAACCACCATAGGACGTCTCACTGATATGCACGAAACTTGGTAGACACATGTATAACATCCACACGCACAAAAAAGCCTCTTGCACGGATAGGCCACACCCGACAGGAAGTCGGCCATTTTGAAATTTACAGTCATTTTTGGCGTTTTCCACGTGTTGTATTTTAATGATCTCCTCCTCCAGAAATGAATCAATTAACTCCAAAACTGGTGTGTACCATCTACACAAGTGTGTGATCAAAACACATTAAGAGAATTGCTCAGCATGGAACGGTGTGGCTGTGACATGGCGTCGACACTTGATGTCTCACCATGAAACACGATATTGCTATAACATGGGATCTAATGGTCGAATCTGCTCCAAACTTCAAATGTATGATAATAGTCCTGGCATGAACACACCCACATGACGCTCAGGAGTCAGAGTCATAGCGCCACCCAGTGGAGACGGGAAGTCGCAACGCATTGGTTCCTACACTGTCCGAAGGAGGCGAACATTCAGCGCCTCGTCTGCCGGTCGACCTCTGGCGACACGGTGGCGGCCGCGCCAGGCCCCGAGTTGCGTGGGGTGCGAGGGCCCGTTCAACGCTGCTTGCAGCTTTAATTAGGGCCCGAGCACATACCGTGCGAGGACCCTATTGTTTTCCTTTGGATTATTAGGGCCCGAGCACGTACCGTGCGAGGACCCTATTGTTTTCCTTAGGATTATTAGGGCCCGAGCACCTAGCGGTGCGAGGACCCTATTGAAATGCAAGGAATTATTATTATTATTATTATTATTCTTCTTCTTAACTAAAATGAATTGCCTTTTTGGGGACCTTAACATGCTCAAAAACTCATGAAACTTCACAGACTCATCAGAAGTGCGAAAACTGGGCAAGTTTTGGGGTTTCATGATAATCTGCAAAGGAATGGCTCAGTAGCGCCCCCTAAAAATTTTCTACGGAACAGCCCCTGAAGGTAGTTTAACCTACGTGTCTGAAACTTGGTAGGCATATGTAACACACCAAGACGTACAAAAAAGCCTCTTGGGCCCATGCCCTAAACCCAACAGGAAGTCGGCCATTTTTAATTGAATGTGCAATTTTCATGCATTTTTGGCCATTTGCAGGGGTCGTAAATGAACGATCTCCTCCTAGAGATTTTGTCCGATCGACTTCAAACTTGGTCTGTCCCACCTACATAAGTTGAAGACAAAAAGTTATCAAAAGCTTGAGTTTTCGTCACACCGTGTGGCCGTTGTGGGACCTCAAACTTCGCTACAAACAGGAAGTAGTATTATAACACAGGAAGTAGTTTATAACTCCAGCATACATTGTCCAATCTTCCCCAAACTTCACAGGATTGATGACAGTCCCGCTCTGAAGACATCTACATGTCAATAATTTGTGATTGATATAGCGCCCCCTACTGGTAGTATAAAATGTCATGTTTTACACTTTGAAGCACATCTCCTCCAAAGTTGAACACATCAACGTCAAACTTGGGGAAATTATCCAAAAGGCATTGATGATGCTTTCTATTGAATACTGTGAGTTTTCGTCAAAGGGCATGACCTTGGCGTGGCGGGGAACTTTGATGTTTCGCCATGATGACAAAAGTTGCTGTAACTTGACTCTACGTGGACATATCTTTCCAAAACTTCACACATATGATAACAGTCCAGCCCTGAAAACATCTACAGAGGAAATTTGAATCAGCGTCATAGCGCCACCTACTGGCGGCAGAAAGTTACTTTTTTCATTCTTTCATGTCCCTCTTCTACCAGGTTCACCCGACCCACCTTAATTTTGCGGATACATAGTCCCAAGACCTTGGTGATGATCAAACCAGAACCTTTTGAGGTTTCGTACAACGCTGTCACCGTGGCGCCACCTCATTCGCCATAAAACACGAGGTTCTTTTTGAGGGGCAAGGGATACTTGAAAACTCACGAAACTTGGCACACCCATCACAAGGCCCAAATTGTGTTGTCTGATATGCTTTTTGTGTTTTGATGTGCCAAGATGCCTCAACAGCGCCCCCTACAATTTTTGGATGAAGCAGCCCCCGAAGCTTGTTTCACTTACATGTATGAAACTTGGTAGGCATATGTAACACTCCAAGACGTACAAAAAAGCCTCTTGGAGTTATGCTCCAAACCCAACCGGAAGTCCGCCATTTTGAATTTACTTGTGCCACTTTTGTGCATTTTGGGCGATTTCCAGTAGACGTAAATGAATGAACTTGTCCTAGAGTTTTTATCCAATCCACTTCAAACTCGGTCTGTCCCACCCCAAGACCGTGAAGACAAAAAGTTATCAAACGTTTCAGGTTTTCGTCAAACGCTGTCTCTGTGGCCCCGCCTTCTTCGCCATAAACCACGAAATTGTAACTACTCCTACAGATTTTATCCCATCAACTTCTTACTTGGTCTGTCCCACCTCCAGACATTGATGAAGAAAAGTTATCAAAAACTGGACTTGTTGTCACACCATGTGACCGTGGCAGGGCCTCAATCTTTGGGGACTCGCCACAAAACAGGAAGTTGTGTATGACTCCATCATCCATGGTCCAATCTTCCCCAAACTTCACAGGATTGATGACAGTCCTGCTCTGAAGAGATCTCCATGTGAATAATTTGTGATAAATACAGCGCCCCCTAATGGTAAGAGAAAATTTCATGTTTTATATTTTGAAGTATAACTCCCAAGACTTGGCCAGATCCACCTCAATCTTGGTCAGTCTATCCGTCACATGTAGAAGATGTTTTATTGTGAACACTGTAAGTTTGCATCAAAGGGCGTGGCCATGACGTAGCGGCAAACTTTGATGTTTCGCCATGATAACAAAAGTTGTGTAGCTTGACTCTACGTGGACATATCTTTCCAAAACTTCACACATATGATAAAAGTCCAGCCCTGAAAACATCTACCGAGAAATTTTTAATCAGCCTCATAGCGCCACCTAGTGGCATCTGTAAGTTACTGCTTTCATTCTTTCATGTCTCTCTTCTACCAAGTTAACCACAACCACCTCAATTTTGCGTAGACATAGTCCCAAGACTTTGATGATGATCACACCAGAAGCTTTTGAGGTTTCAGCAAACACTGTCAATGTGGCAACGCCTTATTCGCCATAAAACACGAAGTTGTTTTTGAGGGGTAAGGGATGCTTGTAATGTCATGAAACTTGGTACACATACAAGAAGTTCCGATGTGTGTTGTGTGATGTGATTTATCTGCTCTGATGTGCCAACATGGCTCAACAGCGCCCCCTACAATTTTTCAAAAAAGCAGCCCCCGACGCTGGTTTGACCTACATCTATGAAACTTGGTACATACATGCATCACTGAAAGACGTACAAAAAAGGCTCTTGCAACCATGTGCCAAACCCAACAGGAAGTCCGCCATTTTGAATTTGCTCGTAAGTGGTTCACAAAATCACCATACATGTTCCAATCTTCCCCATACTTCACAGGATTGATGACAGTCCTGCCCTGAACACATCTATACGCCAATACTTGGTTATTAGTACGGCGCCACCTACTGGCAAAATAACATGTCCTCGTATGATTTGAGGGATATGACGTGTAACTCCAACGTGAGGGGTCTGCCTTCGACAGGAATGAATGGCCGCATCGGCCGGCGTCCTGCCAGCACCCTCGAGTTGCGTGAAGGTGCGAGGGCCCGTTCATCGCTGCTTGCAGCTTTAATTAGGGCCCGAGCACGTACCGTGCGAGGACCCTATTGTTTTACTTAGGATTATTATTATTATTAGGGCCCGAGCACGTACCGTGCGAGGACCCTATTGTTTTCCTTAGGATTATTATTATTATTATTATTATTATTATTATTATTATTATTATTATTATTTTTTTCCGCGACTTTAAACGCATTTTTGGGGGCTTTAACATATTCAAAAACTCACCAAATTTGGCATGCACATTCGTCTTGGCGAAAATTTATGTGTACGCAAAATTTAAAAGATGCCCGTTGCAAAATGGCGAAATGGCGCCCCCTAGAAAATTTCAATCGGCTCCCACCGGCAGCCCGTTTGACCAAATTCCACGAAATTCGGGGAGGTCGTGTATCATCCCAAGACGCACGAAAATGCGCACTTGGACTTTTTTCTAAAACCAACAGGAAGCCGGCTATTTTGATTTGAATATTCATTTTTTTACCGATTTTGGCGATTTCCAAGAAATCTCTCAGAGCTATCTCCTCCTACACGGTTCATTAGATCGGCTTCAAACTTGGCGTGCTGGAACTAGACCACTTGATGATCAAAAGTTATCATACGATTTTCCCTACGTTAAACGGTTTGGCCGTCAGGTGGCGGCGAAGTTTGATGTCTCGCCAAAAAAACCCCCCAAAAAACAAAAGTGCTATTACTTGGGCATGAAAAGTCCGATCGGCACAAAACTTGCTGGGTATGATCGTAGTCCGGCCTTCATCACGCCAACATCAAAAAATTCCCCCGTTCTCAAAGCTCCCCCTGCTGGCGACAGGAAAAGCGATGTTTTAGACTTTGAGGTGCTACTCTCAGCACGTTCAGTATATCCAACTCAAAATTGGTCAGAAAGGCCTCAACACGTTGGTAATGCTACATGATGAAGATTTGTGAAGTTTCGCCGAACGGCGTTCCGCCCACAGGGCGGCGAAGTCAACGGTTCGCCAAAACGCAGTTAAGTGGCCTTAACTTCAGTGTCCTTGGTCATATCTGCCTGAAACTTCACATGTGTGTTAACAGTCCAGCCCTGAACATGTGATATGAATTTCGTTGATGGGCGTGGCCAAATGGCTTGGCCACACCCTTTAAACATCAGCCCCTACGGCACGTTTCACTGACATGCATGAAAATTGGTACACATATGTATCACATCCAGACGCACAAAAAAGCCTCTTGGACCCATTGGCTACACCCAACAGGAAGTCAGCCATTTTGAATTTGACGCCAGATTGGGCGATTCGCACTCCTCGTACTTTTTCTATCTCCTCCTACATGATTCATCGGATCGGCTTCAAATTTGGCGTGCATCAACTAGACCACTTGATGATCAAAAGTTATCATACGATTTTCCCTATGTTAAACGGTTTGGCTGTCAGGTGGTGGCGAAGTTTGACGTCTCGCCAAAAAAACCCCAAAAAACAAAAGTGCTATTACTTGGGCATGATAAGTCCGATCGGCACAAAACTTGCTGGGTATGATCGTAGTCCGGCCTTCATCACGCCAACATCAAAAAATTCCCCCGTTCTCAAAGTGCCCCCTGCTGGCGACAGGAAAAGCGATGTTTTAGACTTTGAGGTGCTACTCTCAGCACGTTCAGTATATCCAACTCAAAATTGGTCAGAAAGGCCTCAACACGTTGGTAATGCTACATGATGAAGATTTGTGAAGTTTCGCCGAACGGCGTTCCGCCCACAGGGCGGCGAAGTCAACGGTTCGCCAAAACGCAGTTAAGTGGCCTTAACTTCAGTGTCCTTGGTCATATCTGCCTGAAACTTCACATGTGTGTTAACAGTCCAGCCCTGAACATGTGATATGAATTTCGTTGATGGGCGTGGCCAAATGGCTTGGCCACACCCTTTAAACATCAGCCCCTACGGCACGTTTCACTGACATGCATGAAAATTGGTACACATATGTATCACATCCAGACGCACAAAAAAGCCTCTTGGACCCATTGGCTACACCCAACAGGAAGTCAGCCATTTTGAATTTGACGCCAGATTGGGCGATTCGCACTCCTCGTACTTTTTCTATCTCCTCCTACATGATTCATCGGATCGGCTTCAAATTTGGCGTGCATCAACTAGACCACTTGATGATCAAAAGTTATCATACGATTTTCCCTATGTTAAACGGTTTGGCTGTCAGGTGGTGGCGAAGTTTGACGTCTCGCCAAAAAAACCCCAAAAAACAAAAGTGCTATTACTTGGGCATGATAAGTCCGATCGGCACAAAACTTGCTGGGTATGATCGTAGTCCGGCCTTCATCACGCCAACATCAAAAAATTCCCCCGTTCTCAAAGTGCCCCCTGCTGGCGACAGGAAAAGCGATGTTTTAGACTTTGAGGTGCTACTCTCAGCACGTTCAGTATATCCAACTCAAAATTGGTCAGAAAGGCCTCAACACGTTGGTAATGCTACATGATGAAGATTTGTGACGTATCGCCGAACGGCGTTCCGCCCACAGGGCGGCGAAGTCAACGGTTCGCCAAAACGCAGTTAAGTGGCCTTAACTTCAGTGTCCTTGGTCATATCTTCCTGAAACTTTACATGTGTGTTAACAGTCCAGCCCTGAACATGTGATATGATGGGCGTGGCCAAATGGCTTGGCCACACCCACACGTTTCACTGACATGCATGAAAATTGGTACACATATGTATCACATCCAGACGCACAAAAAAGTCTCTTGGACCCGTTGGCCAAACCCAACAGGAAGTCGGCCATTTTGAATTTAATGGTCATTTTTGGCGTTTTCCACGTGTTGTATTTTAATGAACTCCACCTACAGGATGCATCAGAACAACTTCAAAATCATTGTGTGCCATCTAGACAAAGGTGTAATCAAAACTTATAAGCAGATTTTTGCATCGTGAAACGGTTTGGCCGTCAGGTGGCGGCGAAGTTTGATGTCTCGCCATAAAACACGAAATTAGTATAACTTTGGCATACATTGTCCATTCTTCACCAAACTTCACATGTTTGTTAACAGTCCAGACCTGAATGTATAGTATGAGTTTCATCAATAAGCGTGGCCGTATGGCTTGGCCACGCCCCTTAAAGTGCAGCGTCCCCCATAACAACTTTCACCGACGTGCACGAAAATCAGTATGCACATGTATCGTGTCCAGACGCACAAAAAAGCCTCTTGCACATATAGACCACACCCGACAGGAAGTCGGCCATTTTGAAATTTACAGTCATTTTTGGCGTTTTCCACGTGTTGTATTTTAATGATCTCCTCCTCCAGAAATGAATCAATTAACTCCAAAACTGGTGTGTACCATCTACACAAGTGTGTGATCAAAACAGATTAAGAGAATTGCTCAGCATGGAACGGTGTGGCTGTGACATGGCGTCGACACTTGATGTCTCACCATGAAACGCGATATTGCTATAACATGGGATCCAATGGTCGAATCTGCTCCAAACTTCACATGTATGATAATAGTCCTGGCATGAACACACCCACATGACGCTCAGGAGTCAGAGTCATAGCGCCACCCAGTGGAGACAGGAAGTCGCAACGCATTGGTTCCTACACTGTCCGAAGGAGGCGAACATTCAGCACCTCGTCTGCCGGTCGACCTCTGGCGACACGGTGGCGGCCGCGCCAGGCCCCGAGTTGCGTGGGGTGCGAGGGCCCGCTCAACGCTGCTTGCAGCTTTAATTATTATTATTATTATTTTTTTCCGCGACTTTAAACGCATTTTTGGGGGCTTTAACATATTCGAAAACTCACCAAATTTGGCATGCACATTCGTCTTGGTGAAAATTTATGTGTACGCAAAATTTAAACGATGCGCGTTGCAAAATGGCGAAATGGCGCCCCCTAGAAAATTTCAATCGGCTCCCACCGGCAGCCCGTTTGACCAAATTCCACGAAATTCGGGGAGGTCGTGTATCATCCCAAGACGCACGAAAATGCGCAGTTGGACTTTTTTCTAAAACCAACAGGAAGCCGGCTATTTTGATTTGAATATTCATTTTTTTACCGATTTTGGCGATTTCCAAGAATCTCTCAGAGCTATCTCCTCCTACACGGTTCATTGGATCGGCTTCAAATTTGGCGTGCTGGAACTAGACCACTTGATGATCAAAAGTTATCATACGATTTTCCCTACGTTAAACGGTTTGGCCGTCAGGTGGCGGCGAAGTTTGACGTCTCGCCAAAAAAAACCCCAAAAAACAACAGTGCTATTACTTGGGCATGATAAGTCCGATCGGCACAAAACTTGCTGGGTATGATCGTAGTCAGGCCTTCATCACGCCAACATCAAAAAATTCCCCCGTTCTCAAAGCGCCCCCTGCTGGCGACAGGAAAAGCGATGTTTTAGACTTTGAGGTGCTACTCTCAGTACGTTCAGTATATCCAACTCAAAATTGGTCAGAAAGGCCTTAACACGTTGGTAATGCTACATGATGAAGATTTGTGACGTATCGCCGAACGGCGTTCCGCCCACAGGGCGGCGAAGTCAACGGTTCGCCAAAACGCAGTTAAGTGGCCTTAACTTCAGTGTCCTTGGTCATATCTGCCTGAAACTTCACATGTGTGTTAACAGTCCAGCCCTGAACATGTGATATGAATTTCGTTGATGGGCGTGGCCAAATGGCTTGGCCACACCCTTTAAACATCAGCCCCTCCGGCACTTTTCACCGACATGCATGAAAATTGGTACACATATGTATCACATCCAGACGCACAAAAAAGCCTCTTGGACCCATTGGCTACACCCAACAGGAAGTCAGCCATTTTGAATTTGACGCCAGATTGGGCGATTCGCACTCCTCGTACTTTTTCTATCTCCTCCTACATGATTCATCGGATCGGCTTCAAATTTGGCGTGCATCAACTAGACCACTTGATGATCAAAAGTTATCATACGATTTTCCCTATGTTAAACGGTTTGGCTGTCAGGTGGCGGCGAAGTTTGACGTCTCGCCGAAAAAACAAAAGTGCTATTACTTGGGCATGATAAGTCCGATCGGCACAAAACTTGCTGGGTATGATCGTAGTCTGGCCTCTATCACGCCAACATCAAAAAATTCCCCCGTTCTCAAAGCGCCCCCTGCTGGCGACAGGAAAAGCGATGTTTTAGACTTTGAGGTGCTACTCTCAGCACCTTCAGTATATCCAACTCAAAATTGGTCAGAAAGGCCTCAACACGTTGGTAATGCTACATGATGAAGATTTGTGACATATCGCCGAACGGCGTTCCGCCCACAGGGCGGCGAAGTCAACAGTTCGCCAAAATGCAGTTAAGTGGCCGTAACTTCAGTGTCCTTGGTCATATCTGCCTGAAACTTTACATGTGTGTTAACAGTCCAGCCCTGAACATGTGATATGAATTTCGTTGATGGGCGTGGCCAAATGGCTTGGACACACCCTTTAAACATCAGCCCCTGCGGCACGTTTCACTGACATGCATGAAAATTGGTACACATATGTATCACATCCAGACGCACAAAAAGTCTCTTGGACCCATTGGCCAAACCCAACAGGAAGTCAGCCATTTTGAATTTAGTGGTCATTTTTGGCGTTTTCCACGTGTTGTATTTTAATGAACTCCACCTACAGGATGCATCAGAACAACTTCAAAATCATTGTGTGCCATCTAGACAAAGGTGTAATCAAAACTTATCAGCAGATTTTTGCATCGTGAAACGGTTTGGCCGTCAGGTGGCGGCGAAGTTTGATGTCTCGCCATAAAATACGAAATTAGTATAACTTTGGCATACATTGTCCATTCTTCACCAAACTTCACATGTTTGTTAACAGTCCAGACCTGAATGTATAGTATGAGTTTCATCAATAAGCGTGGCCGTATGGCTTGGCCACGCCCCTTAAAGTGCAGCGTCCCCCATAACAACTTTCACCAACGTACACGAAAATCAGTATGCACATGTATCGTGTCCAGACGCACAAAAAAGCCTCTTGCACATATAGGCCGCACCCGACAGGAAGATGGCCATTTTGAAATTTACAGTCATTTTTGGCGTTTTCCACGTGTTGTATTTTAATGATCTCCTCCTCCAGAAATGAATCAATTAACTCCAAAACTGGTGTGTACCATCTACACAAGTGTGTGATCAAAACACATTAAGAGAATTGCTCAGCATGGAACGGTGTGGCTGTGACATGGCGTCGACACTTGATGTCTCACCATGAAACACGATATTGCTATAACATGAGATCTAATGGTCGAATCTGCTCCAAACTTCACATGTATGATAATAGTCCTGGCATGAACACACCCACATGACGCTCAGGAGTCAGAGTCATAGCGCCACCCAGTGGAGACGGGAAGTCGCAGCGCATTGGTTCCTACACTGTCTGAAGGAGGCGAACATTCAGCGCCTCCTCTGCCGGTCGACCTCTGGCGAGACGGTGGCGGCCGCGCCAGGCCCCGAGTTGCGTGGGGTGCGAGGGCCCGTTCAACGCTGCTTGCAGCTTTAATTATTATTATTATTATTATTATTATTTTTTTCCGCGACTTTAAACGCATTTTTGGGGGCTTTAACATATTCGAAAACTCACCAAATTTGGCATGCACATTCGTCTTGGTGAAAATTTATGTGTACGCAAAATTTAAACGATGCGCGTTGCAAAATGGCGAAATGGCGCCCCCTAGAAAATTTCAATCGGCTCCCACCGGCAGCCCGTTTGACCAAATTCCACGAAATTCGGGGAGGTCGTGTATCATCCCAAGACGCGCGAAAATGCGCAGTTGGACTTTTTTCTAAAACCAACAGGAAGCCGGCTATTTTGATTTGAATATTCATTTTTTTACCGATTTTGGCGATTTCCAAGAATCTCTCAGAGCTATCTCCTCCTACACGGTTCATTGGATCGGCTTCAAATTTGGCGTGCTGGAACTAGACCACTTGATGATCAAAAGTTATCATACGATTTTCCCTACGTTAAACGGTTTGGCCGTCAGGTGGCGGCGAAGTTTGACGTCTCGCCAAAAAAACCCCCAAAAAACAAAAGTGCTATTACTTGGGCATGATAAGTCCGATCGGCACAAAACTTGCTGGGTATGATCGTAGTCCGGCCTTCATCACGCCAACATCAAAAAATTCCCCCGTTCTCAAAGCGCCCCCTGCTGGCGACAGGAAAAGCGATGTTTTAGACTTTGAGGTGCTACTCTCAGCACGTTCAGTATATCCAACTCAAAATTGGTCAGAAAGGCCTTAACACGTTGGTAATGCTACATGATGAAGATTTGTGACGTATCGCCGAACGGCGTTCCGCCCACAGGGCGGCGAAGTCAACGGTTCGCCAAAACGCAGTTAAGTGGCCTTAACTTCAGTGTCCTTGGTCATATCTGCCTGAAACTTCACATGTGTGTTAACAGTCCAGCCCTGAACATGTGATATGAATTTCGTTGATGGGCGTGGCCAAATGGCTTGGCCACACCCTTTAAACATCAGCCCCTACGGCACGTTTCACCGACATGCATGAAAATTGGTACACATATGTATCACATCCAGACGCACAAAAAAGCCTCTTGGACCCATTGGCTACACCCAACAGGAAGTCAGCCATTTTGAATTTGACGCCAGATTGGGCGATTCGCACTCCTCGTACTTTTTCTATCTCCTCCTACATGATTCATCGGATCGGCTTCAAATTTGGCGTGCATCAACTAGACCACTTGATGATCAAAAGTTATCATACGATTTTCCCTATGTTAAACGGTTTGGCTGTCAGGTGGCGGCGAAGTTTGACGTCTCGCCGAAAAAACAAAAGTGCTATTACTTGGGCCTGATAAGTCCGATCGGCACAAAACTTGCTGGGTATGATCGTAGTCTGGCCTCTATCACGCCAACATCAAAAAATTCCCCCGTTCTCAAAGCGCCCCCTGCTGGCGACAGGAAAAGCGATGTTTTAGACTTTGAGGTGCTACTCTCAGCACCTTCAGTATATCCAACTCAAAATTGGTCAGAAAGGCCTCAACACGTTGGTAATGCTACATGATGAAGATTTGTGACGTATCGCCGAACGGCGTTCCGCCCACAGGGCGGCGAAGTCAACAGTTCGCCAAAATGCAGTTAAGTGGCCGTAACTTCAGTGTCCTTGGTCATATCTGCCTGAAACTTTACATGTGTGTTAACAGTCCAGCCCTGAACATGTGATATGAATTTCGTTGATGGGCGTGGTCAAATGGCTTGGCCACACCCTTTAAACATCAGCCCCTGCGGCACGTTTCACTGACATGCATGAAAATTGGTACACATATGTATCACATCCAGACGCACAAAAAGTCTCTTGGACCCATTGGCCAAACCCAACAGGAAGTCGGCCATTTTGAATTTAGTGGTCATTTTTGGCGTTTTCCACGTGTTGTATTTTAATGAACTCCACCTACAGGATGCATCAGAACAACTTCAAAATCATTGTGTGCCATCTAGACAAAGGTGTAATCAAAACTTATCAGCAGATTTTTGCATCGTGAAACGGTTTGGCTGTCAGGTGGCGGCGAAGTTTGATGTCTCGCCATAAAATACGAAATTAGTATAACTTTGGCATACATTGTCCATTCTTCACCAAACTTCACATGTTTGTTAACAGTCCAGACCTGAATGTATAGTATGAGTTTCATCAATAAGCGTGGCCGTATGGCTTGGCCACGCCCCTTAAAGTGCAGCGTCCCCCATAACAACTTTCACCAACGTACACGAAAATCAGTATGCACATGTATCGTGTCCAGACGCACAAAAAAGCCTCTTGCACATATAGGCCGCACCCGACAGGAAGATGGCCATTTTGAAATTTACAGTCATTTTTGGCGTTTTCCACGTGTTGTATTTTAATGATCTCCTCCTCCAGAAATGAATCAATTAACTCCAAAACTGGTGTGTACCATCTACACAAGTGTGTGATCAAAACATATCAAGAGAATTGCTCAGCATGGAACGGTGTGGCTGTGACATGGCGTCGACACTTGATGTCTCACCATGAAACACGATATTGCTATAACATGAGATCTAATGGTCGAATCTGCTCCAAACTTCACATGTATGATAATAGTCCTGGCATGAACACACCCACATGACGCTCAGGAGTCAGAGTCATAGCGCCACCCAGTGGAGACGGGAAGTCGCAGCGCATTGGTTCCTACACTGTCCGAAGGAGGCGAACATTCAGCGCCTCATCTGCCGGTCGACCTCTGGCGAGACGGTGGCGGCCGCGCCAGGCCCCAAGTTGCGTGGGCTGCGAGGGCCCGTTCAACGCTGCTTGCAGCTTTAATTAGGGCCCGAGCACGAACCGTGCGAGAGCCCTATTGAAATCATAAAAATTATTCTTATTATTTTTCTTTTAAACCTTTGATCGCATTTTTGAGGGCCTGAACATGCCCAAAAAGTCAGGAAAATTTGCACACTCGTCACGTCTGGTGAAAATTTCGATATTTTATGGTCGTTACAAAGGGGCGTGGCAAAATGGCTCAATGGCGCCCCCTAACAGTTTTCAAAATCGAAGCCCCCTGCTTTAACTTTGCCCTAGGCGTATGAAATTTGGTACACATATGTATCATCCCGGGACGCACAAAAAAGCCTCTTGGAGCGACACCCTAAACCAAACAGGAAGTCGGCCATTTTGAATTGTTTTTTCAAAATAAGGTCATTTTTGGCTATTTCCACACGTTGTACTTGAGCGAACTCGTCCTACAGATTTTATCGGATTGACTTAAAAATTTACCTGTGCGTGCTCGACTACAGTGGGATCAATTTATTATTAAAAGATCTTCGTCACGTCGAAGGGCGCGGTCGCTGCGGAAGGGTCAATTTGGATATCTCACCAAAAAACACGAAATTATACTACAACTACTACAACTTTGGTGTAGATGATCCTATCTGCACCAAACTTCACATGATGGATAATAGTCCCGCCCTGAACACATCTACATCAAAAAATTCAGTAATTGTCATAGCGCCCCCTGCTGGCAACAGGAAATACCATGTTTTACACTTTGAGGTGCTGCTCTGACCACATTTACCATATTCAACTCAAATTTGGTCAGAAAGGCCTCAACATGTTGGTAATGCTCCATGATGAAGAATTTTGACTGTCGTCAAACGGCGTTCCATCCGGAGGGCGGCGAAGTCGACCCTTCGCCAAAATGCATAAAAATGGCCTTAACTTTGGTGTTTTTGATGATATCCACCTGAAACTTCATATGTGTGTCAACAGTCCAGCCCTGAATATGTGATATGAATTTCGTCAATGGGCGTGGCCATATGGCTTGGCCACGCCCATTCATATGAATTACTTCCATAGGACGTCTCACCGATATGCACAAAAATTGGTACACATCTCCATCACCCCCAGACAAACAAAAAAGTCTCTTGGACCTCTAGGCTAAATTCAACAGGAAGTCGGCCATTTTGAATGTCATGGTCATTTTTGGTGTCGCGCACGCATCGTATTTTAACGAACTCCTCCTACAGAATTAATCAGAACGGCTTCAAAATTACCGATTACCATCTAGAACACTTCCTGATCAAAAGTTATTAAAAGGTCTCGCAGAATCTAAAGGGCACGCCAGTTGTGGGAGGTTGAATTTTGACGTCTCGCCATGAAACAGGAAGTGGCAATAACTTCACTGTACTTGGTCAGATCTGTGTGAAACTTCACAGGTATATTGACAGTCCAACCCAGAACATATGTTATGAATTTCGTTAATAGGCGTGGCTAAATGGATTGGCCACGCCCATTCACACAAATAACCACCATAGGACGTCTCACTGATATGCACGAAACTTGGTAGACACATGTATAACATCCACACGCACAAAAAAGCCTCTTGCACGGATAGGCCACACCCGACAGGAAGTCGGCCATTTTGAAATTTACAGTCATTTTTGGCGTTTTCCACGTGTTGTATTTTAATGATCTCCTCCTCCAGAAATGAATCAATTAACTCCAAAACTGGTGTGTACCATCTACACAAGTGTGTGATCAAAACACATTAAGAGAATTGCTCAGCATGGAACGGTGTGGCTGTGACATGGCGTCGACACTTGATGTCTCACCATGAAACACGATATTGCTATAACATGGGATCTAATGGTCGAATCTGCTCCAAACTTCACATGTATGATAATAGTCCTGGCATGAACACACCCACATGACGCTCAGGAGTCAGAGTCATAGCGCCACCCAGTGGAGACGGGAAGTCGCAACGCATTGGTTCCTACACGGTCCGAAGGGGGCGAACATTCAGCGCCTCGTCTGCCGGTCGACCTCTGGCGACACGGTGGCGGCCGCGCCAGGCCCCGAGTTGCGTGGGGTGCGAGGGCCCGTTCAACGCTGCTTGCAGCTTTAATTAGGGCCCGAGCACCTAGCGGTGCGAGGACCCTATTGAAATGCAAGGAATTATTATTATTAGGGCCCGAGCACGAACCGTGCGAGGACCCTATTGTTTTCCTTAGGATTATTATTATTATTATTATTATTTTTTTTTTTTTTTTTCGCTTGATCGCATTTTTGGGGGCTTTAACATATTCAAAAACTCACCAAATTTGACGTGCACATTCGTCTACGGGACATTTATGTGTACGCAAAATTTAAACGATGCCCATTGCAAAATGGCGAAATGGCGCCCCCTAGAAAATTTCAATCGGCTCCCACCGGCAGCCCGTTTGACCAAATTCCACGAAATTCGGGGAGGTCGTGTATCATCCCAAGACGCACGAAAATGCGCAGTTGGACTTTTTTCTAAAACCAACAGGAAGCCGGCTATTTTGATTTGAATATTCCATTTTTTACCGATTTTGGCGATTTGCTAGTGTGCTCTCAGAGCTATCTCCTCCTAGACGGTTCATTGGATCGGCTTCAAATTTGCCGTGCTGCAACTAGACCACATGATGATCAAAAGTTATTAAAAGATCTTTCCCTCGTTAAACGGTTTGGCCGTCAGGTGGCGGCGAAGTTTGATGTCTCAAAAAAAAAAACCCCAAAAACCCAGAATTGCTATTACTTGGGCGTGAAAGGTCCAATCGGCACAAAACTTGCTGGGTATGATCGTAGTCCCGCCCTGAACACGTCTACATCAAAAAATTCCCCTGTTCTCAAAGCGCCCCCTGCTGGCGACAGGAAAAGTGATTTTTTACACTTTGAGGTGCAGCTCTGAGCACGTTCAGCATATCCAACTCAAATTTGGTTAGAAAGGCCTCAACATGTTGTTAATGCTACATGATGAAGATTGTGACGTATCGTCAAACGGCATTGCGCCCAGAGGGCGGCGAAGTCGATGCTTCGCCAAAACGTAGGAAAGTGGCCTTAACTTCAGTGTCCTTGGGCATATCTGCCTGAAACTTCACATGTGTGTTAAGAGTCCAGCCCTGACAATGTCATGTGAATTTCGTTGATGGGCGTGGTCAAATGGCTTGGCCACGCCCTTTAAACATCAGCCCCTGCGGCACGTTTCACTGACATGCATGAAAATTGGTACACATATGTATCACATCCAGACGCACAAAAAAGTCTCTTGGACCCATTGGCCAAACCCAACAGGAAGTCCGCCATTTTGAATTTAATGGTCATTTTTGGCGTTTTCCACGTGTTGTATTTTAATGAACTCCACCTACAGGATGCATCAGAACAACTTCAAAATCATTGTGTGCCATCTAGACAAAGGTGTAATCAAAACTTATAAGCAGATTTTTGCATCGTGAAACGGTTTGGCCGTCAGGTGGCGGCGAAGTTTGATGTCTCGCCATAAAACACGAAATTAGTATAACTTTGGCATACATTGTCCATTCTTCACCAAACTTCACATGTTTGTTAACAGTCCAGACCTGAATGTATAGTATGAGGTTCATCAATAAGCGTGGCCGTATGGCTTGGCCACGCCCCTTAAAGTGCAGCGTCCCCCATAACAACTTTCACAGATGTACACGAAAATCAGTATGCACATGTATCGTGTCCAGACACACAAAAAAGCCTCTTGCACATGTAGGCCACACCCGACAGGAAGTCGGCCATTTTGAAATTTACAGTCATTTTTGGCGTTTTCCACGTGTTGTATTTTAATGATCTCCTCCTCCAGAAATGAATCAATTAATTCCAAAACTGGTGTGTACCATCTACACAAGTGTGTAATCAAAACATATTAAGAGAATTGCTCAGCATGGAACGGTGTGGCTGTGACATGGCGTCGACACTTGATGTCTCACCATGAAACACGATATTGCTATAACATGGGATCTAATGGTCGAATCTGCTCCAAACTTCACATGTATGATAATAGTCCTGGCATGAACACACCCACATGACGCTCAGGAGTCAGAGTCATAGCGCCACCCAGTGGAGACGGGAAGTCGCAACGCATTGGTTCCTACACTGTCCGAAGGAGGCGAACATTCAGCGCCTCGTCTGACGGTCGACCTCTGGCGAGACGGTGGCGGCCGCGCCAGGCCCCGAGTTGCATGGGGTGCGAGGGCCCGTTCAACGCTGCTTGCAGCTTTAATTATTATTATTATTCTTCTTCTTAACTAAAATGAATTGCCTTTTTGGGGACCTTAACATGCTCAAAAACTCATGAAACTTCACAGACTCATCAGAAGTGCGAAAACTGGGCAAGTTTTGGGGTTTCATGATAATCTGCAAAGGAATGGCTCAGTAGCGCCCCCTAAAAATTTTCTACGGAACAGCCCCTGAAGGTAGTTTAACCTACGTGTCTGAAACTTGGTAGGCATATGTAACACACCAAGACGTACAAAAAAGCCTCTTGGGCCCATGCCCTAAACCCAACAGGAAGTCGGCCATTTTTAATTGAATGTGCAATTTTCATGCATTTTTGGCCATTTGCAGGGGTCGTAAATGAACGATCTCCTCCTAGAGATTTTGTCCGATCGACTTCAACTTGGTCTGTCCCACCTACATAAGTTGAAGACAAAAAGTTATCAAAAGCTTGAGTTTTCGTCACACCGTGTGGCCGTTGTGGGACCTCAAACTTCGCTACAAACAGGAAGTAGTATTATAACACAGGAAGTAGTTTATAACTCCAGCATACATTGTCCAATCTTCCCCAAACTTCACAGGATTGATGACAGTCCCGCTCTGAAGACATCTACATGTCAATAATTTGTGATTGATATAGCGCCCCCTACTGGTAGTATAAAATGTCATGTTTTACACTTTGAAGCACATCTCGTCCAAAGTTGAACACATCAACGTCAAACTTGGGGAAATTATCCAAAAGGCATTGATGATGCTTTCTATTGAATACTGTGAGTTTTCGTCAAAGGGCATGACCTTGGCGTGGCGGGGAACTTTGATGTTTCGCCATGATGACAAAAGTTGCTGTAACTTGACTCTACGTGGACATATCTTTCCAAAACTTCACACATATGATAACAGTCCAGCCCTGAAAACATCTACAGAGGAAATTTGAATCAGCGTCATAGCGCCACCTACTGGCGGCAGAAAGTTACTTTTTTCATTCTTTCATGTCCCTCTTCTACCAGGTTCACCCGACCCACCTTAATTTTGCGGATACATAGTCCCAAGACCTTGGTGATGATCAAACCAGAACCTTTTGAGGTTTCGTACAACGCTGTCACCGTGGCGCCACCTCATTCGCCATAAAACACGAGGTTCTTTTTGAGGGGCAAGGGATACTTGAAAACTCACGAAACTTGGCACACCCATCACAAGGCCCAAATTGTGTTGTCTGATATGCTTTTTGTGTTTTGATGTGCCAAGATGCCTCAACAGCGCCCCCTACAATTTTTGGATGAAGCAGCCCCCGAAGCTTGTTTCACTTACATGTATGAAACTTGGTAGGCATATGTAACACTCCAAGACGTACAAAAAAGCCTCTTGGAGTTATGCTCCAAACCCAACCGGAAGTCCGCCATTTTGAATTTACTTGTGCCACTTTTGTGCATTTTGGGCGATTTCCAGTAGACGTAAATGAATGAACTTGTCCTAGAGTTTTTATCCAATCCACTTCAAACTCGGTCTGTCCCACCCCAAGACCGTGAAGACGAAAAGTTATCAAACGTTTCAGGTTTTCGTCAAACGCTGTCTCTGTGGCCCCGCCTTCTTCGCCATAAACCACGAAATTGTAACTACTCCTACAGATTTTATCCCATCAACTTCTTACTTGGTCTGTCCCACCTCCAGACATTGATGAAGAAAAGTTATCAAAAACTGGACTTGTTGTCACACCATGTGACCGTGGCAGGGCCTCAATCTTTGGGGACTCGCCACAAAACAGGAAGTTGTGTATGACTCCATCATCCATGGTCCAATCTTCCCCAAACTTCACATGATTGATGACAGTCCTGCTCTGAAGAGATCTCCATGTGAATAATTTGTGATAAATACAGCGCCCCCTAATGGTAAGAGAAAATTTCATGTTTTATATTTTGAAGTATAACTCCCAAGACTTGGCCAGATCCACCTCAATCTTGGTCAGTCTATCCGTCACATGTAGAAGATGTTTTATTGTGAACACTGTAAGTTTGCATCAAAGGGCGTGGCCATGACGTAGCGGCAAACTTTGATGTTTCGCCATGATAACAAAAGTTGTGTAGCTTGACTCTACGTGGACATATCTTTCCAAAACTTCACACATATGATAAAAGTCCAGCCCTGAAAACATCTACCGAGAAATTTTTAATCAGCCTCATAGCGCCACCTAGTGGCATCTGTAAGTTACTGCTTTCATTCTTTCATGTCTCTCTTCTACCAAGTTAACCACAACCACCTCAATTTTGCGTCGACATAGTCCCAAGACTTTGATGATGATCACACCAGAAGCTTTTGAGGTTTCAGCAAACACTGTCAATGTGGCAACGCCTTATTCGCCATAAAACACGAAGTTGTTTTTGAGGGGTAAGGGATGCTTGTAATGTCATGAAACTTGGTACACATACAAGAAGTTCCGATGTGTGTTGTGTGATGTGATTTATCTGCTCTGATGTGCCAACATGGCTCAACAGCGCCCCCTACAATTTTTCAAAAAAGCAGCCCCCGACGCTGGTTTGACCTACATCTATGAAACTTGGTACATACATGCATCACTGAAAGACGTACAAAAAAGGCTCTTGCAACCATGTGCCAAACCCAACAGGAAGTCCGCCATTTTGAATTTGCTCGTAAGTGGTTCACAAAATCACCATACATGTTCCAATCTTCCCCATACTTCACAGGATTGATGACAGTCCTGCCCTGAACACATCTATACGCCAATACTTGGTTATTAGTACGGCGCCACCTACTGGCAAAATAACATGTCCTCGTATGATTTGAGGGATATGACGTGTAACTCCAACGTGAGGGGTCTGCCTTCGACAGGAATGAATGGCCGCATCGGCCGGCGTCCTGCCAGCACCCTCGAGTTGCGTGAAGGTGCGAGGGCCCGTTCATCGCTGCTTGCAGCTTTAATTATTATTATTATTTTTTTTTTTTTTCGCTTGATCGCATTTTTGGGGGCTTTAACATATTCAAAAACTCACCAAATTTGACGTGCACATTCGTCTAGGGGACATTTATGTGTACGCAAAATTTAAACGATGCCCATTGCAAAATGGCGAAATGGCGCCCCCTAGAAAATTTCAATCGGCTCCCACCGGCAGCCCGTTTGACCAAATTCCACGAAATTCGGGGAGGTCGTGTATCATCCCAAGACGCACGAAAATGCGCACTTGGACTTTTTTCTAAAACCAACAGGAAGCCGGCTATTTTGATTTGAATATTCCATTTTTTACCGATTTTGGCGATTTGCAAGTGTGCTCTCAGAGCTATCTCCTCCTAGACGGTTCATTGGATCGGCTTCAAATTTGCCGTGCTGCAACTAGACCACATGATGATCAAAAGTTATTAAAAGATCTTTCCCTCGTTAAACGGTTTGGCCGTCAGGTGGCGGCGAAGTTTGATGTCTCAAAAAAAAAAACCCAAAAACCCAGAATTGCTATTACTTGGGCGTGAAAGGTCCAATCGGCACAAAACTTGCTGGGTATGATCGTAGTCCCGCCCTGAACACGTCTACATCAAAAAATTCCCCTGTTCTCACAGCGCCCCCTGCTGGCGACAGGAAAAGTGATTTCTTACACTTTGAGGTGCAGCTCTGAGCACGTTCAGCATATCCAACTCAAATTTGGTCAGAAAGGCCTCAACACGTTGTTAATGCTACATGATGAAGATTGTGACGTATCGTCAAACGGCGTTGCGCCCAGAGGGCGGCGAAGTCGATGCTTCGCCAAAACATAGGAAAGTGGCCTTAACTTCAGTGTCCTTGGGCATATCTGCCTGAAACTTCACATGTATTTTAAGAGTCCAGCCCTGACAATGTCATGTGAATTTCGTTGATGGGCGTGGCCAAATGGCTTGGCCACACCCTTTAAACATCAGCCCCTGCGGCACGTTTCACCGACATGCATGAAAATTGGTACACATATGTATCACATCCAGACGCACAAAAAACCCTCTTGGACCCATTGGCTACACCCAACAGGAAGTCAGCCATTTTGAATTTGACACCAGATTGGGTGATTTGCACTCCTCATACTTTTTCTATCTCCTCCTACATGATTCATCGGATCGGCTTCAAATTTGGCGTGCATCAACTAGACCACTTGATGATCAAAAGTTATCATACGATTTTCCCTATGTTAAACGCTTTGGCTGTCAGGTGGCGGCGAAGTTTGATGTCTCGCCATAAAACACGAAATTAGTATAACTTTGGCATACATTGTCCATTCTTTACCAAACTTCACATGTTTGTTAACAGTCCAGACCTGAATGTATAGTATGACTTTCATCAATAAGCGTGGCCGTATGGCTTGGCCACGCCCCTTAAAGTGCAGCGTCCCCCATAACAACTTTCACCGACGTGCACGAAAATCAGTATGCACATGTATCGTGTCCAGACGCACAAAAAAGCCTCTTGCACATATAGGCCACACCCGACAGGAAGTCGGCCATTTTGAAATTTACAGTCATTTTTGGCGTTTTCCACGTGTTGTATTTTAATGATCTCCTCCTCCAGAAATGAATCAATTAAGTCCAAAACTGGTGTGTATCATCTACACAAGTGTGTGATCAAAACACATCAAGAGAATTGCTCAGCATGGAACGGTGTGGCTGTGACATGGCGTCGACACTTGATGTCTCACCATGAAACACGATATTGCTATAACATGGTATCTAATGGTCGAATCTGCTCCAAACTTCACATGTATGATAATAGTCCTGGCATGAACACACCCACATGACGCTCAGGAGTCAGAGTCACAGCGCCACCCAGTGGAGACGGGAAGTCGCAACGCATTGGTTCTTACACTGTCCGAAGGAGGCGAACATTCAGCGACTCGTCTGCCGGTCGACCTCTGGCGACACGGTGGCGGCCGCGCCAGGCCCCGAGTTGCGTGGGGTGCGAGGGCCCGTTCAACGCTGCTTGCAGCTTTAATTAGGGCCCGAGCACGAACCGTGCGAGGACCCTATTGTTTTCCTTAGGATTATTATTATTAGGGCCCGAGCACGAACCGTGCGAGAGCCCTATTGAAATCATAAAAATTATTCTTATTATTTTTCTTTTAAACCTTTGATCGCATTTTTGAGGGCCTGAACATGCCCAAAAAGTCAGGAAAATTTGCACACTCGTCACGTCTGGTGAAAATTTCGATATTTTATGGTCGTTACAAAGGGGCGTGGCAAAATGGCTCAATGGCGCCCCCTAACAGTTTTCAAAATCGAAGCCCCCTGCTTTAACTTTGCCCTAGGCGTATGAAATTTGGTACACATATGTATCATCCCGGGACGCACAAAAAAGCCTCTTGGAGCGACACCCTAAACCAAACAGGAAGTCGGCCATTTTGAATTGTTTTTTCAAAATAAGGTCATTTTTGGCCATTTCCACACGTTGTACTTGAGCGAACTCCTCCTACAGATTTTATCGGATTGACTTAAAAATTTACCTGTGCGTGCTCGACTACAGTGGGATCAAAAGTTATTAAAAGATCTTCGTCACGTCGAAGGGCGCGGTCGCTGCGGAAGGGTCAATTTGGATATCTCGCCAAAAAACACGAAATTATACTACAACTACTACAACTTTGGTGTAGATGATCCTATCTGCACCAAACTTGACATGATGGATAATAGTCCCGCCCTGAACACGTCTACATCAAAAAATTCAGTAATTGTCATAGCGCCCCCTGCTGGCAACAGGAAATACCATGTTTTACACTTTGAGGTGCTGCTCTGACCACATTTACCATATTCAACTCAAATTTGGTCAGAAAGGCCTTAACATGTTGGCCATGCTATATTGTGAAGATCATAATGTCTCGTCAAACGGTTTCGCCGTGACGGAGTGGCGAAGGTTGACGTTTCGCCGAAACCCATGAAGTGGCTCTAACTTTGGTGTACTTGGTCGGATCTGCCTGAAACTTCACATGTACGTCACTGGTCTCGCCCTGAGCATATGATATTAATTTCATAAGGGGCGTGGCTAAATGACATGGCCACGCCCTTTAAACATCAGCCCCTGCGGCACGTTTCACTGACATGCATGAAAATTGGTACACATATGTATCACACCCAGACGCACAAAAAAGCATCTTGGACCCATAGGCCACACCCAACAGGAAGTCAGCCATTTTGAATTTCATGGTCATTTTTGGCGTTTTCCACGTGTTGTATTTTAACGAACTCCTCCTACAGGAATAATCAGAACGGCTTCAAAATTGCTGTGCACCAACTAGACTAGTTTGTGATCAAAAGTTATTAACGGATTACGTAAACTCCAAACAACCTGACCTGGGCGTGGCGGCGAAGTTTGATGTCTCGCCATGAAAAACGAGATTGCTATAACTTTGGCATTAATAGTCCGAACGGTACCAAACTCCCCAGGATTCATAATAGTCCCGCCCTGAAGACGTCTACATGCAGAAATATTGAAATTTGCATAGCGCCTCCTGCTGGTGACAGAAAAAGCGATGTTTTAGACTTTGAGGTCCAGCTCTGAGCACGTTCAGCAAATCCAGCTCAAATTTGGTCAGAAAGGCCTCAACATGTTGGTAATGCTCCATGATGAAGAATTTTGACTGTCGTCAAACGGCGTTCCATCCGGAGGGCGGCGAAGTCGACCCTTCGCCAAAATGCATAAAAATGGCCTTAACTTTGGTGTTTTTGATGATATCCACCTGAAACTTCATATGTGTGTCAACAGTCCAACCCTGAATATGTGATATGAATTTCGTCAATGGGCGTGGCCATATGGCTTGGCCACGCCCATTCATATGAATTACTTCCATAGGACGTCTCACCGATATGCACAAAAATTGGTACACATCTCCATCACCCCCAGACAAACAAAAAAGTCTCTTGGACCTCTAGGCTAAATTCAACAGGAAGTCGGCCATTTTGAATGTCATGGTCATTTTTGGTGTCGCGCACGCATCGTATTTTAACGAACTCCTCCTACAGAATTCATCAGAACGGCTTCAAAATTACCGATTACCATCTAGAACACTTCCTGATCAAAAGTTATTAAAAGGTCTCGCAGAATCTAAAGGGCACGCCAGTTGTGGGAGGTTGAATTTTGACGTCTCGCCATGAAACAGGAAGTGGCAATAACTTCACTGTACTTGGTCAGATCTGTGTGAAACTTCACAGGTATATTGACAGTCCAACCCAGAACATATGTTATGAATTTCGTTAATAGGCGTGGCTAAATGGATTGGCCACGCCCATTCACACAAATAACCACCATAGGACGTCTCACTGATATGCACGAAACTTGGTAGACACATGTATAACATCCACACGCACAAAAAAGCCTCTTGCACGGATAGGCCACACCCAACAGGAAGTCCTCCATTTTGAATTTAATGGTCATTTTTGGCGTTTTCCACGTGTTGTATTTTAATGAACTCCACCTACAGGATGCATCAGAACAACTTCAAAGTCATTGTGTGCCATCTAGACAAAGGTGTAATCAAAACTTATAAGCAGATTTTTGCATCGTGAAACGGTTTGGCCGTCAGGTGGTGGCGAAGTTTGATGTCTCGCCATAAAACACGAAATTAGTATAACTTTGGCATACATTGTCCATTCTTCACCAAACTTCACATGTTTGTTAACTGTCCAGACCTGAATGTATAGTATGAGTTTCATCAATAAGCGTGGCCGTATGGCTTGGCCACGCCCCTTAAAGTGCAGCGTCCCCCATAACAACTTTCATCGACGTGCACGAAAATCAGTATGCACATGTATCGTGTCCAGACGCACAAAAAAGCCTCTTGCACATATAGGCCACACCCGACAGGAAGTCGGCCATTTTGAAATTTACAGTCATTTTTGGCGTTTTCCACGTGTTGTATTTTAATGATCTCCTCCTCCAGAAATGAATCAATTAACTCCAAAACTGGTGTGTTCCATCTACACAAGTGTGTGATCAAAACATATAGAGAATTGCTCAGCATGGAACGGTGTGGCTGTGACATGGCGTCGACACTTGATGTCTCACCATGAAACACGATATTGCTATAACATGGGATCTAATGGTCGAATCTGCTCCAAACTTCACATGTATGATAATAGTCCTGGCATGAACACACCCACATGACGCTCAGGAGTCAGAGTCATAGCGCCACCCAGTGGAGACGGGAAGTCGCAACGCATTGGTTCCTACACTGTCCGAAGGAGGCGAACATTCAGCGCCTCGTCTGCCGGTCGACCTCTGGCGACACGGTGGCGGCCGCGCCAGGCCCCGAGTTGCGTGGGGTGCGAGGGCCCGTTCAACGCTGCTTGCAGCTTTAATTAGGGCCCGAGCACGAACCGTGCGAGAGCCCTATTGAAATCATAAAAATTATTCTTATTATTTTTCTTTTAAACCTTTGATCGCATTTTTGAGGGCCTGAACATGCCCAAAAAGTCAGGAAAATTTGCACACTCGTCACGTCTGGTGAAAATTTCGATATTTTATGGTCGTTACAAAGGGGCGTGGCAAAATGGCTCAATGGCGCCCCCTAACAGTTTTCAAAATCGAAGCCCCCTGCTTTAACTTTGCCCTAGGCGTATGAAATTTGGTACACATATGTATCATCCCGGGACGCACAAAAAAGCCTCTTGGAGCGACACCCTAAACCAAACAGGAAGTCGGCCATTTTGAATTGTTTTTTCAAAATAAGGTCATTTTTGGCCATTTCCACACGTTGTACTTGAGCGAACTCCTCCTACAGATTTTATCGGATTGACTTAAAAATTTACCTGTGCGTGCTCGACTACAGTGGGATCAAAAGCTATTAAAAGATCTTCGTCACGTCGAAGGGCGCGGTCGCTGCGGAAGGGTCAATTTGGATATCTCGCCAAAAAACACGAAATTATACTACAACTACTACAACTTTGGTGTAGATGATCCTATCTGCACCAAACTTCACATGATGGATAATAGTCCCGCCCTGAACACGTCTACAACAAAAAATTCAGTAATTGTCATAGCGCCCCCTGCTGGCAACAGGAAATACCATGTTTTACACTTTGAGGTGCTGCTCTGACCACATTTACCATATTCAACTCAAATTTGGTCAGAAAGGCCTTAACATGTTGGCCATGCTATATTGTGAAGATCATAATGTCTCGTCAAACGGTTTCGCCGTGACGGAGTGGCGAAGGTTGACGTTTCGCCGAAACCCATGAAGTGGCTCTAACTTTGGTGTACTTGGTCGGATCTGCCTGAAACTTCACATGTACGTCACTGGTCTCGCCCTGAGCATATGATATTAATTTCATAAGGGGCGTGGCTAAATGACATGGCCACGCCCTTTAAACACCAGCCCCCGTAGCACGTTTCACCGACATGCATGAAAATTGGTACACACATGTATCACACCCAGACGCACAAAAAAGCATCTTGGACCCATAGGCCACACCCAACAGGAAGTCAGCCATTTTGAATTTAATGGTCATTTTTGGCGTTTTCCACGTGTTGTATTTTAATGAACTCCACCTACAGGATGCATCAGAACAACTTCAAAATCATTGTGTGCCATCTAGACAAAGGTGTAATCAAAACTTATGAGCAGATTTTTGCATCATGAAACGGTTTGGCCGTCAGGTGGCGGCGAAGTTTGATGTCTCGCCATAAAACACGAAATTAGTATAACTTTGGCATACATTGTCCATTCTTCACCAAACTTCACATGTTTGTTAACAGTCCAGACCTGAATGTATAGTATGAGTTTCATCAATAAGCGTGGCCGTATGGCTTGGCCACGCCCCTTAAAGTGCAGCGTCCCCCATAACAACTTTCATCGACGTGCACAAAAATCAGTATGCACATGTATCGTGTCCAGACGCACAAAAAAGCCTCTTGCACAGATAGGCCACACCCGACAGGAAGTCGGCCATTTTGAAATTTACAGTCATTTTTGGCATTTTCCACGTGTTGTATTTTAATGATCTCCTCCTCCAGAAATGAATCAATTAACTCCAAAACTGCTGTGTACCATCTACACAAGTGTGTGATCAAAACATATTAAGAGAATTGCTCAGCATGGAACGGTGTGGCTGTGACATGGCGTCGACACTTGATGTCTCACCATGAAACACGATATTGCTATAACATGGGATCTAATGGTCGAATCTGCTCCAAACTTCACATGTATGATAATAGTCCTGGCATGAACACACCCACATGACGCTCAGGAGTCAGAGTCATAGCGCCACCCAGTGGAGACAGGAAGTCGCAACGCATTGGTTCCTACACTGTCCGAAGGAGGCGAACATTCAGCGCCTCGTCTGCCGGTCGACCTCTGGCGACACGGTGGCGGCCGCGCCAGGCCCCGAGTTGCGTGGGGTGCGAGGGCCCGTTCAACGCTGCTTGCAGCTTTAATTATTTTTTTTTTTTTTTTTTTTTTCGCTTGATCGCATTTTTGGGGGCTTTAACATATTCAAAAACTCACCAAATTTGACGTGCACATTCGTCTAGGGGACATTTATGTGTACGCAAAATTTAAACGATGCCCATTGCAAAATGGCGAAATGGCGCCCCCTAGAAAATTTCAATCGGCTCCCACCGGCAGCCCGTTTGACCAAATTCCACGAAATTCGGGGAGGTCGTGTATCATCCCAAGACGCACGAAAATGCGCACTTGGACTTTTTTCTAAAACCAACAGGAAGCCGGCTATTTTGATTTGAATATTCCATTTTTTACCGATTTTGGCGATTTGCTAGTGTGCTCTCAGAGCTATCTCCTCCTAGACGGTTCATTGGATCGGCTTCAAATTTGCCGTGCTGCAACTAGACCACATGATGATCAAAAGTTATTAAAAGATCTTTCCCTCGTTAAACGGTTTGGCCGTCAGGTGGCGGCGAAGTTTGATGTCTCAAAAAAAAACCCCCAAAAACCCAGAATTGCTATTACTTGGGCGTGAAAGGTCCAATCGGCACAAAACTTGCTGGGTATGATCGTAGTCCCACCCTGAACACGTCTACATCAAAAAATTCCCCTGTTCTCAAAGCGCCCCCTGCTGGCGACAGGAAAAGTGATGTTTTAGACTTTGAGGTGCTACTCTCAGCACGTTCAGTATATCCAACTCAAAATTGGTCAGAAAGGCCTCAACACGTTGGTAATGCTACATGATGAAGATTTGTGACGTATCGCCGAACGGCGTTCCGCCCACAGGGCGGCGAAGTCAACGGTTCGCCAAAACGCAGTTAAGTGGCCTTAACTTCAGTGTCCTTGGTCATATCTGCCTGAAACTTCACATGTGTGTTAACAGTCCAGCCCTGAACATGTGATATGAATTTCGTTGATGGGCGTGGCCAAATGGCTTGGCCACACCCTTTAAACATCAGCCCCTACGGCACGTTTCACCGACATGCATGAAAATTGGTACACATATGTATCACATCCAGACGCACAAAAAAGCCTCTTGGACCCATTGGCTACACCCAACAGGAAGTCAGCCATTTTGAATTTGACGCCAGATTGGGCGATTCGCACTCCTCGTACTTTTTCTATCTCCTCCTACATGATTCATCGGATCGGCTTCAAATTTGGCGTGCATCAACTAGACCACTTGATCATCAAAAGTTATCATACGACTTTCCCTATGTTAAACGGTTTGGCTGTCAGGTGGCGGCGAAGTTTGACGTCTCGCCAAAAAAACCCCAAAAAACAAAAGTGCTATTACTTGGGCATGATAAGTCCGATCGGCACAAAACTTGCTGGGTATGATCGTAGTCCGGCCTTCATCACGCCAACATCAAAAAATTCCCCCGTTCTCAAAGTGCCCCCTGCTGGCGACAGGAAAAGCGATGTTTTAGACTTTGAGGTGCTACTCTCAGCACGTTCAGTATATCCAACTCAAAATTGGTCAGAAAGGCCTCAACACGTTGGTAATGCTACATGATGAAGATTTGTGACGTATTGCCGAACGGCGTTCCGCCCACAGGGCGGCGAAGTCAACGGTTCGCCAAAACGCAGTTAAGTGGCCTTAACTTCAGTGTCCTTGGTCATATCTGCCTGAAACTTTACATGTGTGTTAACAGTCCAGCCCTGAACATGTGATATGATGGGCGTGGCCAAATGGCTTGGCCACACCCACACGTTTCACTGACATGCATGAAAATTGGTACACATATGTATCACATCCAGACGCACAAAAAAGTCTCTTGGACCCGTTGGCCAAACCCAACAGGAAGTCGGCCATTTTGAATTTAATGGTCATTTTTGGCGTTTTCCACGTGTTGTATTTTAATGAACTCCACCTACAGGATGCATCAGAACAACTTCAAAATCATTGTGTGCCATCTAGACAAAGGTGTAATCAAAACTTATAAGCAGATTTTTGCATCGTGAAACGGTTTGGCCGTCAGGTGGCGGCGAAGTTTGATGTCTCGCCATAAAACACGAAATTAGTATAACTTTGGCATACATTGTCCATTCTTCACCAAACTTCACATGTTTGTTAACAGTCCAGACCTGAATGTATAGTATGAGTTTCATCAATAAGCGTGGCCGTATGGCTTGGCCACGCCCCTTAAAGTGCAGCGTCCCCCATAACAACTTTCACCGACGTGCACGAAAATCAGTATGCACATGTATCGTGTCCAGACGCACAAAAAAGCCTCTTGCACATATAGGCCACACCCTACAGGAAGTCGGCGATTTTTAAATTTACAGTCATTTTTGGCGTTTTCCACGTGTTGTATTTTAATGATCTCCTCCTCCAGAAATGAATCAATTAACTCCAAAACTGGTGTGTACCATCTACACAAGTGTGTGATCAAAACAGATTAAGAGAATTGCTCAGCATGGAACGGTGTGGCTGTGACATGGCGTCGACACTTGATGTCTCACCATGAAACACGATATTGCTATAACATGAGATCTAATGGTCGAATCTGCTCCAAACTTCACATGTATGATAATAGTCCTGGCATGAACACACCCACATGACGCTCAGGAGTCAGAGTCATAGCGCCACCCAGTGGAGACGGGACGCATTGGTTCCTACACTGTCCGAAGGAGGCGAACATTCAGCGCCTCGTCTGCCGGTCGACCTCTGGCGACACGGTGGCGGCCGCGCCAGGCCCCGAGTTGCGTGGGGTGCGAGGGCCCGCTCAACGCTGCTTGCAGCTTTAATTATTTTTTTTTTTATCCTATGATCGCATTTTTGAGGGCCTGAACGTACTCAAAAAGTCCCAGAATTTTGCACACTCGTCACGTCTGGTGAAAAATTCGATATTTTATGGTCATTACAAAGGGGCGTGACAAAATGGCTCAACGGCGCCCCCTAACAGTTTTCAAAATCAAAGCCCCCTGCTTTAACTTTGTCCGAAGCGTACGAATTTTGGTACACATATGTAGCACGCCGAGACGGACAAAAAAGCCTCTTGGGCCCATGCCCTAAACTCAACAGGAAGTCGGCCATTTTGAATTGAATGTGGAAGTTTCATGTATTTTTGGCCATTTGCAGGGGTCATAAATGAACGAACTCCTCCTAGAGATTTTGTCCGATCGCCTTCAAACTCGGTCTGTCCCACCAACATAAACTGAAGACGAAAAGTTATCAAAAGCTTGTGTTTTCGTCACACCGTGTGACCGTGCCGGGACCTCAAACTTCGTTACAAACAGGAAGTAGTATTATAACGCAGGAAGTAGTTTATTACTCCAACATACATGCTCCAATCTTCCCCAAACTTCACAGGATTGATGACAGTCCTGCTCTGAAGAGATCTACATGTCAATAATTTGTGATTAATATAGCGCCCCCTACTGGCAGTAGAAAATGTCATGTTTTACACTTTGAAGCACATCTCCTCCAAAGTTGAACACATCAACCTCATACTTGGTGAAATTATCCATAAGGCCTTGATGATGCTTTCTATGGAAAACTGTGAATTTTCGTCAAAGGGCGTGACCTTGGCGTGGCGGCCAACTTTGATGTTTCGCCATGATGACCAAAGTAGCTGTAACTTGACTCTACGTGGACATATCTTTCCAAAACTTCACACATATGATAACTGTCCAGCCCTGAAAACATCTATACAGAAATTTTGAATCAGCATCATAGCGCCACCTACTGGCGGCAGAAGGTTACTTTTTTCATTCTTTCATGTCCCTCTTCTACCAGGTTCCCCCGAACCACCTCAATTTTGCAAATACATACTCCCAAGACCTTGTTGATGGTCAAAGCAGAAGCCTTTGAGGTTTCGTCCAACGCTGTCACTGTGGCGCCACCTTATTCGCCATAAAACACGAGGTTGTTTTTGAGGGGCAAGGGACACTCAAAAACTCACGCAACTTGGCACACACATCAGACATCCCAAATTGTGTTGTCTGATGTGATTTTTGTGTTTTCATGTGCCAAGATGGCTCAACAGCGCCCCCTACTCATTTTCAACGTGTTTTGGGCTATAACTCCCAGACCATATGTCACACATTCAAAAACCTCATATCCACAGATTCCCTGAATAGTGCTGAATCACCTGGGCAGGGCCACTCCCATTTCTGCCTATCATGTTTTTCACAACATCGCAAAAACTGGACAACCTACTTTTTCGAACTCCTCCTTAGGGTTTTGTCCGTTCAGCGTGAAACTTGGCAAGTACAGTCTTCAGCTGGACCTGATCTAAAGTTATCAAAGGAATTTTGATTGGTCATAATATGCTCAAATTATTAATGAATAAATTTTTCTAGCTAGCTATAAAAAGGCGAACGGTGGCATATTTCGGTCAAAATAAATGCTAACAACACCAAATCTGAGATCCTTGCTTGATATGTGCCTGTGAGAGAATGAACCAAATTTAGCTAATTTTGGCCACTAGGGGGCGCTGCAAATATGGGAAATTTATATCTGGTAAATGGCTGCACCGATATTTATGAAATTTGGTGAGTATTATGCTGGGCCTGTCCTGACGCCATATCTTGAAGGTAGTCACGACTGGTAAAAGTGGGCGTGGCTTATTACAAGATAAAAAACAAACATTTATTTCAGCCCAAGTATTATGCTGAGGGCTGTGAAATTCACAGGGTATATAGAGAATAGCATACAGACCAACCATAGCAAAAATTGTGCGTCTTCTCCACTAGGTGGCGCTATAAGAGATACAAACGCATTTTGGCCTGTAACTTCCACATTTTAAATCACATCTTCATAAATTTTATATCCACGTGTTCCCTAAATAGTGTCGCATCTTCTGACATAGGCCACGCCCACTCCCACTGCAAATTTCTCTTTGTAATTTACTATACATCAAAAACCTACTTTTTCGAACTCCTCCTAGCGTTTAATCTCCATCTTCACAAAACTTTGCACATGCAATCTCCAGACTGGCCTGACCAAAAGTTATCAAAAGAATTTTGCTACTCCAAAAATTAGGCTAGCTAAAAATAAACAGTTTTTTTCTGCTAGCTAAAAAACACATACCTTTGCATATTTTTGTCAAAGTGAAAGATATCAATGTCAAACTCAATTCACTTCTTTCAGACGTCATCCAGACGATCCTAGCCCAATTTGGCAGAAATTAGCCAATAGGGGGCGCTATAATCAGAGAAAAATCAAGTGACATAAAATTCATCGATTCGCATGAAATTTGGCGAGCATGATGTGGAGTCACTCCTGAGGCCAGCTGTAAAGCTTGGTGATGTTTGGTCACCGTGGCAACGCCTTATTCGCCATAAAACACGAAGTTGTTTTTGACGGGTAAGGGATGCTTGTAATGTCATGAAACTTGACACACATATGACAGGATCCAATATGCATTTTCTGATGTGATTTTTCGGCTCTGATATGCCAACATGGCTCAACAGCGCCCCCTACAAATTTTCTACGAAACAGCCCCCGAAGCTGGTTTGACCTACATCTATGAAACTTGGTACGCACATGCATCACTGAAAGACGTATAAAAAAGCCTCTTGCAGCCATGTGCAAAACCCAACAGGAAGTCGGCCAATTTGAATTTGCTTGTAACTGGTTTGCAACTTCACCATACATGTTCCAATCTTCCGCAAACTTCACAGGATTGATGACAATCCTGCCCTGAATACATCTATATGCCAATACTTGGTTATTAGTACAGCGCCACCTACTGGCAAAATTACATGTCTTCATATGATTTGAGGGATATGACGTCCTGCGTAAGGGATCTGCCGTGGACAGGAATGAAGGGCGGCATGAGCCGGCGTCCTGCCAGCACTCTCGAGTTGCGTGAAGGTGCGAGGGCCCGTTCAATGCTGCTTGCAGCTTTAATTATTAGGGCCCGAGCACGTCCGTGCGAGGACCCTATTGAAATTGCAGGAATTATTATTATTATTACGACAAAAGTAAATCGCTTATTTGGAGGCCTGAACATATTCCAAAACACGCCAATTTTGGCATGCGCATCAGTCGTGGTGTAAATTTAGGTATTTTAGGGTTCGTGGAGGTGGGCGGGTCAAAATGGCTAGGCCACGCCCCTTAAAGAGCACCCTACTCGGCAGGTTTCACGGATCTGCACGAAAATCGGTACGCATGTAGATCATGCTGAGACGCACAAAAAAGGTCACAGGGACACATAGGCTAAACCCAACAGGAAGTGAGATATTTGGCGTTGAACGGCCATTTTTGGCGTTTTCCACGTGTTGTATTTTAACGAACTCCTCCTACAGGAATAATCAGAACGGCTTCAAAATTGCTGTGCACCAACTAGACTAGTTTGTGATCAAAAGTTATTAACAGATTACGTAAACTCCAAACAACCTGACCTGGGCGTGGCGGCGAAGTTTGATGTCTCGCCATGAAAAATGAGATTGCTATAACTTTGGCATTAATAGTCCGAACGGTACCAAACTCCCCAGGATTCATAATAGTCCCGCCCTGAAGACGTCTACATGCAGAAATATTGAAATTTGCATAGCGCCCCCTGCTGGTGACAGAAAAAGCGATGTTTTAGACTTTGAGGTCCAGCTCTGAGCACGTTCAGCAAATCCAGCTCAAATTTGGTCAGAAAGGCCTCAACATGTTGGTAATGCTCCATGATGAAGAATTTTGACTGTCGTCAAACGGCGTTCCATCTGGAGGGCGGCGAAGTCGACAAAATGCATAAAAATGGCCTTAACTTTGGTGTTTTTGATGATATCCACCTGAAACTTCATATGTGTGTCAACAGTCCAGCCCTGAATATGTGATATGAATTTCGTCAATGGGCGTGGCCATATGGCTTGGCCACGCCCATTCATATGAATTACTTCCATAGGACGTCTCACCGATATGCACAAAAATTGGTACACATCTCCATCACCCCCAGACAAACAAAAAAGTCTCTTGGACCTCTAGGCTAAATTCAACAGGAAGTCGGCCATTTTGAATGTCATGGTCATTTTTGGTGTCGCGCACGCATCGTATTTTAACGAACTCCTCCTACAGAATTCATCAGAACGGCTTCAAAATTACCGATTACCATCTAGAACACTTCCTGATCAAAAGTTATTAAAAGGTCTCGCAGAATCTAAAGGGCACGCCAGTTGTAGGAGGTTGAATTTTGACGACTCGCCATGAAACAGGAAGTGGCAATAACTTCACTGTACTTGGTCAGATCTGTGTGAAACTTCACAGGTATATTGACAGTCCAACCCAGAACATATATTATGAATTTCGTTAATAGGCGTGGCTAAATGGATTGGCCACGCCCATTCACACAAATAACCACCATAGGACGTCTCACTGATATGCACGAAACTTGGTAGACACATGTATAACATCCACACGCACAAAAAAGCCTCTTGCACGGATAGGCCACACCCAACAGGAAGTTGGCCATTTTGAAATTTACAGTCATTTTTGGCGTTTTCCACCTGGCGTATTTTAATGATCTCCTCCTCCAGAAATGATCCAATTCACTCCAAAACTGGTGTGTACCATCTACACCAGTGTGTGATCAAAAGATATTGAGAGAATTGCTCAACATGGAACGGTGCGGCTGTGATATTGCGTCGACACTTGATGTCTCACCATGAAACACGATATTGCTATAACATGGGATCTAATGGTCGAATCTGCTCCAAACTTCACATGTATGATAATAGTCCTGGCATGAACACACCCACATGACGCTCAGGAGTCAGAGTCATAGCGCCACCCAGTGGAGACGGGAAGTCGCAACGCATTGGTTCCTACACTGTCCGAAGGAGGCGAACATTCAGCGCCTCGTCTGCCGGTCGAACTCTTGCGACACGGTGGCGGCCGCGCCAGGCCCCGAGTTGCGTGGGGTGCGAGGGCCCGTTCAACGCTGCTTGCAGCTTTAATTATTTATTTTTTTTTTTTTTTTCGCTTGATCGCATTTTTGGGGGCTTTAACATATTCAAAAACTCACCAAATTTGACGTGCACATTCGTCTAGGGGACATTTATGTGTACGCAAAATTTAAACGATGCCCATTGCAAAATGGCGAAATGGCGCCCCCTAGAAAATTTCAATCGGCTCCCACCGGCAGCCCGTTTGACCAAATTCCACGAAATTCGGGGAGGTCGTGTATCATCCCAAGACGCACGAAAATGCGCACTTGGACTTTTTTCTAAAACCAACAGGAAGCCGGCTATTTTGATTTGAATATTCCATTTTTTACCGATTTTGGCGATTTGCTAGTGTGCTCTCAGAGCTATCTCCTCCTAGACGGTTCATTGGATCGGCTTCAAATTTGCCGTGCTGCAACTAGACCACATGATGATCAAAAGTTATTAAAAGATCTTTCCCTCGTTAAACGGTTTGGCCGTCAGGTGGCGGCGAAGTTTGATGTCTCAAAAAAAAAAACCCCAAAAACCCAGAATTGCTATTACTTGGGCGTGAAAGGTCCAATCGGCACAAAACTTGCTGGGTATGATCGTAGTCCCGCCCTGAACACGTCTACATCAAAAAATTCCCCTGTTCTCAAAGCGCCCCCTGCTGGCGACAGGAAAAGTGATTTTTTACACTTTGAGGTGCAGCTCTGAGCACGTTCAGCATATCCAACTCAAATTTGGTCAGAAAGGCCTCAACACGTTGTTAATGCTACATGATGAAGATTGTGACGTATCGTCAAACGGCGTTGCGCCCAGAGGGCGGCGAAGTCGATGCTTCGCCAAAACGTAGGAAAGTGGCCTTAACTTCAGTGTCCTTGGGCATATCTGCCTGAAACTTCACATGTATTTTAAGAGTCCAGCCCTGACAATGTCATGTGAATTTCGTTGATGGGCGTGGCCAAATGGCTTGGCCACACCCTTTAAACATCAGCCCCTGCGGCACGTTTCACCGACATGCATGAAAATTGGTACACATATGTATCACATCCAGACGCACAAAAAACCCTCTTGGACCCATTGGCTACACCCAACAGGAAGTCAGCCATTTTGAATTTGACGCCAGATTGGGCGATTTGCACTCCTCATACTTTTTCTATCTCCTCCTACATGATTCATCGGATCGGCTTCAAATTTGGCGTGCATCAACTAGACCACTTGATGATCAAAAGTTATCATACGATTTTCCCTATGTTAAACGCTTTGGCTGTCAGGTGGCGGCGAAGTTTGATGTCTCGCCATAAAACACGAAATTAGTATAACTTTGGCATACATTGTCCATTCTTCACCAAACTTGTTGTTAACAGTCCAGACCTGAATGTATAGTATGACTTTCATCAATAAGCGTGGCCGTATGGCTTGGCCACGCCCCTTAAAGTGCAGCGTCCCCCATAACAACTTTCACCGACGTGCACGAAAATCAGTATGCACATGTATCGTGTCCAGACGCACAAAAAAGCCTCTTGCACATATAGGCCACACCCGACAGGAAGTCGGCCATTTTGAAATTTACAGTCATTTTTGGCGTTTCCACGTGATGTATTTTAATGATCTCCTCCTCCAGAAATGAATCAATTAACTCCAAAACTGGTGTGTACCATCTACACAAGTGTGTGATCAAAACATATTAAGAGAATTGCTCAGCATGGAACGGTGTGGCTGTGACATGGCGTCGACACTTGATGTCTCACCATGAAACACGATATTGCTATAACATGGGATCTAATGGTCGAATCTGCTCCAAACTTCACATGTATGATAATAGTCCTGGCATGAACACACCCACATGACGCTCAGGAGTCAGAGTCATAGCGCCACCCAGTGGAGACGGGAAGTCGCAACGCATTGGTTCTTACACTGTCCGAAGGAGGCGAACATTCAGCGCCTCGTCTGCCGGTCGACCTCTGGCGACACGGTGGCGGCTGCGCCAGGCCCCGAGTTGCGTGGGGTGCGAGGGCCCATTCAACGCTGCTTGCAGCTTTAATTATTATTATTATTATTGTATTATTATGGGGGGATTGCAGGTACATTCAGGGAGATGGAATTTAAAAAAAAATCTACATTAAAGCTTGTAAGCATTTTCTAGTAGGAATCCAAAATACAAATATGAACCTGAATATGAGTATAACATAGGATCTTATCCCCCTTACTCCTAGCCACCATGATCCTTGCGCAAATTATGTGTGCGACTTCCGGCGTTGAACTGAATCCGGCAATTTCTAATGGTAACAGTTTGTTTACAGTACTCTATTCTTCTTTCCAAGAGCAATTGGGAAATAAAACGTGGAACACACCACCTGTTAATGGCTCAAACGCAATTATGTGATCATACCTCTGCCATCTCTGACAGCCATTTCAAAGCATTGTTTTTTTTTTTCCACCTCAACCAAGCACGCTAGCAATTAGCTTGCCTTGCTCCGTTACAATATGGTAACTTTAACCTGGCCCGAGCCAGCTTAAGGTAAACATCTGCTCCTTCTAAAGATGATTTCCGATTTCTGATGACGAGATACTAACACATTCGGCAAATATTTAACATAATTCAGTATTAACTGTAGCTCCATGTAAAGTGAATAAATGGGATGTTTCCCAGCTAATCCTCCACTCGTCTGTGTTAACGATGCAGTTCACACGTTTTTCTAAGTTCTGATTCATAAAAAACTGTTATGAGCTAAACATGAAGCTGAATTTAGCAGCAGACTTCAGTAATAGTAAGATAGACTAGTAGTAGAAAAAGAAATAACTTTTGGCATTCGTTTTTTTAATAATATTAAGGAAGTATGGTAAATCAGTGACACATTCTCAGCCCTAATGAATAAATACATATTTCAAGGTATGTGGCTGAGTTTATTTTATAATGAGCAGGTTTCTAATGTAGGTTGAGAATAAAGCCAGATGGGGAAAGACAGGGATATCATGTACTGACATTGAGTGACGGACCTGTCAGTCTACGTGTCATTCTCTTCTGCAAATTCTGATTTCATACTTTTTCGCTATGTCTCATGAAACTCTTGTTGGTTTTATTTCTCATATCATTGGCACCTTTCGCAACAGGAACAATTCCTTTTTGTTCTGGTTACATGTTCAACACACAGTTGCTAAAGACAAAAATTTCGAAAAGAACCAGCGATAGCTGTTAGCCACAAAGAGTAGCCACTGGGACTAACCACAGACAGTCTATGGGACTAACTAGTTTAATGCTACTTCCTCTTTCTCACAGGAAGTTGCGCACATAATAGTTTCTACAGCAGTACCCTTAGGAATAAGGTGGATAAGTCACCAGAGAACTCAGGGGAACCAGGGGAGAACATTCAAACTCCATGCAGAAGGGTTCCAGTTGGCTGGTTCTAACCTGGAACCCTCATGCCACCCCATGAAACAATCCAGAAAGAAGCAAATATATACACAGTTTTAAATGATTGTATCAAAATTGCTATTGATTAAATTTTCGTCCAGTAATTTTTAATGAAGTTTTATAATTAAATTCCGGTATAAAGACCATGCCTTAAAGTATTTAAGCACACCTTATTCGTTTCCCTCCCCTTTGACTCCGCTCTCACATCCCCTCCCCTCCAAAACCTATTTTCTTTGTTTCTCTCTCTCTCTCCATAGAATACAAGAATCACCAGGGGGCTCTGCCCATAGTAAAGCAAGCAAATAGATGACTGCCCCACTCCATCTCAACGTCCCTAGCTCTGTTGCACCCTCCTCTCTTCAGCCAACACCAAACCACCATCGATTTCACCCTCCACCTGTCCGCAACCTGAATGTCTCCCATCATTCCCCCCACCTTCCTTCCTTCCTTGTCCCTACATCCCCTCCTCCCTCCATCCCTTCAACCCTCATCCCTTCATCCCACATTCCTCAACCCTCATCCCAAATCCCTGAATCCTCATCGCTTCATCCCACACTTGATCCTCATCCCTACTTTCCTCGACCCTCATTCCTCCATCCCTTAACCCTCATCCCCATCATCCATTATACATAATAAACTAATTGCAATCTGTAACTTTATTGGTGTGGTCTTTGTTTGTGAAGGTGGGAATTGTGTTTGGAAGAGGGGTTTAGAAAGGTGACCGGGTGGACCTGAACACAACCAGTCCTGAAAGTGTTCCTGTCTCAGTAAGTGCTGTTGGATGAACTTGAGAAATAAAGTAGAAGATCAGATATAAATGGTCATGTATGCCTGCCAAAGACTCACCATTGTTCTGTGGCATCTGTGGTGCATATTATATCTTGTGTTATATTTAGTTCCATATTTTACATTGCCAAAGTAATAGCTCATAGGCGAACCACAGTAGTATTGCCAGACTCCTTCCTCTGTGCCTCCATTTATCCATCATTCTGAGTGCCTCAGTGTTTATGGTAGAGTATGGAAGTTGCATCATTTGTGTTTACTCTCCTTCACCACAAATGCTGTTGGGTCATTTTGCAGTAATCTCACTCAAGAGGGAATTATTATTTGTGTCTGTCCTTCTTTAAGGCTGGCAGACACCCATCTCTCACCATTTTTTAAAGCACCTATTGCTTGGTCCATCTGATCTCAGTAAACAGCCTGTGTGCCTCATGTGGCTGCAAAGGTAATTACAGAAAATATAAGCACACAATGACATCCATCTGTGACCTGAGCACTTTTTTTTTAAACTTTTTTTTTGCTGACTGTATTTGCGCTTCATTCTCCAAAACAGCTTGAAGCAGATATTTCTCCTATGCTGGCACAGCACTAACAAAAAGCGAGGAGAAAGGTGCAGTGTGAGAGTAGACTGAGGGTGAAGAAGCTAGAGTCAAAGTCAGGATACACTCACTAATGGGATGAGCCTACTGTCACTTTCATATTCCCCAGAGGGCCTGTCACACCCTTCACACACACACGCGCACACACACACACACACACACACACACACACACACACACAGACACACACATCTTCATTTTAAAATATTTCGGTCTCATTCTAAAACGGGAAACATGCCAATTTGAAAAGCATGACACTTGCTCTGGCATGAAAGTGTAACTCCAAATTCAACTCATTCATTTCATTTCAAAGCAATTATAAATAAATGATCTTGGTCCATGTCTGTATATGCAGAACCACAGAGAGGAGAATCAGTCACAGTGTCTAAACAACATCTTTCATTTGGTTGAAGTTAATTAATTGCATGTGATAATAGAAGTGCAGAGGTGTATGGTATTGTCCCTGATCTACATCATCTCCACACCCACTAACACACAGTCTGATCATTGCCCCTTGTATAAACCCTATCATTAGAAAGACTTTTGCAAAACCCTGGATCATGTTCATGAAATTGTTCTATAATGTCTGTGCATGTTATGTACAGCATGAAGAGGCTGGCATTAATTGAACAGTGACAGGACAAAAACTCCAGCCTGCTGCATGAGAGTCTATCCACCAGTCACCACCCTGACTTTCTGCTTCATGCCACTTCCTACATTCACACAGAGCATAAGCACTGGGCATAAGTCACTGACATTTTTTATGTATTCACCTTGTTAACTGCTATCTGCCTATTAGCAAACAAGATGACATTCAGAGATGGCAGCAGCAGATGTTTTTTTCTGTTGTGTCACACCAGTGTTGCACAGGCTAAAAAGCTGGGCTCAAAACTAACAGCCACAAACTCGAATTAATGAGCAGGCACTAGAGAATTACGGTGACTGTTCAGCAAATGGCCTCTGTGATCTTACTGTTGTGTCACGAGATGGCTCATAGCAGCCGGCATCTGTCATCCCATCGTCCAGGGGACTTGAGAGTGTTCCTGAGCTGATGTTTTTTGGTAAGCCAACATGGAAGTTAGCCATGTTCAGGTTCCCTTGTCAAAAAGCCTATAGGATGTTCCCACTGCATTTTGGATTATTGCATAAAATAAGCTCTGTGGCCAACAAAGATTTATGATACTTACACATTTTGTTCAGCAAGATGATCTTCACTGTTTGTAAAGTGGCTCACACTGAAATTAACAGCAACATTTTGCCATGTTTAGCTTCAAACAACATTTTAAAAAGTGGTGTGAGTTTTTTAAAGTCACTTTTTACCACATTTACAGTAATATTTGAAATATGTTAAATATAATGTCACAGTTAAGTATTAATATTAAATGTTCAATCTAAATCTAAATGTAGAATGTTAAACTATGTTAAATAAAATTTCTCCAAACATGGTTTCTGTCATTTTAGGTAGTTATTATCACGCTGATGTATGTTCAAGTGCTCATTTTCTCCAGTTAGTTTGGTTTTAATCTGTCATTTGATGCTGTAAATGCAGTCTGACCACCCAGGCTTTTATTTTGGTACCTCTGCTGACCGGCAGCGTGCATTTGCAGATTAGCTAAATATTTAGTTTCACCAAGCACATTTAGATTTAACATTTAACATTTAGATTTAGATTTAACATTTAGATTACATTTAGGTTACTCGTGGTCCCTAAAGTCTCCAAAAGTAGAACAGGAGCCAGAGCCTTCAGCTATCAGGCTCCTCTTTTGTCGTATCACCTTCCTGTTTCGGTCCGGGAGGCAGACACCGTCTCCACTTTTAAGACTAGACTTAAGACTTTCCTTTTTGATAAAGCTTATAGTTAGGGCTGGCCCAGGCTTGTCTTGGACCAGCCCCTAGTTAGGCTGACATAGGCCTAGTCTGCCGGGGGACTTCCTATAATACCCCGAGCCCCTTCTCTCCTTCTCTCTCTCTCTCTCTCTCTCTCTCTCTCTCCTTTGCTAACATTCATGTCCTGTTACTGCATCCCTAACTCCCTAACTCAGCTCTACTGCATGTCACTAACTCGGCTTGTTCTCTGGAGCCTTTGTGCTCCACTGTTTCGCAGGTTATCTCGTATCACAGCTGTGCCTGGATGGTGTGTCGTGGTTGTGCTGCTGCCGTGGTCCTGCCTGATGCCTCCCACTGCTGCTGTTACTATTAGTCATACCTGTACTATTATACACATATGATTATTGTCACATACATATATAATCATACTTTTAATATACACTGAACAAAAAAAAAAAGCAACACTTTTGTTTTTGCTCCATTTTTCATGAGCTGAACTCAAAGATCTAGAACATTTTTTTTTATATACACAAAAGACCATTTCTCTCAAATATTGTTCAGAAATCTGTCTAAATCTGTGTTATCGAGCACTTCTCCTTTGCCGAGATAATCCATCCCACCTCACAGGTGTGGCATATCAAGATGCTGATTAGACAGCATTATTATTGCACAGGTGTGCCTTAGGCTGGCCACAATAAAAGGCCACTCTGAAATGTGCAGTTTTATCACACAGCACAATGCCTCAGATGTTGCAAGTTTTGAGGGAGCGTGCTGACTGCAGGAATGCCCACCAGAGCTGTTGCCTGTGAATTGAATGTTCATTTCTCTACCATAAGCCATCTCCAAAGGCATTTCAGACAATTTGGCAGTACATCCAACCAGCCTCACAACTGCAGACCATGTGTAACCACACCAGCCCAGGACCTCCACATCCAGCATGTTCACCTCCAAGATCGTCTGAGACCAGCCACCCGGACAGCTGCTGCAACAATCGGTTTGCATAACCAAAGAATTTCTGCACAAACTGTCAGAAACCGTCTCAGGGAAGCTCATCTGCATGCTCGTTGTCCTTGCCGGGGTCTTGACCTGACTGCAGTTCGTCGTCGTAACCGACTTGAGTGGGCAAATGCTCACATTCTATGGTATCTGGCACGTTGGAGAGGTGTTCTCTTCACGGATGAATCCCGGTTTTCACTGTTCAGGGCAGATGGCAGATGGCAGACAGCGTGTGTGGCGTCATGTGGGTGAGCGGTTTGCTGATGTCAGCGTTGTGGATCGAGTGGCCCATGGTGGCGGTGGGGTTATGGTATGGGCAGGCGTATGTTATGGACAACAAACACAGGTGCATTTTATTGATGGCATTTTGAATGCACAGAGATACCGTGGTGAGATCCTGAGGCCCATTGTTGTGCCATTCATCCACCTCATGTTGCAGCATGATAATGCACGGCCCCATGTTGCAAGGATCTGTACACAATTCCTGGAAGCTGAAAACATCCCAATTCTTGAATGGCCAGCATACTCACCGGACATGTCACCCATTGAGCATGTTTAGGATGCTCTGGATCGGCGTATACGACAGCGTGTTCCAGTTCCTGCCAATATCCAGCAACTTCGCACAGCCATTGAAGAGGAGTGGACCAACATTCCACAGGCCACAATCAACAACCTGATCAACTCTATGCGAAGGAAATGTGTTTCACTGCGTGAGGCAAATGGCGGTCACACCAGATACTGACTGGTTTTCTGACCCCCCCCCCCCCCCCCCTTTTATTGTGGCCAGCCTAAGGCACACCTGTGCAATAATAATGCTGTCTAATCAGCATCTTGATATGCCACACCTGTGAGGTGGGATGGATTATCTCGGCAAAGGAGAAGTGCTCACTAACACAGATTTAGACAGATTTATGAACAATATTTGAGAGAAATGGTCTTTTGTCTATATAAAAAATGTTCTAGATCTTTGAGTTCAGCTCATGAAAAATGGGAGCAAAAACAAAACTGTTGCATTTATATTTTTGTTCAGTGTAATATCTGCCTCTCTCTATGTCTCATTGTGTCATATGGATTACTGTTAATTTATTATGTTGATCTGTTCTGTACAATATCTATTGCACATCTGTCCATCCTGGAAGAGGGATCCCTCCTCAGTTGCTCTTCCTGTGGTTTCTACCATTTTTTTTTCCCCGTTAAAGGGTTTTGTTTTTTTTTGAGGGTCCAAAGGACAGAGGGATGTTGTATGCTGTAAAGCCCTTTGAGGCAAATTGTGATTTGTGATATTGGGCTTTATAAATAAAACTGATTGACTGATTGATTGACTACACTCACAGGGTTAACATCACCACCACAAAGAGGCTGTGAAACTGCTTTCAGCATGATTACATTGATGAACCGCCTTTCTTAAGACACACAAAAGCTTCAAAATTCACAGTGGGGTATTTAATGATGTATACTATGTTACTAAACAAAACAATGAAGTCTCTAAAGCGTGTGTTGACGGCAGACCTTATTTCAGGCATCTAACCAAAAAAAGGCATCTAAAAAAAACAATTTACTTCAAGACCAGAGGACTAGGAATGCCAAACAAATGCCAAAAAAATGGGTTTGGAACAAACAGAAATCCTCTCTGGGACACATTTAGAATTAAAGGACACACTAAACTCACTCAACCACACATCAGAGGAGGCACCCTATTGTTCCTCTGCTAATGTCAAATTGTAAACAACAAAGCCATGTTGAAATTGGCAGAAGGAGAGCTAGTTAATGTTAGCTGTAAGTAGCTGATGGCTGCAACTAACAGCTCACAGAGGTTGCATTAAGTTACATTATGATGCATTCAAGCTTTATTTAGTAAAAATGAGTATTAGGCGAAGGATAATTGTAACTAAGCAACATCTTAGGCTGGAAAAAAAAGCCAACACAAAAGAGCCAAAACCTGCAGTTCCCTTTCATGTCCACTTGAGGTTGGCTCCAGAAGCCAGTCAATCCCCACTGACCCTCATGTTGGAAACTTGAATAAATTCAACTGTTTGAACGAGATATTTGTTGATGTTTTGACAGCAATATAAAATAGATAATAAAAAGGGAATTATGATATACATAGTAAACAAAAAAATTGAAGCAGTTAAGTTCTTAAATGTGTTTTTCATGCGAAAGGTTATGTTAAAGGTTGTTCCATAAATGTATATGACTGAATATGTATTAATTTAAAGGTAGAGTAATGGGAGGACTTATAAACAGTTCAGTTACTTTTAAAAAATATCTTTATTTCAGTGCAGCAATATAAAAACATCGGTAGTGCCTAAATGCCAAATTGTTATTTTAAACATCAGTATCTGAATAGGCCCAGAATTTCAAAATCAGTGCATCCTTGGACACTACTATCCAAAAATCAGTTACAAATTCATTGTCTGTGATACATTTAGTCTAAATCTCACCTCAAAAGTTTTGATACACTTTGTCACTTCTTTAATTGTGAATATAAATCTTGTCGGTCACACCTACCATAGCATTTTGGTTATGACACCATGTTGTGTACGAGGTGGGAGATTACCTGGAACAAAGCTGCCTTGGACAACATCCTTATATGCCCACCAACCTGCATCAAGCTTGGATGTAATAGACTGAGCTGCAGAGAGAAAGAAAGACAGCAAAAGGAAACAGTTCTTTAGTCAATTAAATATGTTTCTGTCTTTCCTTTACATGTTCCTTCGGTAGTGTATATTATGCTTTATGTGATTGAAGCTTCCATCATATTGTAGAGGAAAGGAGTGAAGAAAAGACAGATAGAATATACTGAGAACAGACGATGACTAAACTCACGCCAGTAAAGTTAATTAATGGGGGCTTTCAACTAGTAAAAATTACAGCTGGACTCACATGAAGCATTGTAAAGAGGGAGAAGTTAGGGAAGTTGCACTGAAAGTAAAACTGGAGCCATGATAGAACTAATATCAAATAAATATTTAAGCCAAATAAAAGTAGATGCAGCACATATTTGTGTGGGAGCTGCAGCTCCCACACTATGTTATCTTCGCTCTTTATTGTGTGGGAGCTGCAGGTCCCACACAAATATGTGCTGTATCTCTTTATTTATTATTAGTGGGAATGCTCATAGCATTCCCACTATTGTTCTTCTGTTCTTTATTAGTGGGAATGCTCATAGCATTCCCACTATTGTTCTTCTGTTCTTTATTATTATTTTTCTACTTCCGTCCCTTTTCTGACACCTTTCAACTCCTTCATACTTTATGCTATTAAAACCGTTCAACTATCAGAACGTTCAGCTCTTTCAGGAGATTGCTGCTATTACTTTTCAGCTTTTTAACTTTTATAGTTTTTACACTGTAAAACTTTTTTTAACAAATTTTTACAATGGAAGTCTATGGGAGAAATCTTCAAACCTACTTCTACTACTTTTATTACTACTTCTACTACTTTTATTGCTACTATTACTACTATTACTATTACTGCTACTATTATTACTATTACTACTATTACTTTTACTACTATTACTATTACTCCTACTTCTATTACTATTACTTTTATTGCTATTACTACTACTTTTAATACTATTACTACTACTATTATTGCTACTACTGTTTCTATTACTACTACTACAACTACTATTACTCCTATTACTCCTATTACTTCTACTGCTATTACTATTACTTTTACTACTACTACTTCTATTACTTCTGCTACTATTACTATTACTTTTACTACTATTACTTCTATTACTTCTGCTACTATTACTATTACTTATATTACTTTTACTATTACTACTTCTTTTACTACTATTACTTCTGCTACTATTACTATTACTTTTACTACTATTACTTCTATTACTTCTGCTACTATTACTTTTACTACTATTACTATTACTTCTATTACTTCTGCTACTATAACTATTACTTCTATTGCTTTTACTACTACTACTTCTTTTCCTTATACTACTGTTACCATTACTGCTATTACTATTACTACTATTACTTCTATTACTTCTGCTACTATTACTGTTACTTTTACTACTACTACTATTACTTCTACTTCTATTGCTATTACTGCTATTGCTTTTACTACTGTTATTTTTACTACTATTACTGTAACTACTACTATTATTTCCACTACTCTTACTATTACTTCTGCTACTATTACTATTACTATTACTGCTATTACTTCTCCTACAATTACTATTACTTTTACTACTATTACTATTGCTTTTACTACTATACTATTACTTCTACTACTATTACTATTTTTAATACTATTACTGCCACTATTGTTTCTATTACTATTACTATGACTACTTTTATCACTATTACTTTTACAACTATTACTTCTATTACTTCTGATACTATTACTTTTACTTTTACTACTATTACTTCTATTACTTCTGCTACTATTACTATTACTTTTACTACTATTACTATTACTTCTATTACTTCTGCTACTATAACTATTACTTCTATTGCTTTTACTACTACTACTTCTTTTCCTTATACTACTGTTACCATTACTGCTATTACTATTACTTCTATTACTTTTACTACTTTTGGTGTACATATTACTTCTACTACTATCTCATACTTTTACTACTTGTACTACTATTCCTACTACTTGTACTACTATTCCTACTACTTCTACTACTATTTCTACTAGTTCTACTACTACTACCACTACTTTTACTACTTTACTAGCTTCCATTTCTGCTAGTTTTACACATTTCAGCGTCCACATTTTTCAGCATTACAGTGTGATGGATTTTTACTTCAGTTTTCAATTTCAGGCATTTTATGTGAGATTTCTGCATTTTCAGCAGTGTTTTTCAAATTCTTTTCTGCAATGAGCATTCCCACTGCATTTTCGCTAGGAAATGCAATTTTTTCTAGTTAGTGGGAATGCTCATAGCATTCCCACTATTGTTCTTCTGTTCTTTATTATTATTTTTCTACTTCCGTCCCTTTTCTGACACCTTTCAACTCCTTCATACTTTATGCTATTAAAACCGTTCAACTATCAGAACGTTCAGCTCTTTCAGGAGATTGCTGCTATTACTTTTCAGCTGTTTAACTTTTATAGTTTTTACACTGTAAAACTTTTTTTAACAAATTTTTACAATGGAAGTCTATGGGAGAAATCTTCAAACCTACTTCTACTACTTTTATTACTACTTCTACTACTTTTATTGCTACTATTACTACTATTACTATTACTGCTACTATTATTACTATTACTACTATTACTTTTACTACTATTACTATTACTCCTACTTCTATTACTATTACTTTTATTGCTATTACTACTACTTTTAATACTATTACTACTACTATTATTGCTACTACTGTTTCTATTACTACTACTACAACTACTATTACTCCTATTACTTCTACTGCTATTACTATTACTTTTACTACTACTACTTCTATTACTTCTGCTACTATTACTATTACTTTTACTACTATTACTTCTATTACTTCTGCTACTATTACTATTACTTATATTACTTTTACTATTACTACTTCTTTTACTACTATTACTTCTGCTACTATTACTATTACTTTTACTACTATTACTTCTATTACTTCTGCTACTATTACTTTTACTACTATTACTATTACTTCTATTACTTCTGCTACTATAACTATTACTTCTATTGCTTTTACTACTACTACTTCTTTTCCTTATACTACTGTTACCATTACTGCTATTACTATTACTACTATTACTTCTATTACTTCTGCTACTATTACTGTTACTTTTACTACTACTATTACTTCTACTTCTATTGCTATTACTGCTATTGCTTTTACTACTGTTATTTTTACTACTATTACTGTAACTACTACTATTATTTCCACTACTCTTACTATTACTTCTGCTACTATTACTATTACTATTACTGCTATTACTTCTCCTACAATTACTATTACTTTTACTACTATTACTATTGCTTTTACTACTATACTATTACTTCTACTACTATTACTATTTTTAATACTATTACTGCCACTATTGTTTCTATTACTATTACTATGACTACTTTTATCACTATTACTTTTACAACTATTACTTCTATTACTTCTGATACTATTACTTTTACTTTTACTACTATTACTTCTATTACTTCTGCTACTATTACTATTACTTTTACTACTATTACTATTACTTCTATTACTTCTGCTACTATAACTATTACTTCTATTGCTTTTACTACTACTACTTCTTTTCCTTATACTACTGTTACCATTACTGCTATTACTATTACTTCTATTACTTTTACTACTTTTGGTGTACATATTACTTCTACTACTATCTCATACTTTTACTACTTGTACTACTATTCCTACTACTTGTACTACTATTCCTACTACTTGTACTACTATTCCTACTACTTCTACTACTATTTCTACTAGTTCTACTACTACTACCACTACTTTTACTACTTTACTAGCTTCCATTTCTGCTAGTTTTACACATTTCAGCGTCCACATTTTTCAGCATTACAGTGTGATGGATTTTTACTTCAGTTTTCAATTTCAGGCATTTTATGTGAGATTTCTGCATTTTCAGCAGTGTTTTTCAAATTCTTTTCTGCAATGAGCATTCCCACTGCATTTTCGCTAGGAAATGCAATTTTTTCTAGTTAGTGGGAATGCTCATAGCATTCCCACTATTGTTCTTCTGTTCTTTATTATTATTTTTCTACTTCCGTCCCTTTTCTGACACCTTTCAACTCCTTCATACTTTATGCTATTAAAACCGTTCAACTATCAGAACGTTCAGCTCTTTCAGGAGATTGCTGCTATTACTTTTCAGCTTTTTAACTTTTATAGTTTTTACACTGTAAAACTTTTTTTAACAAATTTTTACAATGGAAGTCTATGGGAGAAATCTTCAAACCTACTTCTACTACTTTTATTACTACTTCTACTACTTTTATTGCTACTATTACTACTATTACTATTACTGCTACTATTATTACTATTACTACTATTACTATTACTCCTACTTCTATTACTATTACTTTTATTGCTATTACTACTACTTTTAATACTATTACTACTACTATTATTGCTACTACTGTTTCTATTACTACTACTACAACTACTATTACTCCTATTACTCCTATTACTTCTACTGCTATTACTATTACTTTTACTACTACTACTTCTATTACTTCTGCTACTATTACTATTACTTTTACTACTATTACTTCTATTACTTCTGCTACTATTACTATTACTTATATTACTTTTACTATTACTACTTCTTTTACTACTATTACTTCTGCTACTATTACTATTACTTTTACTACTATTACTTCTATTACTTCTGCTACTATTACTTTTACTACTATTACTATTACTTCTATTACTTCTGCTACTATAACTATTACTTCTATTGCTTTTACTACTACTACTTCTTTTCCTTATACTACTGTTACCATTACTGCTATTACTATTACTACTATTACTTCTATTACTTCTGCTACTATTACTTTTACTACTATTACTATTACTTCTATTACTTCTGCTACTATAACTATTACTTCTATTGCTTTTACTACTACTACTTCTTTTCCTTATACTACTGTTACCATTACTGCTATTACTATTACTACTATTACTTCTATTACTTCTGCTACTATTACTGTTACTTTTACTACTACTACTATTACTTCTACTTCTATTGCTATTACTGCTATTGCTTTTACTACTGTTATTTTTACTACTATTACTGTAACTACTACTATTATTTCCACTACTCTTACTATTACTTCTGCTACTATTACTATTACTATTACTGCTATTACTTCTCCTACAATTACTATTACTTTTACTACTATTACTATTGCTTTTACTACTATACTATTACTTCTACTACTATTACTATTTTTAATACTATTACTGCCACTATTGTTTCTATTACTATTACTATGACTACTTTTATCACTATTACTTTTACAACTATTACTTCTATTACTTCTGATACTATTACTTTTACTTTTACTACTATTACTTCTATTACTTCTGCTACTATTACTATTACTTTTACTACTATTACTATTACTTCTATTACTTCTGCTACTATAACTATTACTTCTATTGCTTTTACTACTACTACTTCTTTTCCTTATACTACTGTTACCATTACTGCTATTACTATTACTTCTATTACTTTTACTACTTTTGGTGTACATATTACTTCTACTACTATCTCATACTTTTACTACTTGTACTACTATTCCTACTACTTCTACTACTATTTCTACTAGTTCTACTACTACTACCACTACTTTTACTACTTTACTAGCTTCCATTTCTGCTAGTTTTACACATTTCAGCGTCCACATTTTTCAGCATTACAGTGTGATGGATTTTTACTTCAGTTTTCAATTTCAGGCATTTTATGTGAGATTTCTGCATTTTCAGCAGTGTTTTTCAAATTCTTTTCTGCAATGAGCATTCCCACTGCATTTTCGCTAGGAAATGCAATTTTTTCTAGTTATTATTTTTCTACTTCCGTCCCTTTTCTGACACCTTTCAACTCCTTCATACTTTATGCTATTAAAACCGTTCAACTATCAGAACGTTCAGCTCTTTCAGGAGATTGCTGCTATTACTTTTCAGCTTTTTAACTTTTATAGTTTTTACACTGTAAAACTTTTTTTAACAAATTTTTACAATGGAAGTCTATGGGAGAAATCTTCAAACCTACTTCTACTACTTTTATTACTACTTCTACTACTTTTATTGCTACTATTACTACTATTACTATTACTGCTACTATTATTACTATTACTACTATTACTTTTACTACTATTACTATTACTCCTACTTCTATTACTATTACTTTTATTGCTATTACTACTACTTTTAATACTATTACTACTACTATTATTGCTACTACTGTTTCTATTACTACTACTACAACTACTATTACTCCTATTACTTCTACTGCTATTACTATTACTTTTACTACTACTACTTCTATTACTTCTGCTACTATTACTATTACTTTTACTACTATTACTTCTATTACTTCTGCTACTATTACTATTACTTATATTACTTTTACTATTACTACTTCTTTTACTACTATTACTTCTGCTACTATTACTATTAATTTTACTACTATTACTTCTATTACTTCTGCTACTATTACTTTTACTACTATTACTATTACTTCTATTACTTCTGCTACTATAACTATTACTTCTATTGCTTTTACTACTACTACTTCTTTTCCTTATACTACTGTTACCATTACTGCTATTACTATTACTACTATTACTTCTATTACTTCTGCTACTATTACTGTTACTTTTACTACTACTATTACTTCTACTTCTATTGCTATTACTGCTATTGCTTTTACTACTGTTATTTTTACTACTATTACTGTAACTACTACTATTATTTCCACTACTCTTACTATTACTTCTGCTACTATTACTATTACTGCTATTACTTCTCCTACAATTACTATTACTTTTACTACTATTACTATTGCTTTTACTACTATACTATTACTTCTACTACTATTACTATTTTTAATACTATTACTGCCACTATTGTTTCTATTACTATTACTATGACTACTTTTATCACTATTACTTTTACAACTATTACTTCTATTACTTCTGATACTATTACTTTTACTTTTACTACTATTACTTCTATTACTTCTGCTACTATTACTATTACTTTTACTACTTGTACTACTATTCCTACTACTTGTACTACTATTCCTACTACTTCTATTACTATTTCTACTAGTTCTACTACTACTACCACTACTTTTACTACTTTACTAGCTTCCATTTCTGCTAGTTTTACACATTTCAGCGTCCACATTTTTCAGCATTACAGTGTGATGGATTTTTACTTCAGTTTTCAATTTCAGGCATTTTATGTGAGATTTCTGCATTTTCAGCAGTGTTTTTCAAATTCTTTTCTGCAATGAGCATTCCCACTGCATTTTCGCTAGGAAATGCAATTTTTTCTAGTTATTATATATTATTTCGCCATTTTTCGTAGTCTAACTAGTCCTACGTGATTTGTCGTATCAACTTCATTTCAATGTCACATTGTACATCCCCATAAGGAGATATGTGCTATTACTTTTCTCATCTCTAGCATATTCCAATGATTTTATATCATTTTTTAAAGCATTAAAATTTATAACGGCATGTCAATGGGAGCAATGTTTGAAAGCTCATATCTCAAAAACTAAAAGTGCTGAAGTGTTCAAACTTGATTGACAGGTGAGCCATGTGGAACTAATTCACATATTCTACAATGTGACCTATAGCGCCACCATGTGGTCACTTATTACGTGTTTTATGTTTTGGCTTATAACTCATGAACCGTGAGGACTAGCCAAACAATTTTGGCACAGTGTATTCCTTGGATGGTATCAAGTAGACTGATATAGGCCATGCCCATTTGCGTCTCGAATTTTTTTCCGCCATTTTGAATTTTTTTCAAAAATGCATTTTTTGCTACTTTTGGCACATTTTTCATCCAATCCTCATCAAACTTGATACATATCATATTTAGATGATCCCGAACACAACTCATATCTTCGTTTTGTTGGTATCACTTACCGTTTGTCTGTAATTGGTTACCAAACTTTTGAAGCCGTGGCCTGATGCATTGAACGAGCCATAACTCTTCAATGCTGATTCAGATCGATTCCAAATTTGAGAATCTTGTACAAATAATGACAGTGCACCATTATGTAAAATTTGATACAATTCTACCCACAGGGAGCGCTACTGTAATGTTTTAAGATGATATTTCTACAATTCTGTTGTTTTTAGTGAAATGAAACTTTGTACACAAGTTCTCCATGTCAATGTGCACAACATGGTAAAACATGGTGCCAATAGCCCCACCTTGCGGCCTTTGACGGGATGTGACAAATATGCATTTCATTGTATGTGTTATAACATTTGGAGAAAAAAATCCTGTTGAAGCAGCAGCTTGCAGTGGCACTAGCAGTAGCAACAGTAGCTGACAGTTTGCGGCTCCCACACGCAATTTCTTCAGAAATTGCAAAGTTTTCTAGTTTATTGTGTGGGAGCTGCAGCTCCCACACTGTTATCTTCACTCTTTATTTATTTATTTATTATTTCGCCATTTTTCATCGTCTAACTAGTCCTACACGATTTGTCGTATCAACTTCATTTCAATGTCACATTGTACATGTTCATAAGGAGATGTGTGCTATTACTTTTCTTTCTTTCTTTTCTTTTTATATCATTTTTTAAAACATTAAAATTTGTTTCTGCTACTGCTCCACCACATAGAGATGTTTTTACAGGATTAAATGAGTGAAACATCAGTGAGGGGTGGCTCCTGGGTGATGTCACACAGCCAGCTTAATGGCACCGTTGGAGGAGCATCAGGCAGAAATTCCCAGTAGGTGGACCCACCTGTGCTAACATCATGTTAAAGCTGTTGAGGAAAAACTGTCAACATTGTTGGACAAAGTAGTATCAGTACTTTAACGCACCTCAGGATGCAAGTAGAAGATTTGAAAGAAAAGTGCTAGGACATGGAGGGGAGGATGAGGAGAGATAACATTATGATAATGGGGGCCGCTGAGCAACCAGGATTAAACTCTCTCAGAGCAGTCTTCTTCAGAAAGTCTTCCAAATGGACAAAGAGGTACAGATCGAGTGTGCAGCCTGGCAAAGAGGAGACCAGCAGACACGCCATGGTTAATCATTGCCAAATTACCCAGCCAGCACAGTCATGTGGGGCCTACATGGGTCCCACCAGGGCTGATAAATGGGGCCCAGATTGGCTGCCCAACTGGGGCCCAGCTAATTTTGTCCTCAGTTTCCATGGAGGCCCCACATGTGTTAGCCGTAATGGGTTGATGATGGGCCCCTGTTGGGCTTCATACAAGTCCCACATGGGCAGAGCTGGTGTTACCCACTAGGGGCCCACAGAATTTCTCTTACATGGGTTGATGAAGGGCACCTGTTGGGCTTCATACAGGTCCCACATGGGCAGAGCTGGTTCTACCCACTAGGGGCCCATAGAACTTCTCTTACATGGGTTGATGAAGGGCACCTGTTGGGCTTCATACAGGTCCCACATGGGCAGAGCTGGTTTTACCCACTAGGGGCCCACAGAACTTCTCTTACATGGGTTGATGAAGGGCACCTGTTGGGCTTCATACAGGTCCCACATGGGCAGAGCTGGTTTCACCCACTAGGGGCCCACAGAACTTCTCTTACATGGGTTGATGAAGGGCACCTGTTGGGCTTCATACAGGTCCCATATCGGCAAAACCAGCATCTCCCATGTGGGGCCTATGGAGTTCATGGGTTGATGATGGGACCCAACTAGGTAGTGCTCCTGTGGGCCACAGCAGATGCATATGGGCTGAATTACATTACATTATACCCAATTAAATACATTTAGCTTACTAAAGAAGGGCGTATAAAAATAAACTAAAATGTAATTTATGTATTTAATGAACAGAGACCGTTGATACTTCCTTCAATATAGCAGCACTGGTATTGAATATGATACATCACAAAATCTAACTGAAGAGTAAAAGAATGAGATTAGAAGAATATAAAGCTAAACATGTAGAATTTATTTTTATCCACAGACTGAGTCATGATGACACCAACTGTCAAATGTTATTGAACAGACATTGATCGAACTTTGGGTGGAAAAATGAACAACAGAAACACGCAGCATAACAATCGTGCCACGGGGCAACACATTTTCCTTAACAGCTACTAATAATAAAGATGCTGTTTTGAACCAGCAAAACATTTCACAACTCTTGAAATAAAAAGTATTTAGTGTCCATAGTCAGATCATCGTCGCAGTGACATCACCAATGCCCGATGCTATTGGGGTGGGGATGGAGGGGGGATCTGAGTGCAGTCGAGAGAGAGCAGCTGTCCTATCTGTTCCAACGACCCTTTAAATAGAAGAAAAAACAAGATGAAGACACACCTTGCCACATTTATTAGTGATTTGAGATTGCTGATTACTGTGATCTAGGGTACCTAAAGCATTCTCCAAATTAAATGTAAGACTTTTATAGACCTGTTAATACCACTTTCAATGAAATGTACTGCCAAGTTATACTGTCAAAAATATTAAGATGTATTGTAAATCAGTATAGATTTTAAGCCTCAGAAAACAATAATTTCCTAAATATTATTACTCATTCATATTGCCTGGGATAATCTTTACTCTGAGACTGAAATTCTGAAATAAAAAACAGCAATAACACCCCAGCTAAATTCAAGCGATATGAATCAATCAGCTAAATTGGCATGAAATTAAAATCCAAAATGGCAACAAAAAAAAGGTCAACAGGAAGAAAAAAAAAGGTAAACCATCTAGAATGGTTAATATTTATTGCACATTTATACAATCAAGTGCAAAACAATGTACTTTTTGAAATTAGGCTATTAAAAAATGTAATAAATTAGGTGCACCCATGCAGCTCACCTGGTGGCACATGCTGCACATGCCGCTGTGGTGGAGTCCTTACTGCAACGGCCAGGGCCCTCTGCTGCATTCCTCCCCTCTCTCCGCCCTGCCTATCCTGTCTGTCTCCACTGCGACTATCAGAAATGAAGTGGAAACCCCCCCCCCCAAAAAAAACAACAACACACAAAGTAATAAATTAACATGATTGTCATCTTTCGGATATCATTCTTTTCACAAACATAATTTCTAATCACAAATATAAAACATTATTTGTTCATATATTTTTAACCCTTTAAATGCCAGGTATTTGTCTTGATGCCAAAATTCATGCCATGATCATGAACACAGCAAAAACTATCAAAAAATAAAAAGTGAAGAGTGCAGAAAAAGCACCTAACCATGCTAATGTTGTGACTGAATAGTGTCTAAACATTTTGTAAATTGTACTGTCATGTAAGACAGTATGCATATCTTCAGACTTACGTTTGCTCTCTGCCACATGCTTTCCTCCCCTGTCCCTGGCACCAATGAACCATTTGGACGCAGCCTTTTCAGCATCCTTCCTTGTGATTTCCTTAGTTAGGGAATTCTTTTTCAAACTGCCTGTAAGTAACATCCAGAAAGAGCATAAGAGTGAGATACAATTCCACATTTGAGCTTTTATTCAAAGGAGTTGCAGTATCTCCAATTACAGATTTTTTCAGAAAATAGATTTCATAAAACAAACAAGTAGTGACAAACATATGACACAAAAATAGAGCCCTAAGACACTGATGAATATCATCCATCTCCAGTCTCACATTACACAAGTGTGATCCTATTGCATGTGTGGTTCAGGACATAACTGCATAAAAATGACAGGACATTGACCATTGCATACATCATCTGTTGACAATGACAAAAACTGTTGGTTGCAGCCCTAGTCCCATGGAAAGTAAACCTACCGTACAAAGCAGTGTGTTACTTTAAATGCAATAAAACAATTTAACAAAAAGCATAATGACACCACACACCTGAAAGCCAAACATTTGTAAGCACACCCAACCTCTAGCAAGTTATCCTCTGCTGGTGGTGATGGCAGGAAAGCTAATCCAGACCACAGCATTAGCATCTCTCAAAGTGTTAACTAAATTAAGCAAAACAAATTTCACAGAGAAAGCCGACAGGCTAATTTGCCGTTGTAATGTTTTACAGCAGCTCAACAGCGTGTTGAACTCTGAACTCCTCCATAACGCTATACAAAATCCTAGGTCTAACGTTAGCTAGTCCCCACCTGGACAATGAGAGCCAGCACGGTGATGTTACTGAAGCTCAGCCTGCCTCATGACGGCAGGCATGCTACTGACAACACCTTCATCTAAAAAGCATACATTTGCAGCGACGTTTTATTCATTATGTATAGACAGACACACCATGTAACCATAAACTCACCGGCATTAGACGCTGAGGGGGTGTGTCACTCCGTTGTTAGCTCAGGCCATCATTACACTGAGGAGCTAAAGTTAAATTAAAACTTAAAAAAAGGAAATAATAAACTTTTCCCGCCTGTTAACAGCACCGTATTTTGAGGAGAACTTTGGCCGGAGTGTGTTTATTCCTACAGCAAGCCTCCAGCCTCCTCCAACAGCTGTCTCGGCATTATTAGAACGAATCCGTCAAAGCTAATTCGCTAGCGGAACCACCCATTCGCGGACAGCAAGCTTGACGAATCACAGACCCCGCTGTCACACGTTTGGATTGTGGGTAATGTAGTACTTCTTCGTGAGCACGTCTCAAATTAATCATCGTTCTTGAACTTATATTTTCTGAAAAATAATGTTGATAAGAACTTCCACAGGAGGAAAACATAATCTGACAGTTGTGCAGCTCTAGTGAGTCTACATTGGCAGGTTAGGACAGTATAACCAACGTTAAATTCACTTGAGTCCTAGCATGTTAGCTAACGTTTAGCCACCTAGCTACGTTAAAAATGGGCCGCTAGTCCTGAAACCAATGATCGGAATGATGAGATTTCGCAATGGCGAGGCGTTATCACAGTGCTATCAGTTTCATATTTTTGTTAGCAATTCAGGACTTACCTTCAGTGAGCTTACAGGCGCAATACAGATTCAGCAATCTCCGTTTTTCAAAAATTATAGCGGCAATGAGACTTGGAAAAAGTCCGCTGAGTCTTCTCAGTCCTGAGCCTGAAAGGTGTGACTTGAGGCTGCGTTGTATTGGCTTTCTTCAGGTTTGCAGCTGTGCGCCCCAGACCAATTTGATAATCACTCTCGTGGCTGTCAATCGTGTTCACTGTGACACCGTCAATCATTCCATGAGCAAGATGGCATGTTCAAGTGAAACTGCGGTTGTTGCTGTGGTTGAGGCTGTGCAAAAATCATGTATGTCAGAATTTTTTAAGTTTAGACTACATTAAAGTGGCGCCGCCAAAACATTTTAATGATGCCCTAAGTGTCAAAAATACAACAATGCATATTTAAACATATTAATTTAACTTAAACAAATAAATTTACTGCTTGTTTCAAACAGAAAATATAGCCCAAATGGGACCCATCTAGTTCCCATGTGTGCGGTCCAAGTGGGATGCCCATCTCTTGCCCATGTATATTCTTCTGGGATGCCCATGTGGGGCCCAACACCAAGCCAATTGAAAGCCCACTCTAAGCCCATGCCCAGTTGAAGCCCATGTAACCCAAGAAAATCCCATGTGAGCCCCATTTGGACGGGTTGGCTGGGTACACATTGATGGAGACAGCATGAGCATCCTGAGAAAAGCCTGTGACCATGGTGACCAACTCAAGCACAACAGCAATGCAAATGCTATATTTTGGACTAGGCAGCTAACATCAGTAGAGCCAGAGTGGCTTTCACAGACGTCAGAAAGAGGCGTCAAGGAAGAACAGGAGTCTGGTGAGGAATACTCTTCTCTACCAGAAACTGCATTGCCCACAACAACGAGGAGGAGTTTGTGGATGCTGCCAAAGCCATGGACTAAGTAATGCAACAGGTCATCCCGACAACTAAAACGGGGAATTGACCAAATGCATTCTTGATCTACAAGGGAAATGACCATAGACTGTAAAAATAACGGATGTAACTACCGTGATGTCACCCATTGGTTTGTGGACCCCTGTTTTAAAGCCTAGAGCTCAGTGTTGGCTGCGTCTGACTTAGAAGCCACTCAAAGCAGCCCACTCCAGAGTCCTGCACGGGTCTATTTTTGAAAACTCGCACCTTCCCATACCCATAAAGCTCGGTACCAGAACCAACCCATTACCCATCATTTTGTCCAAGTCAAAGCCACACCCATTAATAGTCCCACAACCTGACTTGCAACCGTGATTAAACACACACAGGCTACAGTCACTCACATTGGTTCTCTATTCTTGAATTACAACTCTAGTGGAGGAGACGTCTCTTTCACTGGCTGCGCTCAATTCTGTGATGGCGAAAACATTCCGCCCAATCACTGCCAGGTTAGGAAACATTTTAGCATGCTCCTTCCACCACTATAAAACCTCAAAAGGATCCTCCTTGGGTGTCATAAACTGGATGTAAGCTGCCACCTCATTCTCAGGCTACAAAGTTTCATCGCTGGAGTCTTCCATGTCAGTGGCAAATGTGGTGACAGGGTGCAATTTGGTGATAGTAATTTAGATGTCAAAATATTACACATGTATCTTCTTTCACATTTTTTATATTCTAAAAAAATGCTTGCCCACTTGTAGTTTATCTTTACCTGTGCCCATACCTGTGAATGTATATACCCACAAGTATCCAACCAAGTGCAGGACTCTGGTCCACCCTTGCTTATGTGTAACTTTAAGCCTTAAAAAAACTTAAACAGGTGAGTTGTATAAAAATTCACACCCCATGCAGCTGTATAACTACAGAGACCATAACTGTTTTTTGTACTAGGCATGTAAACATGTAATTCTGCCATAAATTTGGCCATTTTAAGAGAGTGTGTGTGTGTGTGTGTGTGTGTGTGTGTGTGTGTGTGTGTGTGTGTGTGTGTGTGTGTGTGTGTGTGTGTGTTTACTGTAGGGGGTTGGTTTTGATCTAGACACATGTATGCATACAAGCTGTAATAGGCATAGGCCCATAATAGATTATTATCAATTCATTTTTCTTTTTTTTTCTCTTCATCTACTTCGGTTATAAATATTCAGCCCAGACAGAACATAGAAAAATTGATGTTTTAACAGAAACGGTGGTGCGTTGAAAACCCAGTTGTGGCGCACTTCCATTCAAAAGATCTTTTGTTGGCTTGGGAAACATTTGTTTACATTAACAAAGCAAGTGTGACATAAAAACAAATATTGTACATACAATAAGTAAAGATGTCCCAGAATTTGGTTTATATACACAATGCTACACCTCTGACACACCCACTAAACAAGAGAAAACATACCTCAAAGCCTGTTGCACACTGTGTCAAAGAAACATGTCATTCACCCAGAAACCATAGCAAAATGGTGCACACTGTTTTCAGATTGAACATTCCCCAGGGCCCTATTTCAGGAAGCAGGATTTGTGAAAACTCTGATTATGATAAGCCTGAAATGATTGGCAGGTTTGCTTCATCTAAGCCCGAGGCTGATCACCCGCTGAGCGTGTAGCAGGAAGGAGAGACATGGTGTGTCCTCTTGTGAATAAAGTCATGGACATTGAGGCACAAATTATTCAGAGGCTGTTGCATAAGGAGATGGTGATTAGACCCCGTTTGGATGTCTTCCCGGAGGAGTGTCTATGTGAAAGATACAATTTTAGCTCACACTCTATCATTTATTTTAACAATCTGTTCCACCCAAAAATATCAAATATTTAACATCGTTTTTTTTTTCATCAATTATCATCTGAGTAAATTTTATGCATTGCCCTTTGATTCTTCAGCAGCAGCAGTTTTCTTCATAACATCAGAGACACTGAACACATCAGCAAGGCAACAGTTTGGCGGACTGTAAGAAAAATAACACTGGCTCTGAAAAGACATTTGCCCATTTTTGTGGTTTTCCCTGGGCATAAATCAGAGAGGATCATCATAGAGAAACTTAACAGAACTGCAGGGTTGTCAGTGTTAATAAGAAATTAATCTACATGGATATATTATGCAATGATTTACGGATACTTTTCATGCATTCAAAGATTCCATGGTGCAATTGGCTGCATTTATGGGACACACAACCCCATCATAGCTCCATCTGAGCAGAAGGGAGATCATGTGAATAGGAAGTCATTTCACAGCAATTCAGCAATTCAATTAACCTCAGCCTAATATTGCAAGAATAACATAAGTATAAGTTAAATTTTTACCAGTGTGTACAATATTTGTGTTTGATTTTTAGTTGCTGCCAAACAACATAGCTGCAGAGTAAGATATAAAAATGTTATTTTCTGTATATTAGACACGCATTGACGCATCATATTACATGGCGTCACTTCACATTACCTACAGTATTGCCATGCTCTGCAATCTTTTCCCATGTCACATGACACTGTTTAGCTATAGGTGCCGAATTAGAATTTTTTTTTTTTTTTGGTTGTTTTTTTTTAAGACATTTTCAAAGTCGTCATTCATGGTCATTCAAATGTCCAACTTAGTTGGGGTAAGATAAGTGGCTCTGCTTTGAACTCTGCTTTCTGCCATTGAAAATCATGTAATCTGGGCTTCATTGATGATGGCTTTTGCTCACCATGAACACGCTTCCCTCAGGCTCAACATACTCAGAGTTGATTGAACTAATTCTGATCAGCTGTTCTGGAACCGAAAACTCAGAGTATCCCAGCTCAGGCTCAGTCAACTTGGACATCAGGATTAGGCTCAAAGTTTGTTGAGCCTGGTTTCTGAAATCAGGCCCAGGTTTTACCGATGGCATCTTCACCAGGCCTCTAGACATTTATGGGGTAGCACTGAATCAGTTTCTGCCTACTCTTGAAGTATGGTGGGTCAGTTCTAAAAAAAAAAAAAAAAGTCATTTGAGTGCCTTTTGCTATTTCAATATCAGTATGAAAATATTACTAATAGCCCATGTTTTGTTTAGTAACTAAAGCTGTGTGACGGGTGTGTGTGGAACCCAAAAGCAGCACTCAAAATCTGGAACAGTTGTAAGTGTGACTTTTAATAGTTTGGTAGCAAAACAGGAACTTGGACAGATGAATAAACGCAATACATAGTTCTATCTTCAGGCCTAGAGCCCACAGGCAGTCTCTGGGTTTCAGGATTGCTGACCTGATTTTGCCAAAACCGGCCGCGGAACCGAAGAGGGGGATGGGAGCCCTTGGACCCGAATAATACAGTTTATGGATTGCCGGGAGTGAGCTTACAGTGGAAGAGAAGGCTGAAGCATGGTGTCCAAAGCCAGGAGAACCAGCCGAGCGTGCTGGATCAAGAGGTGGTCTGGAGACTGAAGGGTGGAGCAGCGGACCACTTGCAGGTGAGCTAGGGAGCTGGACAGGGGTGGAGTAGAAAACCACGGGTAGACAGACTGAGGGCCAAACATCTGGACAGAACCACCCAGGAGGGTAATCAGGATGCTGGAGCGAGCTGAAGGGTGACCAGGATGGGCGGAGCAGATCTTGAGGGCGGTCAGGAGGATGACCAGATGGCTGAAACAGAGCCAGAGGGCAACTAGCAGGTTGACCAGACAGATGGAGCAGATCTGGAGGCCGGCTGGAAGGCCGGCGTGACAGGTGGAGCAGATCCAGAGGCCGACTTGAAAGGCGAAGCTGATCTGGAGGCTGGCCAGGAGGCCAACTTGACTGGCGGAGCAGATCAGGAGGCCACCTGGGAGGCCGATTTGACAGGCGGAGCAGATCCGGAGGTCGACCTGACAGGCAAAGCTGATCCGGAGGCCGACTTGACAGGCGGAGATGATGTGGAGGCCGGCCGGGAGGCCGACGTGACAGGCAGAGCAGATCTGGAGGCCGGCCAGGAGGCCGACGTGACAGGCGGAGCAGATCCAGAGGTCGACTTGACAGGCGGAGCTGATCCGGAGGTCGACTTGACAGGCGGAGCAGATCTGGAGGCCGGCCAGGAGGCTGACCTGACAGGCAGAGCAGATCCAGAGGTCGACTTGACAGGCGGAGCTGATCCGGAGATCGACTTGACAGGCGGAGCAGATCAGAAAGCCGACCTGATAGGCGGAGCAGATCAGGAGGCCGACCTGACAGGCGGAGCAGATCAGGAGGCCGACCTGACAGGCAGAGCAGATGGGGAGGCTGCTGCGGCCCAGCAGGAACGGAGACTTGAGGGTGCTGCGGCCCAGCAGGAACGGAGACTTGAGGGTGCTGCGGCCCAGCAGGAGTTGCGGGGAGCAGAGGCAGTTCAAAAACTTGGGACTGTCCCAGGTCAGCATGGACAGGAACTTGGGAGCGCTGTAGCTCAGCAGGATGGGTGGTTGTTGGCCAGGTGGCCAACTGGACTCTGGGTGCAGGAGTTGGCCAGACCAGCGAGTGGACTCTGGGAGCAGGAGTGGGCCGGACCGCCAAGTGGACTCTGGGAGCAGGAGTGGGCCGGACCGCCAAGTGGACTCTGGGAGTAGGAGTCGGCCGGACCGCCGAGTGGGCTCAGGGAGCAGGAGTCGGCCGGACCGCCGAGTGGACTGTGGGAGCAGGAGTCGGCCGGACCGCCGAGTGGACTGTGGGAGCAGGAGTCATGTCTGCTGAGATCCCTGACACTGGAACAGAAGGAAGGACTGCCAAGATCCCCGACGCCGGAACAGGAGTGACGTCAGCCGGGACCCCCGACGCCGGAACAGGAGTGACGTCAGCCGGGACCCCCGACGCCGGAACAGGAATGACGTCAGCCGAGATCCCCGACACCGGAACAGCAGTGGCGTCAGCCGAGATCCGACGCCGGAACAGCAGTGGCGTCAGCCGGGATCCCCGACACCGGAACAGAAGTGGCGTCAGCCGGGATCCCCGACGCCGGAACAGGTGTGACGTCAGCCGGGACCCCCGACGCCGGAACAGAAGTAGCGTCAGCCGGGACAGCAGATCGAGCAACCGACTGGATGCTAGTAGGCCGGATGCTAAAGACTTGAGACTGAGGCTTGGTCAGGTTGCTGGCAGGACGGGCTCGGGATTTCTTCCCCCATCTGGAAGTCTGGTTGAGGCTCCGAGGACCCCCAAGGGCCAGGCGGGTTTCCCAGAACGGGTTAACAGCTGGGGTCGGCTCAGGATGTGGAGGTTGCAGGCTAATAACCCCAAGTCTAACTGACTCTGGTGCAGAATGAGAGGCAGGTGTGCCAACAAAGTCCTTAACCCAGCTAGGTAACGAGTCTATTAGCCAAGGCCTTAGGGATACCTCCTGGCGTGCAGAGGACAAGGCTGCCTCTCTGTCCTTGTCACTAGTGGCATAACGACAGTCATTTTTTAAACACATGAGTCTGAACGTAACACTATGAAGGTCTCCGCCTGAGTCCATGAAAGGTTGGAACCTTCGGTGGTGGTTCCATGGGGAGAAAGAGTGTGCTGGGTCCATATTTTGGCCAGATCGTACTGTGACGGGTGTGTGTGGAACCCAAAAGCAGCACTCAAAATCTGGAACAGTTGTAAGTGTGACTTGAGACTGAGACCTGCCATCTTCAGAAGTTTTCTGATGACTCTGCCATAGTTGGATGTATCAGCAAGGGTGATGAGGATGAGTACAGGGCTGCTGTGGATAACTTTGTCACATGGTGTGAGCAGAACCATCTGCAGCTCAACGTGGCAAAGACAAAGGAACTGGTGGTGGATTTGAAGAGAACCAAGACACCGGTGACCCCGATCTCCATCCATGGGGTCAGTGTGGACATTGTGGAGGACTATAAGTACCCGGGGGTCCACATTGACAATAAACTGGACTGGTCTAAGAACGCTGACGCCCTCTACAGGAAGGGCCAGAGCCGTCTCTATTTTCTGAGACGACTGAGGTCCTTCAACATCTGCCGGACTATGCTCAGGATTTTTTATGAGTCTGTGGTGGCCAGTGCTATCTTCTATGCTGTTGTGTGCTGGGGCAGCAGGCTGAGGGTGGCTGACACCAACAGACTTAACAAACTGATCCGCAAGGCCAGTGACGTTGTGGGAATGGCGTGTGACTCTCTGGTGGTGGTGTCAGAGAGGAGGATGCTGTCTAAGCTGCGAACTATCTTGGACAATGTCTCACACCCACTCCACCATGTGCTGGTTGGAAACAAGAGTTCTTTCAGTGGGAGACTCAGACCACCAAAATACACCACTGAGCGCCACAGGAAATCATTCCTGCCTGTGGCCATCAAACTGTACAACTCCTCCCTCTGAGTTGCCCTTGGACTGTTTCAACACCATCACCAACTCATAATGAATTATTACATATTTATTCCAAAATAATCCGTGCAATAACTGACTACATTGTTCAGTCTGTATATAAGGTTCCTGTATATATTGTAAATTATGTTGTGTGGTCTCTACATATATATTTTGTAAATTATCCTCTTATATTTCTTATATTTTTTTCGTTTTGCACTATATCTTTTTTCTACACTTGTTTGCACTATATCTTCTTCTTTTTACACTTGTAAGGAGCACCTGTAACGAAAACAATTTCCCCTGGGGATCAATAAAGTATTTCTGATTCTGATTCTGATTCTGATTTTAATAGTTTGGTAGCAAAACAGGAACTTGGACAGATGAATAAACGCAATACACAGTTCTATCTTCAGGCCTAGAGCCCACAGACAGTCTCTGGGTTTCAGGATTGCTGACCGGATTTTGCCGAACCCGGCCGCGAAACCGAAGAGGGGGATGGGAGCCCTTGGACCCGAATAATACAGTTTATGGATTGCCGGGAGTAAAGCGAATGCGCTTACGGTGGAAGAGAAGGCTGAAGCGTGGTGTCCAAAGCCAGGAGAACCAGCCAAGCGTGCTGAGGTACCGATGGGGGGCAGGCAGAAGGAGAGCCGGGGCCAGGCGGACGAGTCGAAGCCGGGAAAGCAGACAGACGCCAGAGACGCTGAGGCAGAGAACGTGGTCAGGGACAGAAGGCAGGTGGGTTTACCAGCAGGCAGACGAGGAGAGCAGGTCGGGGACAGGCAGAGTCGGTACCGGGTGATCAGACGGGTAAGGAACGCTGGAAAGTCTCGCATGACGCTGAAGAGCGATCTGGAAAAGAGTGAGTGTGCTGGAGAGCCTTATATTCACCGGGCTGATTACAACGAGCTGCAGCTGTGCTGACAGGTGAGCAGAGTTGGGCTGATGAGGTGGGAGTGGCTGACAGGTGGAGTGGAGCAGAGGCAGGGAGAGTGGAAAAATACTGAGGGCAGGTGGGCAACAGGGAGAATGGAGCTGTGACAAACTGGCAGCTTCCAGTGATAAGTAGGAAGCCTTGAATTGTGTGTATCTGATTAAATACTGCTATTTACCGATAATATTTTAAATGCACTACCAATTTACATCATCAGTTGAACCTCATATCATTTGAACATCTTGTTTTTATGTTCAACTTTAAAGACCCAGTGATTATTTCAATAATGTACAGACAGCCCAGGCCAAACATGTTGTCATGTAAGAGTTTTCTGAGTTATCCCATTTCATATCAAAGTATGATAAAATTCTTATTTTAGGTGATTTAAACATATACATCTGCTGCCTTTTCACCCCACTCACCCAATACAAAAAAAGTCTGTTACCTTTTCAAGCATAGTGGTCACTACAGTGAACAGCTATTTCAAAGCCATTTTCTTGTATATGCATGGGTTTTGATGCTATCAGTCTTTGTCAGGTGTGGTACCTTATGATAGCTGCAGTGTGTTGTGGATTGAATCGTCATTTTGGAGGGTCAGGGGTTGTAAACAACTCAACAGAGGGCATTGTCTTTGCACACAGCAAAACCTTTGGTGAAATCGGACTCTCATGTTGTGTGAAAGGCTGCCATAATAAGTCACATGAAAGAAATGGTAGAAAAGTTGACCACAACGTAAGATTTTTCAGATTTTGTCTCTTGGAAAAGAGGCTTTTTTTGTTTAAGTAATGTCACTGAATGTGGTGTTTTTTGCCTTCTAAGGCCCTGTTCACACAGGACGCAATCCGCGCCACACTGCTTTTTTTTTTTTTTTTTTTTTCTACCAGAGACCCTATGTAATCAATGTACTGTTTATTCATTTTATTTATTTGAGAGTAATTAGTATCTAGTCCCTAAAATGTTCAGGCAGGGGGTGCTTGCTCTAGCTCTGGTTGAGGGTGAGAGGATGTCAGCAGATAGTTTGTTGGGCACAGGGAAACAGAGATCTGTGTGGGTACACAACACCATAAAACAGAGGATGGATCACGGGGAGTACCACAGGTTGGTCCAGGAACTTCAGTTTCGATGATGTCCATCTCCAGCCATATTTTAGGATGACTCGAGGGCAGTTTGACAACCTGCTGACTATCGTTGGGCCCAGCATAACAAAAATGAATACTACCCACAGGGAGTCCATCAGTCCTGCCAAGCAACTGAGCACTTGTTTGCAGTAAGTAGTTATAACTAGGCTTCACTTTTGCATGGCCTGTTTATGTGCAATCACTTCTTGTGGGGCGAGTGATTTACAACCTATATTCTAGAGCCATGAAAACTATTTTCTGAGTTAAAAAGAAGCTGACATTGACTAAGTTGTGCAAATACACAACCAACTCATGTAGTACTCCAGGCAGGGTGAAATTCAAAATTGCAATTATTGGTTTAGCAAGGCCTGGTGCTACACACTTACAGATACACTGCAAATACTGAAATCAGGTGTAGGTCCTTGTAAATAATACCATTTTAACTGTAACTCCCCTTTACATTACAGATTACTGGCCACTGGAGCTGAGGCACTCTGGTCATGTCTGGTCAGAGAATACATAAATTTCCTGGAACAGACGAGTCGAGGGCCATTGCTAAGGACTTCTATAAATTGTGGAATTTTCCAAATTGTGTTGGAGCTATTGACAGAAGACATGTTACCACCCAAGCACTGACAAATAGTTGCTCCCAGTTCCACAATTATAAAGGCTCATTCTCTATTGTCCTACTTGCTGTGGTAGATGCCAGATACCACTTCAGGATGATCGATGTAGGAGCATATGGCAAGAGCAATGATGGAGGTACACTTTCCTCATCAGCCTTTGATCAAGCACTCTGTCATGATGCCTTCAACCTCCCATCAGATGTGCCTCTTCCAGGAGGCAACTGACCAACAGCAGCATATTAAAAAAGAGCCACCTCTATAAATCAGTAAAAGAGAGTAATCCCAAACAGTACATTATAAAACATATGTTGCAAAATTGTATTTATGCAAGGAAATTCTAAGTCTTTTTTTACTGTTTAGTGTTCAATGTTGTCAGCAGCTACGTAGAAATTCACAAAAACACGAAGACAGAAGGAGATAGGACTGCTTCTCTTTTCATTTTTATATTATGTAAAGCACACAAAATTGGTATATACAATGATTTCAATAACTGGATTACAAATAATTCAAATGAAGATTAAGCTATGTGAAACTGGGCAAGTATTTAGAATTTGAACATACTTACAAAATCTTGAAAAGATCTTGAAAGAATTCCTAGTTTGTATTTACAATTAGTCAGGTACTTGAGTTATAATATTGTTTGCGTCTCTGTGTGTACATAAGTGAGATATAAGTGAGTTAACAAAAAAAACATTCAATTAGGATCTGCATGAATTTTAACTTGATTTCAGCGCTGTCTCGGTGGCAAGTGTTTTACAGCAGGGATCATGCTCATAAAAAAATGTCCATCCTCATCAAAAGGTTTTGTTGACAGCTGACAGGAATTCTCTTTGGTATCCTGTCAACTATTCTGCTTCATCCGCTCTCCTCTTGTGACTTCTCCCAGTTTCTCTGCTAGTGGGGGGTTGGACCGGAGTCTCCACAGCCTGTGCTGCACCAGGTGGATGATGTGCGGGCTTGTGAAACACCTCAGACACCCTGATAGTTAATGTTCTAGGGGGTGCAGGGGATGGTGCCAAACTCTCAGAAAGCAGGTCATCTTCCTAATAGAATAACGCAAACAAGTGTAAAAACACTGCAGAAAGTCACAGTCCCTTTTCAAAGAAGGCATTTTGACATGTCATCACAGAATAAACCCAGGTGTAATGAAGCACATCATTGGTGGTATAGTGCTTATGTAGAATATTTTAAGTCAGGGTATGTGGATGCTGGGATGTAGGCATGGAGTGAACACTGGATGTGCAGTCAGGCACAATGAAACACGTCAGGATCCGGATTTAAGATAATTTATTTACAACAGGTGATATTGCAAGGGAGGATGGTAGCAATTGTGCAGCTGGTTTATCTAAACAGAAACACACAACTTGTGTTATTATAAAATAAAATAAAATCAGCAAATGATGAGCAATGGATAAATCTATGACTGGAACTAAAGGAGTTAACATAACTGTCTGTCATTTTAGTTTAGCATCTTAGCAACATAAATACCACCAACATAAATGTACAATGCACAGAGAAACTCACATATTACTCAGTTTCGCAATGGCTGCCAAACACTGCATGAAAAGAGGGATTTCCGTCAGTATGCGGCACTGTAAATTGCCGTGGAATTTCAGGTTTACGGCTGCGCGCGGCAATTTACAGGCAACACAGAAAACTGCCTGAAACTGTCGTAAATTGTCGTGGGCCTTGCTTGGCAGTTGTCCCCCCTTCCCCTAATTCTAGGGGATGCTTTAACATGTAAACGAACATGCTGTGAGCTATAGAAATGCAAACCAGGGGAGCAGGGGGAGTTTCACTCCCCACACAGAGGTGACATTTCTCTAAAAGGTATTAACTTCATTCATCTCTGGTATAAATAGATGAGGCTTAGTATAGCCTAATTATAGACTCTTAACTTTTAGCTTGAATTGATTTATTTCATGAAAGTATGCTAGATTAATTACTGTGTATGGTCATCAGCAATGGTCAATGTTCAATAAAAAAGATACACAAAACAATTTATTTCAACAATTAGTTTTAACCAGGCTTTGCCACAAAGGTCAAATGTGCACTCCATGCAAAAACATCACAGTCTCCTAGAGCTCAACCACTGTGCGTAGTGGCATGACTGCAGTGACCTCTTCCGTAAACAATGATCATGTGATTGGAGGAGCCCGATGAGCCGTCTAGCCCTCGTCCAATCACGTGCGAGCTCGGCATGATTCAAATGGAAGACCTCGCAGGACGAGCATATCACCAGTCCTGTTTTTACTCCTGTATATTCAGACAGTCTCCTCCATGTCGCGTGTTTTTCGCTGCTTTGCTGTTTCGTGAATTATAATGTCTGGACAGCGTCTCTCCTTCAACACCCGGAAACTCCTCAGCATGGACGAAGACACAGCTGAACGCTATCAGTGGGCTGTCTGCCAGCTCGCTGTGTTTGCTGCTGATATGACTCAGCAGTTCACCGCAGTAAACTCGTGTGGAGGAGACTAACTAGCAAGAGGAGACGGTGCACAATCCCCAAACAGCGGTAAGAATATATTCAGTGACTGCTAGCTGAGCTAAAAGTAAAAGAACAAATGAAGAAGCAGAACCAGTCTAAGTTTGGTTATTAAAGTGTATTTTTTGGTCTTGTAATTTACAGGAAGCAGTACGCCGTCTCCACAACTCGGAGACAAATTGTATGCAGTACAAACCGGAGCGATGGTAAGTTTAAAGAATATGCTTTCATTCCGCTGTATGAGGAAACGTTCAGACACGTTCTTGAGCGATCTTAACTGTCCATTTTGTTTTTCACAGACTGACCTCTCCTCATAACGAGGCCGTGACCACTTATTTACTGAGAGCTCTGTCTGCAAGTCCGGATTCACTTGATGCGGATAATGACGCCATTGTGTGTAAGTGACTTTTACTGTTTATTTTTTACTTTTTACTGTGACTTTTAGATCAGACTCGTTGTTGGTCAGTGTGACTATTTTTCAGGTGCATTAATAGATGTGTTGTGTCAATATGCAGTGCACTGCGCAGTACTTATTGTCTTTACTGATTGTTTTTACAGCTGCTGGAAGCGAGACGGAGTGTCCTGGTGGAGGACAATGATGAGGAAGACTGGGTGGATTGTGCGACCTCCGTGGTTCCGCAGCAGGAGCTGACTGAACTCTGTGCCAGCTGCAGTCAGATTGGAGGCGAACCCGAACTACAGGGCAGCACCACAGACGTCTGCAAGATGGAGCACATGCAGACAGATCGCCGTCAGACGCCGACAGCTCCGAGGCGGCGAATAATAGACAGTTGATGGCGCTGTATGATTTTGATTTGTTGTTGAAATCTCCTATTTGTACTTGTACATAGTTGTTTGTTATAAATAAAGCTCTTTATTTGAATAAACATGTTCCTCGCTAATGTTCCTTTCCTCAATAAATTAATTCATGTCCTTGATGGTAATAATAGTGTAGCCCATAGGATAACAATGATATGAATATACAACATAATTTTATTTATTTATTTTAATTTTTAATAATAATTATACATTTATTATAATTATTATAAGTATTATTATTTTTAAATTGTTATATTTTATTAATGTAGGGGAGGGGTTTACATTTATAATGACCCAGAGTGACCAATAGCGACAGATCTGCCGACCAATCACGAGTGACTGTTCTTGTTTCAAAGTAGTGGTTTCATCCAATCCTGGAGTGAGGAATTTCAAGCCAGACGCGGCTCCGCTGCTATTCATATGCTAATTAGAGCCATTAGCACCTCCCGGGAGGTCTCCACATACGTCATGGGTCCGTTTTCGACAATTTCTGGCACCCGTAAACGCCGCGTTCGCAGCCTGTAAATTGTCGGAAACTGCCGAAAATGAGTGAGATTTCCGGGCGTTTACGGGGACGAAAATCCCACTTTTCATCCAGTGAAAGTGTTAGCTGTGGCTGCTGCTCTGTGGGAAGGCTGCTGCTGCTGGCAGGAGAAAGTTGAGTGGCTCACACCCGATGCCAATCCTGTATATATCAGCTCTGCCCAGCATTGCCCCTCCTACTTCCTTCTCACACAGTTCCTCCTTCCTCCTGCTCTTCACCACAGCCGCCCCTCAGATATGATGTTCATATTTGATTTTCATGAGGAGCATTAGGGAGTGTAGTGTCCTCTTCCGGGATGGCAGGTAAGGCAATCAGTCTACATACAGGGCGCTTATAGGTCCTCCCTTTAATGTTGACCTCTACTACACGAACTTTACTATATGGACTTGGTAGGAGACGTTGGACCCTTCCTATGGACCAAAGGGCTCGTGGCAGCTGTGGGTCGATTACCATGACCACGGTGGATATGGCAAAGTTGGGGTTGTCCATAAGCCATTTCTGCCTTAGCTGCAGGGTAGGGAGGTAGTACTTGATGTATTGAGTCCAGACATGGTCCGCCAGAACTTGACTGTGGCGCCATCTACGGTTGGACAGGAGTTCTGTGTCTCTGTATATGAAGCGTCCAGCCGCCCCATGAGAAGAAGATTAGGGGTGACTGGATCTGGGTCAGAAATATCAGAGGACACATATCCAAGGGGCTTGGCATTCAGAATTTCCTCCACCTCTGTGAGAACTGTTCTTAGTACCTCGTCTGTTACAGTTTCACCTCCCAGGGCTGCATGCAGGGCAGTCTTGATGGCTCGCACCTCCCTCTCCCAAGTTCCTCCGAAGTGGGGGGCATTGAGGTGGGTTGTAGATGAAGCAGACTTTGTATTTGGATAGATGATCTTGCAGTATTGGGCTGAGTTGGGTGAAAGCCTCCTGCAACTCCTTCTCACCACCAATGAAATGTATACAATACAATACAATATACTTTATTGTCCCACTTAGGGAAATTTGTCTTGGACTCAGCAACTGTGCCAACTGTGCCATAAATTTGTGCCTTGGTCGGAGATGAGTGCATAAGGCTCACAAAATGGCAGAATGCCATAAGGAAACTGTCAGAGTCAGAGCTGAAGATCTTTACTTCCTCTTAGGCATGCTCCCACATTGATTAGAGTAGTAGCAGGATCAAACTCAGGTGCAAGGGTACAAAGGCGCTTGTCTTTGTGAATAGGCTTATCTGACTGGAGCAATAGGTACTCATCTGGAAAACTCTGCTGCTGAGCATGTCGCAGGAGAAGGTTTTCAACCTCAGCACGTTCATGGTGATTGGATGGAGGAGTCTGGGTACTGTGGAGGTTATGGGCCGTAGCATCCACAAGGTCATTCCAGGATTTGAAGGCTGTGATGTCATCGGGAATTAAATTTGAGGGTGTATGGATGTGGCCGCAGAATGCTGATTTCCGTAGTTCAAATGTAACTTCTTCTGGGGCACTAGGAGGTTGCATGGGCCACTAAGCTGATGGCAGATTCAGGAAGGGATTGGGAGCTACTAGGTCAAGCAGCCTCTTACCTCGGGTAAGATCATCTGCTGGATTCAGGGGGGATGAAATATACTTCCAATCCACAGGCTTAGTAAGCTCTACGATTTCCATATCCGGTTAGCAACGCACATTTTGTAGCGCCAAGTCTCTGAGCTTATCCAAGTAAGTACTGTAGTGGAGTCTGACCTAAGGACTGTGTGGTTGAGAGGAAGGGTCAGTTCTGATCGGAGCAGTTGGGCCAACTGAGTTCCAGATAGAGCAGCACATTATTCGAGGCGAGGCATTGTCAGCTGACATTTGGGTGCTACTCTTGAGTTGGCCATGACGAAGGGGATGTCCTTGTTCATTCACTTCCCTCAGGTAAGCCACAGAGCCATATGCCTTTTCTGAGGCATCACAGAATACACGCAACTCCCTTGTTTTGATAACCTTGTCTGATGGGCTGTAGCAACGTGGGAAGGCTGCTGCTGCTGCTGCTGGCAGGAGAAAGGGCTCACACCTGATGCCAATCCTTTATATATAAGCTCTGCCCAGCCATGCCCCTCCTACTTCCTGCTCACACAGTTCCTCCTTCCTCCTGCTCTTCACTACAGCATACTACCCTACTGATGTAGCTGTGACACACCTAAATAGAATGGAAGCATAATAAATTTCCATCTGTGTTCACACAACCAAAATGATTGACCTATAAAGGAACCTTCTAACTTTGACCATCTCGCTACCCTACTCTTCCTAACAGGGAATTGCTCCACCTCCCTCAACTTCTGACACCATAGGGAGTAGGAGAGACTCTGCATTACAATCCTAGCTGTCTAGATCAAATGAGCAGTTGGGGGTTGTTGGTCTCCCCATGTGTGGCTCGTGGAATGACACAATAACCATAAACTTCCACCTTTTCTAGCTGCCTCCTTCTGCTCCACTCTATTTTTCTTCCTCTGCCCTCCTTTCTTCCAAATATTTATCCCTCGGATATTTCCATTTCTGTATGCACTCCTCCTATAACAAAACAAGGGGGAAAAAAAAGATACTACCTAACAGCTAGGCAGTTATGTCGTACAGGTTGCCAAGGGATACGTTGAAAGTGAACCAATATTGAACCAATATTGATAGCACATTGCTATCAAGTGCATTAAACCCAACTGTTCATGTTAATTGTCAATTAAGTCTATGTATGAAAACTACTCACCCAGAACTTCAAGTACTGCACTAATATGTCTCCGTGCTTGGTGTTTTCTGTTGAGATCGTGGTAACTGCGGTTTGCTAAGTTGTGTAGCTCTGGCTATTCAGCAACCGCTACCACCACTTTCTCCTCCATTGTTTGCCAGCTGTAAATATGACCACCACAGAAGGCCTCTTGAATCATTTGATTGGACAATGGGAAAAAGGTGGAGATGACGTGATGTGTTTTTCCGCTCTGAGTTGAAGTTTTTTAACTCGAGGCGTTCAGAGTGCTTGCAGCGCAAAAAACGTGGGCAAGAAGCTTTATTCTCATTAAAATCAATTACAAAAAGGTGCTCCACACCTGCTAAACATGTCTTGTGTGATCAGGGCCTCAAGTTGCTATTTTCACATTGGCTAGCTACCTAGCTAGCCTCACTTTTATCCTAAAGACAAAGAAGAAGAAGAAGAACAGAAGCAAAAATGGGTTAATCTGGTCATGTTAAAACAATGTTTATTTTATTTCATCATCTTATATCAAAACATTAGAGTGGATGATTTTTTCTAAACAAAGTTCAACAGCAAAAATGTGTAATAACACAGAAATATCTATCAATGTGTGCATGTGTATGTATCAATGCATGGATGAATTTTCTCTCTGTTGCATATGCCAACATACACTATTTAGATTTGTGGTGAGTTAATTTAAGAATATGCCCAACTCAAAAAGAAAGTGTTTTGTCTGGTTTTAAAGGAACTAAGCATTAGAGCAAGTCTCACATAAGCGAGCAAGCTGTTCAACTCTTAAGGTGCCTAAAAACTGAAAGCGAATGGAAGAGATTTCCCCTTGGGACCTGAGAAATTTGATGGGATGATTTACTGCTTCGAGGGGGCGACCCCCTCGAAAACGAGATGATTCATCTCAAGGGGCTATCCCATCAATAAACAATAAACAATAAGGGGCACTACAATGGAGCCTAGTGTGTCATGCCATACGCTTCCACCCACTGGCCATTTGTGGTGAGTACAGCACAAAGCTCTCAAAAACAAGATGGCTGACAGAATACAAGAAATGTTGTGCTTCTCAGAAATATCTTGCCAGTCCTATAATAAGAGGTAAATAAAATTTGATAACATCAAGTAACATCTAGCCACTGCTCGATTCGTACATACCGCTGCAAAGGGGCCTCTGTATGTTGGTATTTGATGCCAAAATCATTGACAAAAAGGCAGTATTTGGCTAATTGGGAGTGAGAATGGGCTGGGGGGACAAGAGGGAGGAGTACAAAGACGGAGGGGAGAGGCTGTGGAGTCAGGAGCAGCGTTCAGTTATTTTTATTCATTGGTTTATATTTCTTCAAAAAAAAAAACTTAAAGGCATGCTGTCTATCCAAGTGGACATGAAAAACTCCTTGAAAAACACATGTTTAAGAAAAATGAAAATCATTCTTTTTTAATTTTCATGCCTAGAGAGCAATAAAAACCCTGAAGAAAAAATCTTGACTGAGGTAAGATAATAGACTATCCTGTCATTTTGCAGGTGCAAGTAGGAACATTCTCAATTATTTTAACAATTTGTTTTACCTGTATCACAGTTCTTTTTATCTGAAATCATATCCCACATGAAATCAACCTGCAGCCTTTATATTATTCCCATTATTTTTCTTAGTGACATTTTTGGCCAGTATTTTATTCATTATGAACAGCTCCTTGGCACTGCATTTAGTTGGTTTTATTTTGAACTTTTAGAGGGAACCTGCTTGGTCACCATAGGTTATTACTTCTCTTCTTCATCTCATATTACCTGTGGTGTTCCGCAAGGTTCAATTTTAGGTCCAATTTTATTTCCTGTTTACATTCTTCCACTTGGTCAAATCAACCAACATCACAACATCTCTTGTCATTGCTACACAGACAACAAACAGGCCCTTTTTACACAGAGACTTCACTGCAGGGCTGCTACAAAGTCCCGTCTTTATGCTGCCTTTTCATTTTTACACAGAACCTAACAGCAGTGACATTATTCCACCCCAGTGAGGGATTTTTGACAGCATGCTGGTATCGCAGAAGCAAAAGAGGCGTGATAAGTGCAACATGCAACACAACAGCATCTGCCTTTAGTCTGACATATATAAAATACACGTCTGCTGCGCTTTCGAAACAATAATAATGACATGACATGGCAATACAATCATTCACTGTCCCTGTTATATGGCGGCTGACCTCACCATCTGCTTTGCAATTTGTGGACATTTTCAGCCGCTGTTCTTCTTTAGCTAATCGCTATCAGCTATTTTTTAAATCTCCTGCTGTGGGTTGCACACATAACAGATTGTCAATTCATCCCACCTGCGCCACTCATGATCCTGTCCTGCTGATTGTCCCTTTTTGTCAGAGCTTGCCTCAGCACTGTTACTACCTCCGGTGCCGGCTTTAAGGGAGACAACTCTGTCCCCCCATTCAATGATTACACCTTTTATACAGAGAGGGCATAACAGCGTGGGGCAACTGATATACCTACCCCTAAGACCTGCTAATCCAAAAGGCCTAGCTGCTGTGTTAGATTGTCTTAGTGATGTCAACTATTGGAAGGCACAAAACTTTATTTGATGCAATAACTTAAAGTCAAAAGTTGAATTGTTCAGTTCCCCAAACCCTATCAAAGTAGCCTTGGCCCCCTTTCTGCCAATGTGAAGCCCACTAACAGAAAGGGGAATACTATTTGATTCACGTCTAAGTTTTGAACCACCTGCTAAGAACCATCTCTAGAATCAAACTAATTTATTTGTTTATTTTCTCCAGACTCGACTACTGTAACTCATTTCTAAAATAAACCAAAGGTCACTCTCTCACCTCCAACTAGTTCAGAATGCAGCATCTATTGCTTCTTAATGGTTTCAACAGATGACATTCTCATCAACCAAATCCAGGCTTCTCTCCACTGGCTCCCTGTTCAGTTAAAAATTGATTTTAAGATTTTACTGATCATTCTAAAACCTGGGTCTTCAACAGGGGGTCCGTGACCCCTAGGGGGTCCTCAGAGTCACTGCAGGGCAGGGGGGCCGCAAAATGACCTCTTAATACTTTAATTTATTAATTAAAGTTTTAGTCAGTAAAATGTGCCTGAAAATCCACATGAACATAAATCTAATATATTCTTAGCAAATATAAATCAGCCTATTCATAAAACCTATTTAGTTAACATAACACAACATTAATGACAGGTTGACCGTTACCCATGAATCCTCGTGCAATTAAATGATTGCAATGAGCTAGTTAACGCTACATCACCGTGTGGCACCTGCTTTTCTCTTTTTTGGCATATTAGCAAATTAGCTGTATTACTATGTCGAGGTTACAGACATTCTTGTGAGCCTCAATGGATAGTTTTATAACTTTCTGATGGCCAAGATGGCGCCGCCTGAGTGGCAGCCTGTTACAGCAGCTCTGACCCCTTTCTGTCCTTTAAGTGTGTTTTTTGTGTTTTTAGTTGCTTTTATATTTGCCAATCTCACTCGTTCACATTCAGCAACGAATGTGAAACTGCTGAGATTTGTTTTATGTCTTTTTATCACTTCTGGACTGTTTGAGGCAACTTTTGGAGACCCTTTCAGCCACGGATCTATTGTTTACACCCGCGATCAGCTGTTGGCGCTGTGCCAAACTCGCGTACTACCCAACGAGAGACCGGAGATCCCCAAGGAGTTACGGAGAAGGAGACGGGGATGCAGAGCTGGAACTAAGCGTCGGGAGCGGAAAAGACGGTACAAACCATCTATACCGTCTGTTATTATGGGGAATGTAAGATCTCTCCCTAATAAGATGGACGAGCTCACGGCGCTGACCAGACTGCAGAGGGAGTACCGGGAGTGTAGCATGATGTGCTTCACGGAGACCTGGCTGAATGGATTAACTCCAGACTCGCATGTTGCTCTCAACGGCTTTCAACTTTTCAGAGCGGACAGGAGAGCAGAGGAGACCGGTAAGAGGAAGGGAGGGGGGATAGCGATGTATGTGAATGAGAGATGGTGTCACCCGGGGCACATCAGTGTTAAAGAGCAACATTGCACCAGGGATATCGAGCTGCTAGCTGTTAGCATTCGGCCATACTACCTCCCGCGGGAGTTCTCGCAGATTATCGCGATAACTGCGTACATCCCGCCGTCGGCCGATGCTGCAGCAGGTTGTGAGCTCCTACACACTGTTGTGTCTCAGCTCCAAACATCGCACCCCCAGTCCCTCATCCTCATCTCTGGCGACTTCAATCATGTCTCTCTGTCTGCCACCCTTCCAACTTTCACTCAGTATGTGGACTGCCATACCAGGGACCACAAAACACTGGACTTGCTGTATGCAAACATCAAGGATGCATACAGCTCATCACCCCTCCCCCCACTGGGCCGCTCGGATCACAACCTGGTTCATCTGTCCCCTGCTTACAAACCAGTGGTGAGCAGACAACCCCCCACCACTAGGTATGTGAGACAATGGTCTGAGGAGACCAGCATGGCACTGAGGGACTGTTTTGGTGTAACTGACTGGGAAGTGCTGTGCAGTCCACATGGGGAGGACATAGACAGCTTGACCGACTGCATCACGGACTATATAAACTTCTGCGTGGAGAACACTGTACCGACCAGGAAGGTACGGTGCTTCTCCAACAACAAGCCGTGGGTGACCCCTGATCTGAAAGCGCTACTGAATGAGAAGAAGAGGACTTTCAGATCATGGGACAAAGATGAGATGAGGAGGGTCCAGAAGGACCTTAAGAGCGAAATAAGGAGGGGCAAGGACAGCTACAGGAGGAAGTTGGGGGAGCGCCTTCAACAAAACAATATACGGGAAGTGTGGAGAGGCCTGAATACAATCTCTGGCCACAACATCAACAGCAGGAGGGGCCCAGAGTCTGGAGACCAGGGGTGGGTGAATGAACTGAACCTGTTTTTCAACAGGTTTGATTCTGCTCCCTCTCCCACCCACCAAAGCGCAAACCCAGGGCTCTCTCACCCTCCCCGGCACACCTCCTCCCCCTCCTTCAGGACATCAGCTGCACCCTCCCCACAACTTTTAATCCCCCTCCAATTCACACCTCCCTCCTCTACTCAGTCACCCCCCACCCCCCGCTGCAGCCTCTCCATAACAGCTGATCAGGTGAGGAGGGAGCTCACAAAGATCAAGGCGAGAAAGGCTACTGGTCCGGATGGCATCAGCTCCAGACTGCTGAGGGACTGTGCAGCTCAGCTCTGTCAGGTGGTTCTGCACATCTTCAACCTCAGCCTCAGTCTGGAGAAGGTTCCTGTCCTGTGGAAGACTTCCTGCGTGGTTCTTGTACCAAAGACTGCACACCCCAGGGAGCCCAACCACTTCAGACCTGTAGCCCTGACCTCCCACCTGATGAAGACCATGGAGAGGATCATACTCAACCACCTCCGACCCCTGGTGAGAACAGAACTGGACCCCCTGCAGTTTGCATATCAGGCAGGCATTGGGGTGGATGATGCTGTCATCTACCTGCTCCAACGAACACTGGCTCACCTGGATAACACTGGAAGTGCTGTGAGAGTCATGTTTTTTGACTTCTCCAGTGCTTTCAACACAATACAGCCATCTCTGCTCAGGGGGAAGCTGGAAGGAGCTGGAGTCGACCGTCACCTGGCTGCGTGGACCATCGACTACCTCACCAGCAGACCACAGTATGTGAGGCTTGGTGACTGTGTGTCTGATGTGGTAGTCTGCAGCACGGGGGCTCCACAGGGGACAATCCTTGCCCCATTCCTCTTCACCCTGTACACATCGGACTTCAGACACAGACAGCTGCCACCTCCAGAAGTTCTCTGATAACACAGCCATTGTTGGATGTGTGTCAGGGGGGAATGATCTGGAGTACAGGGGGGTCATCACGGACTTTGTCAACTGGTGTGAGATAAACCACCTTCACATCAACGCCAGCAAGACAAAGGAGTTAGTGATTTACTTCCGTAGGAAAGCGCCCCAGACAACCCCAGTGAACATCCAGGGTTTGGACATTGAGGTCGTGGAGGAGTACAAATACCTGGGTGTTCACCTAAACAATAAACTGGACAGGTCCACAAACATCAACGTCCTGTACAAGAAGGGCCAAAGTCGTCTCCACCTGCTGCGGCGGCTGAGGTCCTTCGGAGTGTGCAGGACACTGCTAAGGACCTTTTATAACACTGTGGTAGCCTCTGCCATCCTGTATGCAGTGGTCTGCTGGAGCAGTGGAAGCACGGAGAGGGACAGAAAAAGACTAAACAAGCTGGTCAGGAGGGCTAGCTCGGTCATTGACTGTCCTCTGGAGACCATCGAGCAGGTGGGTGAGAGGAGAATGTTAGCAAAGCTGATATCCATCATGGACAACACCTCTCACCCCCTGCATGAGACTCTCTGTGCACTGAGCAGCTCATTCAGCGGTAGACTGCTGCACCCACAGTGCAAGAAGGAGCGCTACCGCAGGTCTTTCATCCCGTCAGCTGTCAGACTCTTTAACAGCAACATCTGACAACACCAAATGTAGCACTGTCATGTCTGCTGCATGACTGCTTAGACTCTGTTTATCCACACATTCTGTGCAATATTCCTCATCTAAATATTTTTTTGTATATATGTATATAAACTGTAAATTCTGTTAATACTCATTCTCAAAAGTGCCTTACTTTTTAAAATATATTTTTTTTGTATATTTTTAACATACATATTTTCTATTTTAATCTTTATTTAATTTTTTATAATACACTGTCCACTCTTGACTTTCTGTCTGTACTTTGAGCTGCTGTGACATGTGAATTTCCCCAGTGTGGGATCAATAAAGTTTATCTTATCTTATCTTATCTTATCTTATCTTATCTTATCTTATCTTATCTTCTACTAGCCTCTGACACACCGTCCACCTTGGAAACCACTGTTGAGAGTGCAGAAGGGAGGCTAACGCACCTAGCCATGCTACAACTGCTGCTGACTTAGCAGCTACAGGCAAACAAGGGAAGACCCGAAATCCCGAAATGTCCCAAGTGCAACTTAGTTTTATACAATATATGTAGTAGGGGGTCCCTGCTCTATCTCTCTTTGAGTTAAGGGGTCCTTAGCCTGAAAAAGTTGAAGACCTCTGTGCTAAAAGTTTGTCTAGGTCTAACCACTAGCTAACAGAAATGTTTATCCCATATGAGCTAGTTTGTAGCCTTAAGGTTCTGACACACCAAGCCAACAGTCACCTGTCGGTCAATGTTGGGCTGCCGGTGAGCATCTGTCACCCTTGTCCTGCCCCGTTGCCCCTTGTCACCCCCCATTTTGTCAACCAATTCGGCATGTTGGCTCTGTGTCAGTGACAGTGGAGCCTGTCGGTAAATGAGATCACTGGCAGTTCAACTCGGCTTATGAGAAGAGAAACAGAAGTGAGGAAAGTAAACAAAGAGCTAAAGTCAGAGGGGAGCAAGACCAAAACAAACTTGTTATAGGAGGTAAGATTGTTATTCTTTATCCATTGTGCTCTTTAGCAGAAATATTTCCTGATTATCTGATGATGGTCTTCCAGATTAACTTTTTAATGAGGATTACAGACTACCGCAGTCTGCTGGTGTGGACTTATTTCCTCCCACGTAGGTGCAATATGTACATGCTGGTTGGCTGTCGGCTGTATTCTTTGCGTGTGTTCACATGCAACTATTTGGTTGAGATAGGTGACATGAGGCAACGCAACAGTCAGCTTTCATCGCCACTAGTTCACTAGCTGTCACAGTTTTCCTCAGGCTAATGGGCCTTGTAACAAATGACACTTCTCACCTCCAGAGGAGTTTTTAATTCCTTATTGCCATCATAGACTGTTATTAATGCACACAAATGATAAATAAATGGCTCATATGTTGTCTTAAGGAAAAAATGTTTTTCTTATCAATTTAGGTTTTCTAGAAGGGTTTTATAAACAGTAAGCTCCTAAATAGACATTTCTATCACTCATATTCACACATTAAGTTCATTGTTTATCCAACAACGACAAAACCTTAGAAAAACTTGTAAAATGTGTATCTTTGTGATATTGGTATCTACTTTGGACTAGGAGAGGCTTTTTGATGTGGCTCCATTGTGTTTTCCAGTTATTACCTCCCAGTTGTAGTCATTTGCAACATCTTTTTTAAGAAAGTTTTTAGGTGATGATTAAAAAAAGAGAAGACTTTTTTTTTTTTCATTGTGTTGAAACCTGTATAACCTTTAAAATTAGACCATGCATGTATGTATACTAAACAAGGACCAAGAACAGCTTTCAATTTACTTGGATATGCCTCGGACAAGCGTTTTAGGTGAATTTATGTGAATTTTACAGGACCACTATGAGTTTTAAAACGTGCTACGCGCATAAAGTTATTATTATTACTATTATCTTCTGCATGAGTGCACCCGCGTGCATGAGACGCTACAGATGAAAGTGCTGGGATATGATGTGTCGCTTTTGAGGCAACTCAGTGGTTTCGGATCTCAGCGGTGATTTGGTAGTATGTCTCTCTGTGCAAACAGCCTGTTGACATTTTCTGTAAATAGCCTACTGAAACCACACACTTCATTTAACAAGTAAAATTATTGGTGATGGCTTACCTTGGCAGGTGTGTTTTTGCGATTTTACATGAAATTAGGACTAAATTCAGCCAAATACCTGAATCAAAATAGCACTATAATAATTACATTCTATTTAGCCAAGTATTTAATGGTGAATTACTGCACGATATGGCATCACTGCAGCATTTTCATTCATTTTATATCATATTGGAATTTTCTAATATTCTATTATTGTGTTGTTGTATGTTTTGAGGAAGCATAGTTCTTTCTTGGTACCTTACCTGATGACGTGCAGATGATATATGTTTGCAGAATCACAGATATATCCCAAAGGACATGCATTCTTCGTTCAGTTCATGCTCATTTGTTGCAGCAGTTGCGAGACGGGACTTTGCGGCGTTGCACTTGTAGACGACACGGCGTAACTCTAAACATTTTACCCCTCTTCTCTGATTTTTTTTTTTTTTGTTCCCGTCGGATGGTTTGAAGCCTAACAGGAGATCCGTACTCACAGTATCGTCCTCCTTCGCTCCCCGCTTAGCTATTCAGGTCGGTGTCCGTGTTTTTACCCGCGTCAATGCAGAACCATCTCTGTATCTATCCACTCTGAGGACATTTCAGCTGTGAAATCCGTTCATGGAACATTTCCTCTCCCTTTTTTCCTTCGGAGAGGGTGGATGTTTGTAGCGCACCACTCGTCTGCAGTGGATCAGGCAACTTCACTGACGACGCGCAGCACACCGAGTGTGCACAGACTGACACAGACACAACATTTTCATTATACTGTAATATGACAGAATTTTTTTCCATGTATCATAAAACAAGAACAAATGTGTTCCGTGTCTTTCAGCTAAAGATTTTTATGGGGAAACAATACATAATGCTGAAAATGCTACAAAGAAGGATAAAGTCACACTCTGCATGGAGGAAACTTCAATACAACCACAATAGTGGGAGTTTATGCAACTCACCTCAAGCAAACACTGCCAGGTTCAATCATTTAATTAAAATCTTAAAAGAAAAAAGCAACAAAAAATAATTCTCAGATCTTACTGTCAACTTTATATATAAATCATCCTTTTTTTTAGTATTTAAAAAAATACGACGGGGCCGCAAAGCAACCAACTGTGGATGCAGAGTGTTGTATGCAGATGGCACTGATGAATGCTTGGTTGTATTGGCCTACATAAAGAATATGCAGCTCCCGCCTGTGGATGCTGTGCGACCTCTAGCGGTAATTTTGGGTTACTTTATTCAAAATCAGCGTGACTGAGCATACTACATGGAGGATGACATGTGACATAATGACACACTAACATTTGCATTCAATGTCAGTCTTTGGCTTTATGGGGTGGGAAGACTATCCTGATGACGTCAGCACAATATTCTGTCTCTCTCTCTGTATCAGTCTGGACTTGGGGCGCCCCAAATACTCCCTCAGCCAATCAGTGTAACAAAACACAGGGGAACATCTTCATCACAAAAGGAGCCAGTTGATAAATCAGGCATTTCCCAGATCCACCCAGAAGAGGAGCAAAAATGTCTTTTCCTCTGAGAAACTCGCAAGGTTATACTCCTGTTCTTGTTTAATTGTTGTTACTGACTCTATTTCTGCAATAAATTCACTTATTGCTGTGTTTATTCTGCTAATGTTACAGTTAGTGCTTGTTGCTTTGGGAGGTGCCATTACTGTCCTGCAAGCTGCAGCCTGCATTTTACATCATCAGCTACAACACAGTCCCTGATTGGCTGCTTACATTGTTAACTATGGTGCAGATCCCTGATTGGATTTTAAATTCTGGAAAGAATCTGGGGCAGCATCGAGCCCAGACTGATACAGAGAGCTGAGTTGAGTTAACATTGTCAGGATGGTCTTACCAGGCTACCAAAACCCACAAGTGGATCTGAAAGGCATGGTTTTAAAATAAATTTGTCATTATGTTAAGTGAAAGGTTATCCATGGAAGATTACTGTAACAATATCATTACCTACAACAAAATTCCATGACTTTTCCAAAACTTTCAATAAATTTGACCAATTACAGAATTTTTCCAGGCCTGAAAAATGGTATCGTGAAATTCCATGATTTCTTCAGGCTTTCCATGACCGTGGAAACGCTGAATAGATTTTTTTCAGACTTTTTTTTTTTCAGATGTTTAAACCCAGAGTTTATTTTCTGGCACTGGCTTTGATGGAACATTTGAAAGCCTCACATAGATAAAACTGTAACACTTCTTTTTACATGTCTGTAACCTCCTCGTAATTTCCTAGGAAATTTCACAGAAATATCTGTGGGGCCTTCTGTCAAACAATCAACCACTTTCTGACCTCACTCTATTCAATTCCAACATTTTTTTCTACATGTTAACCTATCAAAGATCTCAACCTCAGTAAAGTTCCTCACATCTTTACACTGCACATTTTGATGACTAGGGCTTCTTGTTCTGTAATTTCATTGTAATTTTTCAGTTTTTCAGTTATGTGATGATAAACAAATGGGAAAGCTTAAGGAATATATGGGATGAAATAGAATATTAAAGGCAACATTAGGCATTCATGTGATAGACTGACTTATCCACCATATACCCAGAAGTCTGCTGTTGCTCAACCGATAGCGGGCACAACATGAAAACTTGAGATGTAAAGAAAAACCCTATAACATATTAAAACTAGAACTAGGCGGCTGCTGGTCTTTCAAACAGGGGAAGCTCACTTTAAGTTTACATCATAAAATTTGTCATATTGTAGCGAGGCAGTAACTTATAAAAGGAACATGTAATTGAAGTCGTTTTCAACCACACTCATGCCATAGAACCACAGCAAAACACACCTGAAAGATTTTCAGATGGGTTTAAACACCTGAATGACACTCTTTCAGAAGACTCCAATCACAAATATCCGCATGGGGCTGAGCTTGAAATGCAACGATGCCGGTGTGTATTTCAAAAGCGTTGTCAATCACAAAGGGGTTCAGCCTTTTAGACAATTCCTCCAGTCATCCTGCATACACCGAGCGTCCTCTCCCACCTACTGCTCCATTAGGTCCCACGGAAGCTAAGCTTCCCTGGAAGTGACAATTTTGTCACATTTATCCAATGACCGTCTCGCTTTGCTGCATGAAAAAAACCTGCTCAGTACGGTCTCATAGGAATGCTTGGAGGCTCCGCATCCACCATGCTGACACAAGAATGTATGACAGGGAGGCTGCGTTTGAAAACTGGTGATAAACAGCTGACATTTGAACATCATAGTCATGATGTTAAACACATCCTAGCGCACGTTTAATGCAATATAAATTCTTATTTTGATGTAAATTCAATTGTGCATATTTGACCATTTCTTCTCTGAAATTTTAGGGGGAGTTCAGCCACCCTTGTTGTCTCAGAGCAATCGCCCCTGCTCCGTGCACCAGTCAAGTTGCAGTTACATTTAACATTCATGTCTGTGAAAACATAGATGCTTCACACACATCTTCCACCTGGCAGCACAGAGGATCTATACAATCAGCACAGTTACATGGTGGACACCCAAGATTAGTGTCACCAATGCAGCATCTGACAAAATGTAACCTTTTCTGTTCTTGAGTAAAGACATTGAGTAATGCCCAGAAAAGTGTTTTTGTAGAACATTATCATGTTACAGTGAAGTTGACCTTTGACCTTTTGGATATAAAATTACATCACTTCATAATTTTATCCTAATAGACATTTCTATGCAATTTTGTTATAATAAGTGTATGATTTCTTGCAGTTTGGTCAAAAATATGTTTTGAGAGATCATAGTGACTTTGACCATTGACCTAAAATACTAAGCAGTTCATCACTGAGTCCAAGTGAACGTTTGTGCCACAGTTGAGGAAATTACCTCAAGGTGTTCTTGAGGGATATCACATTCACATGAATTACACAGATGCAAGGTGACAGTGACCTTTACCTGTGATCACTCAATTCTAATCTGTTCATCCTTGAGTCCACGTTGACAGTTGTGCCAAATTTGGAAAAAAAAATCTCTCAAGGTGTTGAGATATCATATTCACAAGAATGAGACAGACAAGGTCATAGTGACCTTGACCTTTGCCCTACGACCACTTAAATTTAGTCAGTTTATCCCAAAGTCCAACTGGACAGTTGTGTCGAATTTGGCAAAGCATAATGCCTCCGGCCACGGCCATCGCCAGTGCAGAGGCACAAAAATTAAAAGTTTCATCAGAGTTTACTTTTTAATTTTTGTTTTGTTTTTTTTTTTCCTTTTTGGACATTAAGGTTCATTTCATTTGTAATTGTATTTCTTTTGGAACAAAAGTACTGAAATAATGGATAACCTTGTTTGTAAGCTTTCTAATAATCACACAACAAAATTTCACAGCCATACTGTTGTGTTTATTTTTGACGGTGTGCTTCTGACATGGGCCAAATTTGAGGGTACCTGTGTCCTAAATTGTCAAATTGTTAATATGAATTGTTTATGAATTATGAATTGTTATTCTGGTGAATAAAACACATTCTAATACAATTCGCTCGGCATTACTTCCCCCCTAGTTTTGGAATTAAGTTATATAACTAGAATTACCGCCTCATGGTTGTATGCCTCCACCCAGTACCCAAGTTGCACTTACAGTTTGCGTCCATGTCTGTGAAAACACTTCACACACGTCTTCCCACCAGCAGCACAAAAGATCTATACATTAAGCCCAGTTTCAAGGTGGACAGCCAAGATTAGCGTCACTGAATCAGCATGCAACTAAATGTCTTCCCTGTTGTTCCTGAGATATGATGTTGAATAATGGTGAGACAACATTACAATGTCACAGTGAAGTTGACTTTTGTCTTACTGGATATAAAATGTAATCACTTCACCACTATATTCTATTAGACATTTGTGTCAAATTTTGAGTTATTGGCAAACACGTTTTGTGAGGTCACTGTGACCTTGGACCTTAAACCACCTAATTGTAATCCGTTCATTCTTGAGTCCAAGTGGACGTTTGTGTCAAATTTGAGGAAATTTTTGAGATGTTGCATTCACGAGAATGAGACGGATGCAAGGTCACAGTGACCTTGATCTTTGATCACCAAAATCCAATGAGTTCATCACTGAGTCCAAGTAAATGTTAATGCCACATTTGGAAAAGTTCCCTCAAGACATTTTTAAGATATCGCATTCACAAGAAAGACAGACAGACGGCACTCATGTTTTTGGCTGTAAAGGAGTGAGACATCTGATTGGCTGCAGACAATCCCCTCTTAGAAAAAATGCATTTGTGAATTGAGTCACGTCAGGGGAGTCTCAAAACTCGCACACACAAATGCAGGTAAGTTTACAAATTAAAAGCACTTTGTAAATGCAGGTTCGACAGTTCATATATATGTATTTGATGAAAATTGTAAATACTTTTAAATGCGTACATTTGTGAATTTCAATTGCACATATTTAAAACACGAAATATTTGTGTGTGCATCACAAATATGTTTATAAATCTTATTTTTTAAATGTGGATTTTCTTTTATTTATATATGGAATGAAACATTTTTGTGTGTGTTTGTGTTTTGAGTCATATATATATATATATATATATATACTTTATCATTATATTATATATTATATATTCTTATATTTTCTTTATTTTCATGACTATTTACATTGTAGATTCTCACTGAAGGCATCAAAACTATGAATGAACACATGCGGAGTTATGTACTTAAAAAAAAAAGGTGAAATAACTGAAAACATGTTTTATATTCTACTTTCTTTAAAATAGCCACCCTTTGCTCTGATTACTGCTTTGCACACTCTTGGCAGTCTCTCGATGAGCTTCAACAGGTAGTCACCTGAAATGGTTTTCACTTCACAGGTGTGCCTTATCAGGGTTAATTAGTGGAATTTCTTGCTTTATCAATGGGGTTGGGACCATCAGTTGTGTTGTGCAGAAGTCAGGTTAATACACAGCTGACAACCCTATTGCCATATTATGGCAAGAACCAATCAGCTAACTAAAGAAAAACGAGTGGCCATCATTACTTTAAGAAATGACGGTCAGTCAGTCCGGAAAATTGCAAAAACTTTAAATGTGTCCCCAAGTGGAGTCGCAAAAACCATCAAGCGCTACAACGAAACTGGCACACATGAGGACCGACCCAGGAAAGGAAGACCAAGAGTCACCTCTGCTTCTGAGGAGAAGTTCATCCGAGTCACCAGCCTCAGAAATCGCAAGTTAACAGCAGCTCAGATCAGAGACTAGATGAATGCCACACAGAGTTCTAGCAGCAGACCCATCTCTAGAACAACTGTTAAGAGGAGACTGCGCGAATCAGGCCTTCATGGTCAAATAGCTGCTAGGAAACCACTGCTAAGGGGAGGCAACAAGCAGAAGAGATTTGTTTGGGCCAAGAAACACAAGGAATGGACATTAGACCAGTGGTAATCTGTGCTTTGGTCTGATGAGTCCAAATTTGAGATCTTTGGTTCCAACCGCCGTATCTTTGTGAGAGGCAGAAAAGGTGAACGGATGGATTCCACATGCCTGATTCCCACTGTGAAGCATGGAGGAGGAGGTGTGATGGTGTGGGGGTGTTTTGCTGGTGACACTGTTGGGGATTTATTCAAAATTGAAGGCACACTGAACCAGCATGGCTACCACAGCATCCTGCAGCGACATGCCATCCCATCCGGTTTGCGTTTAGTTGGACGATCATTTATTTTTCAACAGGACAATGACCCCAAACACACCTCCAGGCTGTGTAAGGGCTATTTGACCAAGAAGGAGAGTGATGGAGTGCTGCGGCAGATGACCTGGCCTCCACAGTCACCGGACCTGAACCCAATTGAGATGGTTTGGGGTGAGCTGGACCGCAGAGTGAAGGCAAAGGGGCCAACAAGTGCTAAACACCTCTGGGAACTCCTTCAAGACTGTTGGAAAACCATTTCAGGTGACTACCTCTTGAAGCTCATCGAGAGAATGCCAAGAGTGTGCAAAGCAGTAATCAGAGCAAAGGGTGGCTATTTTGAAGAAACTAGAATATAGAACATGTTTTCAGTTATTTCACCTTGTTAAGTACATAACTCCACATGTGTTCATTCATAGTTTTGATGCCTTCAGTGAGAATCTACAATGTAAATAGTCATGAAAATAAAGAAAACGCATTGAATGAGAAGGTGTGTCCAAACTTTTGGCCTGTACTGTATATATAAATCCCCAAATACATTTGTGAATCCTTTTTTGTGCATTTATTAATTTCTGTGTGCATTTATTCATTTTGAGACTGTTCTAGCTCCATAGAACTAAGAGGGCTAACATGAAAAAGGGGGTATCCAAATACTTTTGGCCATGTGGTGTACATACTTTACAAGTGAAAAAGATATATGTTTTTACATTACATGATTGCATATTAGTTGTATCACACCATGTTCTCTCTGCGAGCTTACACTCATGTGCGGCAAAGCCTCCATCTGATTTAGAATCATGATTAAACGAGAATCAGAGATCTAGCGCTGCACAGACTTCCTGGAGGGAAGAAGCAAAAAGAAGAAGGGAAAAGGGCATGTTAGGTTTCTAATAAGTCAGTTATTTAGCTATCAGCATTCCACATTTTTCTCTTTCTCTGTCTCAGTTGAGCACATGCACAGTGACACCCAGGTATTACATAAGCTCTTGCTATTGGATCCTTTTATTTTTTAGCTATAGTGATCCCACAGATTACGTGCTGTACCAAGATGTTAGATTTTGATTTGACCTATTTTAATTTTGCCCCCACCCATCCCTACCTCTTGTTGTGTCGGCGGAGAACAGCCTTATTAATCTCCCTTAGCAGTGTGTCTTTGTTGTACTTTATATTGTCTTTTGCCACCTCCAACACAAACTCAATCTTCTCCTGGCTGAAGGGACGCTGGAAGGTGGAGAACTCCTCCATCTTTGCTTTCACTTCCTCTGCATCTGTAGAGAACAGTGAAGATCTGTTGAGGCTCCAATCACCTGTCACCCTTCTTAATACCTTGCTAAAAACTTCATGTAGCAAATTGCACACAGAATAACTCTTAGTTTCTTCCTCCAGGATCTAAATCAGTGGAGTCTTTTACTATTCAAGTTAAGATTTACTCTGGATTGTGTACCGTTAATCAAGTCCTCTGTGGCTTCCCCAGACTAAAGGAAACATTCATGTGTAGTGTGATTTCAAACCCCTGAAGCTGTCCATTTCAGCAATCAGTGTTGCAAGGTGACCTAAACCTAAAAAAAAAACATCTTAAGACTCATAATTATTGTATTTCAGGACAAACTACCATGCATTCAGACTCACCCTGTGGCACCCTAGTTTGTTGTAAAATGGTGATAAGATTGTACTTCAGGTTGTAAATAACTGTTTTAAAGATCGTTTTTTAATTTGATATCTGATGTCCTCCTCATAAATGTGTACGTGCGTTCCAAACTTTGAGAAATGTAATGTAGGCTATATAAAGCAATCAGCACCTGTAAACAGCTAGCTACAGTGTTTACATTTGAAGGCAAAACCAGACATGGACCACATTAAATGATAAACTCTAGGCTGGGTTACTGCAATTCCCTATTTTGAGGTTGCTCAAATAAGTCTTAAAAAAGTCTCCAACTCTCCAAATACATATAAACTTGCCTGCTGATCTGTCAAAATAAATGTCATAGTCAAGTAACCTTCTGTTTTGTATTTGAATTAAGGTTTAGTTTAGTTGATTGCCAAGGTTAAATGACAAAAAAATTAATGCCAAATTAATGCCAATTATTGCCAAAAGGGGCATTTGCAGGTTGAAGCCCCTCTCTCACCAACAGAAGGAAGCCGTTAAATCAAGCCGTTAGATCAGTTAAATACAGTGCAAACTGTGTCTCGAGCCTCACAAAGCTTCACAAAGTCACTTCAGCTCATTTATTAAAGTCTAAATAAGCACTGAGAGCAATCACACATTTGTTTTATCATTACAGTGTATACAGCGCTTCAAAATTTGCACACACAAAGTCTTGCTTTTTGCCCCTTCTTTATTGGATGCGAACTCAGTAGGTGGATTCATAACTTATTGCAGGATGTCTTCACTGAGTTCAGGCAGGATTCCTCAAAGACAACTTGAGTTATAGCCTATGTCCTGCAAAGCCCTGCCCTGGGTAAGGTTTTTCATTGATGGCGGCCATGTTTTTGAACAGATCTTGCCATCATGGTGGCCTTAATTGTCCAAGAGGCTCTTTGTAGAGCATGTTGAGATGTAGATGTTTGTCAAATTTCAAGTCAATCAGACTCACGGTGTGAGGGGCATGGACCCAAGATATTCACTTTTTTGGCTCTCGATTACAGCGCCACCATCAGGCTGATTGGGATCAAATTTTATTTAAAGCATTAGGACATTTTCAATTATAGTGCCAAGTTTCATATCTCTAGCTTATTCCAGGTCATGGTAATTTGAGCAAAGGTGCACAATTAGCACTCAAGATCTGCCTCCAGAGCAGTTCTGCCACTGAGAAGTAAAGTCATGAAAAATTCTGCAAATGTGTGCACAACAGACCTTTGCAGTTGCGTCTGTTGAAGAGTGGCAGGTAAATAATTGAGGGCTCATTCTCTTTTCCCTCAAACACATAGCAATCCTTTGGCCAGTCTCTCTCCTCCAGGGTTTTGTTGTCTATCTCTGGGAAGGCCCTCCTTACCTCAGCTGCATAGTCTCTGGCAAGAGTCAGAGTCTGTGAAGGGAGCACAGAGTGAACATTGGTTTCGCAGGTTTCACAGCAAAGTCTGGGCAATAAATTACAGTTGAGTTAAACATAAGTAAGTTATAATTTGGTATTCTTTTATAAAGGGTTTAGAAGTGTGTAACCTCTCCTTCTGCTACTTCTGCTAGGTAGCTGGTAGCTAGCCAGGTCAAGGGTTTGAATATAAACATCAGTATACATAGAGGAAAAGATGGAGAAGATGGGCTCCAGCTGAACAAGCATCCTGCTAGCCATTGTACAGACGTTTCAAAATAAATTGGTAGACCTCAGTGCTGCATCAGTTTCCAATGGGATATCAGGAACTGTAATATCCTTTGATTCTCCAGAATTTGGCTAAGTTCTAGACAGCTCCATTCAGCCAGGTGACTCTTTTCTATATGCCGATCTGTTAGCATATTCTGTTAGCCTTTCATCTTACTGCTTTGTTTTAAATATGGTTCTCTTTCTGCCTGTAGTTCTTTCACACCGCAGTTGTGCACACCCTTTGTCTCCCCATCACCATCTAGTCTTCACAGATTCATTGGCTTCATCAGCTATCAGTCTCAGAGTCATTAGCCATCACCACCAGTGTCTGAACTCCATGAGGGATTTATTTTGCTGTTGCTCAGATGCCCCTTGATTTGACTTTCTGTCAATTTTTTTTCACATCATCTTTTAAGCTATATACCTGTAATCTCTATGAAACAATTATCTTTGCTTTATTTACCTCTCTCATGATGACCCTGCTCACAGACAGTGAAGGCTCTGAGAATTCAGCTTGTGTTTAGGTTTTTCCCATGCCCTTATCATGTGAGGATTTTTTTAAAAAGTTTATATCTTGAATAAGAATATAAACCTAAAAAATAAAAAAATAATATTTGCATTTCTTTTATTTCTTCACAGGAATAAATAAAATGCTCAGTCATATACCTACTGTAAATATTTATTTAAGTTGTCTTAGACACATTAAAATCAAGAAGGCCTCGAGACCTCCTGTGAAGCTTTCAGGACCCCCAGGTTGGGGACCAGTGACATACATTATATCTTTGAATTGACTGGCTTGCAGTCAAAGACCTATGGTATTATATATGCAAAATATGATGGGTTATTGCACCTGGCCCACCCTCACAGGTACTCCACCCTGCACCATCTGTGGACCAGCAGCATCGTTCTCTCCTCTCATTTTTCTTCCTTACAAGGCACCAACTGGAAGACTTGGCCCCTTAACTCAGCTGGGCAAGAGTTGGGTGGCTACAGCGGGTCTTCTGGTGGGCAACCCCTTCATTGGTGTTTCATTGATTTAAGCCCACAACACCTCAGAAGGGCTACAGCGTCCTGGATCTGCCCCTGCTGACCACCACCCAACTCTCGGCTGTTGTTAATCGTCAGCTGGTTGGCTTTGCCACCGCACCTCCTGCTGTATCCAGATCCAATGGGATGCTGTTTCAGCTGTGCCTACTAGTTGCTTCCTTGCCATCCCTTCAATCCCCAGTAGACCAAGGGTTCTCCAGAGTGACTGTCCAGCGAATCCTCTACAGCCAACCTCCACAGGCAGATTCCAGGCCTTCCATCCCTTTTGCTGCCTCTCAAGGATAAGGGCTTGATATTTCTTGAGCTTACGCTTGTGTGCCTCCTCCATCCTCTCTTCCCAGGGTACTGTCAGCTCTATTAGCACCACCTGTTTGGTACCTCTACACCAGAGAATGAATGATATCTGGTCTGAGGCTGGTATCTGGGCTATCTTCTCTGGGAATTTGAGCTGCTTTTTCAGGTCTGCCCACATCTCCCAGTCGTTTGCTGAAGCCAGGATCCCTTGGCTCCTTTGTCGTGCTGCTGCAGCACTTTCTCCTGCCCTGATAAACTGGACAAACTGGGGCCCATCAGCAAGCTGTTTTGTCTTTTTCCGTGCTTTCTCCACACTATCTGCCAGCTGGGCCAGAATCTTATCGTGACGCCATCCGAATTTCCCATCTCCAAAGCTTGACTGGCACGATGAGAGGACATGTTCATGTTCTCGTTTTTCTGACCACTTGCGGCCTGTCCTCTCCGCAATGCCCGCCTGGCGTACCTTGTCATCCCTGCTGTCTCGCAGCATCATGGCCTGGCGTGTTTTTGTCGTCTTATACTCCTCGACCACTGATGTTACTGGTAGTTGCAGTTTGCTGCCTGTGCTGTGTAGCAAAGCCAACCAGCTGACGATTAACAACAGCCGAGAGTTGGGTGGTGGTCAGCAGGGGCAGATCCAGGACGCTGTAGCCCTTCTGAGGTGTTGTGGGCTTAAATCAATGAAACACCAATGAAGGGGTTGCCCACCAGAAGACCCGCTGTAGCCACCCAACTCTTGCCCAGCTGAGTTAAGGGGCCAAGTCTTCCAGTTGGTGCCTTGTAAGGAAGAAAAAGCTTCAACCCAGGGTTCAAGTAGATTGAAACACGCATGCGCACACATGTGCGCGCGCGCACGCACGCACACAAACACACACACACACTTAACACTACCTCAAACATGTTTCCAGCACTATACTCTGGTGCAATGATTAGGTCGATGTCTCTCTTGTCTCCCAAAAATGCAGGATAGGCTACGTTAATCAGCAGCCCAGCGTCAACCAGGTGAAATTTTTCTTCAGAGCGGAGGCAAGGTGGAACCATGGAATCTGCCCAACAACAGAATTAAGAACTTGTTTATTCATTTACTTACTTAGTTACTTGTTTACTTATCATTTTCTCCATTATTTGCCAATATTTGCTAATTACTGGGCATAACTATGTTCATATACCTCCTTCAAAGGTCATCTTAGATTAAACGAGAATAGAATAGAATATATCTTTATCATCCACCATGGGTGGAAATTTGTCTTCAGCTCTCCAAACACAAAAGACAATTGTAAAAAGCAGTTAAATTGTTAGTAAGACAAGCATAATAGTCATTACTGGCTTGTGGCGGCCAAGCGTTAATAGTGACATCACTTTTTGACCCTTCGATGTCAGCTCTGCTTATCATTGTGCAGTAAAATTCACCAAACATTAGATTGTTCACCCACTAATAGGGAACATTAGCTGGGATTAGATTGTCTTAAGACAGGTTAGTTTTTACCCTACTGATGATGTGTTCTTGCAATGGTATTCTTGCTTGGCCACCACAAGCCATTATCAAATAGCTATTTACACATACAGCAGATATGGAGCAACATTAGCACTCATTTAGAGTCATGTTTGTTTCCACCTGACTAAAATAAAAGTAATAAGTTTAAGCTCTGTTTTTGGTCTCTATCCACTCCTGAGACTTATGTTATTATCTGTGGGTTCATTACTAAAATTTGTTAATTGTAGTTAACTAAAATCCTGTCATATCCTTTTAAATACATGTAGTGATTTGACCCATTGATAGTCAAACAGTTTCACATTTTGTGAAATATTCTTGTCTTCCCTGCATAGCGTTAGATGACAATATTGATGCCGCTTTTATGTCTTCATAATATTCTATTTAATTGATTAATGACAGTATATCTCTCCATTAAACACAACCCCACTTTCAAAGAAGTTGGGATGGTGTATAACACGTAAGGTAAGGTAAAGGTAAAGGTGCTTTATTTAGTCACACATACAGTACAGTACAGTGAAATTTGTTCTCTGCATTTAACCCATCCTAACTATTAGGAGCAGTGGGCAGCCGCAGTGCAGCGCCCGGGGACCAACTCAAGTTGTTTTGCCAGTGGAGGTCATTGTCACTGACAGGAGAAAGCGCCTAACATGTCTTTAATGGTGGGAGGAAACTGGAGCACCCAGAGGAAACCCACGCAAACATGGGGAGGACATACAAACTCCACACAGAAAGGCCCCGGGTCAGCCGGGATTCGAACCCGGGATCTTCTTGCAGTGCTAGCCACTGCGCCACTGTGCCGCCCAAAATAAATAAAGACACAATGCAATAACTTACATATCTGTTTAACCTATTCAATTAAATACAGTGCAAAGAAAATATATTTGGTGTTAAAACTGCTAAAATGTTTTGGTTTTTGTAAATACACACTCATTCTGAATTTGATGCCTGCAACACATTTCAAAATAGCTGGTACAGGGTCAACAAAAGATTGGTTAAGTTGTAGAATGCTCAAACAGCATTTTTTCAAACATTCCACAGGTAATGCCACAGGTATCCTCGAAAGTCACTTTGTGAAAAATTGTATGGGCAAATAGTCTAACAGTTTAAGAACAACATTTCTCAATCCACGATGAAAACTTTAGGGTTTCACCATCTGCAACCCATCATATCATCGAAAGATTCAGAAAATTGAATGCCTGTGACCTTCGAATTCTCAGACTGTATTGCATTAAAAACCAACATGATTGTATAAAGGATATTACTACATGGGCTCAGGAACACTTTGGAAAACCACTGTCAGTAAACACAGTTCGTCACTTCATCTACAAACGCAAGACTCTACCATGCAAAGTGAAAGCCAAATGTCAACAACATCTAAAAACACTTCTGACTTCTCTGAGCCTGAGCTCATCTGGACTGACACAAAGTGGAAAAGTGTGCTTTGGTCTGACGAGTCCACATTTCGAATTGTTTTTGGAAGTCTTGGACATTGTGCCCTCTGGGCTAAAGAGGAAAAGGACCATCCAGATTGTTACCAGCTCAAAGCTCAAAGCCAACATAAGTGATGGTATCAAGGTGTGTTAGTGCCCATGGCATCATGAGTAACTTTAAAATAAAAAAGTAATAATAATAATAAAATAATAATTGGCAATAGACTTGATTGTATTAAACAAGTGTCGCACACTCTGGCTTCATATGCATTTCTTTTATTCTGATGACGTTTCGATCTTTGGGCCTTCTTCAAGATCAACAAGCATACTGAGACACAGGTACACTGATCTGTGATATGGGCCACACCTTTGTTACACACCTGATGATGATAAGGTGATCATGCCACAAAGAAACAATTTCGAGGCCCTCAATAAATCATGAGTAACTTTCACATTTGTGAAGGCTTCATGAGTGGTGAAAGGTACATACAGGTTTTGAAGCAACATATGCTGCCATCCAGACCACGTCTTTTTCAGGGACATCCCTGGTTATTTCAGCAAGACAATGGGCCACATTCCAAACTTGTTCTAGCAGTGTGGCTTCACAGTAAAAGAAAGAGTGAGAACAGCTACGTTTATGCAGATTTTATATAATTTTCTGAGGTCACCTTTGGTTGCCTGGCAACCTTACAGTGATGACATGATTTCAGAAAGTTACTGCACATGCTCAAGAAATCATTTGGCACATAACTTTCATAACAAGACATTTTAACATTTCAAGGTGTGGTGGCGAGGAGGCCAAGAGGTATTTGACCCTTTGGGTCGGGTTGGAAGCAAAACATGCTCACTAAAATTGAGTAACCTTAAATGGTCTCAGTGGCATTGTGACATTGTGTGACATTGTGGCAGGAACAAGTTGTAGTAAAATGTCAAGTATTAAGATGAAAATAAGCGCAAGTTCTGGGAAACTGCAGGAAATCACACCCCAACACACTCACATACAGTAAGTTTTGTATGATCTTTATCTTAGGAGTATAAGAATAAGTCGCTGAGATGCTCTACGGTGCTGTCTCTTTGTTGCAGTATTTCAAGCTGTATGCTGTGTCTTCATTAAAGTCCCGCAAGGCTGCAGATTGATCCGGAGTCATCTTTCTTCAACAAAGGTTTTGTATGAATTATATTATGGAGATATACAGAATAATGTTAATTAGTGAGCTTTTGAGCTGCTGGTAGATGGATTTTGTTACCTGAAGAGCCAGGCTAGCTGTTTTCTCTTTTGGCTATAGCTTCAAATTTACCATACAGAGTAGATTGATCAATCTACTTAACTAACTCTCAAGAAGAAATAAATAAGCATATTATCCAAATTATGATGAACAAAATAGCAATTTTGACTAAGTTTAATTGCGACCAATTGCTGAAGAAGTTTGTTTTCTCACCTGGGTATTGGTAGAGGAAGTTTGCAGTAGTTCCCCACTCCCATTTCATAATCATGGGAAGGACCTTCTCAGTAAGCAGAGAGACTGCGGGAAAATACACAGAAAGGAATACACAGATGTGTTTACATCTCATTTAAATAAAATAAGCCTGTTTGTCAATAACTCTGACCAGCCTGGCTGTTTATCTGGCATACACTGACCATGTGTTTTGAAAGGGCCATCCTCCAGACTCTGGCTCCAGGTCTCTACTGCTGCCAGCAGTTCCAGACTCCACTGCTGATACAGACCTTTCCTTTCCTCTGAACTCTTTGACTCCAGCAACACTGACTTATTATGATTTACCTTGTCTAGAAGAGATAAGAGTCTTAGGAACACGGTGGTATTTTCAATCAGACATTTGCTGTGTTATTATTTCATCAAAGACAAATGATTTCAAATGGTGTGAAAATTGGAAAAACACTGATGGCATTACTTTCTGGGTATCAGTGGCTTCAATCTTGCAAACTGGCTTACAGCAACGAAACAGTTGGGTTTAATGAATAAAGAGGTCGGTTTTCTAGTAAATCATCTGAGTCAACATGTTCTCATTCCCAACTCATCAAATGTGGCAGCTTGGTCAGAGGCCCTACACTTCTCACAGTTACACTCCGGGTACCCATTTAGTGTCTGTTTTGGACATTTAGGGATGGCATGTCAATTTCCGCTCATTATATGCATTGTGTCTTTTCAAATTTTGTCGTCATTACCAAAATGATTCCCCTGCAACCTTCCATCAAAATGAAGCTTAAAACTGTCAGGGGAGGCTGTCAGTGGCGTACTGGATAGAGCAGGCACCCCATGTACAAAGGCTCCATCTTTGCTGCAGAGGCTTGGGTTCGATTCTAGTCTACAGCCCTTTGCTGCATGTCATCCCCCCTGTGGGACCAGGAGCGATGAGGCACAGGCAATGTGCCAGTTACAGGTTGGGCAGGCATTGGTAAAGTCCCACATGTCCTCATCCAGGGAGGCCCACCAAAAGCATTGGTGGATGACCTCCTTGGCACGCTGGATCCCCGGAAGACAGGTAAGCCAAAAAACCATGAGCCCAATGGAGAACCACAGATCGGACACCAGACAGGACAAAGGGAAAGGCAGGAGCTCGGCCCTGGCTGGTCTTGGGTGGCGGCCATGACTCTCTCCTCCACCTCCCAGGTAAGTGTGGCAACCAGCCAGGAGGACGGCAGAATAATGCCCTGTCCCAGTTTCCTCCTGAAACTGGGACAGGGCATCAGACTTGACGTTGCGGGACCCCAACTGAGAGGAGAGGGAGAGTTGAATCGGGTGAGGAACAATGACCACTGAGCCTTATGGGAGTTCAGTCTTTTGGCAGACTGGATGTACTCAAGGTTCTTTTGGTCAGTCCACACCAGGAATGGTAGCTTGGTCCCCTCAAGCCAATGGTGCCACTCCTCCAAAGCCAGCTTGACGGCCAGAAGCTCCATGTTCCTGATGTCATAATTCCTCTCGGGCGGGGTCAGGCATCTGGAGAAAAAGGCACAGGTGTGCAGCTTCTGGAGCTTCCAGGAGAGCTGAGTGAAGCAGGATTTGTGTAGCACCATGCCGCCACAGAGCCGAGCAGACGAGGGCAGAGACAATGGAGGCAGGTCAGGAACAGGCAGGGTCAGTACTGGAGAATCAAGCCAAGAGTGAATGCTGGAAAATCTTGCATCAAGTCAAATAACAATCTGGCGCTGAGGGGAAGGCAGCAGCTGCATGCACAGGTGAGTGGGGTTGGCTTAATGAGAAAGTGTGACTGACTGACAGCTGACAGAGAGTGCAGGGGAGTAGAGTTGTCTTGATGAGGGGGGCATGGCTGGCTGGCAGGGTGCAGGTGAGGGAATGGAAATTTACCAGGAGCAGGTGACGGAGAGAAGCAGACTGACATTAAAACCTGCTGTTTTTAGCTGTAGTCTGTATGAATTACCTCATTTTAAAACAGTATTATTGGAATTTAAGACCACTCCTATCAACTGAAATACATTATAAAATATATATTTTGTATCTTTATTGTCAATAATTTCTATTTAAAATGCAAAACAGATCTTTTGGTTCATAAATCCTTGTCTTTCAGTTTCTGATTGATCAATGTCCCCCAGTTAAAGGTCTGGTGGAGTGGTCTCAGATAGTAAATAAAACTTAGTTTAGAGAGATAAAGAGAAAGAGAGAGAGAGAGAGAGAGAGAGAAAGAGAGAAAGTTAGGGAGTTGAGAGAGAGAGTTGGGCACTGCTGAGGTGCCCTTGAGCAAGGCACCAAACCCCCCCAACCGCTCCGGGCGCCTGTCCATGGGCAGCCCCCTCACTCTGACTCTCCATCTGATGCATGTAAAGTATGGAGAACAAAAAATGACATAAGTATAAATAAATAAATAAATAAATAAATGTATAAATAAATAAATAAATACACGAAATAAATGAAAAACCAAGGACATTTTGGTAATAAAAAAGGCTATTTCTGTATTTTTACATTTATTTATTTCTACATATATTTATTTATTCTTTTATTTCTACATTTATTTATTTATTTCTACATTTATTTATTTATTTCCACATTTATTTATTTATACATTTATTTATTTCCACATTTATTTATTTATACATTTATTTATTTCCACATTTATTTATTTATACATTTATTTATTTATTTATTTATACATTTATTTATTTCTGTGTCAGTGTCACACAGAAATGTAAATATGCTAATAAGGTAGGCAGGCCTACGTTAGTAAAGCCCGATTGGTCAACTGGGCAAACCAGACAGAAGCAAACGATTTCAAATCCCATGATGGTCTCAATTGCTGCCTTCTCGTACTGTGGGAAATTAAAAACACATCTACAACACAGAGGAAAGACAGCAAATTGGGCAGTTGCCTAGATGTCTAGAGCAGAGGTGATTTCTTTAGGACTGCAAGGGAAGCTCAGCTCCCCCTAAAATGTCAAAAATTGAATGGTCAAATATGTACGGTTGTGTTAACATTTCATTGACTACAGATGCGTTAAAACACGTTCATCTCGAAGACGAGTTCGTTCAGAATCAGCTACTTATCGATGTTGTTAACTTCTCATACATTCCCGTAGCGCAGTTTTCTCATAGGGTCTATGGCATTTGCCTGTAGAAGCTGAGCGTCCATGCACTTTCCCGCCGTCCTCCCGTATTAGTATTCTATCTCCCGTATTATAATAATAAAAAAAATTCCTCTGCCTCTCCAAACTGAACTGTCACTAGCCTCGCGAGAACTGCCACCTGCAGTAGCCTGGGTGGCAGTTGTCGCGAGGTTAGTGCCGACAACGGGAACAAACCCGGAACAACAAAAGAGAGAGATGATGGATGTGACGGAGAAGGCATTCCTGCCAAAAAAACAAAGAAGTCCTGTAAATATTTCGAAAAATGGGACAGCGACTTTACTTTCCTACAGAGGAGCAGGATGGGCACATTATGAACTGAAAATATGTTTAAGCAATAAGCCCCGAGAAGCCGTGAGTTACAGTGATGTTACAACGGCTGAGGGGCGTTCAGGGCCCCTCCGCCGTTGTAAAATCACTGTAACTCACGGCTTCTCGGGGCTTATAGCTTTGATAAAACGCTTACCCTACATATAGCCCATAAAATAAACACACACACAGAAAAAATCATCAATTTATTGGTAATAATGCAACAATAAAACTTAAAATGCATTTTAACTTTTGCTTTACTAGTCTTTTGCAGACTAGGGCTCTAAATTTTGTGTGTTTTGCTTTACCAATAGTTAAAATGCATTTTAACTGAAGAGGTGACTGTGACATCAACGGTTAAAAGTAACTAATACTCTGAGTAGTTTTTTTGGCGAATACTCTGTACTTTTACTTGAGTATTTTTCTAACACCAGTACTTTTACTTGTAATTGAGTAATATTTTAGCAATGTAACAGTACTTGTACTTGAGTACAGATTTTCAGTACTCTTTCCACCACTGGCAAAAGCACCCTGAATGTAAATAAGACAGACTAGACGGAATTTTAATAGGTTGACATAACGTTACACACATTACCTTATCCCATACTGTGCCATCCTCCGATGAATTGTTCTCTCACACACGCCGAACAACTGTGCAATGTCTCCAACGGTGTGTCCCAAAAGCAGGTGAGCTTCAATTATATCAGAAGGTAAAATATATTGTGGACGTCCAAACGTCGCTCCCTCTTCCTCTGTCACCGAGCGGATTTGAAGTTCGTGGGCAGCTTCTTGGAGACCATCTAGCACCACGTCAACTTCTATGCCCCTATCAGCTGAGAGTTGAGCTAAATCTTCGAGTAATCTCTCGAAACGAAACTGAAGATAGTCGGTAGGTTCGCTATCCATTGCTAATAGCAAGCTAAAGGCTAACGTGAGAGCCAGCCAAATCAAGGCAGCACTAGTAGATCCGATCCAATCACATCGACTGACGTAGGCCTGCCCACCTAATTAGCATATTTACATTTCTGTGTGACACTGACACAGAAATAAATAAATGTAGAAATAAATAAATGTGGAAATAAATAAATAAATAAATGTGGAAATAAATAAATGTATAAATAAATAAATGTATAAATAAATAAATAAATGTGGAAATAAATAAATAAATAAATGTAGAAATAAATAAATAAATGTAGAAATAAAAGAATAAATAAATATATGTATAAATAAATAAATGTAAAAATACAGAAATAGCCTTTTTTATTACCAAAATGTCCTTGGTTTTTCATTTATTCGTGTATTTAATTATTTATTTATACATTTATTTATTTATTTATTTATTTATTTATACTTATGTCATTTTTTGTTCTCCATAGTAAAGGCCCTGTTTGTGCATGTGTGGGTATTTCAACCCTGTTTCTACAGTGGTGGAAAAAAAGTTTTTGGACACCCCATGCATTTGTGAAATATTGCATTAAGAATCACTCTTAGGTTTGTGTGTGCAATTTCTTTTAGTACAGTGTTATGCCGTGGTCTAGGGGAATCTTTGACACAACATGAGTAGGTGCTCCCCCCAGTCTTCCCACTCCAAGAAAGGCCAGCAACATCAGTAAGTCAAGTTCATGAGGAGCAGTTTTTAGTCACTTCAGAGGGAGAAATGAGCCAACATAACAAACAAAAAAAACTCTAAATTAATCCTACCTTCCCTAAACAAGAAGAAAAGGTAAATAAATGACAAATTTTTAACCTACCTCCTGCAACTTATGAAACAGGAGAAAAAAGGTTAAAGGAAAAGGGCTTCTCCCTCCTACTACTGCTCTACTAGTATTTACAGGTATTTACATGGGTTATGTTTTTAACTTAGTCTGTACAATTTCAAGAGGCTCCGCGAAAATCTACACAGAGCATAAAACTATCCGATCACTACTCAAACAGCTTACTACAAGACCACAAACAACGATACAACGTGCTGACGTTTCCTGGTGGTGGAAAGGCTGGATAGGAGACAGAGTGCAGTCGGCGGGCTGTTCAAATAGGTCAGGGGACCCGCCCCCTGATCAATCGCGTGGCAGCAATTAGGCGAGACAGCCAATGAACGGGCACCACCTGCTCCTAATTCACTCATTGATAAAAAAGAACACACACACACCAAGGAGAGAGGGGACACTGCAGCACAACACATACAAAACAATAAATGACCCACAGGGTTATAACAACAGTCACAGCCAAATTACTAAACAAATCCTAAAAAAGACATTAAAAACTTCCATAAAAATACATAAGAAATTTTGAGTATTGGGTCATTTTGGTACCAGTGATCCACTAATGAAGATCGTGCTTCTTATTAAAAGACAAAATTTTTGTTGCCGTGCTTTGTGTCTATATCAAGCCAGCACATTTGAAAGTTCTTCAGAGACAAAAATGGCTAAAACAAGGAACCTAACACAGGAAACACACCTGAAGATACAGATTCTCAGCCAGGAAGGGTACAGCTGCCACCAGATAGCCAGGAAGTGCAGATGCAGTCCTTCAGCAGTTGGACACACTCTGCAGAAATACAGACGAACCAACAGCTTGGAAGACAAACCAAGATCTGGGCATCCAAGGGTTTCTTCAGCAAGAAATGACCGCATCCTGATCCGCATGTGCAGGGAACTCGCCGAATGACATCACAGGAGCTTCAGCAGCAGTGGTCAAACCAAACTGGTGTCCAGTGTTCCACCCGCACTGTACATGGCCGACTTTTAGATCATGGCTTAAGGTCCTACAAGGCTGTCAAGAAGCCCCTAATCAATGAGAGACAGAGGTTAGCCCGGCGTTGTTTGGCCCAAGCACACAAGAACTGGACAGCCAGGAATTGAAAGAAGATTCTGTGGTCAGATGAGTCCAGTTTCCAGCTTTATCTTCCTCCTGCTAATGTGAGGGTACGCAGAGGGCCAGGCGAAGCATTATCTCCAGCATGTACAGTACCCACTGTCAAGCATGGTGGAGGCAGTATCATGGTTTGGGGATGCATGAGTGCTGCTGGTGTTGGTCATCTTACTGTCTGTGATGGCACATTGAACTTTGCCAAGTATTGTGCCATTCTCGAAACCCACATGCTCCCTTTCTGCACGTGCACTGTTTCATCAAGGTCAAAACTGGACGTTTCAACAAGATAATGCCCCTTGCCACACATCCAGGGCCAGTAGAACTTGGCTGCAGGAACACAGTATCCAGGTCTTAGAATGGCCAGCTCAATCCCTGGACATGAGCCCCATTGAAAATCTGTGGTGGATTATCAAAAGGTCTGTTTCAAAGCGTAAACCAAAGAATTTAGAAGAATTAAAAGCAGTACTTCAAGAAGAATGGGACAATATTACCCCTCAACAGTGTGAAAGGCTTGTGGGGAACATGCCAGCCAGGATTAGAGCTCTACTGCGTGCTAATGGCAGGACTACTAAATATTAATTTGATGATGTGATGGTTTATTTATTTTTTGTTGTTTTTATTATTTGTTGACTTTGATACCGACAATGTTGAGAACTGACATATTGAAACTGTCAAGAATTTAGTTTTGTTAGTTTTTCTTGTAAACAATAAACAAAAAAATATAATTTGTATTTGTTTGTGTCTGTCTAATGCAGCCACACCTTTTGAAACACAAAAAAGACTTTTCCACAAATATTTCATGATAATATTTGAGACTGTGTAAAATTTTAAGGGTGTCCGAAAACTTTTTTCCTCCACATGTGACAACAACAGAGTGACAATTGGAATTTCCCCTTGCGGGATTAATAAAGTATATAAAATTTAAACATTAAATTAAATTAAAGGTACACCTCAAACTAAGTGACACTCTAATCATGAACACTCATTTGCCCACTGAAATTTGCAAAGATGAACTTGCCAGTCAGAAGGTGCCTAGCCAAATACTCGTGGAGACCACAGTTTAAAGGAGGCATATGAGTGCATTTGCAATCCTACACCCTCTTCTGCAAGCGACAGGGCCCCTAAATAGAGTGCGCTGCCCCTGTTAATAGAACTAGTATTGCAATATTGTAACCTTCATTCTATCTTACACAGGCACATCTTCTGGATACAGTGGGTGGAGCCCAGTGAATTAACACCCTGTAGCAACATTTACCCAGCCACACTTATCCCGACCAGTTCAAGGTTAGTCACTGTAGCCTGCCTCCTTCTTTATAAGTTAGGCCGCTAAAGCGAAGAAGTAGGCCAACTCAGGTGGTAAGCAACCAAACTCGATGGAGCCATGGCCTAAACTAGCAGGGGTCAATTGACACCTGGAACACCACATTTCTCGGGGTTAGGGTTATCTTTACCATTACCAGCAACAAAAAGGTTACCATTTTATCCTATTAGACATTTGTGTGAAATTTTGTCATAATTGTGTGAATTCTAGAGTTATGGCCAAAAACATGTCTTGTGGGGTCACAGTGACCTTGACCTTTGACCTTCAATGACTTGCCATCATAGACATATATACGTAGACGCCGCATTAAGCACTGAATCATACCTCAACGTCACCGCCATATTGGATGTGGCAAGAGCGAACGAGACAGATATATGTACAGACAGATATATGTATATATGTTCATCAATACCCCCCCGTACAGAGAGATGTATGTATATATGTTTATCAATGCCCCCCCTACAGATAGATGTATGTATATATGTTCATCAATCACTGAATATCAAAATGATTAATTAAAATCAGTTAAATGTAAACGTTCGTGCTCTTTATTCAGAAAACCCACCTGTCACATCTACGTTTCAGGATCTGGTTATTATAAACACAGATGTTTAATATTAATATTTCAATATTTATCATCACAATGACAGTGTTACATACATTGGTAGGTGTAAAAACTCATAAAAACATTAAAAAAAATACATACATTGGTTTGGTGCTTACCTATGTCCTAAACATATAAGGAGTAAACATTTATAATCATCACATTAAAAGTTACATATGTTGTTTTTGATGCCTATTTGTTTCCCAAATATATTAGTGTGTGTGTGAATGGGTAAATAAAAGGCATTAACTTAAATCACTTTGTAGAAAGGCGCTTTATGAAGTTCGGTCCATTTCCTTGCATTAGTTTACGGGGCAGATCTGCCACATCCAATATGGCGGACACGCTGACGTATCGCAGCAACGGGCCAACCCGCTCAATGAGGCGTCTACGTTTATATGTCTATGCTTGCCATGGCTATCGTGGCGCAAAGGCATAAAAACTTAATGGTTTTCACATGGAACATAAACAGGGATCTGGAGGAAAGTTCTGTGTTTGTCTGACCCATTTTTTATCCCTCCCTCCCAGCCACCCTTCCCGTCAAACTTTTTTGCTCTATTTATTACATCATTGCAGCAGATGGGCTTACATTGGAGTTAGCCAAGAGCCTGGTGCAACTTATACAGATGCTTAAAGGGTCCCAAACACCAACAGCCATGACCAAGCTGCTGCATGTGACACGGGAACTCAAACAAGGTGCCTGAGCAGGGTCATCGTCATCATTAACACTACCTTCTAGTATCTTCTGCAGCTTGTCCATGTCAGAAAGAGCAGTAGGATCCTTAATGGTGCTTCTGGTCAGGGCTACCAGTTTAATAAGGCGATTGTATACATGCAGGTACTCATCAGCAGCACCGTCTATATGTCCAGGCACGGAAACACACCCACACACACACACACACACACACACACACACACACACACACACACACACACACACACACCCCGACACACACACACACACACACACACACACACACACACACACACACACACACACACACACACACACACACACAGCAAGAACCTGTGGGTTCTAAAAATAATAATAAATTTAATATGAATGATAATGCCAAAGTGTGATTACCATTCAGCCAGGGAGGAATGAACTCCTTGATGGTCTCCTCATCAGCCAATGCACAACCTAGAACACCTGAATGGTTTCAACACAAACACATTTTGACAAAAAGAATTAGTTTGCATACATGATAAACAGTGCTACAACAGTGATGCAAAGGCAAAGGTACACATTGGCTTCTTTCAATAAATGATGACTGCATGAACACAATTCTTTGCCATAGTTTTGGTTATCTCACAAGCTTGAAGTGGGCTGAGCTAATTCAGAAAGGGGTGATGACATGTACATCTATGGACCAGTCAGGATTTAACAATACTTCAATCAAAATCCAAGTCTAAAGCCTGATTTATGGTTGGGCACTCGAAATAAATTAAAGAGCAGCGTGGCATTTTCAGATCATGCTTCAGCAAACGATGTGAGTTGTCTCCATGGCAACCAGAGACCCCTGCATTTTTTTATGGTCTGTGTCTATTGCTGTGTCTCAATTAAGAGGCCGCAATCTTCGAAGGATGCAGCCAATGTAGACTGCGAAGGCTGAAGACAACAATGGCCGAATCTATCAGTCTATGAAATGGGATGGTCTGGGTCCATTCCTACCTGCCCACACTCTTGTCACCTAGCATATTCTTTGAAAATAGCCCATTCATCAATCTTGGGATAGGTTGGGCCATGAAGGGTTAATCCATTGCATCCTCCAAGTCTGGGGAAAAAAGGCCTCATTTTTCGGCTGCATTGAAGGAGCCTTTGAAATGCTGTTCCATGTCCCATTTCCCATTTCACACTATGACACAATCGGTCTTCAAATGAATGCAGCCTTCAAAGGCTGCAGCCTTTGAATTAAGAATCAGCTCATTTCTGTCACATTTAGTGAAGCATAATCTGCACAGACAGCTGTTTAAATCACACATATCCTGCTGTATATGGGTTTTAACTTATTACTTTACTGAATATTTATTAATTGATCAGCTCCTAGTCTGTCTGTGAGCAGCAGATTCTGCTGACTCTCTGTGGTGAGCTGGGATATTAAATCAATAAATCAGTAAATACAAAGACTGTTCATTATGTTCTGTTGAGTTGACATGAAAACTATTTAGCTTCAGTAAATGTCTGCTGGAGGAGCCAGGGATTAAACTGCAGATCTTGTGTAATTTAGGAGTAGCAAGTGGTGCTGACTGCTCATGCTCCAATCTCTTGTTACACACTCCGGTCCAGTCCAAAACACTGCAGTCAGTCCAGCTGCAGCCACCTCACCACTGTGAAGTCAGTTTTAAGTTGAGCCATTCACTTCAGACCCAGCAGTTTCACTTTCACCTGATGTTGGCAGTAGGAGGATGGTCAGCTAATCTCCCAGCTGTCCTGTTTACTGTGAGCTTATGACCGCAGCTTTCTGTGGATGTTCATTGTCAGTATAAATGCCTTAATGTCAAATAAACAGTCAACATGAAAAAAATGATAAGATGTTAAATGTATTATTTAACATTACAAAGGAATTAATTAAACTTATAATTTCCCTGCTAACTACCAGTCCTGTATAGGTGTGGATATATTAACCAATAGCAAAGGTTCCTGCAGTCCAGACAAACAGAGACAAGCCAACAGCTAGAAAGGTCATAAGCCAATAATGGACAGAAAGCACATACAAAATGCACTACAGCCTACACAGAAACAAGGATAATGGGTTTCAACTTCTACCAGAAACAATCTGAACTTAAAGCAAATGAACAAAGGGAATTTGAATGTTAAATGAAATACAGTGATTACTGTACTCTACTGTTTTTTTTCTTCACATACGCTAAACAGGAGATTCACTTAATGAGTAGGAGAGATCAATCAATGTGGCTTTGCTTTGTTTGACGAACCTGGTTGGCTGTGTAGATAATAGGATCAGCAGTACTTAATCAGAGCAGTACTTAATCAGAGCAATTGTAGAGCAAATAATGGGATTTAAACTGTCCATTTGAAGTATTAAGAGGTGGATAGAAGACATCTGCAAACATGTAAGTGACCACTTCACTGCAAATTTATCATCAGCACCATGTTTCTGTATTACTGTGGATGAAAGAACTGATGTGACAGCTGTTTGTTTGGGCAAGGTTCCCAGAAGAAACTTTTTTAGAGGAGAAATGTGATTACTTTCACTCCTTGCCCAAACAGTCAAGATATTCTGAATGCTCTTCTGACATTTTTTGATGAAGAAAAAACCTTACTTGATCAAGTCTTGGGAGTTTTTGCTAGGGTGCCGCCCCAAGCATGTGAGGCAAAGAGAAAGAGCTTGTTGGTCTTATTACGAAGAGAGACTAAATGCCCAACTTTGTCAGTTTTCACTGCATCATACAGTACATCAGGAGTCACTGGCAGAGGTGGGACCAAGTCATTGTTTTGCAAGTCACAGGTAAGTCTCAAGTCTTTGCCTTCAAGTCCCAAGTCAAGACAGGCAAGTCCCGAGTCAAGTTCCAAGTCAAGACTGACAAGTCTCAAGTCCTATAGTTTGAGTTAAAGTCTGTATTTATTTATCTGTCAAAACAAGTGCAATTGTTAAAAAAATTTTTTTTGCTGACATCACACTTCCTAATTGCACCACTAACCAGTACCATTTCACATTTGACTCATATTTTGCAAGAAAGTTCTACTCCTTTACAGAATAAACACATTTGAAAAAACAGGTGCACCTGTAATTATTTGTACAAAAAGTGCTAATGTTGTATTTCCATAGTATATTGCACTTTAACTAGTTCCACAGCAGTTTCTGTCCTGTCTTGTATTTATCTAATATTGTCTGTGTGTGTGTGTACATGTGAGAGAGAGAGAGAGGGAGAGAGAGAGAGAGAGAGAGAGAGAGAGAGAGAGAGAAACATAACAAATACATGAACATAACCATGAACAGGGTTGTGTTTTTTATATGTCAGGGCCCTATGCTGCATTGCATTTGCAAAAGACCAAATTGGCCAAAACTCTGTCATATGTATTTGTGCATGATGAGGACATAGTATGACGCCACCATGGCTGAAAACTCGCTCCACTGGAGCACTGGAGGCAGGCAATGCCAAGACTCTGATGGCCACTTGGAACAGTGAAGGAAGAGTCTTCATGTTCAATACCCAGAACAAAAGGGCATTCTGTCCTTCAGCAATGTCAAGGTAGTGACTTGGCTGTAGTGCTGGAGTGGTCCCAACATCCTTCTTCTGCCTCGTATGGTATGCAGCAAACAGCCCTTCTCCTTCTCTAAGGTCCGCTTGCTCTTCCTTATCAACAAGAGGCACAGGTTTCTCAGTCTCTGCAGCATCTTGCAGGATCAATTCTGGCAAAACATGTAAAAACAATCATAAGTGCTATATCGTAGGCAACTGGACTTGCTTGCGTTTCTTGAAGACGTTTCGCCTCTCATCCAAGAAGCTTCTTCAGTTCTAACTGACTGGTACGGAGTTGCAGGCTTTAAGCTCTGTGTGGGTGTGAACCCTGGCAGAGTCGTTAGGGCCACATGTGAGCTCTTGGTTTCAGAGTCGCTGGGGTCACAATGTGAGTCATTGACCCACCTGACCATCATGTGTGTTGTGAGGGTCATGTGGGACCAGGTGTGAATGGGTGCGAAGTCGCCTGGGGAGGGATACCAGGACTGCATTGTAGGTGGGTGATAAGTGGTGTCGGAGTCCACCTCCTCTGTTTAACGATGGTCGTTCCAGTTTGACATAGATGGCTTCTTTTACACCTCCTTCAAACCATCTTTCTTCCCTGGCCAAGATGTGAACATTGCTGTCCTCAAAAGAGTGTCCCTTCTCCTGTAGGTGTAAGTAGTGCTGGGCAGTATAACCAAAAATTTATATCACAGTATTTTTCCAACTTATGACGGTATCACGTTATATGACGGTATTTTTTTTTTCATGCACGACTGGGTGTTAACCACATTTCCTAATGATTTAGAGAGGAATTACTGCAGTAAATTGGCTTAGAATGGCCTATTTTACTGTCATGAGGAGTGAATATTGTAGAAACTAATGGTGGGATGCGATTAAAAAAAAATGTATCTAATTAATCAGGGGCTTTGTAATTAATTAATCGCAATTAATCACATTTTTATCAAAAAGCAACAATTGACACAATAAGCAAAGTTTTTCAATTTAGATAAATTTTGGTTGATGACTGAATCAATGAACAGACTTATAGGTGAACTTACTTAAACTAATATGTTTATTTTTCATTTCGCCAGAAAGTTTCTTAATTTGTCAGATGTAGACTTACTTATTTTGGCTCTGAACCCTGTCATCTGGTCTATTGTGGGCCAGAGAGTGGATACCCCACGGGTTGGGCCCGGTTCGGAAAACAGTTAAGAAGTGTGACGTGCTGCTGTGTTGTGCTACGGCCTATTCAAGTGCTGGAATTTGTTATTTACGTGACAATGCCTGAATGCAACACAGGCTCCGCTCCGACTGAGTGTGTGTGCCGTGTTACACTGCTGTGTGTGCGGAGTGTGTGACTGTGAGTAACAGCAGCCTTTTGATGGTCATTTACGCACTGTCCATGTGTGGTCACAGTAAACAGGCAAGCTGTAACCATGGTAACAATAACTATGTCAGGTAACAAACTGCGTCGGGCTCGGGGCGGGTTTAGACTTGAAAAACAAAGGCTGTGGGGTTCGGGCCAGGCTCGGTTATAACTGTCTCAGACTCAGGTCGGGTTCGGTCAGGAAAATGCGGCCCGAGCCGCGCTCTTTAGGGAACTGAGAAAGGTGCGATAAAATGCGTTATTTTTTTAACACGTTATTTTTCCTGTGATTAATTAATCGGAATTAACACATTAAAATCCCAGCCCTAGTAGGAACACATTGATGTCCACACTAGTATTGATACAGGTTTGCATGGCCCTACAAAATGATGCTGTTTACAAAGAGGTTGCACTCATGATTCTAATGAAGTGAAGGAATCGATACAAACGCGTCTCTGAGTGACATCTGACTCGTCTTTTCTCTTGCAGTGCCACTGCCACCGTTACCTGCAGACGTGGAGGACGCAGATCTTAGTTTCATGCATTCTTGATATTCCAAGACATGTTTGTGCCTGAGGTGATGAAGCATATTGCTGTGTTGCCTCCTGCAGCTACAATTTTAGCCCGACATTTAAAGATAATTGCTGTTTGATCGACGGCGGATTTTTTAAAGCCGAAGAACTTCCAAACAACAGACACGGCTCCTCTTTTCGGTACAAGTTCTTCTGTGTCATTTTCTACTCGTTCTGTAACTTCAGTTTCGGAACTTTCACTGTTTTTATCCAGTTTCTTAACTCAACAGCTCACTGCTGTGCCATTACATCACCTTGCATAGTGCACCTGTAAAACAGTCCCCTCCAAAACAATGTCCAGCAGCGCTACGTTCCGCCGCTCGGCTTTCCCAATGTTGTGTACGCTACATACTCACCGGTATTGCGGTATATGAAAAATTCATATCATAAACAAAAAAAAACACCGGTATCCGGTATGAACCGGTATACCACCCAGCACTAGGTGTAAGTCAGCTGAAGTCAGGACAGCTGAATCTTGTCCTGAGGAACTGGCTCTCCTGTGCTGTGCCATGCGCTTGTGGAGTGGTTGTTTTGTTTCACCAATGTACAAATCTGTGCAATCCTGGCTGCACTGAACTGCATACACTACATTACTCTGCTTGTGCCTGGGTGTTTTGTCCTTGGGGTGGACAAGCTTCTGTCTCAGTGTGTTACTGGGTTTGAAGTGCACAGGGATGTGGTGTTTGTTAAAAATCCTCCTGAGCTTCTCAGATACTCCTGTGACGTAAGGAATGACACTGTTGTTGACCACATTTGTGACCTGCTGGACCTCTGTCTGTCCACCGCATACTTCGAGTACAACGAGGGTTTCTACACACAAAAGCACGGTTGTGCTATGGGCTCACTGGTGTCCCCTATTGTGGCCAACCTCTACATGGAAGAGGTGGAGAAGGGAGCTCTGACCTCCTTCACAGGAACTGCCCCTAGCCATTGGTTTAGATATGTGGATGGTACCTGGGTCAAAATCAAGACCAAAGAAGTGGAAACCTTCCCGGAACATATCAATACAATGGACCCCAACATCAAGTCCACACAGGAGGATGTCGGAGGTGACAGTCTACCCTTCTTAGACTGCGCAGTGCACATTGAGGAGGACAGAAACCTGAACATAGGTGTACAAAAAACCAACTCACATGGACCAATACCTGCTGCTCCACTCTCACCACCCGCTGGAGCACAAACTGGGAGTCATCAGAACCCTGAACCATCGGGCTGAAAATGTGCTCACCAGGGCAGAGGGGAAGGTGAAGGAACAGAAACACATCAGGGAAGCGCTTAAAACCTGTGGCTACCCCAACTGGGCCTTTGCCAAAACCTCTAAAAGACCCCGAGCAGACAGAGAGGAAGAGACACAAAAACGGAAAACATTGTCATTCCTTACGTCGCAGGAGTATCTGAGAAGCTCAGGAGGATTTTTAATAAACACCACCCTGTGCACTTCAAACCCAGTAACACACTGAGACAGAAGCTTGTCCACCCCAAAGACAAAACACCCAGGCACAAGCAGAGTAATGTAGTGTATGCAGTTCAGTGCAGCCAGGATTGCACAGATTTGTACATTGGTGAAACAAAAGAACCACTCCACAAGCGCATGGCACAGCACAGGAAAGCCAGTTCCTCAGGATAAGATTCAGCTGTCCTGACTTCAGCTGACTTACACCTACAGGAGAAGGGACACTCTTTCGAGGACAGCAATGTTCACATCTTGACAGGGAAGAAAGATGGTTTGAAGGAGGTGTAAAAGAAGCCATCTATGTCAAACTGGAACGACCATCGTTAAACAGAGGAGGTGGACTCCGACACCACTTATCACCCACCTACAATGCAGTCCTGGGATCCCTCCCCAGACGACTTCGCACCCATTCACACCTGGTCCCACCTGACCCTAACATGACTGACAACCTTCGCTAACATGTAAAAACAATAGCAGAAACAAAAGAGCCCTTATCACCATTTGTGCTGATGATGCAGTGTGTTAGACTAAAATACGTAATTATTGTTGCAGTCAATTAGACCAGATTATGAGGAAACAAGATTAGACTCAGTAATACTTACCTTTATTACACGGCATTGTCAAATGCTCGATCCTGATTGGTCAATTACAACATTCTACGGTCTGTTATTTCTGAATAGCAGACCGTTGCTATGAATAGCAGACCGTTGTTAAGGACGCTTCTGATCGACTCGGGCGAATCACGTCCTGTCATATCAATCCGCAGAAAGACGTTTATACCTGCGGCAAGAAATCGTTAATTTTCTGTTGTTTTCTGTTGTCAAACTTTTGATTTCTTTAGTGAGTAGCCGTGTAATAAGCGGGATAATGTAGAGCGAGCCGGTCACTATAGAGAAATAAACCCCTTCAGGGTGATGTAGGACCCCTCCGCTTCGCGTCGGGGTCCTACATCACCCTGTCGGGGTTTATTTCTCTATAGTGACCGGCTCGTTCTACATTATCCCTTACTTAACTCGTTGCACCAGCTCTGCCTTGACATCATGACCGACCAGCACATGGGGCTCCACCCACAACAGAGAAAAGGCTGGATCCAAGGCAGCTGCTTTGAGGATCTGAAAAGGGGGCAGTGATCCCATCTTGTGTCCTGGCCATTTTCACAGTGATGAAGATTCCAAGAAATCTTTTGTCCAGGGATGCCAGGAGACTTCTGACCAGGCCACTTGGGAAACAGACTTGAGGCTTCAGCTTCTCAAGGTGGTGACTGAGGGACAAGATGGATGGAACAACAGCACTGATTGTGACGACCTTCTCCCCTGTGTCAAATCTGTTGCTTCTCCAAATGGCTTCAAGATGTCCACTAACTCCTTCAACAGAATCCACTCCCATGCTGTGAATGACAACTCCTTGTGCCCAACCTTTTCTAGAACAGCACAGAGATTTAGATGATTGCACTGGAGAACTGCCTTCACTTGCCTCAGTGTTGAGTTCCATCTTGTGTTGACTGCGGCAAGGATGCCTTTCTGTTCCCAAAATTCAGCATCAAACACATCTTTGAATGTTGTGCTTGTGTGCAGCAGTGAGCTGAGTTTTGATAACTTTGAAAGTGAAGGAGCTACCACTTTTGTTTCTTTCAAAACATCTCCCACCACCAGCTGAAGAGTGTGCTCAAAACACTGCAAGCGCTGTTTCTTTGCCATAGCAGCAACTACTGTTTGCTGATCTTCCAGGGTTAAGTCACACAAGAGCTCAGGGTCATCAAGATGATCTCCGTCATTGTCATCCTCTTGTTCACTGGGGAAGCACACAGTGAATGCTTTTCGCATATTAGCAGCATTGTCACTAATAATATAGTCCAGTTTATCTTTGATGTTGTATTCATGCAAGAGATTGGACTTTAGCTGTATCTCCTCTGTCTTTCTCACTATCCAGTGCACAGTGACACCAAGGAATCCCCTCATCTTTCAGTCAGACCAAATGTCCACAGTGACTGAAACATGGTCAGTGTTGCTCAATTGAGTTTTTAATTTTGAACGTTTCTCTTCAGTGAGGTTCTCTGTTTTTGATGCCAATGTTTTGTGACACACTGGGCTGTACTTACTGTCAAGTACTGTCAGAAAGTGCGGAAAACTCTTGTTTTCCACAATAGACGGGCAAATTGCAATCAATAATCAAGTCAGACAGCATTGCATTGGTGATAGCCTTCTGCTGTGGATAACTCATGCTGTAATGCCCTACATGATTGTCCAGGAACTGCAAGATTGAAGGCTGTTGTTGTTAATTTGTGATGCTTTTGTTCATCTGGTATTCTTCAAATCTGTAAGACGTAAGCATATTAAACAGACGTCAGAAAATACCTTATAGCCACACAAACTAAACTAAACTAAACTAAACTACTCTTTCTTACTCATTAATATCAATCTTAATATTGTGTTAATAATAATTGTATTGTGTGTGTGTGTGTGTGTGTGTGTGTGTGTGTGTGTGTGTGTGTGTGTGTGTGTGTGTTGTAAACATTACGTTACTGTCGCTGCTGTAGCATATTGCAGCACTGGTCATGTATTGAAAAACTTTCGGGTTGAAGGGATAGTTCTGGATTTGTGAAGTGGGGTTGCATGAGGGACTACACACAGTAGATGGCGGTCAGCGCACTCGCAGTACAGAGAAGCAGACAAGGCCACCAGCATGGGAGATAGGCTTTACATTGCTGTGGACGGGGTCATCAGCTAAACGTATTTTAGCCACCTAAAAGAGGCAAACCTAATAAAATCAATGTCAGTTTAAGTGTACGCCATATAGAGAATATTTTCATTGCTTTACCTAAACATCTGACAGCCCATTCTGTCAGGAAACTAAAGTTACATCGCTTGTTAATTCAGTCTCTCCTGCACACTGTCCATTGACAAAACAGCAATTTTACCTCGCAGCACGTAGACCAGCACACACGCGAGTTGCTATTGTCAACCTGCAGCGGTAAAATTGTTGTTTTTGTCAATGGACTCTGGTGTGCTGGAGAGAGTGAAAACAACAAGCAGTTCTTAGTTCTCCTGTCGGAAAAGTCCGTGTGAAGGCAAGCTTAAACGGTACACGTATTCTTAATATAGCGTACATTTAAAATGACCTTGATTTTATTAGGTTTGCCTCTTTTAAGGTGGCTAAAATACGTTTAGCTTCTGACAGCTGTCTACTGTGTGATACATTGACTGAAGTTATGTGTAAGTACCTCATACAACCCCGCTTAAAAAATCCCCAGCTATCACTTAACAACAAAAGTATGAGTAAGGGAGTGAACCCGCAGTGGATGCAACAGATTACCATGTTTGCAAAGTAACATTAACAGTGAGTTTACACTTACAGCCTCATTGATTTAACTACGCTGCTAGCAAGGTTACTTAACCGATAAATGTTAGCTTTCATTCTGAACTTACCATTCGTTGTGCATCTTCAATTGTTGAACAAAGTTGGAAGTTGTTGTGTCTCCGTCTGTAATCTTCGTCCTGCATGTTTTGCATACTGCAGCTCGTTTTTTTTTTTTTTTTTTTTGACCACCTCATAGTTTTTATACCCAAACGAAACTATCTTCGGTACAGTTTTTGCCATCTGGCGCGTTGTTTGACGGTTCCCAGTGTTGCCAGGTGGGAAATGTAGGATTATCATACCAGAGACTCAAAATTATTGTATTTGGAGGGAAATTATCGTACACTCGTCATAACCAAAATAACAAGCCTTCTGATGTGCTATAGGCAAATATAGTCACTCTAGAGTTGACTTTTTTGGTTTATTTTTTTATCATAGAGAAACCATATTCATGATAACTGACAGCGGCACTCATTTTCCTTGCTTCTGTTTTTCTTCTTCTTCTTCTTCTTCTGTTTTGAATCTCGTTCTCGCCTGACTTCCTGATGGGTCCTAGCGTCTCGTGGGGCGAGCGCAGATGACCATTCAGCCAATTGTGCTTGTTGTTCTGGGACAAACGCCACCCGTATCTCACACTAAGCAAACCGCAATTGGCTGGAAACATGACACATGGGAAAAGATACCTTCAGGGTTCACAAAAAACTCTGGCATAGTGATTATTATTATAATTATTGTACATTTGGCCTTTTTTGGGATTATTGATCGTACATCGTAGAGGGCCAAATTATCGTACAAATACGATAACTATCGTACACCTGGCAACGCTGACAGTTCCTCTTTATTGGTTGTCCTGTAATTTGATTGGGTGGATGCTGTCGGATCAAAACAACATGGATCTAATTTGACTGGACATTGTGCAGACAGCACATATACACACACACACACACACACACAGACGCACACATATACACAGAGAAAGATACAGAGCGTCCCCTAATAACATACTTTTTAATCTTAGGGTTTTGGGGAAAGTGGCAAGTCTTTTCAAATCAAAAGGCTCAAGTCCAAGTGAAGTCACGAGTCACTGATGTTAAAGTCCAAGTCGAGTTGAGTTGAGAGTGTACACCTCTGGTCACTGGTATTAAAACTCAGAAATAATGAATTCAAAACATGATGCAAGGAGTTGTGATTTGGTGGTGCAGTTTGGCTTGGGTGTGGCATGTAGGCTCTATGGTGCCCCCCAGTTACTTTTAGCATTGAATGGCATTTTTGAAGCCCTTGGTATACTCAAAAACCAACAAAACTTAATCAAAAACACATCTAAACCTGTGAAGATTGCGAAAATATACAGTAATTGGGTTCATGCGGGTTCAGGTGGCTCCACGGTGCCCCCTAAAGTGGGACCTCAGTTGAGGTAAAGTTGCTCTGATATTTCCGAAATTTGGGATGCATATTCCTCTCAACATTTCAGACACATTTCTCTTGGGTTTTATCAGTTTCATCCACTTGTAAGTTTATCAGATTTGTTTCAGATTTTTATTTTTGTGGAAGGGCGTTGCAATGAAGGTCAGTCAATCAATTAATTCATTTGTTACATGAAAACAGAAAATATGATTTCAGTAAAATGTAATGAGGTGTGGCAAATTTCAATGTTTCAACATGACACAGGAAGTTGTTGTAACCTGACTTTACACAGCCAAATCTGCCCCAAATTTGACATGCAGGATAAAAGTCCAGGTCCGAAGACATCTCACAGACAGCTCACTGTCACAGCCTACCTACCGACAACAGGAAGTGACAAAAGATCATCCAGTTTAGTGTGGTCTACACATGATATACAACAACAGACTAGCATCACATAGTGGACAAAAGAAAAGGTACAAAATTTGCAATTGGTCATTTCCAGCGCCATGCACTCCAAGCTGAAAATAGCATCTAGGTCATGCGCACAGTGTCTAGCTTTATGCAAATGCACAGCTGTGTCGACCAACATCTCGCCAGTACCCCTGATGTGTGCAAAGGTGCAAGGTCTTGTTTATCACTGCTTGTAGCTTTAAATAGTAATGTATTTGTTGCTTTACATATTGTATGTCATGGGATGACATATAAGTAGGCAGGTTTGCTTTGGGGTTATAGTGAAAATTTTAGTGTTTTGTGGTTTAAGTGGCTTGATCTTTATTATGGTCTTTGAGTTTACTAAAAGTGTATTTAAGTGATCAAACAGCCACAGAATTATAAATTATATTATCGTCATAATCAAGTATAAGTATAAATTCATCGATGTTACTGAATGTGGTGCTTTCATTTATGCAACTTTTTTTTGTTTGTTTGTTTGCTTTTGTTCTAATTCTTAATCTTTTGAACACACTCATTTGTTAAAGCTGCATTGTTCTTTGTTGGTTGTTTTGCCACTTAGGTGCAGCAGAACAAGTTGAAAACACAACACTGACATATTATCACCATAAAGTTGTTACAGCTAACATGTTAGCCTATTCACACATTCTGCAGTCATGGAAGAACATTATCATTCATGTAAGTCCAATATTCAATCTTTTTTTTTTTTTTTTTGGCTCTGTTTGGTCTCCACCAAGTCCCGAGTCCTAGGAGAAATATCTGAATCTTCCTGATTCTGCTAAAAGCTCCATGATGCAGCTTTAACACTGTACTTGTTTTCTCTCTTTGAAAACATGTTTCTTAGTATTTATAACATTATTAATATAAGTTTAATAACTTTTAGTGCTGTAACATTACTTTCACAGTAATAGAATCAATCAAGTCACCAAATCTGAAAATAGCATTAGTAGGTATTTAACAATCCAAAGTATCAATAATTAAGATTTGTTTTTTCAGGTCTTTAGTTACTATATGTCCATACTGCACTGTGATCACCTTGTAATTTGACCATGTCCATTTCTGGCTTCTCTTCCAGCAGCTCCCCACCTTCAAACTTGCTCCCCAGAAGAGATGTTTCAATGAAGAAACCCAACTCAGTGAAACCAGCCTCGTGAGGGCTCACCTCAAACCATTTCCCTGGGAGACAGAAAATGTGTGTCTGAAAATCACTTGCAATTCAATAATTCACTCAGGTCCTAATGTGACATTGCATGAGTATATATGTACCCTCTATAGGCCCATCTGAGAAGCAGTGCTTCTCTATGGCGCTGTAGATAGGGTAAGGGTTGGTGGCATTTCTGCTAGCCTCGTCTGAAAGATGTCGTAAGTCCATCTGATGAGACAGAAGATGTTTCTCTGAAGGATTACACATACAAAACAGAGTGTGTCGCATTTAAAATGAGACACAATAGGAGCAAAAGTGTGTGTTTTCACCCTGACACCTGTTTCATGATCACAGCGGAGGTCAAGACTCCCCAGACATCAGTTAGAGAGAAGTACTCCTCCTTTGACCTCTCATTTAGCCAGGCCAAAGCCTCCCCTAGCTCAACCCCAGGGCCTGACAGCCTGGACACTGCTGTGTCCAGGCTGGCACTCCACTGTGGGTCACTGTAGATGTAGGACATGGACCTGTCAGAGGAGAAAGGTACACAAACGTGAAGAGAAACTGTCATGGAAAAAAATTCTGCGTTTTTCTGGAATTACTAAAAGTTGTTCCAGCCAAATGTTAATGCAATAATTCATCAATTTTTAAAATTAACACGAGGAGGCAACCATTTTTACTAATGCTAAAAAACTTAACCAAAAATATGACTATTGTGTTTTACAAAGCTGATGTAAAACTGTGACAGAAGAAGATATGCTGTCTTTAACAAGCTCAGTTTCACCAAAAGTCAAAGATAATTTGAAGACCAAAATGAGGGAAGTACATGAGCGTTGAGAAGCCTTGGGTGGTTTAGATGTATACAATGGTTGTCACCAAATCGAGCCTTTTCCAAAAAAAAAAGGTTGCAGATCTGATTGCAAGGCCCCTTACCTCCACTTCCAATCTTAGGCTTAGCCAGGGGTCTCTAACCTTTTTTCCTCTGAGAGCTACTTTTTCAAAATGAAAATGGACGAGAGCTACTCATGTTTTGTAACATTTATTCTCATACTGTATTTCAACCCAAACAAACCCAAATTGCTAACTATTCATTCATCATTTTGCTATCTGCCCATGTCACTGTATCACACTTCACAAGAGTATTCACATGCACAGTGGTATGTGTGATGTACACAGTCTTTTTTAGTTAGTGAGACGATTGGCACTGCATGGAGCCGACAAGAGAGGTGTGTGCTGGAGTGTACCCACTTATGTTCACTCTTATGGAGTCATTTAAATGTTCATCTGTCAGTCTTGTTCTGAACTTTGATTTCATTACATTCATATCAGAAAAGGCTGACTCACAGAAGTATGTAGACCCAAACAAAGCAGACATTTTCAAAGCTGCTTGGTGAAGATTTTTGTAGTTGTCTGGGTCTACTAAGCTCCATAAATGTTGAGAATGCTGCTGAGACTTAAACTGCACATTATTTTGAAGGGTTACAACCTCAATTTCCATTTCAACAGGATCAACACAGAAAAGTTCAGCCATCTGTCCTGAAATCTCACATCCCACATCCATGAAAGGGTTGGCCATAAATGTCACACAGGGCTCAAGTCTCTCAAAGTCATTGAATCTGTCTGCAAACTCCTGTCCAAGCCTTGACAAGAGGTCACAATACTTGGAAACATTTAAAACACTGGTTGCACCTGTGACTTTCCAACATCTTGAGACAGAGGGGAAGTGCTGAAACGTTTTGTTTTTCACTTGCTAAATGTACAATGACAGTTTTGCACTGAACACCTTGACAGCACTGATCATATCAGATATGTTTTTATCTTTACCTTGTAACTGTAGGTTCAGGAGGTTAATTTTCTCAGTTACATCAGTCAGGAAAGCAAAATCCAGTAGCCACTCTGGATCAGATAATAGGGTGGTATCCTCCTCCCTCTTTTCCATAACAGCCTTGATTTCATCCAGCAAGGAAATAAAGCGCTGTAGTATCTTACCCCGACTTAGCCATCTGACTTTTGTGTGGAGGAGGAGATCCCCATGCTCTGCAGAACATTCCTCTAGGAACAGCTTGAAGCTCCGGTGTTGTTTTGCCTTTGCCCGAATGGAATTGATGATCTTAATAACAGGCACCATGACATGGTCAAATCTCATAACTTTTGCGCATATATCCTATTGGTGTATGATGTAATGATAGTTCAGAAACTTCGGAAAGTTTGGATTTGCTTTGCAGTGCGCAATAAATCCTGAGTAACAACCTGTCATTGCGGGTGCACCGTCAGTTGCTTTCCAACAGGGATCTTTTTTTCTATAAAGTAGTCCTTCATTGCGTTGTAAATATCAACTCCCCTGGTAGTAGTTTTCAGTGGAAGTAAGGTCAAGAACTCTTCTTTGGTGGAAAAGTCATCAAACACCATGCCAATGAAAACAGCTAGCTGGGCTGTATCATTGGAGTCAACGGACTCATCACACTGAATTGTAAACCATTTGCACCTGTTCATGTCCGACTCCACCTGTTTTGCCGCATCCGCAGACAGCGCAGACACTCTCCTTGCCACAGTATTAGCCCCAAGCTGTACATCAGCAATAGCAGACAAAATTTCTGTCTTACTTTTATGGTCTTTGAATAACGTTTCAGCCACTGCAGTCATGGCGTCTTTCACAATCCCACCATCTGTGAATGGCTTTTTGTGCTTCGTTTAGACGAAGGCTTTGTTACTGCATTGGCCTTCTACATTGGTTTAGTGAACCGATCCTGTTGTCTTTGAAGTGTTGTTTTCAGCTCTTTAATCTTTTCTTTTCGTAGACTGCTACCTGCAGGAAAGTCCCATGAAAAGTTGTTGTGGACTGTGGTGAAATGGCACTGCACATTACACTTTTTACCGACTGACACGCCAGCACTGCAGATCAGACACACACACTTGCCGTTAACATTGCTAAAACAAAACTCTGTTTCCCATTCTTCGTGGAAATTATATGTGCCCTGCACTGCGGCTGCCCACTGCTCCTGGGTTAAATGCAGAGAACATATTTCACTGTACTGTACTGTATATGTGACTAAATAAAGCACCTTTACCTTTACCTTTTTTGTCTCTTATTCGTATCTATTATTCATCACCACTGACACATCAAGTTTGACAGCAGCGCAACCGTTTGATTGACAACTAACGGGCAAATAATCACTGTGTACGAAGAGGGCGGAACACCTGTGAATTTGGTTGGATATAAGGTGGCCGTTGGCCACGTGACCAATCAAGTTTTCAAATTTGTGTATGATTCATTAAGCCTTTGGCGAGCTACTTGGAAAAGGGCTGCAAGCTAGTGGTAGCTTGCAAGCGACACGTTGGAAACCCCTGGTCTAAGCAGTGGTTTGATCCCCAGCTTTAGACAGTTAAGTTTTAGACAAGAACATAGCACTGTAAATGCAGCTTTATCAGTCACAAATTATACTATTACTGCTTTGGATGATACAAAATCTTGTGATGCACTCTTTATTCATTTATCCAAAGCATTTGATTCAGTGATTCACTCAGGGGCGGAGCCAGGGGGTGGCCAGCGGTGGCCAAGGCCACCATTAATTAATCTTCAGCCACCTCCCCCGCGGCCATCCCCATCACCGCTTTGCCGGCAACTTTTTGGCGGAACCATTTCTGTACGAATGCATTCCCACAGGGAAGCAATTCAACAGCGCACCTCAAACAAGTAGTTCTCCACCAAAACTGATGGTGGCGGTAATACGCTTAACTTGAATGTCAACCACCAACACAATTACAGAAGAAGCAGCAGTAGTTGTGGTTCACTTGCGCTACGAGTGAAGATGCCAACGGACTCTCCACATGCAGTAGGAGGATGGTCTTTTTTCCCGCTGGCAGAGAAGATGTCGGAAGTAAGTTAACAAGCGGAATGAAGTTTATTCTCTTTGTCTGAAATGTTTCTTGTCTTAATGTATGTATATTGTGGCCAGCGTGCTGGAGTTGAAACAGATATGCCAGAGTTTGCCAATTTAGGCTGTTAAAGTATGAAAGTCATAAGCTATGAACAGCTTTACTGTGTCACTGCTATTTAAAGAAGATATTCAGTTTTAATATGCCCCAGCATTGTAGAAGGCTATTAAAAGTAAAGTCAACTTTCAGTGCTGATTTGGCTTAATAGTGTTGGCCAGTCTGTGTCATATTCTTGAAAGAAAATTTGTTTTCCATGCATTCACGCTAGCATGTTCTGGGGTTCAGTTGCATGAGTCTCATAATCAGTACACACGAGTTGGCAGCCAAATGATAAAATACCTTTCTTCAAATAAATTTTAATAATATTCCTTTTTTTTACCAAAGGAATACCTTTGTAATGCTTGCTCATAATGTTATGGTTGCTGTATTTTGGTTTTTCACCTGTCAGGCAAAATGAAGAGGAAAATTACTTCCTACTTTATTAGTAGTGAGTCCAGTAATGAGAGGAGGGAAAGTGGTGTGGAGAGGGAGATGCAGGATGACAGTGATGAGACAGAGTCAGACAGTGAAAGAGAACGCTCACCAGTTGCTCTTCATGAAAGTGAATATACAGGTACAATTCACCACCTGCCTTAAGCATTAAGCTTAAGTACTTCTAGGATTCTGCCATATCAGTGAAAAAAGTTACTCAGCTTAAAATGTGAGATTTATCACCAATTAAAAAGGCACTAATTTCCGGGGCGCCCTGGGGTCGTCGGTCGCTGCCCCCTCTTGGCCTCTGGGTCTGTGTGTCTGTCCGTGGTCCTTGTGGCTCTCTGGGGGATGCCTCCTGGGGCGCCCGCGTGCCGGGGTGGGGCGCCTGGCCGGCCTGGCCCTGCTGAGTCATTGTGGCTGCTCTGGGCTTCGGTGTCCATCGCACATGCATGTGTATCCAGGGCTTGCCAGCTCCTGTCGAGTCCCACTGTTGAGCGATGTGGGAACCCGCCAGAATGCGCTGAGTCACTTTCCCGACTTCTCACTGAAATCACGCCCTCTATGCATTCCTCCTTCTCTCATGTCGTCTGGTGGCCTACTCTTTACTATCAGGACTCCCACAATTCTGGTCTTCAATTCCGATTCTTTGTTCGTGGTTTTAGATGGGATATTGGTTGTTGAGTTCAATACAGCGGCCTACACTCTTGCATCCTAATAGCACTGCTTATCTTGCCCCTCTCCTGTTTGTCTTATCTCACCCTGCCTGGCACTTGTTTCCCCCCCTATTCACTGAGGTGCAGCACTGCCCCCTCTGGCACATATTAGGACAATCCAATAAAGAATGACAGCTTAGCTTCCAGGGGGGGCCGGTGATGGTCACACACACGCACAAAGTATCAACATAGTTTGTTGCAAGACTAAAATATGCATCAATCTCATAAAAAGTTGACACCCCTTTTGTGGTGTTATACGATGAGAATAAATGCAGACCAAAAAAAAAAAAAAAGGCACTAATTTCACAACTGTTTCAGATCTTTTTTTAAATTATTTTAGGAATACATTAAAAAGCTTATGTGGGTCTTCATGATGTAATTCTACATGGCAGTCACTGCCTGTATAAGTAAATGAGTGAGTGACCAAGAAACACTACTAGATCCACAGCAACTGGCCACACAGGAAAAGATAAGATATCAGTTTCTGTGCCACCCCTGTGTGAGGTCTCAGTGTGGCCACCCCTATGAAAATTGTCTGGCTCCGCCACTGGATTCACTTTCCCAGTCATTCACTTCACACTGGGGGTTCTTCCCAATATGGAATCTCACATCCACGTTTCCCTCACTTGCATCTCTCCCTCGCGTCTTAGCTCCACCCTCGCAGAACACGGGATCATCTGCACATGAACAACAACCTGTGATCTGTATTTATAATACCGTGTCATGCTTAGAGTCACAGAATGCGTTTATGTGATTTATTCATTATTTGCATCTGTATTTATTGATATTCTGTCTGTGAATTAATTGTGTAGTAGCCCAGAATACGATCACGATGTCTTTGAACACTGGAAATAATTTATCAGGCCAAATGGTTTAGGGAAAATTAAAATTCTGTAACTCATCAACCCGACACTCAGGAATGATCAGCCTCAGTGTGACTTAATGAGTATGACTGTCAGTGATATAAAAAAGTGTTTCTTGCTAACAGACAGACTCTCTGACTTTGATTGTATCCATAATAAAAGTTGATGAGGGAAATAACAGATCGTGATGAGATCTTTCTAATGGAATGGAGAAAGGAATTTGTGCTCATTTTCTTGTTCAGATTTTTAATTTGATGGTGAATCAGAAAACAAATAAAATGTAAAACTTGGCAGTGGTACATTTGAGTTTAATCTCTTATATGGCTTCACTTTGGTATGAAACTCCACTGATGTTGGGATGTATCAGATCAGTCTGATCAGCTGTCCAATCAATAACTGATAACCAGTCAGGGGGTGTGTCAATCGGCAAAAGACTTCCACGAAGGCTGCACTCATGTATCCTCGCTTCCCTCTCCTCTGAAAGCCTTCTCTCTCATCGAATCCTCGATTCCTCTAAGCACATTTAACAAAATGAGACGTCCTACAAGATGGCGAGTCTAGTTCGTTTTCCGGGTCAAGTGAATGAGGATAGAGGACAGAGGAGTCGAAAAGGGATATTGGGATAAGCCCAGTGATTGACTGGGAAAACTCAATGTGTGCCCACAGACAATTATAACTCTGCACCTCTAATAGTTAAGATGGCTGTTTCTCAAGGATCTATTTTGGGACTATATTTATTTTCTATTTATGTAAATGATTTTGTGTAGGTTTAAATCTTGCCATAGCACACTTTATGGCAAATGATTCTGTATTTATACTGTGGCACCGTCTTTAAAATTGGCAATGAATTCATTACAGACCACTATGAAGTTACCGTAGATGTCACTTGATAAATGAAAATTGGATTAAACTTTAAAAAGACCAGCTTATTGACTTTTCCGTGTTCCTGATCATCACCCACTGATTGCATGGTCTTAACACTAGCTGGCACTCACCTAGAGTGTGTTACCTCTGACAAATACCATGGCATCTGGCCTAATGACAAGTTGACCTTTGATGTTTTTTTTTGGTAGCCTCCTACAAAAACTCAGACCAAAGGTTATTATTTTCATTAAAAAAAAGGTTAGTACAAAATAGAATTGTGTTAGTATTAGACCATGATGATGTCATTTATATGCATACATCTTCATCTCTTTTGAAAAAAAAAAAAAAAACTGGATGCAGTCATAGTTTAATAGACTCAAGTGTTTAAGAAGAAAAACCCACCTGTTCATTTTTATTGCAAAAGCTTTACTAGGTAAATTACCACAGTACATACCTAGTTTACTGATAAATGAATCAAGTAGTTGTAACACTAAATCATCAGAAAAAATTCTCTTGGTCCCAACCACCCAAGCAGAGCTGGATAAATCTGCCTTTTCTTTTCACACCCCACAAGCTTGGAATGAGCTGCAAAGGTATACTTAACTTGGAACAATTGCCCTCTCTTGACATGTCTAAAAGTATTTTAAAATCAGTTTTTACAGAACAATATTGTGGGGCCCACAGTAAACATATTTATGGACACTAGACAGTAATGCAAATATGATATTTATATCTGAGTTTTGCGAGTGAAAGTCAAAGTGAACTGTATACCATGCCTCACCGAGTAATACACTACTGTGGAAAGCCATAGAATTACCACTTGTAACCTGCTAAGTATAAGTTGTGTGAATGTGTGAATATAGTCAGTGTCAAATCGAGTGTATGTTGTTTAATAGATGTTTTAGCAAGGATACAAGGAGATACAGATGCAGATTCATAATTAATATTAAGAATTTACAAATATGGTAAACATGACGTCATCGGAAGGAAATCCCTCGGGCACACCCTTACAAGCCACAGGCTTCAAATGAAGCAGAGAAATGAGAGGATGCATGTTTTTATACATTGTATTGAAGCAGGATCAAAAATAGTGATTTGAATGGGTTTCAATCTGAATATTTGTTCATAGGGTCTTTAACGCGAGTATCTCCGTTCACGTTGTTTACAAAAGGCTACAAATAAAAAAAAAAACACAAGAAAATTACAACACTCACAACTGCACCACCTGTATGTGTATCAATATATATGAAGAACTGTAAAATGTCACTACTGTGAGGTAGTTCAGACATCAACAGTGACGATGTGTTGTTGAATGTTTGCAACAAACGTGGGGGCTGGGAATCCCATTCCGATGATCGCTGCCCATTCAGAGGGAATTAAAAGGTTGATGCTAATATGTTTGAGCCGAGAGGTCATTTTCACACTATCTAAAACAGCTGAATGGGTGACACTACATGGACGTTGTTTAGAAACGGCCATTGCTTACACAAGACATCTTGTTCAGTTTATCTTTGAGTGATCGGTGACTTTATTGATTATTGAGAAACACCGCGGCACTCGCAGCAACAGCCTGTGAACCGAACAGAGCGAAATCTGTCTCAGCTTGATATCATGACTTTGCAAGCACCAAATGACTTGCTTTAACGAATTCCGTTAGATTATAATATAAAGAATTATGAAATATCATTTCCATGAATCTGTTTAGACAGACAGCGGCAGATCGCTGAGGTGAAGCCGTGCTGTGTGCGGCAGGCAGAGCGCTGTACAGTCCGAACATCAAAATAATAATTAAAGAAGAAAAGATCTACATCTTCTACAAGGACTGCTTTGTGCGGGGAGAGCATCGGCCCGACGTATATGACAGGTGTCGTGCCAGAAGTTGATTTTTGCCAGAAACTGATTTCCGGGAGCGCGCACAGTCTGTTATAGTTGAAAGGCGCAGCTTCTGTGGCTCTGCGGCAGGCTTCATCGGGCTCAGACAACCAGTTTGTTTATGATCATCTAACGATGTTTATTTGTGTTTACGTTTGATAGCCTCCTGTACGTCCAGTTGCCTTATATCGCTGTTGAATAGGCTAGTTGGTGATTTAAATCTGGCTTGTATTTGCGCTAATAAAGATATTTGTCACCGAGGGAGCTTTTTTTCTGCACCAAAATTACATTAGATCCCTCAAGAGAGTAATGTGACCCCAACCAGTGCTTTGTATGGTTTGAAAAATGAGCAAAGGGACATTACAATGTAAAAATCAGCTTATTTTGCTTGCCAAAAACTGATTCATGCCTCTGGTATTGTACATAGAGGGATATTTTGCCCCAAAGTAGCCCAAAATGACTTCATATAACACAGCAGAGTGAGATTTGCAAGATTTAACTCCAAACAGTACTTTTTACCACTGGAAAAACGAGTAAAGGGACATTACAATGTAAAAATCAGCTTCTTTTGCTTGCCAAAAACTGATTCATGCCTCTTGTATTGTACGTAGAGGGATATTGTGCCCCAAAATGACTTCATATAAGACAGCAGAGTGAGATTTGCAAGATTTGACTCCAACCAGTACTTTTTACCACTGGAAAAACGAGTAAAGGGACATTACAATGTAAAAATCAGCTTTTTTGCTTGCCAAAAACTGATTGTTGCAAGGTGAGTTGGATCGTCTTAAGTGGAATAGACTTTCAGGCTTTTTCGGGTCACTATTCTATCTTGTCTTTTTTCTTTTTCTGTTTTTTTTGGACAGTTTTACTTACTTATTTATGTATTCGTTTGTTTATTCGTTTATTTCAAACATGAATAACTGCCTGTGTATGTGTGTGTTTTAATTGCCCCTGGGGATAAATAAAGTTTTATAGATTGATTAATAAACCGCACGTGTTTCGTGGGGGTACATGCTGCCATTCCAACATTCCGCCATTCCGACATACTGGCATTCCGAAATACCACCATTTAGACATATCACCATTCCGAAATACCGCTATTCCGACACGCCAACGTCCCACCATTCCGACAAAGCTTTCCATGTAAGGAAATGTGCGTTACTCCAAGTGAGTCACTGACTCGGAGCTGTCCGGTGCTGAACTGCAGATTTACAACGATGACAAATAGTTAGATTACTCATCTAAAATGTAAGAAAAAAGCTATAAGATTTAAACATAATTAACAGTACTGTAGGCTTCAATCGTCTCCTACTGCTTTTTAAATTATGTCGAGAGCGAGCGCGCTGGTGATTTCTTTAATTGTGTGTTCTGATTCATTTCCAAAATAAAGTTTTAGCTTCTGAAATCAGATTTTTAAACATTTCTGATGTAGCTCAATGTTTATCTGGATGATGCGGCTTCATTCCGAACCATTTCACTGTAAACCTGGACGACCCGCGGCGTGTCTGGAGATAAAAAATAATATTTGTGCCACATGCGTAAATGTGCACAAGGATACACACCCTCCCCTACTGTACAACATGAAGGAGACTGGAATTAGTCAGTGACTTCAGGTGTCAACTGCAGCGCCGTCATTGATATCTGTGATCTTAATGTTGCATATGATGCCAGCGTGCATGAAGACGCACGGGCTCTGTGGAGAGCTCCGCTCCAGCTGGCTGCTGTGACAGGTCACTGACACTGTATTTCTGCTTACAGTCAGTGATCCCTGAGATTCAGACATGAATCTAACATGTTTCAGACTAGCCCGAGTTACATTAATACGTGTAGGCATATTATTATATTTCCCGTTTCAGGAGATTTTAATAATAGATTATTAAGTTGGTTTGTGAGGTTGTGGAGTCCATCTGCTTTAAAATCAGGTAAAAATCTGAGGCTTTGATGTCTGCCATTTTCATTATCTTACTCACTATCTTACCTCTGTGTTTTAATGTGGATATGCACTGGAAACAGCTCCACTTATGTATTCACAACCAAAAATAGGGCAAACTGCTATCTTGCGCATATCTTTCATGCACAATCTTTTTTTTGGGGGGGGGGCAGTAGGCTTTTAAAGGAATTGTCGGAATGGCGGGATGGTTTTTCTTTTTTTTACTACCATCATTCCGACCACAGGACGCAAAAATTGTCAGAATGATGGGACGTTTGATAGAAATTTAAGTGTTGCCATTTAGACAATTGGGGGCCCATGTCCGAGTGGAGGGATGTCGGAATGGCGGTTGCCTCCCGTTTCGGGGTGCGTTGGGTCGTCATAGACTTATGCCTACAGGCTTAAAAGAAAAAAAAATCACTATTGTATCTTGTCTGTCTATTTCGTCTTTTTAAAAATTACTTTATTTATTTATTATTGTGTGTGTGTACAGGCCTATGGAAACAGACTGCATATTTCTAGGCTTTTTCAATTGGCTTTTATATAGAAGGGCTATGATATAGTCATGGAGTTGATCAGCACTATGTCTGCCTGTGTGTGTGTGTGTGTGTGTGTGTGTGTGTGTGTGTGTGTGTGTGTGTGTGTGTGTGTGTGTGTGTGGTAGTGTGGATGAGAGAGTGCATGGTAGTGTGGATGGTAGTGTGCATGGGAGAGTGCATGGGAGAGTGCATGGTAGTGTGAATGGTAGTGTTAATGGGAGAGTGGATGTCTGTCAGTCATTTGGCTGTTTGCCTGTACGACTGTCTGTCCAAAATAAATCGTTCTTTTTCTCAAAATTCATGAATTCTATCATTATTTAAAACAAGTGGACACAGGTCACATCATGTTCATAGTATAGTAAGATGTCAAACAAGGTCTTGTCATTGTGATGATTACGTTTTATTACAGGGTAAAAGACTCAAACTTTGCGATACCAAGTGATACCCTTTACTCATTTCTCAAGCACTGTTGAGCTCAAATCTGGTCATTATCACTCTCCTGAATTTTGAGAAAAATATGCAGCTCTGTGCAGTACCAGAGGTGTGAATCAATTTTTGGCAGGTGAAATAGCCTGATTTTTACATTGTGATGGCCCTTTAGTCGTGTTCCCAGTAGTAAATAGTACTGTTTGAGCTCAAATCTTGTAAATCTCACTCTGCTGAGTGACCCAAAGTCATTTCAGGGCAAAATATCCATCTACATACAATACAAGAAGCATGAATCAGTTTTTGGCAAGCAAAAAAAGCTGATTTTTACATTGTAATGTCCCTTTACTCGTTTTTCAAGTGGTAAAAAGTACTGGTTGGGGTCAAATCTTGCAAATCTCACTCTGCTGTGTTATATGAAGTCATTTTGGGGCAAAATATCCCTCTATGTACAATACCAGAGGCATGAATCAGTTTTTGGCAAGCAAAAGAAGCTGATTTTTACATTATAATGTCCCTTTACTTGTTTTTCAAGTGGTAAAAAGTACTGGTTGGGGTCAAATCTTGCCAATCTCACTCTGCTGTGTTATATGAAGTCATTTTGGGGCACAATATCCCTCTATGTACAATACCAGAGGCGTGAATCAGTTTTTGGCAAGCAAAATAAGCTGATTTTTACATTGTAATGTCCCTTTACTCGTTTTTCAAGTGGTAAAAAAGTACTGGTCGGAGTCAAATTTTGCAAATCTCACTCTGCTGTGTTATATTAAGTCATTCTGGGGCAAAATATCCATCTACATACAATACCAGAGGCATGAATCAGTTTTTGGCAAGCAAAATAAGCTGATTTTTACATTGTAATGTCCCTTTACTCGTTTTTCAAGTGGTAAAAAAGTACTGGTTGGGGTCAAATCTTGCAAATCTCACTCTGCTGTGTTATATTAAGTCATTTTGGGGCAAAATATCCCTCTGTGTACAATACCAGAGGCATGAATCAGTTTTTGGCAAGCAAAATAAGCTGATTTTTACATTGTAATGTCCCTTTACTCATTTTTCAAACTGTACAAAGCACTGTTTGGGGTCAAATTACTCTCTTGAGGGATCTAATGTAATTTTGGTGCAGAAGAAAGAAGCTCCCTCGGTGACAAATATCTTTATTAGCGCAAATACAAGCCAGATTTAAATCACCAACTAGCCTATTCAACAGCGATATAAGGTAACTGGACGTACAGGAGGCTATCAAACGCAAACACAAATATACATTGTTAGATGATCATAAACAAACTGGTTGTTTGAGCCCGATGAAGCCTGCCGCAGAGCCACAGAAGCTGTGCTTTTCAACTATAACGACTGTGCGCACTCCCGCAGACCGGAAATCAGTTTCTGGCAAAAATCAACTTCTGGCACGACACCGCCAGTCTTTTCATGACTCTAACACCATTTGATACATATGAGAGCTGGGTGAAGAGGGCAAATTGGTCAGGCACCAACGGGAAGATGGCACTATCCGTGAGCCTGAAAGAAAAGGTTCACTTGTACGTCACACAGAGGTCCCCGGACCTGACAGGGGTGCAGTGGCATCTGTCTCAGCTTGATATCATGACTTTGCAAGCACCAAATTACTTGCTTTAACGAATTCCGTTAGATTATAATATAAAGAATTGTGAAATGTCATTTCCATGAATCTGTTTAGACAGACAGCGGCAGATCGCTGGGGTGAAGCCATGCTGTGCGCCGCCCATATGTAATCATTTCCAGTATTCACAGGCTGTTTTTATAACGAAAGATTCAGTTTCAGTCCATATTTGATGACATGTAGTCTTTGAAAAGTAACATTTTCGCTGAGGTTAAAAAAAATCCTCGTGTTTCGCACATTGTGTACAGGGAGTGGGGTGGTCTAACAGCAATCTAACAGCACTAGCACAGTAAGACACATATAAAACAGGTGTTTCCCATCCTTAAATGTGATTGGCTGAGCCGCGCTCCATGCCGTTGTAAAATCAGTGTAACCCACTGGTAGACCGCAGCGTCTGTGTTGCTTGGCAACCATTCTGTCCACTCGATCTTGCTTGGTGGAAGAATGAATAGTTCTCACTTTTATTGTTGCACTATTACCAATAAATTGATGATTTTTTTTCATGTGTTTATTTTATGGGCTGCGCGTCATGCCTTAGAACGCCCCTCAGCCGTTGTAAAATCACTGTAACCCACGGCTTCTCGGGGCTTATTGCTTACATATATATATATATATATATATGTATATATATATATATATATATATATATATACACATATACATATACATACAGTACAGGCCAAAAGTTTGGACACGCCTTCTCATTCAATGCGTTTTCTTTATTTTCATGACTATTTACATTGTAGATTCTCACTGAAGGCATCAAAACTATGAGTGAACACATGTGGAGTTATGTACTTAACAAAAAAAGGTGAAATAATTGAAAACATGTTTTATATTCTAGTTTCTTCAAAATAGCCACCCTTTGCTCTGATTACTGCTTTGCACACTCTTGGCATTCTCTCGATGAGCTTCAACAGGTAGACACCTGAAATGGTTTTCACTTCACAGGTGTGCCTTATCAGGGTTAATTGGTGGATTATCTTGCTTTATCAATGGGGTTGGGACCATCAGTTGCGTTGTGCAGAAGTCAGGTTAATACACAGCCGACAGCCCTATTTGACAACTGTTAAAACTCATATTATGGCAAGAACCAATCAGCTAACTAAAGAAAAACGAGTGGTCATCATTACTTTAAGAAATGAAGGTCAGTCTGTCCAGAAAATTGCAAAAACTTTAAATGTGTCCCCAAGTGGAGTCGCAAAAACCATCAAGCGCTACAACGAAACTGGCACACATGAGGACCGACCCAGGAAAGGAAGACCAAGAGTCACCTCTGCTTCTGAGGAGAAGTTCATCCGAGTCACCAGCCTCAGAAATCGCAAGTTAACAGCAGCTCAGATCAGACACAGATGAATGCCACACAGAGTTCTAGCAGCAGACCCATCTCTAGAACAACTGTTAAGAGGAGACTGCGCGAATCAGGCCTTCATGGTCAAATAGCTGCTAGGAAACCACTGCTAAGGAGAGGCAACAAGCAGAAGAGATTTGTTTGGGCCAAGAAACACAAGGAATGGACATTAGACCAGTGGAAATCTGTGCTTCGGTCTGATGAGTCCAAATTTGGGATCTTTGGTTCCAACCGCCGTGTCTTTGTGAGACGCAGAAAAGGTGAACGGATGGATTCCACATGTCTGGTTCCCACTGTGAAGCATGGAGGAGGAGGTGTGATGGTGTGGGGGTGTTTTGCTGGTGACACTGTTGGGGATTTATTCAAAATTGAAGGCACACTGAACCAGCATGGCTACCACAGCATCCTGCAGCGACATGCCATCCCATCCGGTTTGCGTTTAGTTGGACGATCATTTATTTTTCAACAGGACAATGACCCCAAACACACCTCCAGGCTGTGTAAGGGCTATTTGACCAAGAAGGAGAGTGATGGAGTGCTGCGGCAGATGACCTGGCCTCCACAGTCACCGGACCTGAACCCAATTGAGATGGTTTGGGGTGAGCTGGACCGCAGAGTGAAGGCAAAGGGGCCAACAAGTGTTAAACACCTCTGGGAACTCCTTCAAGACTGTTGGAAAACCATTTCAGGTGACTACTTCTTGAAGCTCATCGAGAGAATGCCAAGAGTGTGCAAAGCAGTAATCAGAGCAAAGGGTGGCTATTTGAAGAAACTAGAATATAAAATGTTTTTAGTTATTTCACCTTTTTTTGTTATGTACATAACACCACATGTGTTCATTCATAGTTTTGATGCCTTCAGTGAGAATCTACAATGTAAATAGTCATGAAAATAAAGAAAACGCATTGAATGAGAAGGTGTGTCCAAACTTTTGGCCTGTACTGTATATATATATATATATATATATATATATATATATATATATATATTACTATATGACTTTATTATCATTAACACTGTAGATAAACTCAGCCGCTAAGACTAATGATTCAAACGCAGTTTTGTTCTTGCTGTACTATCGCTCGCTTCCAAGCCATATCACTTTAACGTTTGTGCAATTCTTTTGAATAACAAAACGCTGCAGCATATTATTTATGACCTGTGATATGGCAGCCTGATAATCATTAAATATGCTCTGTGTGGGAAGTAAACCGCTCTAGCTTCCACACTCACTGCACCTCCTGGTGGATAGACAGACCATTGCAACTGGTTTCTACAAATTAAACTTAGGGGCGTTACCGGCCGGCCTAGTATTGTCTACGTCATCGCGGGGATCTACGAGCCCGGCCAGGTCACGGCAAGGACCTGACACGGATCGGTCACGGATCGGTCACGGCTCCACCACGGACCAGACAGACATTTGAAGTGGCTGCAACTGTACCTAAGTTATTCAGTATCCCCAGCCTGCAGCACGCTGCCATATTGTTCATTTGTGCTTGTGTATTTTCAGAGGAAGAACAAAGGCATTATGTTAACCTTGTGCATGCCTGGAAGTCCGCTCTGTCCAAGTGAGCAACAAATATTGGAGGCACCGCTGGGTTGATTAACGCAGCGATGTGTGACCAGAACACGGAGACTGACTGAGTAATGATGACGTCGGGAGTGTGTGGCCACAGGGGCGCGACGGCATCAGACACAGTGAATTTGGAGGAGCTGGCAGACAGTGGCGAGCCAGACAATTTTCATAGGGGTGGCCAGACTGAGACCATTGCTCACACAGGGGGGCACAGAAACTGATATCTTATCTTTTCCTGTGTGGCAAGTTGCTGTGGATCTAGTAGTGTTTCTTGGTCACTCACTCATTTACTTATACAAGCAGTGACTGCCATGTAGAATTACATCATAAAGACCCACATAAGCTTTTTAATGTATTCCTAAACTAATTTAAAAAAAGATCTGAAACAGTTGTGAAATTAGTGCCTTTTTAATTGGTGATAAATGTCACAACCAAGTTGTCGATCATCTGTTGGTAAAGATAGAAAAGTTAAAATTGTCAGCATGCCACATTTTAAGCTGAGTAACTTTTTTCACTGATATGGCAGAATCCTAGAAGTACTTAAGCTTAATGCATAAGGCAGGTGGTGAATTGTACCTGTATATTCACTTCCATGAAGAGCAACTGGTGAGCGTTTTCTTTCACTGTCTGACTCTGTCTCATCACTGTCATCATGCATCTCCCTCTCCACACCACTTTCCCTCCTCTCATTACTGGACTTACTACTAATGAAGTAGAAAGTAATTTTCCTCTTCATTTTGCCTGACAGGTGAAAAACCAAAATACAGCAAGCTTTACATTATGAGCAAGCATTACAAAGGTATTCCTTTGGTAAAAAAAAAAAAAAAAAAGGAATCGGATTGGTCGATTTGAGTGAATGACACCTCATTTGATTCGTTAGAGCCAATAGAATGAAGCTATACCCACCAGAGTTAGATTGACAGCACTGTCTGCCAATCAGAGTCAGCAGAACGCTGTCGTGGGGGAGGGGCAGGCCGCTGTGCACGGAGATTGTAACCTTAGACATATAAAGAGTAGACGCCACATTGGTTGCTGGGGCGCAAGAAATGCGGCCGCCATCTTGGACCGGTCAACGCACTCCTAGTTGAGCAGCAGAAGGAACAAGATGCCAGAGCACTGTGCAGCATACTCCTGTTCAAATCGGCGGACCGTCGCAAACAGGGCACGGGGGATTATTTTTCTGTCTCTCTCTGACCTGATATGAAGTAAACTGATACTCTATAATATATATATATATATATATATATATATATATATATAAACTTCATATATATACATATATACATATATATATATATATATATATATATATTATGATTTTCTCGGATATATAACTTTTATCTATTATATATATATATATATATACATATATATATGTATATATGAATGACATTGATACTCTATATATGATTTATATATATTTACATTTTCTCTGATATATAACTATATAACTATATCTGATATATAACTGATCTATTATATATGTATATATGGATAATATTGATACTCTATATGATTTATATATATTTACATTTTCTCTGATATATAACTTCTATCTATTGTTATGTTTTATATAGAAATATAATGTATTCATAAATTGTTTATGTAAATATACATAGCCTAATCATATATTGTCTCTTCAAATTATTAAAATAGTTGACTTTACTGCCACTATCTGCTTCTCGATCATATATTAGTGTGTGTGTGTATATATATATATATTATGTATAATTTGTGTGTTTGTAGTGTTTGCAAAATACCTGTCTACAGTCTAGGCTATATCAGAATATTCTATTACTGTTAATACCACTATGAATATTAAAATACGCTAAACCATTTGTCCTGTATCATAGCTACATGTATGGCGTTTGCAGCAAAAGAAAAAAAGCGTGAAAATCAATTTAGTATTCAGAGAGTTACGATGGATTAAATGCGCTGACACTTCATTACCTCAACCACTGAGTGGAGCGGGTGACCGATCCAAGATGGAGGCCCCACGGCTCGTCAGCGCCAATAGGCAGTAGCGGTGAATGCGGCGTCTACTCTTTATATGTCTATGATTGTAACGCTTCCCCCCGGGTCCTAAAGTCCGTCAGAAACGCCCGGACACATTTGAATGTAACACAAGGAGTGGGACTAACAGAAACCAGTGTGGATTTACAGGTAACATAAACTTTTCATAGCAAAACAACAAAGGTAAGAGAGATTTTATAACTATCATTTGGCTGTTGTTGTTATTCTTTGGCCTCTGTCTCTCACATGCTTCGGTGTAGAGTGCTTTGGCGCATACGTGCGGAAAGTGTACAGTCTCAGCTTTCATTCAAGGTATATGTCGTGGTATGAATGAAGTGCCGTGGAGCTGTAGCCAGAAATGTGGCGAGTGGGTTGATGCATCGGTGCTGACATGTAGTCATGCATTTAGCTGTTATTTGAGTTGTGTTTGGAGCATGTAAAAGCGGTTTGTATAGTCGTGTGGCCCACGTTCCGCTGTTTCATTTGATGTGCAACATCACTATATTCTTTCACTGTTCCATATGTTGTATGAGAAGTGGTGATGGCTCAGCCCGAGAGTCCCCCAATTGGGGGACCTTCGGGCTTAACAGGTTTAATAGCCTTCTATAATGCTGAGCATATTAAAACTGAATATTTTCTTTAAATAGCAGTGACACAGTGAAGCTGTTCATAGCTTACGACTTTCATACCGTTAACAGCCTAAATTGGCAAACTTTGCCATATCTGTTTCAACTCCAGCACGCCAGCCACAATATACATACATTAAGACAAGAAACATTTCAAACATAGAGAATAAACTTCATTCCGCTTGTTAACTTACTTCCGACATCTTCTATGCCAGCGGGAAAAAAGTCCTCCTACTGCACATGGAGAGTCCGTAGGCATCTTCACTCGTAGCACAAGTGAACCACAACTACTGCTACTTCTTCTGTAATTGTGTTGGTGGTTGACATTCAAGTTGAGCGTATTACCGCCACCATCAGTTTTGGTGGAGAACTACTTGTTTGAGGTGCGCTGTTGAATTGCTTCCCTGTGGGAATGCATTCGTACAGAAATGGTTCCGCCAAAAAGTTGCCGGCAAAGCGGTGGTGGGGGTGGCCGAAGATTAATTAATGGTGGCCACTGGCCACCCCCTGGCTCCGCCCCTGCTGGTAGAGATCGTGTCTCAGAGACTGTGGTCTTTGCAGATTGACCAGCTCGAAAAAGTGTGTGCAAGAGCTAAAATCCCAAGTGGAAATGTCCCAATAAGGCGAGCGTTAATCAGATTTATTACAGAATCCATGGACAATGCAATTAATGATGAAGAGGAGGATGAAGCAATGCCTCTCGCCCAATGTCAGCTGGGATAAGCTTCAGCCCCCCCCGCGACCCTCAAGATGATAAGCAGTTAGAAAATGGATGGATGGATGGATGGATAACTAACCCTCAGGGGCTCCCACACCAAAGAAAAATAAGTGGTAGGAAAGGGTGCAAAGTGTGCCAGGAACAGAGAACAAGTGACCAGTATGAACACTGTTTCAAGTGTGGACAGGCAGGGCACTTCTCAAGAGGCTGCAGAGGACAAAGGAGGCTGGCAGGAAAATCGGATGGCATGAACGTGACAATCCAAGCTGTCACTCCCTCAAAACAATTAGCCCCAAGCCAAGCCGAACCAGATGACAAGATGTGTGAACTACTTTGTGATCGAATCAGGCAGCTTGAGGCGGAGTTGGAGAAAAGCATGAAAGCGGAGCAGACAGTGGGTGCTACCTACACTAGCCATCTCACTTTACGTTGCCAAGCTAAACTTAATGCCCTCATCGGAAAGAAGTGCATGGTATATTGCTGCTTTGAGGGAGTAGCAACACAAGCCCTGTGGGATACGGATTCGCAGGTGACGATTATCAACAAAAATTAGAGAAAGGCCTGCCTTCCACACATCCTGTTATGGGGCATGGATGAACTCTTGGGTGAGGACCAGACCCTTGTTGGCAAAGCAACAAACCAGACTCTCATACCATTTGCAGGCTGGGTTGAACTGAAGTTCAAGCTGGGATCTAATAAGGACCAACAACCAGAACTACTTGTCCCAGTGCTGGTCTCTGACGAGCCAGGAGTAGCAGAGCTATCGGCTACAATGTGATTGAGCATCTGGTTATGAATGGCATGGCGCAACACCTAGAAGTTACACCTGCTATGGTGAGTGATGCTTTCTCCATAGACTGTAAAAAAGCTAATGTGCTGATCCACCTACAGCGCTGTGACCAGAATGAGGAGGGTGTGGTGAAAACTGGAAGAATAAAGACAGTAATTCCAGCAGGCCAGACCAGGGAGGTTAAATGTAATGTGCTGACAGGTCCCATCAGGGTTTCCTGGAGGAAGGTAGTAGACCACTGACAGCTTTTATAATACCATGGGGTTTGTACGAGTGGGTACAGATCCCCTTCGGCCTGTCCTTGGCTCCTGCAGAGTTTCAGTGAAGTATGGAGGAATGTCTCGCAGGTCTGAGAGATGAAACATCACAGCCGTATTTGGATGACAATCTAGTCGACAGCAAGACTTTTGAGGACCATCTCCATGATATGAGAGAGGTGTTGCATCGCTATCAGGCACATGGGGTAAAGCTAACGGCTAAAAAGTGTGAAGTGTTTAAAGACAAGGTGAAGTTTCTGGGAAAGATTGTATCCAAGGATGGCTACTGCATGGATCCTGCTGAGATAGCACCAGTACAAGCACTCAAAGACTGCAAACCTGAGACTGTGGGAGACCTGAGGAGGATGCTAGGGTTCCTATCCCACTACCGTCCATATATTCCAAACTTCTCACACATTGCCAAGCCATTTTATAGTCTGTTATCCACTGAGAAGACTCCAGGTGGCAGGGTCCAAGGTGCAAGCGTGAGTACAGGAACGGTCAAATGCAAGACCAGCTATCCTCAAGCCAGCTGATCACCTGGACAGAACAACACCAGGAAGTGCTCTGCCAGCTCATAGAGTACCTGGTCCACCCACCACTCCTAGGTTACCCCAACTTTGAGAAGCCGTTTGTGTTGCAGTGTGAGACCTCGCAGGAGGGGCTTGGTGCAGTACTCTACCAGAGACAGCAAGGCAAGCTGGTCATTATCGGTTATGGGTCAAGAACACTAACTGCTCCAGAAAAGAATTACCACCTCCATTCTGGGAAGTTAGAGTTTTTAACAATGAAGTGGGCAATTTGTTAGAGATTTCGGGAATACCCGTATTATGCGCCATCATTCACTGTCTACACAGACAATAATCCTTTAACCTACATCTTGACGACAGTGAAGCTGAACGCCATGACACATAGGTGGATCGCTGAGCTAGCAGACTTTAGGTTTTCAATCAAGTATCGGCCTGGGAGAGTCAATAGGGACGCCAATGGCTTGTCTCAAATGCCACTGGACATGGAGCACTACATTCACACATAGGTAATAAGAGGTAATAAGAACTGTCACTCAGGCACTCCAGCTCGAATCCCATAAACGTGAGCCCTGGATGTGTCCAGCCACTATCACTACAGCATGTACTGATGTAGAGCAGGAAAGAGTAGCATCCCCAGTGGCAGAAATCCCCTGAGAGAACCTAAAAAAAAAGCACAAGAGAACGATCCAGGTATTGGCAATGTACGACAGAACATGATGACAGGACAGTGGCCTCGCATGGAGGGAAGAGACCGGAGTAATGGCATCTCTGTTCCAGCAAGGGAGAGAAACAAGTTGTGTGTCAACCACGATGGTATCCTATATTGGAAGTCAGCAGCTCATGCTCAATTAGTGCTACCCACAGCATTTCATCAGCTGATCTACAGGGAGCTGCATGAGGAGATGGGGCACCTTGGAGTGGAGCGGACCCTCAGCTTGATGCCTGATCGATTCTATTGGCCTCATATGCAAAGGGATGTGGACCATTATGTGACCAAGGTGTGTAGCTGCCTGAAAAGGAAGCGTCTAAACAAGCCCACCAGAGCACCGCTGGTAAATATAATAACCACATACCCCTTTAAGATGGTCTCAATAGATTACCTGCACCTGGAAAGCTGTAAAGGAGGATATGAGTGCATCCTAGTTGTCATCGATCATTTCACACGCTTTGCACAGGCATATGCATGAACCAACAAATCAGCAAAAACAGCCGCTGAAAAGATCTTTGGAGACTTTGTGCTCAAGTTTAGATTCCCTGCCAAGTTGCATCATGATCAGGGTAAGGAGTTTGAGAATAAGCTGTTTTCCAGGCTGGAAGAGTACTGTGGCATCCAAGGCTCACACACAACACCATACCACCCATTTGGAAATGGTTCAGAGGTTCAATTGAACACTCCTCTCCATGCTCAGAAACCTGACAGAGGAAGCCAAGTCAGATACGTAGTGAAGCAACTGGATATGCTCCGTATTACCTCCTCTACGGCAGGGACCCCTGGTTACCAGTGGACATTATATTTGGCCTAACACCTGATGACCAGAGCACTTCTCACAGTGAATATGTTAGTAAGAGGAGAAGGTGGCTGCAAAAGGCATACAAGCTGGCATCAAGGACGGCTCAGAGGGAGCAGAGTCGAGCGAAGAAGCAGTATGACCGGAAAGCTCATGGAGCAGAGCTGCAGCCCAGATGTAGAGTATTAGTGCGGAACTTCAGGGGCCATGGCAGACCTGGCAAGCTCAGGTCTTACTGTGGGGAGCAAGTTCACATCATGACTAAGAGGAAACATCCGGAAAGTCTTGTCTATGTTGTGCAACCTTAGAGAGGCCCAGGAAAGACTAGAGTCTTGCACAGGAACCTGTTACTGCCCTGCGACTTCCTGCCTGTAGAAGAAGAGGAGCAAGAGAGAAAGACAACAGAATAGAAGAAACCAAACACTAACACTAACAGGAGAAGTAAAATGCAGGTAGAGCAGAAAGACAGAGACTCTGACAGCAGTTCTGAGGATGGAAGTAAGAAAGCCTTCCGACCAGGTCAGAAGCCAGCTGAGAGTTGAAGCAGAGGAATTCCAACTACAAGCAGCTGGAAGAGTAGCGGAGCAAGTCGGCGAGAGAGATGAGTGTCCAGATGAGGGTGACCAAGGCATAATGGAGCCAGGGATGCTTCATCTCATCTGATGAAGCAGACGAGATCGACTCAGGGGGGGTGCCGTCACCCGATGAAGCAGACGAGAGGGACTCAGAGCCACAGCCACCTCCCTCAAGAAAATATCCTTTTCGACCAAGAAACCCACTCAAGACACTCACATACAACACATTAGGTCAACCGTCAGTCACACACAGACACACATGAAGTTTACAGCTAAAAGTAAAAGACGCAGTTCATAGTCACATGTTGAGTTTATTGTTGTTTAGAAAAAAGTTAAAAGTAAGATGAGAAAAGTACATGGTAACATGTTATGTTATTGTAAAAATGGAAAATTCATACATCAGAGTGCACTGATTTACTTGGGTTAAAGTCTATAGTACCAGAATCCAGACCACTGACAGAAGTATACTGAGACATGCCAGGCATACAGTAGATCATGTGGGTCTGTGTAATGGGTTGTGGGGTAGAAGTAGGGTTAAAACCTTTCAGTCTGAGATACATAACCCGCTTAAGTAGCATTTCAGGAAGAGGGAGATGCATGTCATGTCAAAGACTGTTACAAATCACATAACTTTTGTGTATTCTGTTGTATTTGATATCTTTTTTGTAATGTGATCTGTACCTATTTGCTGTTGTTAATACTCTATCTCAATGGGGCTTTTCTGGTTGAATAAAGGATAACTAAATTAAAAATGACACTTATCAAAAATAAAAATTGATATAAGAGATCTCACTCTAAGAAGGACAGCTGGAGCCTGTCCTCCTTTGGAACCCACCACAGCTTCACACAGACTGTGCTTGCCTGCCTTGCAGGTGTTGCCAATGCATTTTAATCAGAATTTCAACAATAGATTTTTTTCCAAGAAGAGAGAAACTAGAATTACCACCTGGCAGTTGTGTACTTCGCACACACCTTCTCCCTGCCTGGCAACACAGAAGATCTATACAATTAGCACAGTTTCAAGGTGGACACTCAAGATAAGTGTTAACAATTCATTATCTGACCAAATGTTTCCCCCTCTGTTCCTGAGAGGTGACATTGAATAATGGCCAAAGTGTTTTTGCAGAACATTATGATGGCACAGTGAAGTCCACATTTGACCTTTTGGACATAAAATGTCATCACTTTACTCTGTTAAACATTTATGTGAAATGTTGTCATAATGAGCATATGAAATCCTGAGTTATGGCCAAAAACATGTTTTGTGAGGTCACACTGACTTTTATCTTTGACAAACAAATTCTAATCAGTTCATGTTAAGTCTAAGTAAACATTTGTGCCAAATTTGAGGAAAGTCCCTCAAGGCCCTCTTGAGATATTGTGTTCACAAAATGAGATGGATGCAAGGTAACAGTGACCATGGCCTTTGACCACCAGAATCTAATCAGTTCATTATTGAGTCCAAGTGAACGTTTGTGCTAAATTTAAAGTAATGCCCTTAAGGCGTTCTTGAGATATCACCTTCACAAAAATGGAAGATAGACAACTGAAAATATAATGCCTCTGGCCACAGCCATCACCAGCGTGAAGGAATAAAAATGTTTTATAAATTATACTGGGATTTGGTAATGGTTTAATTCAAAAGCCAGTTACTCTTTTTTATATTGTGATCTCATTCTCGTCTCTCAAAAACAGAGGAGGAGCAACCTCCTCTGCATCTATAGACCAGCCACCTCTGATATTAATAGCTATTAAACTTTGTTCAACCAGTGATAACAAGTGCTGCAGAAGATGTTCAGTAATTTTAGAATATGCATAGTAGCATAATTGAATTTTGCTTTATTTTAGAAAGACTCATGGTATAGTGCAGGAGACCTAACTTGACCCTGACCAAATATGTGTATGTGCTAATATAGTGCAGATGACCTGACATGACTCCAACCAAATCTGTGCATGTGTTAACAGAGGAGAAGCAAATGTTCCCAGATCTGGTTAGCTGAATAACAGGAAGCAGCAGTTTAAGTGATGGGAAGCCCTTTGAATGTGTATGTATGGGAAGGCTTGTAGGGGTGTCACGAATTTGTGAACTGATACTGCTTGTTTGTCAGACACTATAAATTGTCATGCTGTATTACTTCTGCTGCTTTACTCACGGAATTAAAAGACCCTCAAATGCGCAACCCTATGTGTGAGTTTCTTTTTTTGTAAGTCTCATTTTGGCTAGAATATAATTGGCATTGATGGAAGGAAAAAAATGCTAAATCAGTGATTGAATTACAGAGGCTAATGCAAAAGTGGCTAGCATCAGCATGTAACATTTAGCATTGGCATTGTGCACGTTAGCATGCTGATGGTTTAGCATTCAGCTATAAGTGCAGCTGTGTCTAAGCACAGCCTCACAGAGTTGCTAGCATGAGTATAGACTCTTAGTTTTGTTATAATCTTTTTTTCACAAATTAATGTGATTATTTTAAATATATATATACATATACATATATATATATATATATATATATACACATATGCAACTAAATGATTCTCTTATCACACAGAAAATGTTACGTAGGTTTTCAGTTTGGTTATCCCAAGACAATGACATTGTGAGTCAAGAAAACAGAATTAAAAGGATGGCGACTCCCAGCATCCAAACTATATCAGTTGTTGGAAAATCACACGGAGGCACCATAAATGTAGGAAATCTACACTTGTAGGCCTCATCAAGGGGCAACATAAATGTTGGAGACAACAATAATGTTGGGGTTTATAACACTAGGTCTCACCAAGGGACACCAAATATGTAGGGGTTCTACAAATAGTATTATAAAAAGCTGGGATAATACTGGAAATCTAGTAGGTCTGACACGGCGGCACCAAAAAAGTTGGGAACAACACTAATAGGCCTCATCAAGGGCCTAACCTTGTAACAGATCTCCAATTTAAGTATCAAATTGGCTATCAGAAATAATTAAGAATTATTAATAATTATTATTAATTATGTTAAATAATGTGCCTTAATTAACCTCACCTCGTGGGGCACCATTCCCGAAAAGGGAAAAATGATAGCCACTTAATTCTATCAGTCTCATAAAGTTCACAAAACTATTAATTTGGGAATTAATAATTAAATTAATAACCATAACCAAATTAATAAAAAAGCCTGAAGGATTTTGGAGTTCTTGATGTAGCAGAGGTTGACTATTCATTCACTCTTGTACAACATTTAACAGTCAGCAGGTATGATTCCAAAATTATATTTATTCGTAAAGGAAAACAAAGCAAAACCAAAACACACAAATCCTAACTAACTATATACAAATATACAAGCGTGTGTGTGTGTGTGTGTATAGGTGTGTGTGTGTATGTGTGTGTGTGTGTCTGTGTGTGTGCGAGAGAGAGAGAAAGACAAAGGCGGGTGTGGTAACTGAAGGGCCGTTTGGCCTACAGAACAAAATGTCTGACAACAGAGAACAACAAGACGGTCAAATCAAAGCTGGCTTCAGATCGGGGGAGGTGTTTGTCTGACTGTGTGGTCAGGACAAAGACAAAGGAAAAGAAGCGGGAACTTTGAACTGCCTATTAGGGTGTAGCTCTGTTGTAAGCCTATTTGTAAATGAGTCTATGTGAGTATGATTGGTGTTGCAAAGGGTCTGGATTAGTGCAGAGGATGTTTAGTTGCATGCAAGACATTGCCCGTGAACAGCATTAGCAAACTAAACATGACTTAGCTTTGCCAACTAATCAATAACCTAATTGCAGACAATCACAATAACTCAGTAAACAGCATTAAATCACAATCAACAAGTTAAACAGTTTTGCTTAGCCTGTACAGCTGTGATAACGTATGCCCAGTTGTTACAATACCGATCCTTGAATGGATGGAGGGAAGAGTTGGTTTGAGGAAGGCTGGAAAGAGCTGTGGTTCTGGAAGCAGTCTTTGTTGTGTCCTTGTCCTGAAGTTGTAGATCCGAGGAAGCTGGTCGCTCGGTGTCTTTAGAGTCAGACGCTGGGGTGTTTACTCAACTTGGTTCTCCTTGTTGCTGGAAGGTTAGTTGCAAACCTTGTGTTTGCACATTAAAGTCTGTGTGCTCCTGCTGTGAGCGAGGGCACAAGAGTCCTAGGAGAAAAAGAGCAAAAGTCTGTAGAGCAATTGCCCTCCCTTTGGTGGTTCGGGGCAAAGGCCTCTGAGCTGGTCAGAGCCCAGGAGGAAGAGAGCACATCTGGGCTGGTCCAGGACCCAGAAGGAAAAAGATATGAGCAGCTCTGCAGCTGGGCTGTGTTCGATGGTTGGATGTACGAAGAGGTGTACATACTTTTACATAGTGTTAATTGAGAAACTGTACATTGGGTAAGACATGAACGTACATTGAGATATGGAGAGACACGCAACATCATTAGGTTTCCTAGCTTTCCGTAGGCGAACAATCCTGAAATGGTAGCTAGCAAGCACGTAACCCTGCACACCTGAAAGGAAAAACAAACGTTTCCGACCTAGCCATACTTTGGTATGGGAAGTTTAGGCAATGTTTTAGTCAATCTAACCATGTTGTGGCCATGTCAGCAAACACCATGAGCAGATGAGGGTCCTAAGGACAGGGATGTTGTATGCTGTAAAATTGTGATTTGTGATATTGGGCTTTATAAATAAAAATTGATTGATTGATTGATTGATGAGAACAGCGTGGTGAAAATTAAGAAATACTACTTACCGATGAGAATACTGAAACATGTCATGTTAATGCAAATTGCACCTCTTCATCTATTCCTATATGGGGGAGGGACGAAAGTTTTCATGGGTGTTTTTATTTTGAAAATTGACCGGATACTCTCGTCTTTTCTGCGCCTGACTTCCTGTTTGACTCATTTGGTCTGTGGAAATTGACGTGTCATCACGCGGCGTCCGTCAAAAAATAGACCCAGCGCGTATTTTTAGCGGAGCACCGAGCTGACTTGAATGGCCGCGATTAGCTCCGGCACCCACGCCGTGGCTGAATCGCGCACGTGACGGAACCAGTGGACATCCGGGGTAAGCCTGTGCAAAGTTCTGGGTGACCCAGAGCAGTATAGCAGTAGGATACTTTGATCTTTTATTCTGTGAGGTGTGGCTATAGTTGGGAGCGAGAGCGCGATAGGCTAGATTGGTTACACAGAGGTCTATGGGATTTTAACTTTTAATGATAATGTTGTGAATATTAATCCAAAAACTTCAAAATGAAGGATGCACACCATCGTGCCATGCACAAGCCATATCCGAAAGCTTAGGTTGATCTGACAAACAGTCAGAGTGATATGCAAGCCACAGACACACACATACAGACATACAGATGCTTCTTGCTTTATAAATAGATGACAAATAATCTGTGATCCAGGGAATCCCAGCACAGTCTTCATGCAAATACAGCATTTGATCAATAGTAATGTGTTAGATTAAAATTTGCTTCTTCAATTTGCGCTATAATTCCATGTACCAGTAAGATCTTAAGTCCTGTGTGCTCCATGTCATAATCTTCTCTACTCACATAGACCCTGGCTTTCTTCACAGTAAAAAAACCTCAGAATTTAATGCAATCATTGGTTCCACTCTGTGTTCTAGCCTGTCCATCTGTTCAGCTCTCATGCATTAGCTCTCCTGTTTTTGTGTGTAAATGTGATTACTGTTACCATGTTGACCCAGAAACTCCTCCGAGGTAAAGCAGAGTGTCCAACAGATCTTCCTTTTCCATCTGATAGAGGGAACCCACCAGACCCACAGCTGCCCTCTGGCCACCTCCTGATGCCAACAGAGCAATGTGGGGAACCGAATCCTTGTTGGAAACATGATGGAGAGATGGCTAGTTTGATAGCTGTTAAGCTAATTGCATTGAACAATCAGCTGTAAGAGAATGTCTTCAATATTATTGTCATTATTATTTTACTTAATTGTTATGGTTATTCATGAGGTTATTAGTGGCTATTGGGTTTTTGAACTCCCCATCCCTTTAGACATGCATTGGAATGACAAAATGTATTGTTGTATTTTTATGTGAGACAGTAACTCACAATTCTAATGGAATTGAAGCTGTATTAACAGTTGTTTCTCCTCCCAGTCATTTCTGACAGACTATAACTTTATAAAATCACACTGAACATAAATTTAAATACAACACTCTTGTTTTTTCTCTCATTTATCACAGGTTCAAGTGAAAGATCCAAGACTTTTCTTTCTGCACTCAAAATATATTTCTGTCAAATTTTGGTTGCAAATTTGTTCAAATCTGTGTTAGTAAGCACTTCTCCTTTTCCGACATAATAAGTGGGCGGCAGTAGCTCAGTCCATAGGGACTTGGCTTGGGAACCGGAGGGTCGCCAGTTCAAGTCCCAGCCCGGACCAAAAATAAGGAGTGTGGACTGGTAGCTGGAGAGGTGCCAGTTCACCTCCTGGGCACTGCCGAGGTTGCCCTTGAGCAAGGCACCGAACCCCCCCAGCCCTCACTCTGACATCTCTCCATTTAATGCATGTATAGATCCCGTTTGTGCATGTGTGTGTATTTCGGACCTATGTGTAAAAAACAACAACAGAGTGTAAACATTGAATTTCCCCTTATATATATATATAAATAAAATTTAAAAATTAAAAAAAAAAAAAAATCTACCTGACAGGTGTGGCATATCAAGATGGTGATTACACAGCATATCACTACACAGAATGGTCACAATAAAATTACACTCTAAAATGTGCTGTGCATTTTGATCACACAACACAATGACACAGATGTCACAAGTTTCGAGGAAGTGTGTCCTTGGCTTGCTGACTGCAGGAATCATTCACAAATGTCTTAAATAAATAGACTATTTTTGTATTGCTCTCAGCCTGTGGACCCTTTTGTGGCTTTCTAGTCCAGCTACATTGGTGTGTGGGTTTTCTTCTCATCATCCTTTCTAGTTTGTGTATTTTGTTCCATTGATTTGATGTTGTCCTGCTCAGGGTTGTTTCGAGCTAGTGTTAAAACTAGATGCTCTGCTCATTTTTGTTCAGTGTCTTCTTTGATAGTGTGCCTTTTAAACATTGTAGTGTTGTAATTAATCAGTGAAAGCCTACGTGAGAGGTGGTTGCAGTGGTGTGTGCACGGGATAGATTGCACAGCAAGTGGTTATCTTTTTCTGTAAGCTCCTGTGTATTTGTTCCCTTAAGCCTAATTCACATTACACAATTTTCACCTCAATTTTGAGGTTGCAGAGGATCTTGAGAGCCATTAAGAAGTCCTGGGGTTGGAGGTGAGTCGGCAGATAGTCTGCCACGACGACTCCTCATGTGTGAACAAGTGTACGAGCAAGTCGCGCCCTCGTCTGCAACTGGGACTGGATATCTGGCATGCTAGAAAACTGGAGAAGTCTGACAGGACTGACAAAGAGCATCAGCCAATGAGAGGCAAGATACATCGATGCGATGTATGGCTCTACCAGTCCCGGCAAGAAATTAAAGTCCTCCGCTGTCATCCCTAACATTTCCCGAATACATGCATAGACTATAAAGACAGTACAATGCAAGCTAAGACGCCGGAAACGAGGCAAACGAGCCGGCATCAGAGCTAGGCTAACCATGACTCCACATAAACCAGCGGTTCCAAGCGTCTTTCTCGCCAACGTCTGCTCCCTGGTTAACAAGATGGACGAGATGAAACTACGGGACGTTAACAACCGGATAGACAGCTGTATCATGGTGATAACAGAGACCTGACTGCATGAAAACATTCCGGACCTAGCCGTGGAGCTAGCAGGATGTACAATCTTCCGGGCGGACCGCACATCGGACTCCGGTAAGAGGAGAGGAGGAGGTGTATGTGTCTATATTAACAACAGTTGGTGCACAGACACTGCCGTTATGGAGACTCACTGCTGTCCAGACCTGGAGTTTCTAATATTGAAGTGCAGACCTTTTTATTTGCCCAGGGAAATAACCCAAGTGTTTGTGACTGCCGTGTATATCCACCCGCGAGCTAATGCTAACGTAGCTATGAGCAGGCTGCATGACAGCATCACCAGGCAACAGAACAAACACCCAGAGGGCTTCTTCATCATGGCTGGAGACTTTAATCACACCAACTTAAAGGCTGTGCTCCCCAGATTTTACAAGAATGTTGACATTCAAACAATGAAGGGCAGAACACTAGACCAGGCCTACACCAACATCTCTGGAGCCTACAGAGCCCACCACTCCCCCCACCTTGGACACCCAGACCATCTTTCCCTGTTCCTGACACCAGCTTACAAGCCCCTCATCTGTAGGTCTAAGCCACAGTACAAGTCAGTGCAGTGCTGGACTGAGGAGGCCACACTATCCTTGCAGGACTGTTTTGAGGACATCATATGGGAGCTCTTTGAAGACCCAGACATTGAACTCCACACCTCCTCTGTACTATCATACATCAGTTTCTGCATGGATAATGTAACATCAAGGAAACAGGTGAAAACATTTACCCTGGTTTAACACCAATATCAGAGCACTGCTCCAGGCCAGGGATTCAGCACTGAGGTCAAGGGACAGGGAAGCCTACAGCAAGGCTAGAGCAGACCTGAACAGAGGCATCAAGGCTGCTAAAACAAAGTACAGAGAGCAGATAGAGGCCAACTTCAAGGAGAACAACCCCGGCTGCATGTGGAAAGGCATACAGAATATAACTGACTACAAACAATGCCACAACCCCCCCCTTCACCGACACTTCTCTCCCAGACCAGCTTAACACCTTTTTCTCCCACTTTGAAGAGGACAACAGACAGGCAGAGGACACACAGCTGACATCATCAGAGCATGACCAGCCCCCCACCATCCAACAACATCAGGTACTGCGAGTCCTGCGTGGCATCGACACCAGGAAAGCACCAGGACCGGATGGAGTACCAGAGAGGGTGCTGAAATCATGTGCTCACCAGCTTGCTGCAGTATTCACTAACATCTTTAACTGTTCACTGCAGCAAGCCACAGTCCCCACCTGCCTGAAAACTGCCACCATAATCCCTGTGCCCAAATCCTCTGCCATCACAGGGTTGAATGATTACCAGCCTGTGGCCCTGACACCGGTGATCATGAAATGTATGGAGAGACTGGTGGTACAACACGTCAAGGCCCACATCCAACCTGGCTTTGATCAACATCAGTTCGCCTACAGTACCAACAGATCCACAGACGACGCCATCTCCATCGCCCTCCACACCCCTCTCAGCCACATTGAAAGCCCCAACACATATATCAGGATGCTGTTTGTTGACTTCAGCTCGGCATTTAACTCCATCAGCCCCAACAGACTCATCAACAAACTGTAGACACTACAACTTGGAACCTCCCTCTGTCTGTGGATCAAGGACTTCCTGACTAACAGACCCCAGCATGTCAGAATGGGCACCTCCACATCCTCCACCATCGTCCTCAATACTGGTGTTCCTCAGGGCTGTGTGCTGAGTCCAGTCTTGTACACACTGTACACTTATGACTGTGTCGCTACTCACGGCTCCAACACCCTCATCAAATTTGCGGATGATACAACCGTTGTGGGGCTCATCAACAACGGTTATGAGACACCATACAGGGAGGAGGTCCAAGCACTGGTGGCCTGGTGCAGTGACAACCACCTCAACCTCAACACCAAGAAGACAAAAGAAGTCATTATTGACTTCCGGAAGTTGAGGACCACACTGCACTCAGGCCTGAGCATCAATGGGGAGGAAGTGGAACGGGTCACCAGCTTTAAGTTTCTCGGCCTGCACATCTCGGAGGACCTGGGCTGGACTGTGAACACCACCCACGTCATCAAAAAGGCCCAACAGCATCTCTTCTTTCTGAGAACACTGAGGAGGAACAAACTCCCTCCAAAAACTTCTACCACTGCACAATAGAGAGTGTCCTCACCTATGGCTGTACGGTGTGGTACGCCAGCTGCACTGCATCTGAAAAGAAACAACTGCAGCGGGTCATCAAGATGGCTGAGTGGATCATCGGCTCCCACAAAGATTCGGGATGACCCCGCCCACCCAGGACACTCTCTATTCGCCAGCCTTCCCTCTGGCAGACTCAGAGTCATGAGAGCCTGCACCAACAGACTGAAACACAGCTTCTTCCCCATGGCTGTGAAGAGACTGCTGCAAGAATCATGAGCGCCGGGGGACTTCATGATATCCTGTTTTGTTCACGTGTGCCAAAACGTAGTTTGGTGACGTCACCGCATTATCTGGGGCTCTGTTGGCGAGGGCTCGCTGGAGAAATCTTGTGGTGTGCACACACAGGTCATAAGGCAGTTGGCGACACTCGCGCTGACAGAAATACATGTCGCCAAGTATGAACACTCAAAAGATTACGATAGTCTCCGCAACTCAAGACTGGTTGGCCAGTCGTGTAATGTGAATAAGGCTTTAGTGTGCTCATTTGAAAATAGCTTATCTTTTTGTGTGTGTGTGTGTGTGTGTGTGTGTGTGTGTGTGTGTGTGTGTGTGTGTGTGTGTGGGTGGGTGTCCTGTTGCAGTGCTTCGACTTTACAGGCTGTCTTTGCTTCAGTACCCCCTGCTGCAGCCTGATTAGTGGTGCACATTTTTAAGAGGTTTCTATTTTTCTGAAACATGAAAACATTTCTATATCTTAAGAGCGTATTTAATAAAGAATGTTATTTTTAACCTTTAAAATAAATAATATCACCTTTATATTTGTACATTTGCTTCTGTATTTGTTTGTGGACCTTACTTGTGGTTCAAAGGGGAACCTCTTGTACAGTGGTAGGGAAAGTACTTTTGATACTTTCTTTGGGTGTTGTTGTTGTTAGCTTTGTAATAAAATCTGGTAAAGTACTCTCTAGACTTACATACACTTGAATACGACTAATGCTTTCAGACTGTTATCATAGATGGCAGAGGTATGATAACATTATCTTGTCTGAGGTGTAACAAATGGGGTGTTCCACATGTGTAATTATCTAGTCGCTCTAGGAAACAGGATTAGCGTACCGTCCAGCCCTGTTACTATTCCAACCGGTTCCTGTTCAGCACTGGAGGTCACACCCATAATTCACACAGGGTATAATGGGGGGCAGAAGTAAGGTGAATACCTGACATATCTTATCACACATGATTTTAGCCTTTTAGTAATTTTCCATAGTATCTACTACCAAACAACAATACAGCTTCAGCAGTACAGAGAATATGTAGGTTACTGTCAACAAGCCAAATCACAGGATGTGGTGGAGTCTACTATGTTCCCATGAGAGTCTACGGTGCTTATAGAAGTCACATAGGGAACAGATATTGGTGTTGTGTAAAGAGAGATCAGAGACATTCCTAAAGAAAAAATAAAACATTTTTTTCTTTGAAGACAGAAAATAAGAAAAGAGGAAGAGACAGAGACAGAGACAGAGACAAAAGCAAAGTGTGTGAGGTTTCTGTCTTACTGCAGCACAGTTGATTCCCAGCCTTCTGAGTGACTCCAGAGCTACTTGTTTTCTCTTGTGAACATAGTCTTGTTCTCCAGCACACAAAGACCGGGACTGATGGATGGGTCTCTGGAAATGATCAAATACAGCTAATTAAATTAGACTAACACGAAATACTAGAAATAAGTAAGGATATGCATTATTAGGGACCAAGCCGTAAGGCAAGGGCTCCTCTAACAGAGGAGTCCTGCCACAGGCAAGGACCCTTTTGTTTTTGCTGAGTTTCTTATTCTTTCTTCTTTATATTTTTGCCACTTTGAGCCCAAATTTGACCCCCTAAACATGCTCAAAAACTCACCACAATTGGCACGCATGTCCAAAAAGTGAATTAAAAATCAGAACATGCAAAAATTAACCCCTCACGTGCCAAAATGCACTCTCTAGCGCCACCTAGGCACAAAAATGCCCACAAAAATGCCCACTACGGCCCGTAGGAATGTCCTAGAAAGATCAAACAAAAACTGGCTTGTTTGTCTCATCAAGACCTACAAATTAACCCAGACACCTCTGACCTAAATCCAACAGGAAATGAGCTATTTGCCCTTTCACAATAAGATTTCGCCTCAGAATCTGTCTTTTTCAAACGCTGAGGTCGTTTATCGTATTGGCCTGAACATCGCACACATGACAGTTCACACCCTTCTGAACAAAAGTTCTGTACAACTTTTTCATTACTCAAACGGTTTGGATTTTATCAGCTGTCCAAGTTGATGAGGCACACAAATCCTGAAAATCTTCGAAACTTGTCCCATAGGAAATGAATGGGAACAGGTGGAGAAAGGAGCCAATCATTGGGGTTTTTCTCACCTCTACAGCTTCTCCACACTTTCAGCTACAGACTTCATTCAAACTGTTAAATGTTGCCGCAGTTCTCATCTATTCAGACATGTCTCCATCTTTTCTATATCTTTTACAGTTTTTAATCCGTGCCTATTTAAGTACCATGAGCAAATCTTGATAAATTTTCAGTTTATAAAGGGTGTCTATGAGACAGAATGTTGACAGCTACAGTGGGTGATGTCATCAGCTAGAGTGAAGAGCTGCTGTGAAAACTGTCCAAAAAACTTTTTGAAATCACCCTCATGGGCACATACTTTGAGTTACACACACAGTCTTTTCCAAAGTAGTAGAGATTTTTGTCCTCGTTCACACAAGTGTCTGCTTTCAACACACGGATGAACAGAATTTGAACTGTGAGCCTCCCTATGACATGTCAACCCTTCATGTCCTCCATTCACTCCCATATAATTTATGCCCGCCGATCTCAGTAGAAAAGCTGAACTGCCTTCATTTCCAACTCGCTCTCTTGTCCACATTTCTGCATTTACGTGGAAGATATGAAATCAGAACGATCCCCACATTCTCCCGGTCGTCACAATATCTTTGTTTCATTCATATCTCAAACGGTGTGCTCACAAGAGGCATGTGTTCGACGTGTGGGTTTTTGGCCACTGACTGAAGAAAATGCTGTATCACTGTGCTTTGTAGCTGTGTGCTGCCCTCAATTTTGTGTTGCTATGAGGACCATTGCTCTTGATTAACAGCTACACATCAAAAATTACACTGTGAATTGGATCAAGTCTAATGTATATTGGATACACCAGGGCTTCTCAAGGTGTTGACTCATATTAGTCCTGCCCTGAACACATTTATATGACCATATTTCCTGATAGTCATAGCGCCACCTAGTGGTGACAAGAAATGACATGCCACGCTCTTTAAAGTGCAGCCCAATGACAAAAAAGTCACTTGGACCCATTGCCTAAAGCCAACAGGAAGTTGGCCATTATGAATTCTGTGGTCATTTTTGGCGTTTCCCACATGTTAATGGCGTCAATGGTCTGATCTCCATCAAACTTCACATGCCTCATATTAGTCCCGTCCTGAACACATTTATATGACCATATTTCCTGATAGTCATAGCGCCACCTAGTGGTGACAGGAAATGACATTTTTTAGACATGTTTCTACTGGCAAGTTGATCTTATCCAACTCAAAGGTGGTCATAAAGGCCTTAAAACCTTGGTAATGTTATATTCACAGATCTACCTCATGTTGAAAGGCACGCCCGCTGCGGGGTGTTGAATTTTGAGGTCTCGCCATGACACACGAAATTGCTATAACTTTGGCGTAAATGGTCCGATCTCCATCAAACTTCACATGATTCATATTAGTCCTACCCTGAACACAATGATGTCACAACATACCTTGATAGTCATAGTGCCACCTAGTGGTGAAAGGAAGTACTTCTTATCAGACATCCCTGGTCCCACCTGACCCTAACGACACACATGATGGTGAGGTGAGTTAACAGCTCACATTGTGAACCTAATGACTCTGAAACTAAGAGCTCACATGTGACCCTAACGACTCTGCCTGGGTTCCCACCCACACAGAGTTTAAAAGCCTGCAACTCTGTACCAGTCGGTTAGAACTGAAGAAGCTTCTTGGATGAGAGGCGAAACGTCTTCAAGAAACACAAGCAAGTCCAGTTGCCTTCGATATAGCACTTAGCATGACCATGAGCTGGATGACTGAGAGCCTTCACCGACTTCTTATCAGACACTTATCATTGGATTAACCTGAAATTTAAATGCTGTGGTCTATATTTGATGTACACAAACATCCCTTAGGTCAACAGTGGAGTCACACACATAAAGAAGAACACACAGTTGGAGCTGGAGGCCGAAACGCGCAACGGGAAACGGGCAAGATTGCAAGGTCCCGCCCAATGGTGCTTGCAGCTTTAATTTACAGGGCATTCTCAAAACACAGTGCTTCAAATAACAAAAATAAAACAATTCAGGCCACAAAGCACAGTTAATGTAGTAGAATATACCAGTGGGGGCAAGAGCACTGAAAATCTATACTCAAGTAAAAGTCCAATCACTCCCATAAAAAATGACTCAAGTAAAAGTGAAAATTACCATTTGAAAAACCAACTCAAGTAAAAGTAAAAACGTATCTGGTTAAAAAGTATCAGGTCAGCTAATTAAATAAATAAGAACAGCTTATACAACTGAGATATGAATAATCTCCCACCCCTTCTCCATCTCTTCTTTTCTAGTCCTGTCTTCATTATCATAGCATCAAAGATAAACATTGCACATGGAAATTTAATACAGCTAATGTAGGAGGAACAGCCCTATGAACCTTTAACCTTCAAAACAGAAACTGCAAATATATGGACAAGAGGTGAGAATGGGTCCCCTGAGAGCCAAATGTTTATGGCTTTGGCCCAGGCTAACCTCGAAGTTGATTAACTCTGTCAGGTCTGGGTGTCAGTTCTGAAACCATCCAGACTCCAGGTGGCTGATTAACATCCTGGGAAAATCCAGTGTTAATGACACCTCAGCCAGACCAGGACCATCAACTAACCTTTTAAAGTCCACTGACCTACTGAGATCAAAAACAGCAGGAACATCAATTCACGCATGACTGTTTGTCATGTCCACACGAAGACATGTCTTTTTGAAACCGCCAAAGAAAAGGATCAGATTGCAATAGTCAGATTACGGAGACGCGAAGGCGGTGTCTTCAGATTTATCCACTCTGGAACCCGGTTTCAAAAAGATGCAGTTTCGACCTCTGAAAACGCTGGCTTTATGTGGATGAAAGGCTGAACCGCTTAAAAACTTTGGCATATTCACCCTGACACGGCTTCGTGTGGATGGGCCCTTAAGGACTGAAAATAACTCCCATCCTCTCTCCTCTCTTCCACACCCCTGTTCCCTTATCTGTTATTTAACACCTCTATGGGAGCCATAAGGTCCAGACATGCTCCTGAGCAAGGAATAAGTCTCTGTGGTTAACCAAAGTAAAATATCTTCTAATTGTGAAGTATACATTTTATCCATGTTCTAACATTGTAATTCTGCATAGTCCTTGTTTCTTAGTTGATTAGTGTTACTCCCATGTTTGTAGGTCATAATAGGAGTTAGTTATAATTTCATGCATTTAATTACTCATTTAACGTAGAGTCATACTGCCATCCTGTGGCAATAGTTAAGAAAGGAGTTTAAGACATAGTAGCTATATGTGCTATATATATATATACATACATATATATATATAGTAGAATGACTATATTACATCAGCAGATTTTTGACCATGATGGGAAGAGCATGTGTCTATCGCGCGTAACATGTTAAAGTATATGGTCTGTAAAAATGAAGTTCATTAAGTAAATCTGCCGAAATAAAGTCATGCTTAAACTGAGAGACCCGCCTTGCGTCAAACACAGCCACTCAACTCTGTTAGATAAAAGTCAGGAGCTCAACGCAATTTTTCCCTTCTTCTTCTCCAGTTCCTGTTTCTTTTTCTGCAGTTTTTTTTCTTCTTGTTTTTCTGTCCTTTCTTTTTGTTAGACTCTTTATGCTTTACCCGTGACACTCTTATTCTCGGTCTCCGCATAATTTTTCCCCCTCCGTGTGATTGAAAATATTAAGCCCTGCGCACCAGGATTGCTTGCCGGTCCTGAGTTCTCTTTCCCTTGGGCCTTCAGTAACATTACACCTGAAGTGACGAAGCCAACCGATTGCATTAATTGTACTTTTACGCATTAATGATAACTTTGATAATAATCTCGAACTGCCAACGAGGTTGTTTTCAACCTTATTATGAGCGGGTAGCCACAGTCTCATAACGGAGCTTCTATTCGACCTGCAACTCCATCCAAGATCCATCGGGTTCAGCGGCCAGCCATCTGCCAGAATTACTCCCAAGGCAGTGACTCTTTTGCCAAACTAAGACTTTCAGCAGCTTAAGATAACGGACGTTTGAGGACTACCAGAAGAACTTCACCGTCAGGCCGTCACCCTCCATCACTGGGTCCCATTGGCATCGCCCTGTGGGGAGACTTTGAAGTCATTCAATCAGAATCTGTTTTATTGGCCAATGCAAGCATACAAAGAATGTGTCTTGGTGTTTGTTTGCTCAAAAAAAATATGCAACACAGAAGAATAAAAATAGACAAAAGAAAGGAAGTAGTAGTAGCTAATAATGATAATAATAATAATAATAATAATAATAATAATAATGAAATCAGCAAAGTGATATTAGAATTAAGTTGAAATTTTAAAGTCAATGTACAGAATGGAATAGTGATAGTTCTGAAATGGGATAAAAAACCTGAAATGAAGCGTTGACTGTACAGAGGAAATATGGACTGTGCTGTGGACAAAGAAATGAAGTGAATGAAATATATGAAGTGACAAGAGAATAAATGAAACCTAAATAATGAATAAATAATTACATTATGTAACAGAAGAGGTTGAATGCTATGTGGAATCTTAAGTCCAGTTTGATGAAATATATGAAAGTGACAAACGCTGAAATATAAAGTCCAGTTTTGCAACCCCGTCTTCATCACGTTTACACACACACACACCCTCACACACACACACACACATTGACCCCCTTTACACCTTGCATCAACATGCGTTTTTTGCGATCGGATAGCAATCCGATTGCTCATGACCACATGAAAGTACAGGTGTAAATACACTCGAAACGCATTGAGGACGCATTGTTATCCGATCAGCCAAACCACTTCTGAAGGTGGTCAGGGACGCATCGTGACCACATCTAACACAAGTGTAAATGCAAATGCGTCTCCAATCCACATGCAACAACTCCTTGGATGAAAACAAGTAAGTGAGGTGCGCCAGCTGGACACAGGAAGAAGGAGGAAGAAGATAACAACAACACTCACCGGGTAGTGACTGCAGAGAAAAAGAAAACACCGTGGTGAAGATAGTTTGACGTTGGATATTCACAGATATTCACATATTCATTTTGGGTTCAACACTGATTTCCACCTCCATGTCATAGGCAGAAAACAATGAGCAACACAGGGTAGGGCTATTAACCCAATAGCTTTCACATAACTGGACCCAGACACCACACACAAATGTAAAATGGTTTGTTGAAGTTTGTTTAAAAAATTCTTATAAAATAAAAAAGTGTGTTTTTGTGAGTGTTTGTGTGTGTTTGTGTGACGCCGAGGACGGAGCCACGGTGAGAGAAGTGTCTGCTCTCCATTTGGTCTAACAAAAGTGTTATACAAGAACGCAACTTCATGGGTGGCTAACATCTTGTTGTTGTTACTGTGGTGCACATGATTTGACGTTGTAGTGTGCCACTAGGATGTAACGTCGGCGGGACGGCGCGTGATCGGATAGCAAACGGATCTGGATGGGACACCAGAGAGGCATATTAATACCAGGTATAAATGTATGTGGTCATACGCTATCCGATTGCTATCTGATTGCAAAAAACGCATGCTAATGCAAGGTGTAAAGGGGGCCAATGTTGGAGTGCTTTATTGTTATAAGAAAGATGATTTCATAGTAAATAAACTCAGTCACATATTCTTGGAAATATATAATAAAACAAGCAGCTTCACATTTTACAATCACAGGCTATAAAACACCTTTTTCTGGACAGAGACAGTGGTGTTTGGATACAGGTTGCGGAGGACAGCGGCAATTTGAAATGGAATGAAGCCCGCCGACGGCAGACAGCAACAAACAGGAGTGCAACGCTCTTCCCTAGCCTTCCGCTATAAAAAGCTGACAAACACAACTTTATTTCTCAGAGTCAAAGGAGAAATAATCATGACTGGTGGCCTTAACATTAAGCTATCTTATTGTTGAGTTAATAAGGACACGTTGGTGTTTTTGTGTTGAGAAATGTTAAAGATATCATTAAGAGAAAACCTTAACACGGTCACAGTGAGGGAAACACTTCCGGCCGGCGAGTATTCCGGCCAGCCAATCACAGAGCTTCAAATTCTGTTTACTGCACAGTTTATGGCTGATCGACTTTATTAAACATACACACATTATTTCTTTACAGTTCAATGTACAGTGCAGTACGATGATCCCGATCGTAACCATCAATCTGCAGTACTATAATGTTAGACTGAATATATGTGACGGCTTCAGCTGGCGTCGTCACCATAGTAACGGTCGCTCATCCGCTATTGTACAAAACTGACAAAAATACTTGATTTCTCTGAACCGAAGGTGAAATAGTGAAAACGGATGACCACAACCTCTCGGATTGTTGAGTTATCAAGGACACCTTCGTGCTTTGTGATGAGACATGTTAAGATATTAAACTAGACAGTGGGGAAAATACTCATATGTGTCCTCTCTGGTCCGCCCACCAGACTGGTAAAATTAAAATGAAAAAATTAAAACAAGGATAATATCTTGTGATTTAATGTTGAGTGATGTAGCTGTTATAGTCAAAAATGAACAAATGAGAAAAAACAGGCAGAAACCTTCTTCCAACAGATAGACATTAGTTGTCTATCTGTTGTCAGGGAAAATATGGAAAAATCGTGTCCATGTACACGAATAGATAAGATTAAATTTCTTGACTATTTCACAAACGCCATGAGACAGACTGGCTTTTCACTTCTGCTGAACATGAACACAAATGAGACGCTGTAGGGTTTTTTTTATGAATGATCCACATCCAGTGCGCTTTGGAGTCAGTTTGACTCTGAATACTGAGGAGAACAATCAGCTGTCTTTCGGCTCCTGAGGGAATCTGATGATCGGTCAATCACAATTATTGGGGGGGGGGTCATATATTGAGGTCTAAACTGTGTTGACGGGTGGTTGGTTTAAATATCATATTACAAAAGTCCTTTATGAAATGAAGTTTAGGTAGTACTGTACGGTCCGGCAGACAATATAACTTATTATAACTAACTTATAACTAATTCTCAAACAGTTTCACGCGGTTTCTCTGTCCTCCGTAGCGTCTGCTTGCCGAGCATTATGAGAACTGTGCACATGCGCCACCTGCTGGTTCTTGTTGAGCACTGCAGCTACTCCTGGATACATTATTTCAGCCTCTTCACCGGGGCTGCAGCATTGAAACGAGTGACATCTGTATGTGAAATGGTTCACAACAATTTGGTAACACATGGGAACTTCTGCTTGTCACTTCTGATAACACTGTTTGGGAAGGATGACATGGGCTATTTCTACAGATGTCATTAATTAGGCTATTAATGCACGCTACAACCTAATAATATATCACACCATTTTTGGATAAAAGATATATCATGTCTAAATGAAAAGAACAAAGTATTTTATTTATGTGGCATATGTGGGCCTATTTATTTATTTTATCAGATCCTGTGCTCCTGTGCACTACTAGTACTACTAGTACTACTAGTGGAGAGTTTGATTTAAAAATGCAACTAGTACTACTAGTACTACTAGTAGAGGTTTAAAGATTTTGCCACTAGTAGTACTAGTACTGCTAGTACTAATAGTGGCACATTTTTTAAACCTCTACTAGTAGTACTAGTAGCACTAGTACTACTAGTGGCATTTTTTAAAACCTCTACTAGTAGTACTAGTACTACTAGTGGAAGGTTTGATTTTAAATGCAACTAGTACTGCTAGTAGCACTAGTAGGACTAGTGGCAAATTTTAAAACCTCTACTAGTAGTGCTAGTAGTACTAGTACTACTAGTGGCAAATTTTTAAAACCTCTACTAGTAGTACTAGTAGACAACAAAATGTTAGGGGGCAAATAATTGGTTGAAGATTCGGCCAATATGGGACTGTTTTGCTCATTGGTTAAGGAGATGTTTAACAGAATTTCAAACGCAAACATGGCGGATGCTGTCCTGAGACAAATTAGAAGACATTGTACAATAATTGAACGAGTGTATCATCAAGGATCTGCAGGTAGAAGGGAAGTGCGCGCTATCAAGGCAATGCAGGATATAGTTCAGAGTCTCACAGATCTTTGAAGTTTCATCACTGCGCCCCCAGCTCCCAGTGCAGTGTGTGTGGATGACAAAAGTACTGAAAACAGTTATTTTGAGGTTTAAAGTCATTATTATGCAGATACAGTGAGGTCACATATCCCGATGGCTGTGCATCTAACTCTTAACAGTTGAACTTTAAAATAAAAATACATCTGTCCAAATAATTGACATGGACATTTTGGCTCTTACTAGTAGTACTAGAAACGTCAAAAACAGCCCACTAGTTCAACTAGTAGACATTTTGGCTCCTACTAGTAGTACTAGTGGACATTTTGGCTCTTACCAGTACTACTTGTAAGCATTTTGGCCTTAGGGTAGGGTTAGTTAACTAGTAAGGCCAATTTGCGCTAGTTAATATGTCGGCAGTTTTTCAGCGCACTAGTTAACTAGTAGGACTTTGAGCTCTACTAGTTGGGTCCAGTCGTCGACTAGTGTGCAAAAAAGCCGACTAGTTGGGATTTTGGCGCTACTAGTGCGGCGCTCGGCTCAACTAGTACGGATTTTGTCCGAATTAGTCGGCCAAAAGTGTCACTAGTTGCTGAAAAAGCATAACTAGTATGAGTTTTTGTCCAACTAGTACGGCAAAATGGCGAACCAGTTGGACAAAATGTCCAACTAGTGCTGCCAAAGACCGAACTAGTAGAGGACACTTTGGTTTGATATCAAGGATTTCTAATAAATGCTCAAAGGGCTTTCCATACTTTACTAGTTGGGTCCAGTCGTCGACTAGTGCGCAAAAAAGCCAACTAGTTGGGATTTTGGCGCTACTAGTGCGGCGCTTGGCTCGACTAGTTCGGCTTTTGTCCAAACTAGTTGGCCAAAAGTGTCACTAGTTGCTGAAAAAGCATAACTAGTACGAGTTTTTGTTCAACTAGTACGGCAAAATGGCAAACTAGTTGGACAAAATGTCCAACTAGTGCTGCCAAAGACCGAACTAGTAGAGGACACTTTGGTTTGATATCAAGGATTTCTAATAAATGCTCAAAGGGCTTTCCATAAAATTAATACTACTTGGTGACATTACCATTAATACCATTACTACCAAGCTTACCTCACTTTGTTGAGTTGAATTACCTGTTGCAGCTGTGGCTGTCACTAGGGCAGAGGAAGGTGGCTCTGTGCTCTGTGTGTGTGTGTGTGTGTGTGTGTGTGTGTGTGTGTGTGTGTGTGTGTGTGTGTGTGTGGATGTGTGCGTGTGTGTGTGTGTGCAGCCAGTTTCATTTTCATCACTGTTCATTGTAGTGATAGCAGGGTGTTTTTATAGACCCATCCGGCTACTGTAGTTTGAAAAAAAAAAAAAAAAACATTTTAAAAATACATTTTTGGAAAATCCACGATGCTTTGGGTCAGGCTGGGGTCAGCTTAGGCTGGGCAGACCACCTGGTTTGCAGTAGAGGGGCTCTTTACATGCTCTCCCCCCTTCACACAATCAAATTTAGACCAGCGTCGTGGAATGGCAAATATGGTTTCGTAAAAAGTAGATTACTGGCTCAAAAATACACAAGTAAAGAGTGCAGTTTAAAAAAAGAGGAACATGTAAGTACTCCTTCTTTAAAAAAGAGACTTTGTTTTACTCGTGCGTTACTTGTAACGTGTTACTACTCACCCCTGAATACAACAGTCATTTCATGACAGTGATGCAAATGTTTAAATGTTGTAAACTATTATACATATTGTATATACTGCATTAATGAAAGAATGCTTTAATGTATTCTTGTGCTGCTGCAAAATAATACCCCAAGGCTTTAAAACATATGTTGGCATTTGCTAAAGGCATGTTGGTTATTGATTATTACAGAATGTAATTAATCAAGAAATTAAAGTATTAATGAAATTAATGATTCCGGGGCACCACCCTGGATACAGGGATCAATGACCAACCGGTATTTAGTCAAATAAGAAAAAAAAAGAGGAAATCCTTCTTTCAGTCCGTTAATATATGTGAGTATTAACAATCAAATAATCTAGAAGGCGTGAGCACTGACCATCACAACCAGCTGTTGACACAATAAACAATGCACAAATAACTACAGATAACTGCTCAGGTAAAGTCAAAAGTGTTTATTAAACAATCAACTATTAAACAATTGAGTTTTGGTAACAAACACTATACTACAAACTAATTACCTATGCAGTAAATCAAGCCTGCAAATTGATCTCTGCGTGTGTGTGTGTGTGCGCGTGTGGGGGGTGAGGGGCGAGACAGAAGCCCCTTTTACACTGCCAGATTTTCCGCGAATGTTCGGCCGATTTGCCGGCCAGCTGCGAGTGTTTACACACACAGAGCCGGATTGGCGAGTTGATCTGAGGCGCCCAATTTTCCGCCTCATAGGGTAGTCATATCGGTGGAACGGTTTTAGTATAAAGAGAGCGAGGCGGCCTTCCGCCTCGGGAGGGGCTGTTGATGACTTGTGGGAGGGGCTGTTGAATCTAGCAGCACTAAGGAGACGCAAAGCAGAAGATGAGCAACTGGGGAGATAAAGAATTGCGCGCCCTCCTTGCCCTCACTAACGAGGAGGCTATTAACCGTCAGATGATGGGAACGTGAAGGACGAGCCGATGTACGAGAGAATCGCCGAAGGACTGACCAGCTGCGGCTTTCCTCGGTACGTCACCGTTTACGTCACACGCTAAGCTGCATGTTCTGTTACTAGCTCACACCCCCATTGCCTCGAAAAAGGCGCATTCTGTATAAACACAAGAAGGCAGGTGGCAATTTGCCGCACTCCCCGATTTTGTTTTTATACTGCCAATGCGGAAAGAAGAGGGATTGGGCTTTCCTGCAAATTTGCACAATTCCTGTGTAAAAGAGGCTAGAGAGAGAAAAAAATGGAGGACGTGGCCCACTGGGGGGTCGTGTTGAGACAGACCTAAGATGATTTGAAAGAGAAAATGGTGGTCGTGGTGTGAAACACATCACCAGATCAAGACAAATGGTCATAAAACCGCTGGCCTGATTTGCTCCTTTAAAGTACGCACAAGATGGCATTCAATGGGCTCAAACCCACTGCATGCTCTAACAAAGGCTGTGCTGGCACAGATGTGTAAGGACTGTGGTGATGGCGAACTTCTCTTGAGGAGTTGCTCACAGGACAATGTGTGATTTCATCACAGGCATAAGGTGTGTGTGTGTGCGAGTGTGTGTGGGGTTAGTAAGAGAGAGAGAGAGAGAGAGAGAGAGAGAGAGAGAGAGAGAGAGAGAGAGAGAGAGAGATAGGGAGACGAGCCGGCGCGCGGAGTTTGTAAGAGGCAACAGCGGCCGTGGAGGAACACAGTGGTCGCCTTCCTATACCTCAGAGGACGGTAGGCTAACGGGAGTCAGTCTACCGTCCGCTGGTCTTTGTTCCAGATAGGAAAGCGGCGTATTGTGAGCGCACGGCCGGCAGAAACTAACGGTGGGTTATCCACCTAATAGGACAAGATCAGTTTGCTCTGGCGAGCACAACAACAGCAATCAAAAGAACAATGTCAAATAGGACACGGCAGTCCTTGCAGTTCAAACAGTCACAATTTAACACGCTATCTATGAAGTCTCTGCTCAGACTACAGCTCTTACTTGGGATCGCTTGGCGCGATCAGCGCGTGTCCCGTCTTTTCGCTCCGTAGCTCCGTAGCTCTGGGATGAAAGCGCGGGGAAGGATGCTGTCCTCGGTGAGACAGAAGAGGGATCAGCGGAATCGACTCAGTGAAGAAGCGGGGCCTTGGTGGTTCCGTTTCTTCTGGAGAAAGTGGTGTTTCTCCTAATTCTGCAGATGTGTGGGAACGGCGGGGTTGCACTGGAGTCAAGCCAGCCGGCAGTTATGTTTCCGTGGTCAAGCCAGCCTATGTCAAAGTCTCTCATGTAGACTATAAATATGCTTCATTCACCCCATTTTGATCTTTGATAAAAGTCATATTTTCAGTAAGTAGTCCAAGGTACCTGTACTATTGGACAGAGTACTTCTTGAACAACATGTACAAATAATATAAAGTACTTTTACTGTGTACTTTTGGAGAAATCCTATGTCAAAGTCTCACATATCGACTAGAAAGGTACTTTATTCTTTATATACTTCATATGAAGTACTTTTACTGTGTACTTTTGCAGTAATCTTGTGTCAAAATCTCTCATATCGACTAGAAAGATACTTCATTCGTTGACTTTGATCTTTAACGAAAGTCATATTTTCAATAAGTAGTCCAAGGTACCTGTACTGTTGGACAGAGTACTTCTTGGACAACATGTACAAATAATATGAAATACTTTTACTGTGTACTTTTGCAGTACCTTGGACTACTTATTGAAAATATGACTTTCATTAAAGATCAATGGGGTGAATGAAGCATATTTATAGTCAATATGAGAGAATTTGACATAGGATTACTGCAAAAGTACACAGTAAAAGTATTTCATATTATTTGTACATGTTGTCCACGAAGTACTGAGTCCAATAGTACAGGTGTCTTTGACTACTTATTGAAAATATGATTTTTATCAAAGATCAAAGTCGTACGAATGAAGTATCTTTCTAGTTGATATGAGAGACTTTGACATAGGATTACTGCAAAAGTACACAGTAAAAGTACTTCATATTATTTGTATATGTTGTCCAAGAAGTACTCTTTCCAATAGTACAGGTGTCTTTGACTACTTTTTGAAAATATGATTTTTTATCAAAGATCAAAGTTGTACGAATGAACTATCTTTCTAGTTGATATGAAAGACTTTGACATAGGATTACTGCAAAAGTACACAGTAAAAGTACTTCATATTATTTGTACGTGTTGTCCAAGAAGTACTCTGTCCAATAGTACAGTTGTCTTTGACTACTTATTGAAAATATGAATTTTATTAAAGATCAAAGTGGGGTGAATGAAGCATATTTATAGTCGATTATGAGACTTTGACACAGGATTACTCCAAAATTACACAGTAAAAGTACTTGATAGTAATATGACATGTTGTCCAAGAAGTACTCTGTCCAATAGTACAGGTGTCTTTGACTACTTATTGAAAATATGATTTTTATCAAAGATCAAAGTCATACGAATTAAGTATCTTTCTCGCCGCTATGTGAGACTTTGACAGAGGATTATTCCAAAAGTACACAGTAAAAGTACTTTATATTATTTGTACATGTTGTCCAAGAAGTACTCTCTCCAATAGTACAGGTACCTTGGACTACTTATTGAAAATATGACTTTTATCAAAGATCAAAATGGGGTGAATGAAGCATATTTATAGTCTATATGAGAGACTTTGACATAGGATTACTACAAAAGCACACAATAAAAGTACTTGATAGTAATAGGACATGTTGTCCAAGAAGTACTCTGTCCAATAGTACAGTTGTCTTTGACTACTTATTGAAAACATGATTTTTATTAAAGATCAAAGTGGGGTGAATGAAGCATATTTATAGTTGATGTGAGAGACTTTGACACGATTACTCCAAAGGTACACAGTATAAGTACTTGATAGTAATAGGACATGTTGTCCAAGAAGTACTGAGTCCAATAGTACAGGTGTCTTTGACTACTTATTGAAAATATGATTTTTATCAAAGATCAAAGTCGTACAAATGAAGTATCTTTCTCATCGATATGTGAGACTTCGATATAGGATTATTCCAAAAGTACACAGTAAAAGTACTTCATATTATTTGTACATGTTGTCCAAGAAGTACTGAGTCCAATACTACAGGTGCCTTTGACTACTTATTGAAAATATGACTTTTATTAAACATCAAAGTGGAGTGAATGAAGCATATTTATAGTTGATATGAGAGACTTTGACACAAGATTACTGCAAAAGTGCACAGTAAAAGCACTTCATATTATTTGTACATGTTGTCCAAGAAGTACTGAGTCCAATAGTGCAGGTGCCTTTGACTACTTATTGAAAATGATTTTTATTAAAGATCAAAGTCGGACGAATGAAGCATGTTTCTAGTTGATAGGAGAGACTTTGACATAGGATTACTGCAAAAGTACACAGTAAAAGTACCACATATTATTTTACATTAATTCTATGAGAGGCTCTGCCTGTCACCTTACAGCGCCGTATTAATGCATTTACCGTAAGCATTAGAATACGTGCGCACTCCAAATTGAGTGCCGGCTGGCTTGACCATGGAAATGCGACTGCCGGTGTCATGCCAGAAGTAGATTTTTGCCAGAAACTGATTTCCGGTCCACGGGAGCGCGCACAGTCGTTATAGTTGAAAGGCGCAGCTTCTGTGGCGCTGCGGCAGGCTTCATCGGGCTCAAACAGCCAGTTTGTTTATGATCATCTAACGATGTTTATTTGTGTTTGCGTTTGATAGCCTCCTATACGTCCAGTTGCCTTATATCGCTGTTGAATAGGCTAGTTGGTGATTTAAATCTGGCTTGTATTTGCGCTGATAAAGATATTTGTCACAGAGGGAGCTTCTTTTTTTCTGCACCAAAATTACATTAGATCCCTCAACAGAGTAATTTGACCCCAAACAGTGCTTTGTACGGTTTGAAAAACGAGTAAAGGGACATTACAATGTAAAAATCAGCTTATTTTGCTTGCCAAAAACTGATTCATGCCTCTGGTATTGTATGTAGATGGATATTTTGCCCCAAAATAACTTCATATAACACAGCAGAGGGACATTTGCAAGATTTGACCCCAACCAGTACTTTTTACCACTTGAAAAATGAGTATAGGGACATTACAATGTAAAAATCAGCTTCTTTTGCTTGCCAAAAACTGATTCATGCCTCTGGTATTGTACATAGATGGATATTTTGCCCCAAAATGACTTAATATAACACAGCAGAGTGAGATTTGCAAGATTTGACCCCAACCAGTACTTTTTACCACTGGAAAAATGAGTAAAGGGACATTACAATGTAAAAATCAGCTTATTTTGCTTGCCAAAAACTGATTCATGCCTCTGGTATTGTATGTAGATGGATATTTTGCCCCAAAATGACTTAATATAACACAGCAGAGTGAGATTTACAAGATTTGAGCTCAAACAGTACTTTTTACTACTGGGAACATGACTAAAGGGCCATCACAATGTAAAAATCAGGCTGTTTCACCTGCCAAAAATTGATTCACACCTCTGGTACTGCACAGAACTGCATATTTTTCTCAAAATTCAGCAGAGTGATAATGACCAGATTTGAGCTCAACCAGTGCTTGAGAAATGAGTAAAGGGTATCACTTGGTATCACTCAGCAAAGTTTGAGTCTTTTACCCTGTAATAAAACGTAATCATCACAATGACAAGACCTCGTTTGACATCTTACTATACTATGAACATGATGCATGATACCAAGTCATTTTGAGCAAAAATATGCAGGTCTGTGCAGTACCAGGGGCGTGAATCAATTTTTGGCAGGTGAAATAGCCTGATTTTTACATTGTAATGTCCCTTTACTCGTTTTTCCAGTGGTATAAAGTACTGGTTGGGGTCAAATTTTGTAAATCTCACTCTGCTGAGTGACCCAAAGTAATTTCAGGGCAAAATATCCATCTACATACAATACCAGAGGCATGAATCAGTTTTTGGCAAGCAAAAAAAGCTGATTTTTACATTGTGATGTCCCTTTACTCATTTTTCAAGTGGTATAAAGTACTGGTTGGGGTCAAATCTTGCAAATCTCACTCTGCTGTGTTATATTAAGTCATTTTGGGGCAAAATATCCATCTACATACAATACCAGAGGCATGAATCAGTTTTTGGCAAGCAAAATAAGCTGATTTTTACATTGTAATGTCGCTTTACTCATTTTTCAAGTGGTAAAAAGTACTGGTTGGGGTCAAATCTTGCAAATCTCACTCTGCTGTGTTATATTAAGTCATTTTGGGGCAAAATATCCATCTACATACAATACCAGAGGCATGAATCAGTTTTTGGCAAGCAAAAGAAGCTGATTTTTACATTGTAATGTCTCTTTGCTCATTTTTCAAACCGTACAAAGCACTGGTTGGGGTCAAATTACTCTGTTGAGGGATCTAATGTAATTTTGGTGCAGAAAAAAAGAAGCTCCCTCTGTGACAAATATCTTTATCAGCGCAAATACAAGCCAGATTTAAATCACCAACTAGCCTATTCAACAGCAATTTAAGGCAACTGGACGTACAGGAGGCTATCAAACGCAAACACAAATAAACATCGTTAGATGATCATAAACAAACTGGCTGTTTGAGCCCGATGAAGCCTGCCGCAGAGCCACAGAAGCTGCGCCTTTCAACTATAACGACTGTGTGTTAAAAACAAAAAGGAAAAGGTATCTTTCCTCGTCCAGCGAGTGAAGAAAAAGGGCGGCCTAGGTCGGTAAATTCAAACGTTTGAATCGCTCCCTATCAGCAACTTGAGCTCAGAAGCTTTGGGCTTCCTTCCAGCAACGAGTCACACGGGGATTGCGAGGGCCGTCGGCGCGCAGCGCCAATTAAAGTTTCGGTAACGTCAGAGGGAATTCCGCCTGACTGTACCTGGATCCGGCCGCTGTCTCCCAATAGGGAGTTTGAATTTTAAAAATTATTTACATTTCTAACAGTTACTGGACGACAGAAACCTAGCGTGGCTCCTTTGTTCTCAGGCTCACTGGTTTCGTAAAGGCCTCTCTATTGTTTGAAACACAGGTTGAGGTCCCAACACATACAAATAGCGGGAGTGCCCCATAACTCCTAATGCAGGGTTAAAAGCAACACAAACTTTCCATAGTTACACAGGGTCAAGCAAGGTGCGCTTTTGGTTTGTTATACACAGTGCCACCAGACTGTCTCCTGCTGATTTTTAAAAATTTTGGACAAGTTTTCGTGGAAATCTGTGACAAAAGAATGTTTTCAGTATAAGTAAGTACTTTTTTTTATGGCCCGCCATGATTAAAACATCTGTAGCCATGTTGTTTTTTTTTTTTTCTTTTTTTGGAACTAGACTGTTCATTAGGTGGACTGTTGGAATATATATACCATTTGGTTATTCTTTGCTCCATGCAGAGCAGACTCTAGATGGAACAGCAGAACATCAGGTGCAGTGACAGTGAAATTTAATTGTTCATTGTGCTGGATCTAAAAGTTCCTATGCAGCAGATCAGATTATCTCATCTGATCAGCTCTGATCAGACTGCCTGATCAGTTGTCCACCCCGCAACTCAAAACTCCACAAACTGCTGCTGAGGGGGAAAAAAATGAACTTATGAAGAGTTCCGCCTGCACTGCGTTCAGGGACCAGCACAAAATATGAATTTAGAGAGGGGACCCAGACTGATACACAAGGACACACAGGCAAGAAAAAACTTCCTCTGTAAACCTGTCACATTGTAGCGAGTCCACAGCCATATCTGTAAAAACATGAATGCTTCACATACATCTTCCCCCCAGTAACAAAGAAGATCTATAAAATCAGCACAGTTTCAAGGTAGACACCCACGATTAGAGTCACCAATTCAGTATCTGAATATTTCTTCTTCTGTTCTTGAAATTTAATAATGGAAACAAAAGAGTTTTTGCAATACATTCTGATGTGACAGTGAAGTCTACTTTTGACCTTTGGGATATAAAATGTTATGAATCCATCATTTTATTCTGGAGATGGACCTTCCATGTCCAGATACGACGTGAAAGGTGCCCTGGGTGTGTTGGTTGTTGACGTTCTGGGACTCAGTGTCAAGTTATGCATGTTACATGCATTATCTTCTTTCAAATTACACTTTCATTTTCACAGGAAATTTACTATTTACGTACTGTCTCTTTCAAATAAACACACCATGTCAGTACAACAACGTATAATGACTTTTTTTTTCCTCCAACAACTAAAGAACGTGGTCAGGTTTCGGCAACAAAAACATGTGGTTAGGTTTAGGCAACAAAAGCACATGGTTAACTTTAGAAAAAAAAAAAAAAACAGGGTTTGGCTTTATCATCTTCTGAAGGTCTGTGTTTGTTGGACCCTTTCACCACCCCTCCCACCTGCCCTACTTGGACGTACGCCGCCTTAACTGTCGTTCGTGTCCTGCCGCATTTCCCCCTGATGCCACTGAGTGCCATTAATCTATAACAGCGACCGGCCGTGTATCATGCAGACATCAAAGGATGGCTTTTATCTGTGTCTGATGTTGCAAGTCACTGCGATATCAGCGACTTTGGAATGAGACGAGATTAGACCTTGACATTTGACTACCAAAATCTAATCAATTTATCCCTGACTAAAAGTGGACGTTTGTGCCAAATTTACCAAAAAATTCTTAAGTTATTCTGAGGTATCCCGTTCACAAGAACTTGACCTCTGACCAATAAAAGAGTGAGTTCTAAGTGAACTTTAGTGCCAAATTTGGATTAATTCCATTAAGGCGTTCTTGAGATATCACATTCACAAAATGAGATGTGGTAAAGTTTACAGTGAATTTGACCTTTGACCACCAAAGTCTAATCAGTTTATCACTGAGTCCAAAAGGGCATTTGTGCTAGATTTAAAGAAATCCCCTCAAGGTGTTTTTGAGATATCACATTCATAAGAATATCCTTTGACTCAAAGTGGACCTTTGCGCCAAATTTAAAGAATTCCCTCAAGTGTTCTTAAAATAGTGCATTCCAGAGAATGAAATGGATGCAAGGTCACAGTGATCTTGACCTTTAACCACCAAAATCTAGTCAGTTCATCCTTGAGTCAAATTAGAGGTTTGTGCCGAGTTACAAAAAATCCCTCATGGTATTCTTGAGATATCACGTTCACGAGAATGAGACAGATAACGTTGCATTGACCTTGACCTTTGACCAGTATCCCCAAAAATGAATTAGTTCATTTGTGCCAAATTTAAATGACTCAGTACATTCTTGAGATATCACAGTCATGAGAACAGATGTACATACAGATAGCATAATGCTCCCTGCCGATCCACCAGTGTTAATTTTGTCAACTAAAATGAAAATGAAAACTTTTCGTTGACAAACCTTTATTCCGTGACTAATTTGTGACAAGAACGTAAATTTAAGAAGCACTGACAACAGAAATTAAAACGAAATCTCTGTTCATTATCAATTGACGAGTAAAAACGTGACGAAAAAGATGACGCTGGCCAGCCGGACAGTCTGGATTACAACTATCCTCAATGCCTTGATTGTTTTCCTTTTTAATCAATTAATTATCTTAACTCAAATTTAAACTCTCAGTCTGTCGTTCTGAATGGATGACCTCCCCCCGCCCTCCAAGCGGTGGCGGTGCACATCCAGTTTTGCCACACAGACGCCCTGGCTCCACAGTGGGAACGACACGATGAACGGATTATCTCCACTTGCGGCTGCGACATTTCAAGTGGGAAGAAAAATAAGAGAGGATTTATGGACACACTTCTGTTACCTTCCAGCCGAACGAAAGACTAAGTGTATCATTCCCAACGAGCATGGGTGGATGCCTTGTGGATTTAAGTTCAGCGGAAAAAACACAACGAATTTAAAAAGACACCTGAAGGCCCACCATCCTGCAGTGTCTGACAAGGTAAATGTAAAAATGGAGCTTGATACCATGGCACGTGCAGTGAGTTTTAGGATTAAATTGCATGTAGACCAAAGTAACGTTAAGCTAACGGTGAAGTACCTGACGTACTGCGGTAAGCGTGTTGTGTCATTTCCGGTGTTTCTGTGTTGGTGTCTCTCAGCTGCTGCAGCGATCTCTCACCAGCTACTTTTCTGCTTTTTCTCCTCACTTTAGCTGTTAAACATCCACTTCACTCCTTAAACCTCACTAGTTGTAGTGTTAATCACTCTGCTTCTTTAAACGACTGTCTTATTCATCTTTGCTTGCTCACACACCCTCGGCCTTGTTAGCTACCTTAGCTTAGCACCTAGCGATGGCTTCCTCTCCTGCACTCTCTTGCTCGGTGTGCCACATGTTTAGTTACTCCTCTGCCTCCTTTAGCGATAATGGTACATGTGCTAATCCAGAACGCGGCGGCACGTGTACTGACAGGAACTAAGAAACGAGATCATATTTCTCCTGTTTTAGCTTCTCTGCACTGGCTCCCTATAAAATCCAGAATTGAATTTAAGATCCTTCTCTTAACTACAAAGCTCTACATGATCAGGCTCCATCATATCTCAGAGAGCTCATAGTGCCCTATTATCCCACCAGAACACTGCGCTCTGAGAATGCAGGTTACTCGTGGTCCCTAAAGTCTCCAAAAGTAGAACAGGAGCCAGAGCCTTCAGCTATCAGGCTCCTCTTTTGTGGAATCAGCTTCCTGTTTCGGTCCGGGAGGCAGACACCGTCTCCACTTTTAAGACTAGACTTAAGACTTTCCTTTTTGATATAGCTTATAGTTAGGGCTGGCTCAGGCTTGTCTTGGACCAGCCCCTAGTTAGGCTGACATAGGCCTAGTCTGCCGGGGACCTTCTATAATACACCGAGCCCCTTCTCTCCTTCTCTCTCTCCCTTGCTAGTATTCATGTCCTGTTAATGCATCTCTCTAACCCGGGCCTACTGCATGTCACTAACTCGGCTTGTTCTCCGGAGCCTTTGTGCTCCACTGTCTCTCAGGTTAACTTGTGTCGCAGCTGTGCCTGGATGGTGTGTGGTGTTGTGCTGCTGCCGTGGTCCTGCCTGATGCCTCCCACTGCTGCTGCTACTATTAGTCATACCTGGACTATTATACACATAACATTATTGTCACATACATATATAATCATATTATTAATATAATATCTGTTTCTCCTTATGTCTCATTGTGTCATATGGATTACTGTTAATTCATTATATTGATCTGTTCTGTACAACATCTATTGCTCGTCTGTCCGTCCTGGAAGAGGGATCCCTCCTTCAGTCGCTCTTCCTGAGGTTTCTACCATTTTTTCTCCCCGTTAAAGGGGTTTTTTTGGGGAGTTTTTCCTTAGCCGCTGTGAGGGTCCAAAGGACAGAGGGATGTTGTATGCTGTAAAGCCCTCTGAGGCAAATTGTGATTTGTGATATTGGGCTTTATAAATAAAATTGATTGATTGATTGATTGAAGTTGAAACTGGATATGCAGGTGTGCTTACACTATTTGAGAATGCGCTAGCAATTAACTTGCAAGCCAACACCTAACTTTTAGCCTTAGCTAGCTAACATTAATATTTTTAGCCCTCACATCTCAGTCAGAAAAGGACGCTGTCATGTTAGCTGTGGTGGAGGCATCAGATCAACACGTTATTTAATGATTGTTTCACAGCGGTTACGTTCAACAGCACAAATAAACTTCCCCACACACCTCAACCCAACCCTGCAGCTCCACCTCAAACCTCTGAATCTGAAATGCGCTGTGCTGTTTAAAACACAGCAGCAACATTATGATCTCTGCTTTAAAGAGTCGTATGTCACACAGAGGCAGTGAACCAGGTGAAAACTGGAGGTGGCAGCTACACTTGTTATGTTACTGTAAGTGCAATAAAATCTACCAGAGTAAAAAACCAAGAAGAATGCTTAAAATTTAATCCACAAAAAAACGTGTGGCTATTTGAATTGAAATTAATTTAAATACAAAGTTTTTTCTATTTCCTGGTCAAAAAGAAAAAGGAATGAACAGAAATTTAAAAATGGTTTGATTTCCCTTTCATATTTAGAATAATAAAAGACACATTGCCCTGGCTGGGAAAAAAAAATTCAGTTAGAAGATTTTCTTTTTCTTTTCTTTAATCCCTGAATATGAAACATTTACATATCTTTAAGAACTTAAGAACATTTAAGTTTTCAGTTTTGTGTGCCCTCCCTGTACAATTAACATCCTTGCTAGTAATGTATGTTAAAGTGATTAACTCCACTCCACGGGGTGGTTTTTAGACATTGTACCAGATATTTTTTACTTGTTCTACTTGTTCTACAACTTTTTGGTCTGTGCTACAAAACTCTCAGCTTCCCCAGCACCAGTGTTATGGTTAATGGTTGTAATCTTACTTGAGATGACTGTGTTCTTTATGTTTTAGCCTGCAAATCTGTTTGCTACAGTGTACTACATAGATATGATTATGAAATAATTCAGAGTCAGTACAAGTAACATCTTTTTTCCTCTCCCCCCTTCACATTCCAGAGACTCAGACTGTACCTGTACTACAGAAAATGGATAGTGAAAAGGAAAGAATGCCAAAACAGACAACGATTCCAAACATGTTCACTTCCATGCCTGCATCTCAGGCTTTTGCTGAATGAGTGTTCAGCATTACGGGCGACTTGACAAGGGCCCGTCGCAACAGGGCAAGGGTCATCTTGGAGAAAAGCGCCTTTCTAAAACTAAACCGGGATAAGTAAACAAGGACACAGATAGGCTTAATTGTTAGGCCTCTGTGCCACACTCATGTCCCTTTTTCCTGTCTCAGCACTGTTCTATTTTTCTACACTGTTTTATATGGTCTGTTGTTTTGCTAATATACAGAAAATAAACAAGAACTTGTGAAGAACATGATTATGTATTGCACTTTTTCTAACAGGCCTTAGACATTTTTTATTGTACAAGTGTAATATGGTACATTCTTAGTTTAAATGACTAAACACGTAGTTAAAGGTATGCTTACGATGGAGTTTTTACCACCATGACAAACATCATTTACAGTATAACAAAACTGTCAAATTACTTAAAAGACTAAAATGAGACTAAAACTAAAACTGATTTCGACGGACTAAATTTTAACTAAAACAAAACAAAACTAAAAGACTAAAATGTGACTTTAACTAAATCCAGTCTTTGGTGAGTGACTAAGACTAAAATTAAATTAAAAATTCTTGTCAAAATTAACACTGCGATCCACTAAACTGTCACTTGCAGTCGGTCTGCTCTGAGTGAGCGTTGCACATATAAGACAGTAAAATGACACAAAGGCCCCATAATCTGAATCAAGACAGAAAACTCTTAAGTGCCTCCCTCATTGTCAGCTGCAGCGCATTAGCTTCACTTTTTTCTTCCCCTGCACAATAAAAGCCTTAGACATATACACTGCATCACTGCTTACCAGATGTAACTTACTCACATGCTGAGACTGTGGTGATGAGTTGTTCGATGTATTAAAATCCTTTTGCTTCAGATTTTGCTCTGGCCTCTTCTTGAGTTTATAATCAACATACAATACTATCTCAATGAAATGTACTGAAACAAATGCATAAGTGGCACAAAGAGGCAATCTGTTAATTTGGCTGGTATAAAATATGCTTGGCTGGTGGGTTTTTTCATCTACCAGTCCACTTGGCCAGTAAGTCAAAAAGTTCATCTTGGACACTGCGTGTGTACAATACAATAACATTAACACATACTATCTTTCAATCAATGTGTATTGGTTTTTTTTATTAATTACATACCAACAGACTTTTCTAATAAACCCTCTGTCTGTTACATTTAACCCTGCCATGAGGTAAGTTGTAACATTTTGCTTCTGCCAAACTTCAAGTGTTTTTAGCAGAGATGTGTATGTTGTTTGTGTATATATATATCTATATTTACATATACATACAGTACAGGCCAAAAGTTTGGACACACCTTCTCATTCAATGCGTTTTCTTTATTTTCATGACTATTTACATTGTAGATTCTCACAGAAGGCATCAAAACTATTAATGAACACGTGGAGTTATGTACTTAACAAAAAAAGGTGATATAACTGAAAACATGTTTTATATTCTAGTTTCTTCAAAATAGCCACCCTTTGCTCTGATTACTGCTTTGCACACTCTTGGCATTCTCTCGATGAGCTTCAAGAGGTAGTCACCTGAAATGGTTTTCCAACAGTCTTGAAAGAGTTCCCAGAGGTGTTTAGCACTTGTTGGCCCCTTTGCCTTCACTCTGCGGTCCAGCTCACCCCAAACCATCTCGATTGGGTTCAGGTCCGGTGACTGTGGAGGCCAGGTCATCTGCCGCAGCACTCCGTCACTCTCCTTCTTGGTCAAATAGCCCTTACGCAGCCTGGAGGTGTGTTTGGGGTCATTGTCCTGTTGAAAAATAAATGATCGTCCAACTAAACGCAAACCGGATGGGATGGCATGTCGCTGCAGGATGCTGTGGTAGCCATGCTGGTTCAGTGTGCCTTCAATTTTGAATAAATCCCCAACAGTGTCACCAGCAAAACACCCCCACACCATCAAACCTCCTCCTCCATGCTTCACAGTGGGAACCAGGCATGTGGAATCCATCCGTTCACCTTTTCTGCGTCTCACAAAGACACGGCGGTTGGAACCAAAGATCGTGTGGTTACTGTGTAACCTTGGTTCTCTGAGTGAAGAGACTATCTCTCCACTCCGTTACATATTCCATATGTATGGAGTATGACCCCCGCTGCTTGTCAGGGTACTTTGATAATTCTTTAAGACACACCGGCTTGCCCGGCCACGCCCTATTGCGTAGCTATAAAGCGCCAGCGCTGGCGTGTGATCACTGATAGTTTGATCGAAACGTGTCTCCGAGCGGCCTAAGGACTGGAGAGATAGTCTCTTCACTCAGAGAACCAAGGTTACACAGTAACCACACGTTCTCTATCGTCTCGAGACTATCTCTCCACTCCGTTACATATTCCATATGTACGGGGTAGACCTTTAAGACACCCCGTGAGGAGACGGTGCAGCCCACAATCCCACACCACAACGTGTTCAACAACGAACTATGTACAAATATACAATATATACAAGACAGGAGTAGGCCCCGCCAGGCGCTAGGGCCCATCCTGAGAGGGAAAGGGGCGCCATGGAAGCCCGCAAGACGCAAGGCAACCAAAGGGAACCAGCCAGGGCCCCGCAAGACGCAGGGGCTAGGCTGGCCACAGGGGGCCGCTCATCCGGCCCGCAGGACGCAAGGCCGAGGGGAGACAACGTGTCTACCGTTGGGCCGAGCCCAGCACTCGCTCCCCAAGGGAGGGACTGGCAGCGACGTTGAGACGGTAGAACCTGGTAAAGGTCGACGGGGATGACCATGTGGCGGCAGAGCAATTGGAGGCAAGGGAGGCCCCCCGCCACAAGGCCCAGGAGGCAGCCACACCCCGAGTGGAGTGCGCCCGGACCCCTGACGGAACAGGCACACCCGACAGGACGTAAGCCTGGCGGATAGTGTCCACCACCCAGTGTGACAGTCTGGACTTCGACAAAGGTCTTCCCAGACGTCCAGGGTCGTAATGGACAAAGAGCTGATCAGACCTCCGGATAGCCTGAGTCCGCCGAATGTACTCTGTCAAGGCCCTCACCGGGCACAGAGTGGACCGACCCTGCCCAGCGTCCACACCAGCATCAGGAGAGGAGAGAGACCTAAGCTCAACCGACTGAGACAGGTGGAACTCAGTGAGGACCTTAGGCAGGAAGGCCGGGTTGGGGCTCAGAATGACACTAGAACCATCCGAGGAGAACCGGCAGCAGTCGCCATGCACTGACAGTGCATGGAGTTCGCTCACCCTCCTGGCCGAGGTAATAGCAAGCAGAAAAGCGGTCTTGATGGAAAGCCACTTCAAATCAGCATCCCCAAGGGGTTCGAAGGGGGAACTCCTTTTGAACAGCGGGACCAGCCACTCGCACCGTAAGCCTCTGGGCCCCCCGGAGAAACCGGGAAATGAGGGCACAGTCCTCATCACTCAGTGCCACCTCACCGATTCGCACTGCTTTGATTGCTGCCACCAATCCTCGCAGTGTTACCGCAGCCTTCCGGGCCTCCAGCTGAGACTGCAAAAACTGCAGGATCTGCTGGGCTGAGGCTAAGTAGGGGTCCACCTGGTTAGAACCACACCAGGCAGCAAACAGTTGCCAACGGTACGAATAAGCCGCCCTAGTGGATGGAGCCCGGGCCTGCTGAATCGTTGCCACGACAGGCCCTGGTCCAAGTGGGGCCACAGAGGAGCCACCAATATCACCCGCACATGCTCCACCAGAACTCTTCTAAGAAGAGGCTGGAGAAGAGCGAAGGGGGGAAAGGCGTAGAGCAGAACCCTGGGCCATGGATGAGCCAGAGCATCCCAGCCCAAGGGGGGATCGTCGTTCCGCAGCGAGAAAAAGAGCGGGCAATGGGACGACTCCCTTGACGCGAACAGGTCGACCTCTGCCCTGCCGAAGCGACGCCATATCTCGGAAACCACTTCCGGATGGAGCCTCCATTCCCCCGGCTGAGGGCCCCCCTTCGACATGATGTCTGCCGCGGAGTTGAGTACCCCCGGCACATGCACGGCTCTGAGCGAGAGGAAGAGGGGGTGAGCCCACTGCCAGAGAACCGTAGCCAGCTTGCACAGGACCGGGGAGCCCAGCCCCCCCTGCCTGTTGATGTAAGCGGCTACCACTGTGCTGTCGGTGCGGACAATCACATGGTGACCCCTCAGTCTCGGCAAGAGATGACGCAGAGCGAGAAGAGCCGCCCTCAGCTCCGGGACATTTATGTGCTGACCCTGCCACCGGCTGGTCCAGACACTGTTGACCCCACAGCCTTCGTGTACCGCGCCCCACCCTGCCGGGGATGTGTCGGTGCACACCAGCTGGCGATAGATCACTGGACCCAGATCGCGGCCCGCCCTGATGTTCGCAGGGACCTTCCACCACCGTAGGGCTCTGTGGAGCCTCCGAGAGACCAGTACTTTGGTCTTGTGGGACCTCTGAGGGCACAGACCCAAGCTCAGCAGACACCTCTGTACAGGCCGCATGTGCAAGAGGGCGAGAGGGACTACCTGCACCATGGCTGCCATTAGGCCCATGAGGCGAAGGCAGAGACCCCAGTTGACCAGAGCGTGCAGCCGGAACAGGGCAACACAAGACCTGAAGGCCAGCTGCCTCTCCTGGGTCAAAGTGACTGTACCGCTCCTCGAGTCCAGGACCATACCCAAGAAGGAGGTCACCTGGGCCAGTTTGAGCCTGCTCTTCTTCTAGTTTAAGCGCAGGCCTAAACTCTGAACGTGGTCCAACAGCAGGGCTACGTGTTGGCGGCATTGCTCCTCTGAGACTGCGCAAATCAGCCAGTCGTCGAGGTAGTTCAGAATCCTGATGCCCTTGCGCCTCAGGGGGGAGAGAACCGCATCCATACATCGAGTGAAGGTGCGTGGTGCCAGAGAAATACCGAACGGCAGCACCTGAAACTCGTATACTTTGCCGGCAAAGCCGAACCGCAGGAAGCGCCAGTGACCCCTCCAGATGGGTATCTGGAAATAGGCATCCTTCAAATCTATAGTGGCGAACCAATCTCCTGCAGAGATTGCCTGTCTCACCCTGGGGACCGTCAAAATCCGGCATCGCTTTTCTTTTCTTTTTCTTCAGAGGCCGGAGATACTGATTCAGCCCCCTGAGGTCCAGAATTGGCCGAAGCCCTCCGTCCCTCTTCGGGGCCAGAAAGTAGCGGGAGAAAAACCCAGCCAGCTGATCCCCTGAGGCCACCTCCCTTGTGGCCCCTTTTTCCAGGAGAGCGGACAGCTCTGCCAGCAGAACCGCCCCCTGGTGAGGATCGGCCACCGTTGTAACATGTCTGTTCTTGTAATTGGCGGTCGGCGCAAAAACTGAATGCGGTACCCGTGGGTCATGGTGGAGACCACCCACAGGTTGGCCTCCAGGGCCAACCAGGCCATCCTGCGAGCCGCAGATGGGGGAACCTGGTTGGCCCGAGTCCGATGATTGTCAGGAGGGTTGAGGGCGCTTAGAGGACCCCTCTGCCTTAGCAGTCGGTCCTCTGCCCTTGCCCTGGCGGCGGCGCTTATGCTGCCGGGAGGCCTCTAGCTGGAGTCTGAGGTCCCCTTGACCCCACGACGAGGCCTCAGGAGTTGGTGCTGGCCGAGAGCGAGGCTGTCTAGGCCTGGTGCTTGACAAGGCCCACTGAGACCTCCTTAGCACAGCGGCGGCTCTCCTGTGCCTGCTGCAATAAGGCAGTGGCGTGAGGGCCAAACATGGCTGTGGGTTCCACCGGCACTTTAAGCAGGCAGTCTCTATCCCCCTGTTGCAGCTGGGATGGAGACAGCCACAAGTGGCGCCTAGCTACCCAAAAGGAAGCTAAGGCACTGCCTGCCGCCTCAGCCTGCTCCCTCATCGCAGAGGAGAGGCATGAGGAGGCCATCTGCAGCTCCTCACCGACACTGGTGTCGACCTGAACCTGCCGAGACAAGTCACGGAGGTAAAGGGACAAAATAGCGCCTGTATTTGCCAGCCGAGTCTGCAGCGACATGGCGCTATGTAGCCTGGCGAGCAGGCTATCCATGACCCTGCAATTTTACTAGAGCAGGTGGCGTTGCCAGGTATGGAGCCAGAGGGGGACACCAATGGAGTGAGGGCCCGGTCCACTGGGGGAAGTGTCCCACAAGCAATCTGGTCCCTGTCGTGCATGTTGGAAACCGGCGACACGCTGCAGACCACTTGTGGGTAGTGGCTGGAGTGTGGAACTGCTGGCACAGCAGCCCCTTAAAATCAGGTAGGAGCGGCACCTGGGTAGAGGCAGGGCGCACCTCCGTACCCTCTTCAAACCGAGAGGATGTAGCCCTGGGGTTCTCGGGAAGGGCCACTTCCATTTATAGCTGTGATTGTGTCATTATGACAGGGTGTTTTTAGCCAGATATTGGTGGCATTTCCAGCCGCGGTAATAACACCTAACTGGGTGGTTTTTGTTTTTTTTTAGCAAGACGTCGCTGACATCTCCAGCTGCAATTATGCCATCAAAATTGGATGGTTTTTAATGAGACATGAGCAGCATTTCCAGCCATGATTGTGCCACTAAAACCAGGGCCTAGAGCCCTAGAGGCCCTGCCGATCACCCCCCCCAACGATGGGCCACCCCCCCCCCCCCCCCCCAATCACCCTACTCACGGAGGCAACTGGGGAGAGGCAGCCCACCGCCCCGCGGAGGCGACCAGCAGGGCCCCCAGGGCTCCACATCTACGTCCTCCTCCTCCGCTCCCTCCTCCCCCTCCCCTAAGGGAGGAAAAGAGCTCAGCGGAGGCCGAACCCTGATAGGCTGGAGAGGAGGTAATGGAGCCTGCCAGGCACCAGAACACTCCCCTCCAAAGCCACAGCCACTCTCCTAGTTTTAAGCTGTGGTCCCTCATAAGCCTGAGCACCCACACGCTTTGGAGCAAAAAATCGGCAACGGGCCTCTCTGGTACGTGCGGGCAGAATAAAACCGTCCATGCACGACTGAGGGTTCTCTCTTGAAACTAGAGCATGTTCATGCCCCAGACATAAGCTATCATGCCCATCCTCTAGGGGCATCGCCACCCCGCAGCCCACACAACAATGTCGCTCCTGAGCCGCCATACTGACCCGGAGTACACCATCACTTCCTGTTAGCCGTAACACCGAAGCTAACTCACTTATTTTCTTTTTTGTGTGTTTGTTTCTTGTAATGGACTGTGCGTGCCGGCCGCCGTGGGAGCCGTACGCTATGGTGGGGTGGACAAGGGAGTGCTTGAACTATTGGAGGGGGAGACTGTTGGAGAGGGAAAGACCGGCGTTCGCCGCCAAGCGCGTTAGCCCGCGAGCCGCAAGCAATACGCCGGCAAGAGGACACTGCCAGAGCCGGGAGCCGAAGCTTCAGCTCTAGCCCAACCCCCGGACGACCAACACTGCCGCCGACACAGTCAGTACCTAACCACCGAACGCGTCAGCTCACGAGCCGTGAGCAATACGTTGGGGAGAGAGCACCGTACCAACACAGTCAGCACCCGGCGTGTATCCACCGAGCGCGTTAGCTCACGAGCCGCGAGCAATACGCCAGGAGGAACATGGCCACCACCGCCGGGAGCCGGAGGGCCTCCGGCTCAACCAAACAGGATGACTTTAGCTCACAGAGAACAGACAGGAAGAGCCCAAAGACACAGTAATCCAGGGAGGCTGCCAAAGACAGACACCCCGACTTACGGCAGGTAAGCGGATTCAACAACTGCACCCTAGCTCTTTCTCTAACGTGGATTGAGAGATACTGCACCCTGACGCACACGTGGAGATCAAACAATCAGTGATCACACGCCAGCGCTGGCGCTTTATAGCTACGCAATAGGGCGTGGCCGGGCAAGCCGGTGTGTCTTAAAGAATTATCCAAGTACCCTGACAAGCAGCGGGGGTCATACCCCGTACATATGGAATATGTAACGGAGTGGAGAGATAGTCTCGAGACAATAGAGAACTCAAATTTGGACTCATCAGACCAAAGCACAGATTTCCACTGGTCTAATGTCCATTCCTTGTGTTTCTTGGCCCAAATAAATCTCTTCTGCTTGTTGCCTCTCCTTAGCAGTGGTTTCCTAGCAGCTATTTGACCATGAAGGCCTGATTCGCACAGTCTCCTCTTAACAGTTGTTCTAGAGATGGGTCTGCTGCTAGAACTCTGTGTGGCATTCATCTGGTCTCTGTTCTGAGCTGCTGTTAACTTGCGATTTCTGAGGCTGGTGACTCGGATGAACTTATCCTCAGAAGCAGAGGTGACTCTTGGTCTTCCTTTCCTGGGTCGGTCCTCATGTGTGCCAGTTTCGTTGTAGCGCTTGATGGATTTTGCGACTCCACTTGGGGACACATTTAAAGTTTTTGCAATTTTCCAGACTGACTGACCTTCATTTCTTAAAGTAATGATGGCCACTCGTTTTTCTTTAGTTAGCTGATTGGTTCTTGCCATAATATGAATTTTAACAGTTGTCCAATAGGGCTGTCGGCTGTGTATTAACCTGACTTCTGCGCGACACAACTGATGGTCCCAACCCCATTGATAAAGCAAGAAATTCCACTAATTAACCCTGATAAGGCACACCTGTGAAGTGAAAACCATTTCAGGTGACTACCTCTTGAAGCTCATGGAGAGAATGCCAAGAGAGTGCAAAGCAGTAATCAGAGCAAAGGGTGGCTATTTTGAAGAAACTAGAATATAAAACATGTTTTCAGTTATTTCACCTTTTTTTGTTAAGTACATAACTCCACATGTGTTCATTCATAGTTTTGATGCCTTCAGTGAGAATCTACAATGTAAATAGTCATGAAAATAAAGAAAACGCATTGAATGAGAAGGTGTGTCCAAACCTTTGGTCTGTACTGTATATATATACATATATACATACATATATATATATATATATATATATATATATTATTTGGCCTCTCACAACATGTGAAGGGCCCCACACATACTCAAGGTCACACTCTAGATCTGGTAATCTCTAAGGATGTTGACATTTTATCTATTGACATTAAGGACTTGGCTATTTCTGATCATTTCTGTGTGTTTTTTGAATTACAGATCATCCCAAAAGTTCAGGCAACCTCTGTGTCTATTAAGACAAGGTTCATAAATGAGAATACTAGCACTCAGTTTATGGAGACCATAGCTGTGTCATCAATTGTAAATGCAGAGACAATTGATGAACTTCTGGATAAGTTCACGTGGAAAATCTCAAATGTCATGGATGCTGTTGCTCCTATTAAAACTAAGACAACCTTGAGCCGACCCAAAACACCATGGAGGAACACTATGATGGTAAAGGCCTTGAAATCAAAATGCAGGAAAGCAGAGCGCAATTGGAGAAAAACTAAACTCCAAATTCACTATGAACTCTACAAACAAAGTCTTAATAATTTTAACCAAGAGTTAGTCAGGGCTAGGCAGCAACACTTTTCTGAAATCATTAGTAAGAACATCAACAATACTCGCACTCTGTTTGCTGTGGTTGATAAGCTCACTAACCCCCCTAATCAGATAGTGCCAGAACTCCTCACAGCAGGTAAATGCAATGAATTTGCTTGCTATTTTAATGAAAAAAATACAATCCGTCAGGTCAAATATCAGCACAAATAAGCAAAATGATAAAATGATGCAACTCCTAAAACCACCCAGGAATAACTCAGTTACCATGTCAGAATTTGATACAGTTGACCTAAAAACTGTAGAGGAAACGGTTCAGCAGCTTAAACCATCAACTAGCTGTCTCGACTCAATGCCATCTGACTTCTTCAAAACTATTGTGAAGTCTGTGCTAACTGATCTGCAGCAAATAATCAACTGCTCACTTCAGTCAGGCGAGTTTCCTAAACACCTGAAAGTAGCTGCCATTAAGCCACTTCTAAGAAAGAGAACGTTGGATGCTTCCATGTTAGCACACTAAAGACCCATCTCAAACCTTCCCTTCATAGCCAAGATTGTCGAGAAAGTGGTTTTTAATCAACTCAGCAGTTTCTTGAACTCAAATGGACTTTTTGACAAATTTCAATCAGGTTTTCGACCTCATCACAGTACAGAATCGGCTCTTATCAGAGTGCTAAATGATATAAGGTTGAACACTGACTCGGGAAAAGTGTCAGTTCTAGTCTTATTGGATCTCAGTGCAGTGTTTGATACTGTAGATCATAGCATACTGTTGAACAGGTTGGAAACTTGGGTAGTACTCAATGGAATAATCCTAGAATGGTTCAGGTCCTACTTGGAGGAAAGGAGTTATTTTGTGACCATTGGAAGTTTTGAATCAGATTGAATGGCCATGACACACGGGGTTCCTCAAGGGTCAGTTCTTGGACCCCTTTTGTTCAGCCTATATATGCAACCTTTGGGTCAAATTCTGCAGGAGTTTAATGTTAACTATCATAGTTATGCAGATGACACGCACTTATATCTAGCAGTGTCCCCAGATGACTACAGTTAAATAGAGGTGTTGTGTCACTGTCTAGAACAAATAAATAACTGGATGAACCAAAATTTTCTTCAATTAAACCACAACAAAACTGAGGTCATTGTTTTTGGCAGTAAAGAAAAGAGGATTGCTGTTAGTAAATACCTGAAGTCACTGTCTTTAAAGACCAAAGACCAAGTCCGAAACCTTGGTGTGCTGATAGACTCGGATCTGACTTTCAGCAGTCATATCGATTCAATCACCAAAACAGCCTTCTACCAGCTGAAGAACATATCCAGAGTGAGAGGTCTCATGTCCCAAACAGACCAGGAGAAGCTCATCCATGCTTTTATCTCCAGTAGACTTGACTATTGTAATGGTCTTCTGACAGGACTGCCCCAAAAGAGCATTAAACAGCTGCAGCTCATTCAGAACGCTGCAGCTCGAGTTTTGACCAGAACAAAGAGATCAGAGCATATTACTCCAGTTCTGAAGACTTTACACTGGCTCCCAGTCAGCTATGGAATAGACTTTAAAGTTCTGCTACTGGTCTATAAATCACTGAATGGTTTGGGTCCAGAATACATGAATGAAATGCTAATGGCATATAAACCCAGTAGAACTATGAGATCTGCAAACTCAGGTCAGATAGTGGAGCCCAGAGTTCAAACCAAACATGGTGAAGCAGCATTTAGCTGTTATGCTGCACACAAATGGAATAAGCTGCCAACAGAAGTGAAGTCAGCCCCAAGTGTGAATGTTTTTAAATCCAGGTTAAAAACTCTTCTTTTTTCTTATGCTTATGATTGAGCTCTTTTAAAGCACTTTGAAATATTTAAATCTTTTACTGATTTTATGCTGTTGCATTATACTGCACTGTATGTTTTAATTAACTTCTATTTATGCATTTTCATGTTTTCAAATGCTCTTATGTTTAGTAAACTGTCTTTTTTTCTGTACTTTGTCTTTAAATGCTCTTTGTTCTTTGTTTTTAAATGCTTTTAAATGTTAGACTTTTAATCATGTAAAGCACATTGAGTTGCCTTGTGTATGAAATGCGCTATATAAATAAAGCTGCCTTGCCTTGCCTTGCCTTGCTGGTATAAAAACATGCCACATAACAAAACCAAAGGTTATGCCTCACATTTTCCACCCTTATACCCCTTTCTCCCCTATCAGGGCAGGGGAGCCTGATACACGGTGCCATTTTCTGATAAAGGACATTAGATAGACAGTTGATTATACACATCATGCCATTGATATGCAGCCTAAATCCTTTGTCATGCATCCCTCACCTTAGAGGCAGCTGTATTTCCCTCCATGTTGTCCACTGCTTTTGCCAGCACTGCTGAAGTCACAAGCCTGAGAAAAATGACTGAGACAGAACAAATTCCAGTCTGCATGTTTGGGCATCTGGAAACAATGCTCAGTGTTAAATAAAAATTATATAGGTAAATCCTGCTTACTCCTGACTTCTCTGCAGTTACAGTTCGCTGATCAGGTGTAACTGGTTTTTCAGTGGCTTCTTCTTTTATGGAGCTGCTCAGGCTTTCATCATATGTGGGCAGACACAGGCGTGCACATACACGTCTGGGCTGCAGTAAATCCAGAAACAAATCACACAAGCAGTCAGTTTCACCCACATGCACATGCAAGCTTGTTGATTTCTTCCATGTGTTGACTTCTGAGGGAGGTATTTCTCATTACCAGATGTTAAATTCAAAGCTGGCTGAAAAACATCATACATATTATTTTCTTTTCCTTTCACAATGCTGTTATCACTACAGGTTGTTGGAGGGCTCTGATAGCCTTACACTAGGTTTTGTAGCTTACTGTAGTCTTGTTGAATAATAAATCACATGATCATTTGAAGAGTCTATGGAATCAGCAGGCAATTAATCAATTGAGATTCTCCAAACAGATTTGAATCCTGCTCACATAACTGTCTAGTGCTGTTTGACAGACTGAGAAACTGATTTAAGGCTCAGTTATGCTCAATGTTAGATACGTATACGGACACGGACGGAGCTTTCATTCTTTTTGTGTTCATATTGTCTATATTTCTGAAAGCTTATGGATACAGACAACACGGAGCAGTACCACTGGAAATTGTGCGGGCAGTGTGGCCAAGTTGAAGTAAGACAAGATCATAGCAAGCAATGAAAACATTTTAAAAGAGGTTATCAAAGTAAGTATTTTAATTCCACAAAATTTGGTTCAGAGGATTTTTGTTTTTACCACCAGTTGTGCTGAGACTGTAAGTGTGTAAAAATATACATATGGGCATTGTGCTACATTACACATTAAGAAATGTATTATGCTATAATGTTCATTCCAATATATACATCAATAGAACAAAAACAAGAACAAGAATAAACATTAGATATAAGTACAGTTATGTGCATTGCCTCTTTAATGTTGAATAAATATTAACATTAAAGAGGAGTTGGTGAGTTGGTTAACCCTTCTAATGGTCTTATTTCTGATATTTTATTTATCTTGCGTGGATTGTATTGGAGCCTGTATTATTTTGGTCAAATGTACGTTGTGGCTTTGTGGCCATGTTTTACTGCTCTTTGTGTTCCAAAAGTTGAACATTAACGCATCGCAAAGACCACAGCCAACAGCCAACTAGCATGAGAGAAATAACTCCGTTTCAGCAGGCAGAGGTAGGCTTGCATTTGTGTATGTAGAAATTTTGCCTGTGCTTCACAATAACCTCCTGTCACATTGTTCTTCATCTATCCTTTTTAGAGTTCCTCATTCAAAATTCTGGCCGGTGAAACAAATAAGAAGCAGTGCAGTATATTTGATACTATTGCTCTAATCCACTGCTAGAAAGTCAAATCTGATGAATCATCTTGCATTTTTTGGTCAGAATGAATAAAGTAACCCTCTGGTCAGCCTCTAGTATCTCAATGAACGTATTTCTCAATGCATTGTGCTGAAGCAAATTCTGAGTGCTACATCAAAAACACCTCTGATAGGCTGGATAAAGCTCAAGAAAACAAAGTCATAAAGAGGAGTGTGTATACAGATGCAGCCACTTTAAATTTCCCAGGCCATCCGACTGCCAGCCGACTGCCAGCTGACTGCCAGCCGGAAGCCAGCCAGCTTCCAGCCAAATACCATTCCCCCCACCTTTCTGGGGGTGTGCCGGTAACACGCCCATTTATTCTATTACAAGGTGTCACCATTAGATGGCGCTTCCCTCACTGAAACACAAAAACTAAAGATTAAGAGGTGCTAGTACTTTTCCTGGTAGTATTTCCTTTCTATGCTACATTACTAATCTAGCTGGTCAGATCACACATTCACACATTCAGTAAGAACAAAAGGGTCCATAGTAACGCTAATGATGTGTGGAGGCTACCTCTACAAGACCACTTTATTTCACGTGCGCTCCCTTTGAGTTAGTAAGTTGTGGGAAAGTTTATCAACTTTGCGAAGGCTGCCTGTGACAAATTCATTATTAATATTAAGAATTTCCAAATATGGTAAACATGACGTCATCGGGAAGGAAATCCCTCGGGCACACCCTTACAAGCCACGGGCTTCAAATGGAGTGGAGAAATGAAAGGATGCATGTTTTATACTTTGTATTCGAGCAGGATCAGAAATAGTGATTTGAATGAGTTCCAATCTGAATATTTATGTTCGTAGGGTCTTTAACAGGAGTATTTATGTTCACATTGTTCACAAAAGGCTACAAATTAAAAAAAACATGAGAAAATTACAACACTCAGAACTGCACAACGTGTATCAATATACATATCAATATATATGAAGAACTGTAAAGCGTCACTATTGTGAGCTAGTTCAGACATCGACCGTGATGATGTGTTGTTGAATGTTTGCAATAAAAGTGGGGGCTGGGAATCCTATTCATGCTAATGATGTGTTTGAGCCAAGGAGCTATTTTCACACTACAGCTGAATGGGCGACACTCTACATGAACGCCATAGGAGATTGTGTAGAAACGGCCATCGTTTACGCAAGACATCTTGTTCAGTTTATCTTTGAGTGATCAGTGACTTCATTGAGTATTGAGAAACACTGCGGCTCTTGTGAACGGAACGGAATGAATCTGTCTCAGCTTGATATCATGACTTTGCAAGCACCAAATGACTTGCTATTATGAAATATCACTTCCATGAATCTGTTTAGACAGACAGCGGCAGATCGATGAGGTGAAGCCGTGCTGTGTGCCGTGTGCAGAGTGCTGTACAGTCTGAAGGTCAAAATAATAATTAAAAAAGAAAAGATCTATGTAATCATTTCCAATATTCACAGGCTGTTTTTATCTAACGAAAGATTCTGTTTCAGTCCATATTTGTTGACATGTAGTCTTTGAAAAGCATATTTTCGCTCAGGTAAAAAAAAATCCTCATACATTGTGTACACAGAGTGGGGTGGTCTAACAGCAATCTAGCAGCACTAGCACAGTAATATATATATATATATATATATATATATATGACATTATTATCATTAACACTGCAGATAAACTCAGCCGCTAAGACTAATGATTCAAACGCAGTTTTGTTCTCGCTGTACTATCGCTCGGTTCCCAGCCATATCACTTTAATTTTCGTGCAATTCTTTTGAATAACAAAACGCTGAAGCATATTATTTATGATCTGTGATATGGTAGCCTGATAATCATTAAATATGCTCTGTGTGGGAAGTAAACCGCTTCAGCTTCCACACTCACTGCTCCTCCTGGTGGATACACAGACCATTGCAACTGGTTTCTACAAATTAAACTAAGGGGCGTTACTAGCCGACCTTGTATTCTCTACGTCATCGCGGGGGACCTACGAACCCGGCGAGGTTACGGCAAGGACCTGTCACGGATCGGTCGCGGATCGGTCACAGCTCCACCACGGACCAGACTGAAATTTGAAGTGGCTGCATCTGTAACTCTTTTTAAAGACCTGGTCCAGATAACAGAGTCAGGTCTCCATCCAGCAGATCTCAAGACATGGAGACATCCCACAGTCTTCTAATCTTAACAACTCATCAGTCTGAACCTCTTCACATGTCAAATGTTATGGCAGTTGCAGTAACCCTGTGGAGTTGTACAGTAGAGGCCCTCTTACCATGATTCAGCAATTGTATGCTATTACTATCACAAGTTAGCTCCATGGCAATAACTATCCCTCCCCAACAAGGCTAACATCACCAACTGCCCTGGGCTCCAGTGTGGCAACTAGTTGAGGTAATGGGATAAAATGCAAATCTGTAAAACATCATTTCCAGTTATGGTGCCAATTTTCATACCTCAAGCATATTTTGACATATAATGCCAACTAGGCTGCGCCCACATGCACCAATTATAATGACACTTCAGATCTTGGTTAATACTTGCACAAACATTACGTTTTTATTCTGAAATGCTGTTTCCTGCTGTTGAGTGAGTGACTAACAGATGGCTACTTGCTGTCTGGAGTGAGTGGCAGAGACAGCAAAATAGCTCGACAACATGGTTTTGGCCATGTTTTTTGATTGATGGCGGCCATGAATTTTAACCAGTCTTGCTCATTTTTGAGAGAAATGTGTCTTTCAGTCCAGTAAGGCTGTGTAGCGAAGTTGGTGTTGATACAGTCAAAATTAAGAAAAGTCTATTAATTACACAGTTTTTCACATTACACAAATTAGCAAAAATTCCATCATGGTGGCACCACAAGTCCATTTTGATTCACATTTCTTCCACATCATTTCCAGTTATTGGGGCTAAGTTTCATGTTTGTTGCTCATTCCAGCTCACAGCAATTTCAGTTGCTGCCATGATCCTGGGTTTGTTCATATTCTGTAGCAATAACAGAAGACAACCCGTAGGCTCTCCGAGAGGTGGGGTGGAATTTACCGGTACAGAACGGAACAGATAAGGATAAAGAGAAATTCCTTCAGACGTGTACATTTCGCAGGTAGCAGATGGTGACAACGCCCAGGGGCCTACACATCCATCAGGGGATGATGAAGTGTGGAAGGTTGACTGACCAGTGTGCTTGCACTGCTTCAGCAGGTGAGACGAGTGGGACCAAAAGCCCAGTAGAGAACCACAGAGTAACAAGACCCAATAGTGCTGGAAGATCAACAACAGAGCACTCAACTCCGCAGACAGGTGCTGTCGCCCAAGGCGACATCATCACTAGCCTTCCGGCAGAGGTGCGACTGGCACGCCAGAAATAAATGCAAGAGAGGCGCAGCAAGATCAGATGGCCCAGGGCGAACGACCAAGAGGAGTGGCAGAGACTAGACAAACACCTGAGGGGAGTACTAGAGCACTCCTTGCGAGGAGATGTAGGCTGCAGGTTGAGCATGGTGGGCTACATCTACGACGGGTGCAAGGAAAGGTTTGGGGATATGACACCTCGAGAAGCCAGGGCACCATGACAGAAAGGACGCAGGGAGAGGTACATCGATGAGCTCATACGCAAGAGACGCCAGCTGCGCAAGAGGTGGAGGAAAGCGGCCCCAGAGGAAAAAGCTGGTCTGAAGGTGCTGTGGACCGAGCTTAAACAAAAGCTCGCTAGTCTTCGCAGAGCAGACCGGCTCAGAAGGCGGAAAAAGGAAAAGGAGAGAACAGACTTATTCAAGGACCCATTCAAGCATGCCCGCCAGCTGCTTGATGAGAAACAAAGCAGAATGCTGGAAATCTCCAAGGAAGATCTGGAGCAGTACATCAAGGGTCAATACTTGGACGCAGCCAGAGAGGCATTGTTAGGCTTGCCAGGGTATATACCATGGCCAGCACCACCAGATGTCCCATTCAATACCTCCCCTCCTAGGTGGCAAGAGCTCAGGGATGCCATCCCTACAGCCAGGTCATCATCAGCACCTGGACTGAATGGGCTCCCTTACAAGATATATAAAAACTGCCTGCAAGTTGCGAGGATCGTGTGGAAGCTCATGAGGACGGTGTGGAAGATGCAGACCATCCCATCAGTGGCAGCAGGCGATTGGGGTCTTCATGCCCAAGAAGCAAAATTCCACCTCCATTGCTCAGTTCAGGAGTATTGCACTACTGAACATAGAGAGGAAAATCTTCTTCAAAGTCCTTGCCAAAAGGATGACCTGCTTTCTCAAGTCCAAAAATTACATCAATACAACGTGTCAGAAGACCAGCTTCCCAGGCTTCCCAGGGTGCATCGAGCATGCAACCATGATCTGGGAACAGATACAGCGCGCCAAGAGAGGAAAAAGCAATCTGCATATAGTGTGGCTTGACCTTGCAAATGCCTATGGCTCTGTGCCTCACAAGCTGATTGTGTTTGCCCCGGAGTTCTTCTATGCTCATTGCAAGCTACTTCAGCTTCAAGTTCCACATGTGCTTCTCCACCAAACTGGAAGTTAGCGTCACAATGGGCTGCTTCATCTCCCCAATTCTGTTTGTCACTGCAGTTGAAATCATCCTCATCGGAGCCAGGCAGGTGGCGAGAGGACTGAAGCTACCATCTGGACTCCCGGTGCTGAGAAGCTATATGGACGACGTAACCACCATCCCGCAGACAGCCCCTTGCACATCAAGACTTGTTGACACCATGGACAAGGCTAAAGATCAAGCCCTCAAAGTCTCGTAGTCTGTGCCTCCGGAAGGAAGTGAGAAACAACAGCGTGGTGTTCATCGCAGGAGACGAGGAAATCCCACGGCTTGCAGAAAAACCAATCTGGAGCCCTGGGAGGGAGTACACAGCAAAACTCTCAGACAGACACATGGTGAGAGCAGCACAGAAGCAGCTGGTGGAGGGGCTGGCAAAGATTGATAGCAGCCAACTGCCAGGGAAGTACAAAGTGTGGTGCTATAAGTTCACGCTATTCCATCAGATGCTGTGGCCACTTAAAGTGTGCAAAATCCCTTCTTCAGCAGCCAGCAGGATGGACACCATCACCAACAGCCTTATAAGGAAATGGCTGGGACTCCCTTGCTGCTTCTCAGACATTGACCTCTTTGACAACAATGCACTGCAACTCCCACTGAAGTCCCTCAGCCTTGGCTACAGGCAGGAGAAAACACGCCTAGTGCTAGAGCTGAAGGAGTAAAGGGATCAGCTGGTAAGAGGCATGGGGGCTGAGGTATGCACAAGGTGGGAGGACACAGCTGCGGGGAGACGATTTTGGATTTGAGTTCATTGTATTGTCTGGGTTGGTTTTCAATTTGGTTTTTGTTCAGCTTTCATTTAAACTTTCAGTAATCTGCTGTATCTGGATGTTTTTATCGACTATATTAAAGCTCGCTTTTTTGTTAAAACCTCAACTGGCCTGTTAGCCTGCATTTGGGTCTTCCGTGAACTGCTATGTGACAGTTGCAGCATAAGACACTGAATAAAATAAATTAACTGGCAAAAACATAACAGGGTTCTGCCTCTTCAGGCCTTGAACCCTAAATACTAACTAATGCATACACAACACACAAAGTTGGAGAAACAGGGGGGTCACTAGGGGCCCAAAGGTAAATCTTGCCTTGGGACCTGGAGTGAGGTAATCCAGCCCTGCCCATCTATTCCGCTGACGATAAATAATGAGGCTGACGGCGTCCAATTTGCAGCTTTGGGTTTGTCCTTTTTTGTAAAAATCAAATTTGGTTTCAAAAAAGCCTTAAGGCTTTTATTGTGTTCTTCATACATTAAAAAATGCTATGCCAAAACCAGAGGCGATTTCTCTAAGACTGCAAGGGAAGCTCAGCTTCCCCTAAAATGTCAAAAATTAAATGGTCAAATATGTACGGTTGTGTTAACATTTCATTGACTACAAATGCGTTAAAACACGTTCATCTCGAAGACGAGTTCGTTCAGAATCAGCTACTTATCGATGTTGTTAACTTCTCATACATTCCCGTAGCGCAGTTTTCTCATACGGTCTATGGCATTTGCCTGTAGAAGCTGAGCGTCCATGCACTTCAATGGGACTGCACGGAACAGTTTTTTTCATTGCCTCGAAACTCGACGGTCATTGGATAAATGCCACGAGTTTGTCCCGCCCCCGGACGCTCAGCGTCTCTGGGGGTGAATGGAGCTGTGGGCGGGCCTCGGCCGAGCTGGACGCTGAGCTTCCCCATGATGATTGGAGGATCAGTCAAAAGGCTGAATCCCGTTTTGATTGACAGCTATTTTGAGATATACATCGTCACTTGACAGCTCAGCTCAGTCCCACTCCCCCGCAGCCAAAGCGGAGCTGCAGTCGCTCTGCATCCAGGAGAACCGCTCCGTACACCGACCATGACCAAACAGAGCCGCCAGCCGTGACCGGACAGCTGGCTCGGGCGTTCATGGCCGCTGAAAGGACCGAGCTGGATTCCACTTGATGCCGGACGGCTGCAGCTCCGCTAATGTTCGATGAAACTGATTATCTCAATGTCTATGAAGCTTGTTTGTTATTGTAAAGGTCTTAATTATAACGTTAGACAAGTTACTTAGCCTTATCTAACCTACATGATCTAGTTTAATTTTATAGTAGCTAGGCTGGTAGTTGATTTTTAAGTAAGTTAAAACACAAGAATGGGACAAATAGTTTGAGATTCAGCCTAAAACAATATTGAGGTCTAGGTTTATCTGATTGGTTTTGATGTTTGGAAGAGAATGATTTGTGTTTTATTTAAGGTTAAATATGTAGAGAATGCATCGTCAACTTCAGATTTAAAGTATTTTATTTAAATAAATGTTCAAAAAATAACCGAAACACCATGTTTGCCTCATGATAAATACATTTTACATTCATCCATTCTGCTTGTGTGACCAGTAGTAACTACAAACTGCTCCTAATTAAGTCATGATAATTTTATAATAGTGAGCAAGTAGAAATGACAGATGTTTGGGTAAATAGAGTAGTCTTACATGTCACTGGTTCTAAAACCGTCCTTTTTTCTGTAGTACGTGAAAATTTAGAGTATACCCACTTCTCAAGGGACCACTACACCACAGCGGGAAACTACCGTATTTTACCCCTCTTTCCCGCCGTCCTCCCGTATTAGTATTCTCCCGTAAATCTCCCGTATTATAATAAAAAAAAACATTCCTCTGCTTCTCCAAACTGAACTCTGTCACTAGCCTCGCGAGAGCTGCCACCTGCAGTAGCCTGGGTGGCAGTTGTCACGAGATTAGTGCCAACAACGGGAACAAACCCGGAACAACAAAAGAGAGAGATGGATGGATGTGACGAAGGAGAAGGCATTCCTGCCAAAAAAACAAAGAAGTCCTGTAAATATCTCGAAAAATGGGACAGCGAATTTACTTTCCTACAGAGGAGCAGGATGGGGCACATTATGAACTGAAAATATGCTTTAGTAATAAGCCCCGAGAAGCCGTGAGTTACAGTGAATTTACAACGGTTGAGGGGCGTTCAGTGCCCCTCCGCCGTTGTAAAATCACTGTAACTCACGGCTTCTCGGGGCTTATTGAGGGGCGTTCAGTGCCCCTCCGCCGTTGTAAAATCACTGTAACTCACGGCTTCTCGGGGCTTATTGCTTTTATAAAACGGTTACCCTACATATAGCCCATAAAATAAACACACACGAAAAAAGAATCAACAATTTATTGGTAATAATGCAACAATAAAACTGAGAACTATTCATTCTTCCACCAAGCAAGATCGAGTGGACAGAATGGTTGCCAAGCAACACAGACGCTGCGGTCTACCAGTGGGTTACACTGATTTTACAACAGCATGGAACGCGGCTCAGCCAATCACATTTAAGGATGGGAAGCACCCGTTTTATAAACCATAAATAAATGTGCTTCATATACCCTTAAAAAAATATACAAATGCACTTTCTGTCAGATCAAAGGCTTCAAGTTTGATTAATGACCCCCCTGTTGACCTTTGACCCCCCCCCCCCAATTACCTAATTACCGGCCTTGACCACGTGGCTCCCCCCTCCTCTGTACTCTGCATGACACACACACACACACACACACACACACACACAGACACAGACACAGACAGCAGCTGCGATTGAAACCCAGCCCTAATTACCGGCCTTGACCATGAGTCCTAACCCCTCCTCTAGCTTTTTTTTAAATGTATTTTTAAGTGAATGTGTTTTTTTTATTGTACAATTAAAGAATTGACATCCGATTAAATAATACGGATAAAAGTTAAATTAGAAGAATAAATGTGGCAAAATCTAATATTGAGAGAAGAAAGTAAGAATAAAGGGAAACTGTGGTTTGCATGACACACACACACACAGACACAGACAGCAGTTGCGGTTGAACTGCGCATGCGCAGCGAGGCAAGTTTAAAGCGCCTGCGCACATAAAAAATATCCGCCCCCTTATGCTCCTAAAGCTTTTTAAACCCTGGGATTCTTTCGAGTCTGCAAAACTGCATCCGGCCGTTGAACAAGACTGGTTTAAAGCTATCCAGGAGCGCAAAGGAGGAAATATGCCTAGGCCTGATTCCATCCTGGTAATGGAAATTTTACAGGATTTAGGACAAGAGGACTTTGAAAAGTTTAAATGGTATATGCAACAAGAAGTTCTGGATGGTGTCTCGGCTATCCCTAAATATCAACTGGAGAATGCAGACAGGATGAAGACGGTGGACGAGATGATGAGGTTTTACAGGGGTCATGTCATTAAAGTCACCAAGATAGTTTTGGAGCATATCTGCAATTATGAACTTGCAGAAAAATTAACCAAAACCGTTTCAAATGTTTAAATGTACTAAAATCTTTGCTCTTGCAAACTCTACACTACCTTAAAAATAAGATAAATAAGAATCTTTTACACGGCCGTTTGGATAAACATTCTCGCAGGAAGGATACTGCAGACTCCAGACACCCTCGTAAATTAGAGAAAATTACTGGCACGAGACCAGACGACGCCACAAAATTATTGTCGGGAGTCTGGTTCTACATCGCAACAAGGATCGAGACCAGACGGCGCCATAAAATTACTGCCGGGAGTCTGGTTCTACATCGCAACAATAATGCTGTTGTTGTTAAATTTCAAAAATTCAAAATCGCCAGAGCCAATGAGGATGCACCCATTTGTTTGAAAGACCCGCGTAAATTTGGCAGAACCAATGAGAAGACTTTTCCGTGCTGCAGGCGGGTACAAGGCCTCGTTTTAAACAGTCGTTCCAGAGAGCCTTTGTCTTTTCATTCCAGACCGGTAAGATAGAGTGAGACATGGCATCGAGTACGTCTTTATTTGTATGACATTAAAATATGCACCAGATGCATCGCATTAATTTTCATTTTTAAAAGGCAGCGGTGTTATCTTTTAGACAACAGAGACAGCAGAGGATACTCCAATCTGGACAGATCCTCCCAGTTCCTTTTGAGTGAGTATTTCTTTACTAAATCTGTTTAATAATATTATTTTTGAAATATAATTTTATTTCCAACGTACTACCTTTCTGACATCCTCCTCCTCCTTACGCATTTGTAGACACCCCTGTTTTGGAGCTTGATGAACCAGTGAGAACGGGTTAGTATAAACTTATTAAATTTAAACTTTTTGTTGCAAGAGTCTTTTATTTATTTATTTACTTGACGGAATAACATTCCCTGCCTTTATCTGTATGCAGAGGTTCAAGAAACTTTTTCGCTCCCCTGGCCATCGGATTCTGAGGGTAATCTATTGTATGAATAAAAAATGAGATTTCAGTGATCTTACGGCAGAGGTTTAACAGGCACAAGCTCTTTTCACATTTTTTTTTTTTTTTGTTGTAGTTAGTGATAATGAATAATATAACGAGGAGGTGTTGAGTGCTGTTAATAATTTATTTTTCAAGAAGTTTATGTCTCTAAATATGTAACTGTAGTTTTTGTTTTTATTTAGCAGGTGCGTCAATAATCTTGTTTGTCGTTGCAGATCTATTATGGGATAACAATTGGGAAGAAGAAGAATTTACAGAAATTCCTGATCTATCGCAGTCTACTATATTAGACTCTGACTCAGACCAGGAGAATACTACATCGGGTCATCTCATTGTCTGTGGTGTGTAAACCGTTTATCTACGTTTTTTACATTTAGTACATTTTACCGGCATATAGCTCAATATGTAACCTTTCTTTCCAGAGGCTCGCACAGATTGCGAAACTGAAACAACAGCGGGTTCGAGGGCCCCCACAGAACCAGAGGCGGAGGCTCCGGAGGAATCAGATTTGGTTTTACCAGCCGGTAAGTATCTTTAATTTCAGTAATGTATTGCAGTTCTTATATTCTTAAATTGACTTCCATGTTGCGCTGTGTCTCTCTTTTTTCCGACATAATTTGAACCAGATTCCGACAGTTCATCTGTGACGACGGCAGTGGTAGGCGGAGTGAGACGGATCACTGGAGGACGCTTAAGATGTCTGGCTAGGGGAAGAGGAAGAAGGAGAGGAAGAAGAGGAGGAATCAGGAGCGGACACCGACGCACCGCACGTGAGGAGGTTTTCCAGGATTTCATGATGATCGTTGCAGCTGCGTGGAGATTATCTGTGGGTTATATTAGGCGCTAAAACAAAGACTAGTTTGAAGTGTTTAAAATATGGATGCAAATAATCAAGAGGTTCCGCTCATTATCCATTTATTACAGTCAGAAATTGAAGCTTTGAATCACACTGATGTTAGACAAGATTGTCCGGACACTAACTCTGAATTACACCCTCGAATTGAACCAAGTGCGCCCCCCGCTAACCCCCCTCCTTCCGATCTTCAACATTTAGAAAATTTAGAAGCGGCTTTAATTCAATTAGCACAACCTTCTGTCAGTCAAACTCATGACCGTCCTTTTTTGCATCTGAACAATGTACAGGATGAGCAAATAGTAGACGATCCACCGCCAGGGTCACCAAGTGCGAGTATAAGAGGGGAGGGAAATAGTCATCATGCAATTAAAGCCAGTGCGTCCCCCGCTAACCCCCCTCTTTCCGATCTTCAACATTTAGAAAATTTAGAAGCGGCTTTAATTCAATTAGCACAACCCTCAGCCAGTCAAGCTCATGACCATCCCCTGCCAGGTCTAAATACTGTACAGGACGAGCAGCTAATAGAGGAGCCAGTAGCAGGGCCATCAAATGCAAGTATGAGAGGGGAGGGGAATAGTCGTCATACACCTAGAATAATTTGTAGAAATAAATTTAACAACACCGAAATTAGGCAGTTACTAAATTTTCCCTCTCCAGATCCAGTGCCGGATTATGCAAATTTCTATAACAACGTTATGAATACAGCGCAGGACGCTGTAAATGGAGCGTTACAATATGCCAGGCAGGGAGATATAGTACAACTGGAATTAAGGGGAGAAAGTCTTCAAAACGACGTCTCTGTTGTCACAAATCGTGGTTGTGAGGTGTCGCTGACCGAATTTCAAAATCTGCTCGACAGGTTGGTACAATCTAACATGGCAATTATGACTGACGGTTCGTTAGAATTAATTGTACAGGTGGTGCATAATCCTAATGGAGGTGCAAAAAGAAAGCTAGAGCACATTCTAGACGATGATATTGTAAAGAAAAAAATGCGCTGCCTGTATATAGTCAATAATGCCGACAATCAGGTATGCTTTGCCATCAACCTCGCGTTTTTGTTGCATCCGGGTTTAACCTCGGCTGAGGCTACCGTAAGAGGCAGTGAGCTACAGAGACAGGTCGGGTTATCGCCCCTTTCTCCCGTATCCTTCAGCGATATTGCAAAATTTGAACAGGCGCTTGATTGTAAAATAGTTGTGTTTTATAGAGCCGAGGGTGACCGAGCTCTCTCAAAATTTCAAACATCCGCCGGAATACACCCCAAAACAGTGTTTCTCTTTCTTTTCCGAAACCACTACTATGGCATTACAAACTTGAAAACATTCCTTGGTACAAGCTATGTGTGTGATTTTTGTTACAACGGGTACAGCAGTCTCATGAGTCATCACTGCGCGGGTCGTTGCTCTGTGTGTCTGACGCAGGATTGTTTAAAGCACAAAGACAAGTCCCCATTCACGTGCGGTGATTGTAATAAGACGTGTCGCTCCTCTTTTTGCTTTGAGGCGCATAAAACGCCTAAATTCCGTTCTAGCTCTAACGTTTGGGCCAGCGACTGCGATATTAATAAAAAATGTCTGAAATGCAGAGGAACCTATTACAAGCCGCTCACATCCGGAAGCGCGGGGCATAAGTGTCCACGTAAAATGTGTTCTGTATGCGGGGGGCATATCACAGAGTCAGATGACAGTCATCTATGTTACATGCAGCCCTTAAAAGCCGAGGAAAAGCATTCGGTAAAGTATGTGTTTTACGATTTTGAAACATATGTAAACGAATCAGGCGAGCACATTCCCTTTTACGTCAGCACAGAAACTTTACAAGGCGAAAAATGGGGCTCATGGGGTACAGACTGCGTTAAACAGTTTTTCCAGCATTTCAGAAAAAAGAAATTTAGCAGCTATGTTTTTATCGCACACAATGCCAAAGGTTTCGACGGTTATCTGCTGCTTAATTATCTAGTTTCTCAAGGTGTAGCCCCCAGCATAATTATGCAAGGCAGCAAGGTCCTGCAGTTTGAGGACCGGACATTTAAGCAGCATTACATAGACTCTCTATCATTCTTAATGCTACGTCTGTCTCAGATGCCAAAAGCCTTAGGCTTTGACTCTGAGCTCAAGAGTGCTGAGGAAAGTCTATGTAAAGGATATTTTCCCCACGCATTCAGCGCCGAAGCCCATTTAAACTATGTAGGCCCCTATCCACCCCCTGCAGCCTACGACGTAGATCGCATGTCAGAGAGCGAAAAGAGCGCGTTTGATGCGTGGTACACAACCAAGAGCGGTCAGATATTTGATTTCAGAAAAGAGGCGATAGCTTACTGTAACAATGACACAAAAATCCTGGCTACAGCCTGCTCAAAGTTTCAAAGCGAATTTATTGCAGAGACAGGCGTTGACCCCTTTAGCTGCATTACGATAGCTTCAGCTTGCATGAAAGTTTTTAAAACCAGATTCCTCCCTGCCAACACACTAGCGATTCCCTCACCAGACAATTACCGGCGGCAGACAAAGCAGTATTCAGACGCCGGTATCCAGTGGCTAGAGTGGGTGTCACACAGCAAAAATCTCCTCATCCAGCACGCTGTAAACTTGGGGGAGAAAAAGATGGGTCGGTACTTTGTAGACGGTTATGCAGAGATTGACGGTGTTAAAAAAGTGTGGGAATTTCTCGGCTGTTTTTATCACGGCTGTCCCAGATGTTTCTCTCCATCTGAAATTAACCCTCTGACACGCACCACTTTTGAAGTTTTGCATGCCGCCTGTCAAGAAAAACTGCTTCACCTGCGGTCGATGGAGAATGTTGTTGTTGAAGTCATCTGGGAACATGAGTGGATTAGAATGAAAAATTCTAATCGGTGCCTGAATGATTTTCTGCAGCAACATCGCTCTTTTCAACCTTTAATACCCCGCGATGCGCTGTTTGGCGGTAGAACCTGTCCCACCCGTCTCAGGTACACAGTTAGCGAGGATGAGGAGATTCGCTATGTTGATGTAACATCGTTGTACCCCTTTGTCAATGCAAACTTTCCTTATCCCGTCGGCCACCCTAAAATTATCCTTAAGGATTTCCAAGATCCGCGGTCGTATTTTGGTCTAATTAAAGCCGTCACTTATCCTCCTCGAGGGTTGTACTTGCCTGTCTTGCCGTACAGAACTAGCCAGGGGAAATTAGTCTTTACCCTCTGCCGCACATGTGCAGACACCAACCACCAGAACAGCCCCTGCATGCACACTGAAGATGAGAGAGCTTTATTCGGCACTTGGACGACCCCCGAATTTGCAAAGGCTCTAGACAAAGGCTATCGCACAGGTGAAATCACTGAAATTTGGCATTTTGAGCAAACAAGCAGTTCTATTTTTGTAGAATACATCAAGACATTTCTGAAGGGAAAGCAAGAGGCCTCAGGATACCCGGCAGATGCCCGAGATGAGCAGAGCAGAGAAAAGTATGTGGCGGACTATCTCGCTAACCAAGGCATTCAGTTAGACCGTCAAAAAATCTGTTCTAATCCTGCCAAAAGACAAATGTCGAAACTGTGCCTCAACAGTTTCTGGGGTAAGTTTGCTCAGAGAACCAACCTGCGGCGTACAGCCCTTGTCAAGAAGTCTGAAGAATTTTTAAAGTTCTTTTTTTCTGAGCAGTACGAGGTCAAATACTTTGCATTTCTGAATGACGACGTAGCTATGGTGCAGTGGCAATACACAGATAGGTACATAGTACCTTCAGGCAGAGTCAACAATGTTTTTATTGCAGCTTTTACCACAGCCTATGCCCGTTTGACTTTGTACAGATTCATGGAGATGGTAGCAGATCCCCATAATATCATGTACTATGACACTGATTCTTTGATTTACCTTTTGAGACAGGGAGAGACTCCTCTTCCCACAGGCAACTACTTAGGACAACTGACGGATGAATTGGATGGTGATTTCATCACAGAGTTTGCAGCGGCGGGTCCTAAAAGTTACGCCTATCAGACAAAATCAGGTAAAGCGGTATTGCGTGTGAAGGGGATCACACAGACCCATGACAGCAGCAAAAAAATCAACTTTGACAGCGTGAAACATCTTGTAGAGGGTTACATACAAAATCCGACCGCAGGGGACGCTATTACAGTGTCGCAACAAAACATTGTCAGGGATAAAAAAGGCTTCAGGTTGGAGAACTCGTCATTTCACAAGAAGTTCAGAGTAGTGTTTGACAAAAGGCGTCTCTTGTCAGAAGGGCAGACACTACCCTTTGGCTACTAAGTTCATAATCCATTCAATCAAATCGATTATACCTGTGTTTAATGATGGGGGATGCGTTGTAGTCAATGAACAGTTTTCTTCTATTTGCTAAAAGTTGTTTTTGTAAATAAAAAAAAAATTGAACCATTGTTAAAACTTGTTTTTCTCCTTTTTTATCCTTTTGTTTATACTTGGCGGGGGTTTGCTGTAGTCATTGAACTGTTTTTCTTGTTTTGTTTTTGTAAACAGCGTATTCAATAAACTCTAGTGTTTTTCTTTTTGATGTAAACACTGTCTTTCTGGCTTAAACCCCTCAGTTATTGAACCAATGTTTTCCTATTTGTTAAAACTTGTTTTGTAAAGTTGTTTTTTTTTCTTTTTCAATTAAAAAACTGTGCTTACTGCCGGCTGTGCTATACTTATTAAACTTTTTTTTTTTTGTCTTTGTTAAAAACTTTCTTTGATTAAAAAAAAAATTATGTCGCACATGGAAGATAAAGAGGAGACTGATTTTGATCCTAGATTGTGTTTACCTTTTTCATGTTTAGTCGTTGGTCCCAGTGGGTCTGGAAAGACTTTTTTTGTAAAAAACGTATTAGAAAATTGTCACCATGTTATGAACGCTGTTCCTGATAATATTGTTTGGCTTTATACTTCTTTTGAACCGATGTATAAACAACTCCAAGAAAAAAATAAAAACATTAGGTTCATTAAAGGGCTGCCTGAATCTTTTGAGGATGAGACCCTCTTTCCCTCAGACTCCACACACCTGGTTATTTTAGACGACCTCATTTTTCAAGCCTCCAATCATCCTGAGGTCGTAAGAATTTTCACCCAATATCGTCACCATAGAAACATGAGCGTCATCATGCTCACGCAGAATATTTTTCATCAGGGTAAATTTAGCCGCACCATTAGTCTGAATTGTAACTATTTGGTGTTGTTTAAAAACCCTCGAGATAAATTGCAAATGAATATTCTAGCACAACAAATGTTTCCCTCGAGAAAAAAGTACTTTTTAGAAAGTTTAGAGGACGCTACCAGACATCCTCACTCCTATTTATTACTGGATTTGACTCACCACTGTCCAGATCAGTTCAGACTGAGAACAGGGTTACTACCTGCTGAGTGGCCTGCTGTGTATTTGCCCAAATCTTGACAACCATGACGAGTGCACGCTTGAAGAGAAATGCCCCTTTACTCAGAGTTTTAGCTCACGCTCCGCCCAAGAAGCGCAAGGATATTTTAAGGGGCTGCTCACCAGATCTTCTTCAGTCTTTGTCCGAGATTGCTCTAAATCTGCTAAAAGGAAACATTCCCCTCTCGCATCATCAATACCAAAAACTAAAAAGACAAAAGAAGTTGATCAGGCTACTCGCTAATAAGAAAATCAGTTTGAAGCGTAAACGCTGTGCATTGCAGCAGACAGGGGGTTTCCTCCTGCCTCTGCTTACAGCAGCTGTTCCTATAATAGGCCAATTAATAGGAGGGCTAGTCAGAAAATCAGACTGAGCTGGAGCAGAAAATGGCTCTAAAAACGACGCAGAAAATGTTCCTGGTATCACCTCAACAATTAAACCGACTGACTCAATCCGTTTCTGCTACGAGCAACAACAACAGCATCAGACAAACGGCCGAGCACGATTTGGATTTAAAAATGAGGCAGATAATAGAGGAGCGAGGACTTAGTCCATATGAAAAGATAAAAAAGTACGACGCTCTGCTGCAGCGCTACCTCAATCTCATCAAACAAGGGGAAAATGAGCCACATCGCCTGACCTTGACTCTGCCGCAAGATGATGAGTCAAAACACAAAGACCCTGAGGAGGTGAAACGGTCTAGAGAAGAGGAGGAGGCTGTGCAGGAGATATTAAAAAACCTTCCCGCTCGTGACCGGAAAAATGCAGAGTACGTATTGAACAAATTATCAGAGACTCAAAGCGGCTGGACGCTCAGAGGAGAGTTTATTTACGAAGGTAAACCGGTGAGAGGTTCCCATATGATCGATCTGGTCAAAAACCTAACCGCTTCTTATAAGAAAACCAATATCTCCCCGCCCAGAGGCTGGACCCTGTTTCTCGAAACTCTGGCCAGGCTGAATGTTCCTGAGACCTCTGTATCTAACCCGCATGCGCGTGAACAGTTTAGAAAACTCAAAGACCAAGGACAACTGCCTACAGATGACGATGATGAGATCCCATCCTCGCAAACACCCCTTAGCAGAAAGAAGAAGAAGAAGAGAAGAAAGGCTCAGAGTGTGCCGTGGATAGGATTTTCCCCATAATTATACATTTTTGTAAAATAAAGACTCTGTAATACCGGTTCATGTTTTTCTTTATAATTTTATTAACTTGAATTAAAAATTAAATAAATTTAAAAAAAAAAAAAAAAGTTACACAGTTGTCTGTTTTTCTACAAGGCGTCTCACAACCTATAACAGTCTTTAAACAGCTGTAACGAACACGACAGTTGGCTGCAAGATCCCCTGCAAGCAACTGTATTACATCGTTGATGTTTTTTAACAAAGTCTGTCACCATAACATCGTTTTTTATCACATTTTCTGTGTAGAGAGACAAGACGTCTTTGAAAGTCAACCCGCAGGCTCTCTGGCATAAGTAATACACGCAGTGCTGCCCACACGCGGTAGATAGCTCATGTTGAAGCTGGCGGTTGTGGTAAAAAATGTTCTTTATCCCCCGCTGATTTTCCAGGAAACGCAGAATGCTTTTAGGGTAGTAGTCAAATTCGGGGCTAAATCCAAAAGAGTCAAAGAAGGTGGCCTTTCCCCCTTCTTCCAAAGTGATAGCCAACCAGTGTTCTCCCGGCAAATGACGAGGGTCAGTGTTTACAATATAGTAAGCGGGTAGCAAAAGGGGTCGCTGGGTGGTTAATTCGTCGGAAGCCCAGACGCCGCAGAATATGTTACCCAGTAAACGGCTCAGGAGTGTTTCAAGCTCAGCTGTGTTCATCTTCTCAGTAATAATCCACCAGCACTTGTCGTTTTGAATTTATCTCTAAAATGGAATCATATGCAGCGTAAACCACCAGAGTAACGGTATGAGGTAAGGCGACCCTGAATCTCATCTCGAGCCTTAAATTACCGCTTGAAACGGGGGAAAGAGCCTTGACCTCCTCATCGGGATTCAGATTAAAAACAAATAAGGTATAACCCTGTTGAAAATCTTCTCGGTCGATACACAGAGGTAAATCTTTGAGGTGTCTTCCGGTGGCGGTAAAAAGATTGTAAAACTCTCTGACAGAAATGCCCATGTTAAATTGAGGCTGGAAGGCTTTTGAGGGAATTTGCCTTCCATCTTGACAGAGAGCCAAATACTCCACATCATTGTGGGTAAAGTTGAAAGGCGACAGCTCCCTTCTCCCAGTGAACGCATTATGATCTACCATGCCTAAAACAACGTATCTGGGCATTGTCCCCAGGAAAAGGTTCTCCTGGTTGCAAATTCTGGAATTTTGAGGTATGGAATAGGTTTTAACATTAATTCTGGACAGCGGGTAGAGCGCATTGCCTTTCAGCAGAGCCGCTGAATGACCCAGGCGCACAGCTGGGGAAACTGCGACCTTTTTTACAAAAAGAGACGCGCCCAGTATTTTTAATTTAAAATCAGAGTTGGGCTGACACATCAAACAAAAAGCGTCGCTGCCCCTGGTCAGTTTGATTCGCATGTCGACGCTGTTCAAAAGAAGACGTTCGCAGAAGAAGATGTCTGCGTGCAGAGGACCAAAAACATGAAACTCACTAGACGCGGCACTAAATCGAGCTCTCTGAACCAGTCCTTTGTTGGGACCATCTGCCGCAACTACGGTGGAGTCCATACCCCCTGCAGTGTCTTTGTAAAACAGGCCCGCTGTAAACTGACTTTTTAGCGAATCATCTGAAAAGTTCAGCAGGGTTTCAATCATAGCTCTGTAGGGGTGGGTAGCGCTGGATTGAGAAATCAGTCTGTCACCTAGGGTCACATCCACCTGTGAGAAGATGGTATTAACGGGGTAGTTAATCACCCCCACACGGGCATCCTGTGCCAAGTTTGTTCCATCCCTGTTGACAATTTGCAAGCGCAGATGAAGTAGAGTGTTGGCCAGATCCAGATATTTTTCCCCATCTCCGGGGATAAAAAACTCAATAGGGCCAGCGTCAGTCAGAGCTGATAATGGCATAATCTCCATATACTGGCTTTGCTCGATAGAAAGCTGCGTGGCCGGAGCCGCGAACAAGTCCAACTCTGTCATGCTGCATTCCTGAGATTTTGTATGTAAAAGCGCCATTACAATATTTTAAGAGAATATATCGCCGGACCTCCTTCTCTTGGACGGTCGCCTCTGCACTGATTTACTTTGACCGTTGGGCTTACGCCTTTTATGGACCCCTAAACGCCGCCCCGGCGGTCTTTTTCCAGGCCTGCGCGCCAGAAGCATAAGGCCCGATCCGTCTTGATCCTCCGTCTCAGGAGCTTGATGGCGAGTCACTCGTCTGACAACACGGTTAACTACATCCGCAGCAATATTTTGTGCTGCGCCTTTAAGATGCGGTTTTGCAATGGCGAAACCTTTTTTAATCAACGGCGTAACAAAGCGAAATAATTTTGAAAATATGGAACCCACCCCTCTGCCGTACATCATAGGAGCTCCATGAAACCCCGGCAATCCATTTCCCGCTTGATTTTCATAATAACTTACAAATCGATAGAGATCGGGGTGAGGCTCAGATATCACCTATTTTTTTTTTTTTTTTTTTTTTTTTTTAAATTTTACGCTTATTTCTCAGCAATCTTTGGATTTTTAATGGGTTTAAAATGTAACGTCAAAATCACTTTTCCGTACTTAAAATTTACGGGCTGATTTTGATCCTGTCTTTATTTCTACTCCTATGTTTTCAATGTGTCTTTTAGCCACCGGTAAGTAGTAAGCCGGGTTAAAGGCTTTAGTGATTGTGTCTCCAAATTTTCCCTCTATTTGGACCGTTCGCAAGAGCGGAGCGTACGAGTCCCCCACCACCTGATACTGGATCAAGTCTGTATAACAGTACAAATGAGAGACTCCGGCTTTTATATCCGAACAATGAGGGGAATTCACAGGTCCTGGACCACAATTAAACCATTCACCTGCATTTAAGCCTAGCATGTAAGCCATAGGCGGAAAAAAACACACTCGATATCGGCCGCTGCCCACCCACTGAAAAAAGTGTTTAAGCGCATTGTATTTAAGAGTGACGTCAGATTGCATCTTTTTGAGGAAAGCATTTATCTGTCTCGTTATGAGTTCTGTATCGCTGTAATAACCGTATTCAAATCGTTCTGTGCGAACGGTGAATTTACTATATACCGGAGGTAATTTTGGTTTGATCTCTGGAGCTCCGTGCTCCCAAGTGTCCATCCATTTGAAAGTGGCCTCGTTTGCGGGAATATTATGCCATGTGTGAGGGTATGAAATCTCCGTTAGCGCCACTTGCCAGGGGCCCTCCAACTGAAGATGCTGTGCTAAATCCACACGGTATGTGGAAATAGTGTTTTCTGTAAACACGTCGAGGCTGGCGTTGGAAGGCAGAGTCACGTAAAACCCCTCGTCAGAGTTGGTATCCATGGCACTTTATGATTTCAAACAAAAACTGCATGCTGCCTTTATACATCGGTCAGCTGAGCGGCCTCCACCCAGCTATTAAATTTCTCAGGCCAATTTTTCCATCGCACCAGGACATACTTTTTACCTCGTTTCATACACTGATCGACAATTTCCTCCACTTGGTACGGTTTATTTTTACCAATCCTTACTTTTTGCAACTCGGCCTCGTAAAAGGTTCCGTCAATGAGCTCTCCGTCATAATCTTTTATTTTGTACACAGGGGGTGCACGCGGTATACACTCTGACACTGTAAACAGCTCATCCGTGTAACTTTGCTCATATTTTTTATCAAATACCCCTCTAAGTTTGGATATTCTAACAACATCACCCTCCTTTAAATTCAGTTTTAACTTTCTGCGACGAAGTGGAAATGTCCCATACAAGTTTTGAAATACCTGCTGGGTGTTTTCTTGTGTAACTTCGTTCGGCTTCATTTTTATACTCTGATGATAACTATCGTTATAACTTTTTAGCAGATCTTGTAATACATTTACATAACGGCGTGTGTTTTTAGCTGTAAAATATCTCCACATTCTAGTCTTCAGCGTACGGTTAAACCTCTCGACGACGGAAGCTTTCAAATCACTGCCAGTAGCAAAGTGAGTAATACTGTGCTTCCTCATCAAGGCCTTAAAAGTCTTGTTAAAAAATTCTTTACCGGCGTCGGTCTGCACCTTCTCAGGCACACCGCTGTCTGTTAACACAGAGGCAAATGCTTTAGTTACTTCACTACCAGTTTTTGTCTTTAGCACTCTGGCATAGGCCTTCTTTGAAAAAACATCGATAACAGTTAAAAGATATTTAAACCCGTCATTGTACTCTGACAAGGCCTGCATATCGCAGAGGTCAAGTTGAAATTGATTCAGGGGTCGAGGTACAAACACTCTGTTTCTGGGAAAGTGTAGCCTGGCTGGTTTATGTAAAGTATAGGTATCTTGCTCCGATAGAAATTTTTTCACCCCGTCCACTTTTACTTTACCCCCTGTTTCATCCTGCACGGCTCTATGAAGACGCTCCACTCCCCCAAAACTGCCCGGGTGTGAGGGGTTATAATAAATTTTCTTCATCAAACTCTCGTGTCTCTTTGCCATCTTTCTGTGAGCTTTGTTTTTGAAGAAATGATGAGGACTGGGTTACTCTGTTTATATTTATATATTTTTTTTTATTCATACAATAGATTACATGTAAAAAAAAAAAAGGATAACATAGGAGTTGATACATATGCTTCACATAATAATACATTTGGTTACAGAGACTCATATTTCAGACACTGCAGCGCTTGCGCTAATATCGGGTTTTTGCATCTGATGTTAATATTGGTGTGTAAACTCTGCAGCACCTTAAAGGAATTAAAACCTTGGCGTTCTTTAAGACAATGGCTGAGGGTATCTACAATCAGGGCATACCATACAAACAGATGATGCACTTTAATATCATCAGCGAGAGACAGAAACAACGAGGTAAAAACATCGATTATAACAGATTCAGACATCGTCACAGCTTTTTCTATAATCTCTCCCCACGCACCATCTGAATGGCGGTAGCGCCTTACTATTTCTAACATCCTATCTAATTTTTCTAATTCAGGTCTGTTGTACTTTAACACACCATTTGCCTTATTTTCAACAGCCTGATCTAACAAAATAGATAGCTCTGAAATGATGATCCGCTCCCTCATAGCCTGAAACAATGCTCTTAAACAATTTCCCATAATACAATAGTATATTAGTAGTATAATAAATTGACGATAAAGCATGCAATTAAAATGTTTTCAAAAAAGAAGAAGAAGAACGGCTCAAACAGCTTTCTTTTTTTTTTTTTTTAGGGGTATTACTCTGAGCCTCTCCAATGGTCGGCAGTCAGCCGTAGTTGAGCTATTTTCATAATGTCCTCTCCAATCAGCGAGTCGTAGATTTCTTCAATTTTATCCACAATCTTCTTAGACGATTTCAGTTCATGCAAAATCGCCTCTGCAATACCGCGAACTCTTGTTTCGCTGGCGCATATGCGCTGCAAAGTCAGCAGCTTGAGAATGGCTGGAATAAACCGTGGTGTCCAAAGTCTTTTCATCAGCGAGTCAAAGTGGGTTTGGTAGAAATATTCCGGAATCTCCTGCAGGCACTCGTGATGCTTTTGACTCGGGTGGTCAGTTTGGCATCCGTAGCAGATCTCGTTCCTGTACTTGTACAGAACGGTATTCAGCAAATGGATGACGGCTGATTTAATACCGTCGATGAGTAGCGTCGATATCACCCCGTCCGGCTGCTCGCCATTGAGCTCCTCCGATGGTCTGGATGGGGTCTCAGTCTGAGCAGGTTCTTGTAAAATTGGAGACGGCGGCGAGAAAGAGGATGCCTGAGATGGAGGAGGAGCCGGGGAAAGCTGAGCGGGTGGAGAGGAGGTTCGACGGTGTCCGGGGCAATCGCAATCCAGATCATCATCCCAGACCTCAGGAGATGGAGGAGGGACGCCGGGCGAAGTGTAAAGCCGATGCATGATGCTCCGATTTAAGGCACGAGGTGTATGAGCGGGGCGCCAGAGTCCGGTCTATATACTTTGAGGAGAGGGCGTGGGCTGAGGGAGAGGAGTGGCCTTGTAATATGATCTTTTTTTTTTTTTTTTTTTTTTTTTTTCCTAAAATAATGAAGAGAGGTTCTTTTTCACCATAGACACCTCCTTGTAGCACCGACTTGTGCGGAACAGTGTGCTGATGCTATCCCCCCAGTCATCCAGCATTTTCATCCAACTCTCCACCGGTACACTCAAAACAATGAAAAATACACCATTTTCAGAACTAAAACTTTCCACCGTGAATTGACCCACCGGAGTTTTTCCAGACATTTGAAAAGTCACTCTAAAAAACCATTTGGTGGAGACGTCGCATTTACTTTCCCATATCACTCTGACAGTCTTTTCCTCCTCTTGCTCATCACCGATGTTGCGAGTCACCTCCGCCTGGACTGGTTCTCTTGCCTCCGCGCTTTGGGGACCCTCTGGATGCCCTTGAAACACGTCGGACGAAGGTATCGCCTCGCCTCTCAACCATCTCGATACCGCCGAGACCAGGACCCCCCCAGTCGTTGGATGTGAACCGGGCTCCCGTCGTCCCCGGGCCGAAATGATCCCCCAGGTAAAGGCGGTAGAAAAACACTTCACCGGCGTAGTAGTTGAAGTGATAGCCCCACTTTTCATCGACATCCAGGCTCCATTCAGCCTGCAAGGTCCCCGCAGGAGGCTCCTGAATTCTGCATTTCAGCAAGGAAGATTTTCTCGGAGCCCTCCATATGGATGATTCTTGAATGACGCTCAGCGGAGTCTCGCTGATAACCGCGGAGCTATTTACTCTTTTAGGCATATTTCCTCCTTTGCGCTCCTGGATAGCTTTAAACCAGTCTTGTTCAACGGCCGGATGCAGTTTTGCAGACTCGAAAGAATCCCAGGGTTTAAAAAGCTTTAGGAGCATAAGGGGGCGGATATTTTTTATGTGCGCAGGCGCTTTAAACTTGCCTCGCTGCGCATGCGCAGTTCAACCGCAACTGCTGTCTGTGTCTGTGTGTGTGTGTGTCATGCAAACCACAGTTTCCCTTTATTCTTACTTTCTTCTCTCAATATTAGATTTTGCCACATTTATTCTTGTAATTTAACTTTTATCCGTATTATTTAATCGGATGTCAATTCTTTAATTGTACAATAAAAAAAACACATTCACTTAAAAATACATTTAAAAAAAAGCTAGAGGAGGGGTTAGGACTCATGGTCAAGGCCGGTAATTAGGGCTGGGTTTCAATCGCAGCTGCTGTCTGTGTCTGTGTCTGTGTGTGTGTGTGTGTGTGTGTGTGTGTGTGTGTGTGTGTGTGTGTCATGCAGAGTACAGAGGAGGGGGGAGCCACGTGGTCAAGGCCGGTAATTAGGGTAATTGGGGGGGGGGTCAAAGGTCAACAGGGGGGTCATTAATCAAACTTGAAGCCTTTGATCTGACAGAAAGTGCATTTGTATATTTTTTTACCCTTTGTGTTTTCATTTAGGCTGTATTATAACGTAGGAATGTTCACAGCATTTCAGTGTCAACAAAGGTTGGCCTATCAGATTCTGATCACCTAACTGTAGTTAGTAAGCAGTTGACAAGTTGTTTTTAGATATCTTGTACACCTGTCTTAAAATGTAAGGGATACTGGAGCTTGGTTGGGGTGGTGGGACGGCTTGCAGCGAACGCTGGAAAATTTCCCTTATTTTCAAATCCAAAACTTGACAGGTATGGTTCTATGGCATGAGTGTGGTTGAAAAACGGCTTCAATTAAATGTTCCTTTTATAAGTTACTGCCTCGCTAAAATTTTATGATGTAAATTTAAAGTGAGCTTCCCCTGTTTGAAAGACCAGCAGCCGCCACTGGCCAAAACCAATTTCCTTAAAATGTCTTCCTAATTCTGAGCAGCTTCAGCTGGAGGAGGATTTTGGAACATAAGCAGGAAAGATGAGAGCATTCAATTTACACAGACTTTATTTCATGAATAAATTATGCAAATAAATGAACACACAAATAAACTTAAACAATTGTCAAAACTTACTAGATGACACTTGCCAGCTACTGACTCCTGTGTAGTTCTTCGTAATGCTAATGATTAGCCCTCTAGCTCGGATATCTGATGGAGAAATGGTGAAGGCTGAAGGTTTCAGTTTCCACATTCTTCCTCTGCTACTGAGCTCTAACTGCAGACAGTGGACATGGTCAAGGAGTGCAGTATACATGAGAATGCAAAAGTAAAACCACTCTAATTTTCAAGTTGTGAACACTTGGTTCTAGTTAAGCCACTCACTAAAGAGAATGTATTGCCCTTATGTAACAGGATGCTGAGGATGATTTCACACTGGAAAGGTGAAATTACAGGCATGGTCTGACAACAAGCTTACTGTTGCATTTCTCTAAGAAATTGGGAAAGAGGCAAGGAAGAAAATCCTAAACTGCAGCGTTGGCTTCATGAAGAAGTTCAGGTTAACAGGTGTTGGTAGGCTACTTTGGTTTTTTGCTTCTCATCTATGGTCTTGCCTCCCCCGAGAACAGAAGAGTCAGGAGGATTGGACGATGAGGTGGATGGAGGCGTTGGGTTATCTAGCCCCTGGACTCTAGAGATCTACAGGAAGAGAGAAAGAAAATGATGCATGCTGATAAACTACACTACAAGAACTGCCACACATATGGCCACCACAACATGCGATTTTTATGGTTAAAATATTAATGATCAAGGTTAAACTTATTGTCTGCTTTAAAATGCATCTCTTGATGACTTGTTCACCCACTAAACATGAGTTTAATAACCAATGTTGTGTGTCTGTCCTTGTGTGGAACTTTTCCACAAATAGTGGAAAAGTACATCCATCCATCCACTCTAGGGATGTCAGTTTTGGTTAATTTTGCTTTCAACAGCCCGACACCCATTAACCAGCAAACAGTAAATTTCTAAGAAAAAAGAATAAAAAATGATGCAAAGTACCAGGGGGTGTTTCAGTTTGTACATGAAATTTGAATGTTTTGTGATGAAAATATTTTGCCTTTTATTTTGTTGTCTGTTAGTTTTGCTGACAGCCAACCAGCTAGTAATGCTCTTGGTGATGTCACTTTGTTACTGCTGTACATGGTGGCAACTGACTTATATTTGGCCACACTCTTAAGAAGAGGTGGTCACGTACCTCCGCCTCTCCCTGCAATCTCAAGCCGTCCATTAAAAAGCTAAAGCACATGAAAAATAAGTAGAGCCCATACATCCCTTCAGGTAACTCTAAGGGGACTGCTGCAGCATGAAAGGGTCATGTACTGATTACTTTCTTACAACAGATGCCTTCAGCTGACCTGAGACAAGTCAGCTCCGCCTACATTATTTATATTAGCCCCTTTTCCACTGCATGAACTTTTATCATTTACCCGGGACTTTGATAAAACCTTGGTGTGTTTCCACCGAAATTACCCAGGCAAAAAACTCTCCTCAACCCCAAACTTTCCCTGAATAAAGTACCTAGTAGTGGGGTAGGGCTTTTAAGATTCCCCGAAATTCTTGAGTGACAGGGCTGTGTGCTGAAGAACGCTGATTGGTGGAACACACACTTGCAGCGTTCTGCAATTCCGTGCCAGTGTGGCTGCAAACTTTATTTCATTTCTACTAGTTTGTGTTTTGATCATTTGGAAAATGAGAGCAAAAGAAGAGAAGCTACGACAAGTGGACAGATGTCGAGGTTCAGGGTCTTTTGAACGTATTTGCCAAGGAAGAAATTCAGCAGGACTTCGAGCTGGTGACTTGAAACTACTGAGTCTATATATAGACTAGCCAACAAGCTGGCAGAGCTAAATATAGGGCACACGCTGAAACAAATTTGTGAAAAGTCAAAAAAACTTGAGCAAGATTATGAGAAGCTTCGGGCGCTCATAATTGTCTTTGCTAATAACGCCTGTCGTCTTTTCCGTGCAGAGAGCATGGTTTGATATGCGATGTAGTAAAACATGAGGAACAACAGAGCAACTTGAGCGTCCTCCATCCTGGCGTATTGTGTCACACAACACAAATTATGATGCGGTCTTGTCGGTCACCATTTATGGTGTCATTGTGCATGTTTGGCCTTCAGCTTCTTCTTCACCACGTTCTGGACTGGAGGTGTAGTGCAGTTTCTTTTGCCACTCCCCCATATGTCATCAGCCTGATTTGAATAAATTTTCCAGAGCACTGAGGTATTTTTTTACCCAGGTAAATAAATTCCTAAAAATAAGTTTTTGGAAATGTCGGTGGAAAAGGAGCTATTTTGAGATCTGATCATAATGCAGGCAGACTCAGGAGAGCTCTAAATAACAGGAGATGTAATTTGATTTAATAGTGGTGACTGGATAAAGACTAACTAGCAGCCTCACGAGTAGCTGGTGTGCTGCTGTCGTCTCCGGGCGCTCCTCATCTTCTCAAAGCGAGCCTCCATTTCCTCCAGGACCTTTGGGGTGTAGCGGACCACCAGCTTGACTGAACCCTGGGCAGCCTTCAGCAACTCCACAGCCTTCTCATGGTGCTCCCCCTCGACGCTCTGCATGGACACAAACACCTCAGTCTCAGACCACATGCTGTGAGGGGCTGCAGGGTACTATTCCAGTCACTACAATTGTTCCTTTCACTAATTAAAACACCAGTGTTCACAGCTGAGAAATGAATCAGTCATGTCAGCTGTAGCAGATTCTAGACAGAACAACTTTGATGAAAAAACATCTTTTGATTGACATTCTTAATGACCAACCACAGACCTTTGATGTGGTGTGACAAACTGCCAATTCTAAAATAGTGCTACAAGAAAAACAGACTGATCTCAATCTAGGTTTGGCCTCATTTGTCTCTGTCTTTGTATCTGGAGCTGATTTTAATAAGAAAGAGAGTGAAGACATTCTGGTCTTAGGCTCAGGTAATCAAATACTGCCACTTTGTCACACCCCTCAGTGTCTGATATCAATGCAGTAGGCACCCTTTAGTGTCTGTATTAGACGCACAGGGCTTTTAACTCCAATGTAATCCCAGTGGCTACCTTTACATGCTCACTAATATTCGCTAATTATTCAGAGTGTAACAGTATTCTGAATTTGATACAGGTCATGTAAATAGCATATTCTGTTTTGATTTTCCAAATTAGGCCTTTTTGTAAATTAAGCATTTTCTTCGGACATGCGAGATATGTTTGTATTATTCAGGTTTTAATAGCATTATTTGTACATGTATACAGTGCATTTAGAATATGTGTTGCAAGTGGGGTTTTTACAACAGTTTGCTGGCCTCTTGCCTGTTTGCGGTCAGCTCTGTTGTACACTAACCAACTACGGTTGCAACAGTATAAGATTTTCACGGTACAATAACCATCTTAGAAAATAGTGTGGTTTCATGGTATCACCGTATTACAGTAATTTTATCAGTTGAAATGAGCCTTAAAGGAATGAAAAGAAGGGTTATCTTTGGTCGAGTAAATGTTTTATTACTATAATTGAGACTTCAAACCATTTTGTTATTGGAAGTATGTGTAAAAAGTCTCCCCTTTGAAAATAACTAAAATAAAGGGGACATTCTCAGTTCAGTTGCTTTTTTTTTTTTCATTCATTCATTTTTCGTAACTGCTTATCCTGTTATGGGTTGCGGGGGTGCTGGAGCCTATCCCAGCTGACATTGGGTGAGAGGCGGGGTACACCCTGGACAGGTCGCCAGACTACTGCAGGGCTGACACATAGAGACAGACAACCATTCAAGCTCCTATTCGCATTTATGGCAAGTTTCAAGTCACCAATTAACCTGACATGCATGTCTTTGAACTGTGGGAACAAGCCGGAGAACCTGGAGAAAACCCACACTGACACAGGGACACAGAGAAACATGCAAAATCTGCACAGAAGTGCTCCCCCATCCACATACCAGGAACCCTCTTGCAGTGATGTGACAATGCTAACCACTGCACCACTATGCTGCCATTTTTTTCACTATTGTAGATAAGGTAATGTATTTGGTAAACGTCGACTTTTACAGCACTGCATATCTTAAAACCGGTATATCACTGCATCCCTAAAACTAACTTGCCAGCACTTTGTAAGGCTGGTGTAGAGATGTATGCCCAGAAGAAAAGCTCAAATTTTTGGTCAGAAGAAGAAATACACCTACTTTTAAACATTATGAAAGACTTGGATATCAACAGGTATTTGGATATAAGCAAATACCACAATGCCAACCTTTTCAAGAATGGAGTTGAAGGAATGAAAAAGGGAAGCTGTGCTCACAAGGTGAAAGTCTGCCACAGGCAGGAAACTTTGAAAAAAAATCCTGTTTTGATGCAAAGAGGCAAAATGACATATGGCTCTAGCTGTTCCAATTTTCCCAAATTTTGACGTGATAAATGACACAGCTGCTGGATAACAGTTGAATATCCATTTTCATTAGCCACGTAAACAGCTGAGTACGAATATTGTCTTCCTCGGAAAAAGGCCAGCACCTAAATATTTTGTACATGTAAATGTACTCAATTAAGGTATAAACCACAGTCCGTGTCTGGTTTTGGCCTATATTTATGCCTTACACCAGCTGAAGCTGTTTTTGGTGACTTCTGGTAGTCAAGCTCTCCTTTTCTGCAGTGACACAGAAGTGTAGATTAATGTTGGCTGTGGTAATGAGTCCAACAGACTTGCAACTTTCAGTCGGAAGAGGTTAGTGAAACAGTGCATATCAACAGTATACTATGGACTGTGGTACCTTACTTACATTCAAATTACAAAAAAAAATTCTCTTTTGGCTCTCAACGAAGGCGGACGCTTTTTCTCTCGCTCCCTCCCTGCCCTTATCTGCCCTGCTTACTGCTCTTTGTCTTGTGCTGTCTCTGTCTGATCCATCGGAGCCTCTCTCTGCATTTCTCTCAGAAACCTAAAATCATGGATTTGATCAGCTGGTCTCTTAACGCAATCGACCAAATTTTCTCGACAAAGAGACTGGGTAAAGGAGAACCCGCCTGCCCTGACGGAACGTTTGCAGCTGGATACACAATGGACTCCTGAGAGAAGTGGAGGATCGTGTGCCTGTCGATCCTTTTCATTGAGGAAGTTGAAGACGTGTACATAATTGGAATTATGATAACAGGCATTCTGCTGTTTGGAGTTAGCAGCTTCCTGATCTATCGCAAAGTTCGGAAGACGTTGGCAGCACTTTTGGCAATCGAGAAGCTGCCCGTCATGACTGAGGGAATGTGCAGGGCTGCCAACACTCAGACTCAAGCGATATGTGAGCTCAATCGCAAGCAGGATGCGATTCTTGATCAAAATCGCAGGCTGGATGTGATTCCTGAACTCCTTCGCAAGATGGATGCCAACCTGGGAAAGTTGTCAGCTCGGCTCGGCTGAAATTGGTCACCGAATTCGGATATATTTGAAGCAAAGCCACCGGGAGACTCAAAGAAGACTCAAAGGCACGTGGAAATTGCAGTGTCTGCCTGACCCAAAACAATTGTTATCTTCACTGGCTTCCCGAGATAACCAGCCTTCCCAAGGCCGGTTATCCCTCCACTCTCCTGGATGATGCTCAAGATGCTCCGGCCCTAATGTCTTATTATGTTGCTTATGTGCTGAGGTGTTTTTTTCCTAATCCCACAGTGTGCCCCCCCTACAGGAGCCTAGTTTGGGAGTTGCTTTTTTCCACTCTTCCTCCCTCTTGTTCTCCCTTTTTCTCATCTAAGTAACGGGGCGCCGTTCGTATGGCGACCCACAGTTCTCCCACTCCTGTCCTTCCTATATTATGTGTCACTGTCTTTTTTTATGTTTCTTGGACCGGCTGAAACTGAAACAATTTTCGTTGCTCTGTAGCATGTGCAATGACAATAAAGATCATTCATTCAAAATCCCCGGTGTGAATCAGTTGATTTTACTGTGAATCAGAAAATGATTGGTGGGCCACCCGGGCACTCTATCGTGGGCCCGAGTCAGCCTGCAGGCCATAAGTTTAGTATCACTGATCTACTTAAAGTATTTTGCTGACAAGAGTGTGGATATTCATCTACATGAAAATCTGTTACTGTTACTGGCCTGAAAATGAGTGTGTGTACCTCCTCTCAGTGGATCTGAGCTTCTTACCACTCCATTGACAGACAGCAGCTGGTCTCCTCTCTTCAGCCCTCCTTGGCGATCGGCCACCCCCCCAGGGATCACTCTGGAGATGTAGATGGGGGAATTCTGCTCTTTGCCCCCCATGATGTTAAAGCCCAGACCCTCCTCTGTCTTTGGCAGTTCCACCACTCTTGGGTGGGCATGGCCCTCACTGGCTGCAAAAGCTGCCACTGTGGCCTAGTCAGAGAGGCAACATAAAAAAATGTCTGTTTCACATAAGAATGGTTATGAAAAGAGTTTAGGTGCCTTAATTCTCCAGTTACATCACAGAATGTTTCACATAAAGCAGCTTCAAATTAACATAAGATAAAATGGTGTTGGTGCAATAACAATCACAAGCAACACTCTGACAGTTTGGTATTTTCTTGACCTTGATTTCTCTCTGTGGTATTTTGGTGTGTAGCACAGAGTTTACGGTGTACAGGTGGGAGGAGAGGAACAAACAAGTGGGAGGTTCATTCAAGTTAGGCGGTGCAAAGTAAGCTGTTGGTATTTAAAGTCTGAGTTGCACTTAGAATAGATATCTAACAACCAAGTGTCTGCTTTTGTCAAAAAGAGCACTTGCAGAAAATGTGCAACAATGATGGCATCGTACTTCAGGGATAGGCTGACATTTTTTCAAGTCTATCTTAAAACAATACTTATTCCCATACATACAATCAAACAGGTTTTGTTTGCTGTAATAATTTGTCCTGCTCATTCTGGCTATAAACAGATACCTTCATAATATGCTTTCAATGGAAGGAATGCCGGACAAAATCCAGTCAAGCTGAAGTTAATATGAGGCTGAGTTAGACAAATCAAGTGGAGATATCCCAAAGTTACAGTCTGTTTAGTTCACAGTTAACTGGTATAAACAAGATTTATGATCACAGCAAGCAAGAAGTGTTTCAATGTACATATGGGTGTGAATGTTGCTTTAAGACAGACTAGAAGTACCACCCCACGGTTATATGTCTCAACCCACCAGTCAAGTTACTCTTACAGTTTCCTTCCATGTCTGTGAAAACATGGATGCTTCACACACAGAAGATCTCTACAGTCAGCACAGTTTTAAGATGTCCAACCAAGATTAGAGTCACAAATTAAGTATCGGACCAAATATTCCCCGTTCTGTTCCTAAAATGAGACACTGAATAATGGCCAGAAAAGTGTTTTATGTAGAACATCATGATGTCACAGTGAAGTTAACCTTTTGGATATAAAATGTCATCACCTCATTATTTTATTCTATTAGACATTTGTGTGACGTTTTGTCATAATTAGCATATGAATTCTTAGTTAGGGCCAAAAACACATTTGTTGAGGTCACACTAACCTTGACCTTTGACCTTAGACCACAAAATTCTAATCAGTTTATTCTTCAGTCCAAGGGTATGTTTGTGTCAAATTGAAAGAAATTTCCTTAAGGTGTTCTTGAGATCATGAGAATGAGACAGATTCAAGGTCAAACTGACCTTGACCTTTGACCACTGTATCCAATTAGTTTATCACTGAGTCCAAGTAAATGTTTGTGCAAATTTGAAGAAATTCCCTCAAGGCATTCTAGAGATATCACGTTGACCAGAACGGGACAAATGTATATAGATGGCTCATTCTACAGAAACATCTGTTTTTCTGTCCCTAGCCTTTAGGGAAATATTACTCTTGAAAAAATAGTTTGTAACATTTTTTTAGTATTTTACTAAAAAAATAAACATATTATTTGAACTATCACACCATTTGGAGCCATCAACTTGGTAATATTTGCTTTTTAATCAATAATTTAGAACCGCAACCACCACAAAAGTGCTCATCCCCACAGTCATTTATGGAGGGAAAGTGCTGTATTTTGAGTTTAAAAATATGTTTTTCTACCATTCAAAATGTAAAAATGTATAAATAACTATCAAATATATGATATGAATGACGTATTAAAACAAATGCCAAATAAATATTATAAAATATATTTAAAAAGTAGTCGTCCCCTGCAGTCATGTCACTGGTGTTACCATGCGACAAAAGTCTTTTATTTTGGAAAAAGAAATCACACTGATGACATCACCTGACTTCCTTTGACCTCTTTCCTGAAAATCTATGAAGAAGAGCCATAGTAAGAACATTGTCTCTTTTCAGTTTTCTTGTGATTTCATATGAAGCTTTAAATTGACGTCACTGGTGTAACCTACTTTATTGGCAGGGAATTGCAAACAAATTGAATGCAAATGTATTAAATTACATAATTTAGTGAACAGATCATGACTGACAACATGTGGTTTCATGCTCTGTAGCAGCCATTTTGTGAAATGCATTTTATATGAAAACTGTCAATGGTGTTACCATCATTACTATAATTTGTGTCTTTTAATTGTTAATTCTTTGGTCAGGTATGGCTAAATTGAGTGCAGCTGAGAAGCAGTGTCTTTATAGACAGCGGAGGGATGCTGATCCTGAACGAAGAGCAGAGTATTTAGAGAAGAGGAAGCAGGGCTATACCAGAAACACAAATACAGAGGTTTGAAAATCACAAAATCTAAACAAAGTCTTACACAGCTAGTATCAGATAGGCTAATGAAAAAATATAAATGCAAAACATACTGCAAGAAGGTAATTGGTTGCGATTTTCGAAGAAAAACAAAGGAAACTGGCATAGAGAGGGAGACTACAAAATCTTTAATACATTTTTTCCTAAGGGATGATGTCAGCAGACTGACCACAGGGAAGAGGGACACAGTAACGCTCAGGAAGGTTAAGAGACAGAGGAGACTCCTGTCTGATTCTTTGCTCAACCTCCACAAGACATGTATCAGAGCACCAACAAATTTCTTATGCCTTCTTCTGCTGTTGGAGACCATTTTGGGTGGTTCATCCAAAAGACAGAGACAGAGAGACACATGAAAATTTGCAGTTCATGGCGGACAAATTATACAGACTCAGACAGCACTGTCTGCAGCACCTCCGAGACATGTGCTTATGGTGATTGTGTGGACTGCATGATGTCTGCCTCCCTCTGAGCAATTCTTCAAGTAGGGTGGTGAATCTAACCCAGTGGTGCCATGAACTGTAAACTGTTCCAAGTTTGTTGGTGGAAACCCGACCACTTTCCTCCTAGTAGTGGACAATTAAGTCTTAAAAATCTTAACTTCGTTAAACAGTTTAGTTGTTTGTTTGTTAATGGACTTCATGTGTTCTTAAACTGTTCATGAACTTTTATGATGTAACAATTTATTTGCATTAAAAAAAAAGAGAATCTTTTGTCTTGTGTATGTCACTGGTGTTTCATTGTGTCACTGGTGTTACTGTGAGGTTTTTCTTATGTCATATTCATAAAATGTGTCATATTTCACATAATAATAATTTTACATCCATAAATTTTTCTTCACTCATAAGATTTTAAGGACCACATCATTCATTTTTTATACCAGATTTTCAAATATTTTCATTGTTGTAGCAAATACATGGTTGCACAAATAAATAAAAGTCATTCAATCACACTTTTATCAAACCTTAATAAATTAAGAAAATACAGTCTCCTGATTGCATTGCATTATCATACTTCTTCTCTGACTCTGACTACATGTGCTGAAGAGACTGAGACATAATATTTTATAAAAGCCTTAAATATTGCGAAAAAAGTGTGGTAACACCAGTGACAAAAAAGTGGTTCATGTGGTCTTTAGATAAATGTACGAAAAAAATAAAAAATCATTAAGCTTTCATTTATGTGTATTCATAAAGTCGATGACTTATGTTACAATATAATCCAAGTTTAAATGTTAGAAAAAGAAAAAAAATTAAGACTTCTTGCCATCCCAAAAGTGGACGTTTCTGTAGAATGACCCAGATCCCAATAACATAATGCTTCCTGCTGATCCACTGAACTATCACTTGGGCACTGCACCCATACTTAGGATGGTAAAATGAAAATGGAAGCCCCGTAATCTTAACTAAGACGGCAAACTCTTAATTGCCTCCCTTATTGTCAGCTGCAGCGCATTAGCTTCTCTTCTTTCGTTCTTTGCACAATAACAGCCTTACCAAGACAGACAAGGTCACCCCAGGGATGGTTTCGAATAATAAATGAATGAATGAATGAATGTTTTTCTCAGTGGGTTTCCTAAAGAAATCAGAATTGTAGCCCCAGAGCACAGTGACATTACACACAGCCATCTGCTGTGTTTACCTTGATTAAATCACATGCACATGACAGCAGGCTACTACACAATAACCACACACACCTCTACAAGAGTATATTTATTAATCATCACACCCTTTGATCCTTTTTGATTTTAATGTTCTAGTGTTTGTTTACAAAGGCTTTACTGGTTTGGCCCCATCCTACATTGCAGAGCTCCTAACCCCTTGTTTTACCCCCAGGTCCCTCAGGTCAGCTGACCTGAGGCTCCTGGCTGACCCACACTCCAGATTCAAGCTCAGGGGTGATCACACCTTTGCTGTGTCTGCCCCCAAACTGTGGAACTGCATCCTCTTCCCAGTCAGATCTGCCTCCTCCACTGACTCATTTAAGTGCAGGCTCAGAACCTGTGTTTATTCATTAGCATTTTAGTCCCACTGACGTGGCTTTCTCTGACGTGTGCCTGTGTGCGTTGTGTCCTCTGAATGTATGAGCTGTGTACCTGACAGTCATGTTGCCTCTTCTTTATGTGTTTTTGGCAACTTATTGCTTTTGTACAGCACTTTGGTCAACGTGAGTTGTTTTTAAATGTGCTTTATAAATAAACTGAGTTAAGTTGAGAATTTAGTTTTTCCACTACATCCAGCACTTTTGCACTTTGTGCTGCTAAACCAAAGTAGCAGGTGAGCTTGGAGATGCTCAAACAGTCCAGTACACCAAAGACGTACCACTGTGTGCTGGTTGCTGTGCTTGTGCAATTAAAATAGGACCAGATGTCTCTGAAACAATGCCTCTTATGTAATAGGGAAGTGCTCTTTAGTTGTCAGTTTGTGTGTAATACCTTGGCAGTAGCCTGTGCTCGCACCTCTGGTCCTCCAGCAATGTCCAGAGTGTCATATAGCTGCTCATATACCTGAGGGACGACAGATGAGTCATGAGAGCAGTAAAATGATATATAATGAATAAACAGGTCGTGACCTATCACACAGTATCACCAACATCCAAGACAAAGACTTAAATCTTTAAGTAACAAAGCTGCATATTGGCCCAAGAGGTCTGATGAACAGTACTTTGATGTGTGAGTTTTCATGATCAACATGAGGTTAAAGAAGTATTTCACTGTTGAAAAGAAGGTTTTTTTTCTTAAAACTGGGCTGTCTGTGCAGTAGAAAGATGCAAATACTTTTGTAATTGGTGCAACATGACCACAGAAAACAGAGAAAAAGAGCTGTGGCATTCACTTATGCCAAAAAGACTACCTGAATGCACTGCACCACACTAGACCAGTAAGCACACCTGGTGGGTGATGTAATGTGAGTTGCTGGTAATAAACAATCCCATGTTGCAGTTAAACAATAAGCAATGCAGTAACAGAATCTTGGTTTATGTTTTAAGTTTTACAGTTTGATCTGAGTTTGAGACAGAGAGAGAGAGAGAGAGAGGCAACTCTCTCTCTCTCTTTTTTTTTTATTTTTTATTTATTTGCACATATAAAAAAGCAGTAAACAGTTCATGTAGAGCAGAAGGGAATGTGTGGGTGAGGTCAGAAACCCCAAGAGGGCTTATAGAGTCTCTCTCTCGATCTGCTTATATACTTTTCATGCAGAGGTACAATCTGTATTTGGAGCAACAACCCTAGAGCCTGCGAAAACCTGACTTTGGGCTGGGAGATGAGCAGGGAGATCTGGGCACTGGCAAGATGGAGGGAAGTTTGCCACAGTTCATTTCCACATACTACCCAGTCTCAGATATAAAGCTGGCTGAAACACGAGTTTAAAGAGGTTAATAGTTAAAACAGTTAGAAACACAGTCACTTGCTTTTTTTATTCAGAGGATGAATATCAGTCTGATGTCTGTATGTTGAGCACAGCGCCGAGGTCAGGGTTTAGCCTCAGCTTCACATAAATACTGAAGGCAGGGGGATACAATGTAGACTGGCTCTATCCACAGTGAGCAAGTCTTCTTTATCTTTATCTTTATTTCAGACTCAAAAGTAGGTCCATATAAAAAATAATAAAGCGACATACACACAACATACTAGACAGGATAAAACACACACATCTAAAATACATACAAACACGCTCGCCAGTGTATCCAGAAACCAGAATAATATCTGGTGCTGCTCTTTTTAGGCACGGTTAAAGCCATAATAATTTCATTTTTGGAGTTGTCCAACCTCACCATAAAATTAAACATAAAATTCCCGAGGACAGCATCTAAAGTGGGAATACCACTACACACAAACAGCTGACTGGCACTCGTCCACTGAGGGAGCCTCAGTATAATTCGAAGAGTATCATTGTATGCCACCCGCAGCTTATGAAATTTAGCCCGACTGTAGCTGCACCACAGGTTGGCAGTATACAGTGGAGTACAATAGGCTTTAAACAAAGCAATTTTAACATCATCAGTACACATATAAAATTTACATGCCAACGTGTTTGCTTGTGCATACAGTTTAAAATATTGTCTTTGAATATCATCATCATCACAAAGGTCGTCTCTGATAACGTGACCAAGATATTAGACCTTATCAACAACAGTCAGCTCTCTGTCTGCCAAGAAGAAAGAAGGGAAAGTTCTTTTCTGGTCCTCTTTCATTCTAACAATCATGATCACACTCTTTCTGGAGTTAAATTTAACATCAAACTGCTTTCCATAGACCGAGCAGACTCTAAGCAGCTCCTGCAGACCAGCAGAGTAAGGAGACATGATGACCAGATCATCAGCATACAGTAAATGATTTACCAGCTTTTCTCCTACCATACAGCCAGTCCTACACCCTTTGAGCCTTTTAGAGAGCTCATCCACGTACAGATTAAAAACCAGGAAAGGCTCAGATATGACATTACCCCATCTTACTTGCATTGTTTGGTGTGTGTACCAATAATGTAGAATACGTATTAAATAAGAAGGAACACCTCGCTCTTGTAACTTTCTAAACAATTTCTCATGATTGATGCGGTCAAAGGCTTTAGAAGCGTCCAGGAAGCATATAAACATGGTGGAATTATGTTTTCTATAGCTACTGACAGCCTCTTTCAGAGCATAAATACACATGTGAGTGCCATGTTTACTTTTGAAGCCAAACTGATTATCTGTGGTGACAATGTATTCATCCAGCCTATCCAACAGGATTCTCTCAAACACTTTTGATAATACGCTAGCCAGAGCAATGGGCCTATAGTTGTCAATACTGGACATCTTTCCTGTTTTATCTTTAAATACTGGCACCAGCAGGACTGACAGCATGGAATCAGGTAGTATACCATGCGTCAGCATTGCTGTGAAGCACAGAGCAAGTAAAACAGGGACTCTGTGACACGAAAATTTCAAATGCTCTGCAGAGATCAGATCAAAGCCACAGGATTTGTTTAAAGCCAATTTCCCAATTGTGTAACTTATATCATCAGGCCTTATGACCACATTATCATGAGATACATCGCCAACAGTAAAAACATCACTTTTAACACAGTTAAAAAGCTCCATGTAATGTCTACTCCATAATTCCACAATATAGCTATGGCAGTAGCTCAGTCCATAGGGACTTGGCTTGGGAACCGGAGGGTCGCCGGTTCAAATCCCAGCCCGGACCAAAAATATGGAGTGTGGACTGGTAGCTGGAGAGGTGCCAGTTCACCTCCTGGGCACCGCCGAGGTTGCCCTTGAGCAAGGCACCGAACCCCCCAAGCCGCTCGGGGCGCCTGTCCATGGGTAGCCCCCTCACTCTATTTTACCCCTATTTTAATCTTGACTTCCTTCCAAAAAAGTAATGCACTTAAAGCTCACTAATTAACATGCTATATCTTATTTGTTATTTTAGTTTATTAATTAATTAAATGCTTGTTTATTTGAATTATGGATGTCAGTTTCCGTTTATTTTGCTTTCAACGGCCCAACACTCATCAACCAGTGACTAAATGGGTTCATTTTTAAGAGAAAAAAACGCAAAATGGCATGAAATATGAGAGGCCTTTTCTTTTAGTCAGGTGCTCAAGTGAGTAAGTGAGCTTTAGCACCACATTACAAAGCACTTTCTGTTTAGAAACAGTGAAATTTTAAAGTTTTGTGGTGTAAATATTTTGTCTCTTCTTTTTTGCTGGTTTTGCTGATGAACCTCCGGCTAGCTGTGTTAACATATGGAACACAGCGCTCTCTGCCCATCCTTCAGTCTGAACCTGAACCACTCCAGTCCGGTGGTAAGCAGGCCTTGCTCATTTGGCATTTACAGCAGTTAGCACTGTAAATGCCAATGCCAATGTAAATGTGGTGGAGTGGTGGTCAGGCTGTGGAAACATAGCAAGCACCCTCTGGTCTCCCCCTACGTCACCCCTGTTTCATTTTGAGCTGCAATCCCCTTTAACATTGTTGACTATGTTAGCACCACGAGCTGTGCTGACACTGCTAAGGGTGGTATTACAGGTATTACAGAATTATTATTGTTATTAGTCAGAATGACCCATAATGGAATGATCTATTACTATTATTGAAACTTCAAACATTTTTTAATAAAAAATCTCCCTTTTAAAAATAAGTAAATAAAATGGAGATTCTCCATTCAGTTGCATGTTTTTTACATATTATAGAAAAGCAAATGTACAAAGTACAATAACTGTCAATTTTCATATCACCTTATACCTTGAAACCGGTATACTGTTGCAACCCTACTGGAGGGTCAGCACAATGTTTCCACAGCAACATTGTTGGGTCGGGACAGCGTTGCTAGCAGTAATGGCTAAATGAGTGGCTCCACTCCTAACATTAGACCGCTCCATACCCCAAAGGTGTGCTGTGCAGTAAACTGAGGAATAGCAAATTAGCAAATTCACCTATAGCCTGACATGCCTGTTAAAATATATTCTCAGCGGTTTACCGAATAACAGTTATCCATTGACTAACTTGAATACATCTAATTTATTCTGTCTTTATCTGTTCTGTACACACAACATCTATTGCATGTCTGTCAAACGTGGAAAAGGGATCCCTCCCAGTGGTTCTTCCTGAGGTTTCTTCCATAATTTTCCCATTCAAAGGGTTTGTTGGGGAGTTTTTACTTATCAGCAGTGAGGGTCCAAGGACAGAGGGTGTCATATTCTGTAAAGCCCTCTGAGGCACATTGTGATTTGTGATATTAGGCTTTATAAATAAAATTAAAAATAAATTGAATTCTATTCTGAAATGTATGTGAAAATCCTCTCTTTAAGTCCAAATCATTGTATTGGTAAGTATTTGATTTTAGTTAATGACCTTAAAAGATGCACAACCACTGGTCTGATTACATAAATTTGTCATGATTTCAGTAACTGACCCACTGTTGTAGTTTTCCACCCTTGGCAGGAGACATTTGAAAATCAAAAACAGAAACACTTCACAGCATCTACTGGTAAGAGGTCAAAGGTCATCAACCAGGATTCACAGAGATTGATCAGAGACAGGGTACCATCTCTTCCCATATATGACCACTTGCAATTATGACCAATTCACATGCAGGTAATGAATGACAAGGGAGCAAATTCAATCAGCTGATGAGAGCCACAAAATGCAATCAAAAGAACTGTCGCAGCTTAACAGTTTGTTTTTAAAAATTAAATGCAAGCTGACACCATGTACATACCCTCATTACATTAGAAAGGAAATACTATCAGGATGTGGGAACACATGGGCTTGAGCACTCCCAATAATTTTGCCCCCAGCCTTCCCCTCACACTCTGCTGCACATGTGTACCTCTCTGATGGCAGCACAAAATTTGCTCTGTAGGACTCTCTGCAGGGCCTGCAGTTTGGGAGGAGGCAGCTCACCGCTCCGCTGCAACCGGTCCAGCAGCTCAATCACCCTGCACACATCTAACACACAAAACACACAAGACAGCTGGATTACCAACAGAGCAAAGCACACAACTGTCCCTGAATGCCCCAGATCGTCAGGGGCTCCACAGGCCCCAGGTTTGCTGCATGGCAATTACTAGTACCATTTTAGGCAAGTACTTAAAAGTAATTTGATTTATTGTTCAATTTCGTGATAACCACTAAAGCACAGTAAAGACGACAATGAAAAGGGTTTTGAGGTGGCTCCTAGGAGTTTGTTATGCTCATTCATGAACAGGTTTTCACAGTAAGCCATGCTTTTTTGAGCCACTTTCACGAAACACCCCTCAGGTTCATTCAGTGTGTGGTTGTAACTTGGGCATGCTGCCACACCTTGAATCAACTTCTGGCTGCTGTAGGCGAAACAGGAGTCCTTTAACATCCTGTTCAGCCGTTTGGTAGAGCACATTTTGTGTCACCAGGGCTTAGAGGACGAGCATACAACTTTAATGTTTGTATTTGTATTCATTTTACTGCAGATTTTTAAAGAATACATGCCTTCCAAACTCGTGTTTGGAAGGCATGTATTCTTTGAAAATCGCCAAAATTACACCATTTATCATAGCTAGAAACTGTAAAACAAAAATTATCATTGGATATGTCATGTGTGACACATCCAAGGACCACTTTCCTCAGAATAAAAATAACAGCCAAATATGAGCTTAAAATGCTGATAATTCATCAAAATCACATAATTTTACATCTCATTTAAAATTTGGCAAAAATAAACTGTTTGCACAAACTACCAGCATGTACGACAAAAGTGAAAAACGGAGGCTTTGTTCAACACCAGGATTTTGTCTTCAACTTTGAACTTTGAAACAACAAATGTTAAGTTTTACAAATCTAATGACTAATTTAGGGAGGGAGGGTCATGTATTTTGTCCCAGTCATTCAGTAATAGTCAAGGAAAAATACTGCTAGGTTTGGAGAGGGTAAAGAAAAAAAAACAGCAAGCCTTCTCCTCTGATAAGTAAAGAAAAGTCCTTTAGTATCAAAACAGTCACTCCAGACATGAGGGCTCTGTGTGGTGGGATTTTCAAAGGTAGGGATATTTTTTCGACATATTAAAATTTCAGAGGTCTTACTGAACAGATTTATGTAACTTCATATAAACAAAATAAAGTCTAATATTTGGGGCGGCAGTAGCTCAGTCCACAGGGACTTGGCTTGGGAACCGGAGGGTCGCCAGTTTAAGTCCCCGCCCGGACCAAAATATGGAGCGTGGACTGGTAGCTGGAGAGGTGCCAGTTCACCTCCTGGGAACTGCCGAGGTGCCCTTGCACAAGGCACCGAACCCCCCCCAGCCGCTCGGGGCACCTGTCCATGGGTAGCCCCCTCACTCTGACATCTCTCCATTTAATGCATGTATAGGTCCCGTTTGTGCATGTGTGTGTATTCGGACCTGTGACTGAATTTCCTCCTGCGGGATTAATAAAGTATAAAAAATAAAATAAAAAAATAAATAAATAAAGGTAAAAATAAATAAATAAACACATATATATATGGTTTACCAAGCAGTTAATTTGTCCTTTAATGGTAAAGGTAATGAAGCTAAACTAATTTCACTAAAACTGACTATTTGAGCATTATAGTGGGAGGAAAAGTGGTACTGATTGTCCAGGGCCCCAGTGGGTGGGGGGACTCATAAAAAGCTAGGACTGAAGTTTGGTTCTGTTTGCATTGTTTTTACTTTTCTTAAAAGCCTATAAAATGGGTGGCATTGATTAAGTGTTGGTTAAAAACCTATAAAATCAATCAGTCTTTGTCTTCTTTGTGCAGCACCTACATTGAGTATGTATACATATGTGTGTACAAATACACAAATACACACACACACACACACACATATATATATACAGTACAGGCCAAAAGTTTGGACACACCTTCTCATTCAATGCGTTTTCTTTATTTTCATGACTATTTACATTGTAGATTCTCACTGAAGGCATCAAAACTATTAATGAACACATGTGGAGTTATGTACTTAACAAAAAAAGGTGATATAACTGAAAACATGTTTTATATTCTAGTTTCTTCAAAATAGCCACCCTTTGCTCTGATTACTGCTTTGAACACTCTTGGCATTCTCTCGATGAGCTTCAAGAGGTAGTCACCTGAAATGGTTTTCCAACAGTCTTGAAGGAGTTCCCAGAGGTGTTTAGCACTTGTTGGCCCCTTTGCCTTCACTCTGTGGTCCAGCTCCCCCCAAACCATCTCGATTGGGTTCAGGTCCGGTGGCTGTGGAGGCCAGGTCATCTGCCGCAGCACTCCATTACTCTCCTTCTTGGTCAAATAGCCCTTACACAGCCTGGAGGTGTGTTTGGGGTCATTGTCCTGTTGAAAAATAAATGATCGTCCAACTAAACGCAAACCGGATGGGATGGCATGTCGCTGCAGGATGCTATGGTAGCCATGCTGGTTCAGTGTTCCTTCAATTTTGAATAAATCCCCAACAGTGTCACCAGCAAAACACCCCCACACCATCACACCTCCTCCTCCATGCTTCACAGTGGGAACCAGGCATGTGGAATCCATCCGTTTACCTTTTCTGCGTCTCACAAAGACACAGCGGTTGGAACCAAAGATCTCAAATTTGGCACTCATCAGACCAAAGCACAGATTTCCACTGGTCTAATGTCCATTCCTTGTGTTTCTTGGCCCAAACAAATCTCTTCTGCTTGTTGCCTCTCCTTAGCATTGGTTTCCTAGCAGCTATTTGACCATGAAGGCCTGATCCGCGCAGTCTCCTCTTAACAGTTGTTCTAGAGATGGGTCTGCTGCTAGAACTCTGTGTGGCATTCATCTGGTCTCTGATCTGAGCTGCTGTTAACTTGCGATTTCTGAGGCTGGTGACTCGGATGAACTTATCCTCAGAAGCAGAGGTGACTCTTGGTCTTCCTTTCCTGGGTCGGTCCTCATGTGTGCCAGTTTCGTTGTAGCGCTTGATGGTTTTTGCGACTCCACTTGGGGACACATTTAAAGTTTTTGTAATTTTCCGGACTGACTGACCTTCATTTCTTAAAGTAATGAGGGCCACTCGTTTTTCTTTAGTTAGCTGATTGGTTCTTACCATAATATGAATTTTAACAGTTGTCCAATAGGGCTGTCGGCTGTGTATTGACCTGACTTCTGCACAACACAACTGATGGTCCCAACCCCATTGATAAAGCAAGAAATTAACCCTGATAAGGCACACCTGTGAAGTGAAAACCATTTCAGGTGACTACCTCTTGAACCTCATCGAGAGAATGCCAAGAGTGTGCAAATTTTGAAGAAACTAGAATATAAAACATGTTTTCAGTTATTTCACCTTTTTTTGTTAAGTACATAACTCCACGTGTTCATTAATAGTTTTGATGCCTTCAGTGAGAATCTACAATGTAAATAGTCATGAAAATAAAGAAAATGCATTGAATGAGGTGTGTCCAAACTTTTGGCCTGTACTGTATATATACATACATATGTATATATACACACATATATGCTAGGTTATGTTAGAATAATAAATTTACATTTTTTTAATAAAAAAGGATGATTGTTTACTTTTGCCAATACTATATATTTAATGTTATTGCATTCTATATTTAAGAACAATATCAGCATGATTTTCACCCTTTCTGGGATGTTTTTAGAGTATAGTGATGGTAAATATCTACATTAAATATGAGGAAATAATTCTTATGCTGGTAATACTACTAATTCCATGGTAACAAATTGATATATGTTACTAAAATATTACTTGCTTTAGAACAGTGTATGGATTGCAATTTGGATTTTTTTCTTTCTGTTTTGCAATTACCATGAAGTGACTCCTCAACCCTTTTGGCAGAGGCTGATATAAAAAAAACTTTGGGGTCTGTTAAAAAGAAAATAATAATGTTTTTGTTATTATTGCCAATGAAAAAGTGCAAAGAAAAAAAATGTTTTCATTGCTTTTTTCTTAGTGTTGACATTAAAGGGTTAACTGATGGACGCCTTCCAGAACAATGGGAATGCAGCTTGCTTCTCTTTCATTCAAATGAACAATAAGGAACAAGTTTTTTCGCCCTGGCTTGACCGCACCTTATCGCACTGTGCGTCCGCGTCAAGTTCCTCCCACCACATACGCTCGCGCGGCACAGTACGACACTCTGATAGCACGTTTCACACCCAGCAGAATTATTAATAGTTCAAGCATACTGTCGAAGGCACGTCTGATAATACTTCGTCCGTCATTCGATGTGAGCCAACGGCTAGCAAACTGGACCATACCGAGCTTGTCTGCCCTGAAGGATGCCAACAGTACTGTACAGCCAATGGCGTTTATTACAGTAAGAAACGTGCCACAGCCCTTCAACATCTGCACAATAGCTTCAACGTCTATTGTTAACTTCGTTTTAGAAATTGTATAGGCCTATATATATATATATATATATATATATATATATATATATATATATATATATATATATATAATTAGAATGCCGTTATTAGGTATATGAGACAAAGAACAAGCACTTCATTAATGCCACCCATTAAGTAAAAACACGGATGTACTGTAAACTATATGTACATGAACTAACGGACTGTGTCGAAGCAGTCTGGTTATTTGGCTCCGTTTACCTCTTTCCAGGCAGAGCGGCTCGGTCATGGCCGCCATGTCTGCTTCCTTGGCAGGGTGGTAGTAAGAGGACATCATTATAAGCTCCTCCGAGTCCAGGCTGTTAACCTCTGTAACACTGCAACCAAAAGCAGAAAGTCTGGCTTACAGCGATGCGTGGTCCATCTTTTAAGAAGACATGTTGAGCAGACTGTAGGGAAGCCAATGTGTCGTTGAGAACTGGGATGCTGGACAGGGGACCAGCCAGTAAACCTGACGCAGCAGCCTCACCACAGCTCGATACGTGACTGTATCATCAGCACTTTCAGCATCTTCTACGTATGTTTAAAGTACTCCTACTGCGCACATTGAAAGCACAGATGCTAATTAACTACAAGGGTATTTTATATGGAGATAGATTTGTGTCAGTATTATTTGTGAGGAGATTAAGAGTCCGTGTAAATGTGTCATCTGTAAATATAAAATAACTTCCACAAATACAAAAAGGTTTGTGACCTAACAAAATATTTTGCGAATAAACAACTTCTTCCACAAATCAAAAATAAATAACAAAATACAATTACAAATAACAATACAATACTATATAAATAACTGGACTAAAAAATATCTGTCAAATCCTTTTCATTTATTTATTTATTATTTATCTATCTATAATTTATTTTATTGGTGGAATTTGTTGTTGCAGCTGTCTTAAATTTAGAAAATAATGTTGATATTACAAATCTTTTCCATTTTGAAAGGTGTTTACACATAAATACACAATGTCAATCTGTTCAGACAAATACTAAGAAATTTCCATATCCAGTATGTATAATGAATTTGACAGTAATTTTTTGTGTAACAATAAGCAGTGAATCATTCTTCACTACTTAAACTATTTTTTTCTTATTATGGTATTAAGTTCTCCACCACAGTGACTGCCATATATAAAAGCTGCATTACTATTGCAGGGTAAAATCTTTGCCAATTACAAAAGAATTATCATTACCATTACCAACAACTTCAATGACAAAATTAAATGTAAAATGTACATCATCCTAATGATGAAATACCTACACCCATCAGCCACAACATTAAAACCACAGGAGGAATAAGTGATTAGCATAGATTATCTTGTTACAGTTCAGTGTCCTTAGGGGAAACCTTAGGTCTTGGCATTCATGGGTATGCCACTTGAGGCACTCCAACAAAACATCATTGCAGACCAGCAGCTGCCAGGCAGGATGACAGGTGCCTCTGTGCGGCAGGTGCCAAAAAACTAATTGAGGCAGGGCCTCATCACGATCAGAAGATCGCTCTCCTAACCCCCTCTGCATATCGGAACGGCACACATTACAGCTTTTTTCGAGGGCTGACGGGCATGACACCTGTGCACTCGCTGGCATTGGAGGCAATGGGATATCCATTCTATGCACAAGGACAGTGCCGCCATTCGAAAACCTCAGGATGGTTTTGGTTGCCTCGCCCTGGCCATATCCAACTCTTCTCCCTCTCTGAACTTTCCTCCTTTCAGAGGTACGCTCTGAAAGGAAGAGACTTCGAAGAGGTGAATGTCTCTCGTAGCATCCTGGCCCTGCCTGTGGCAGTGGCCCCCCAGCACGGCACTGTGCCACGCCACACCATAGAAACTGTTCAGGAATGACCCAAGGAATGTGACAAAGAACTCAAGTGGTTGATCTGGCCTTTAGATTACCAAAATCCCAATCCATTGGAGCATTCTTGGCACATGTTGGTGCCCCACGATGCAACCCACAAGAGTCCCAGGATCTGCCAACAATGCTCCGGTGCCAAAACACCACAGGACACAGCCAGAGGTCCTGTGTCCATGCCTTGATGGGTCAGAGCCGAGCCTGATCTAAGGAGGCCCCACTGCGGATCAAGGGTACCAGCTCGTACCACGAATGCTCGATCGGAGCATTTGGAGGACAGGTAGACACTTTGAGCTCTTTCGTTGCTGCAGTGTGGCATGGTGCATTTTACTGCTGGGGGTACCAATGACATCGGGAATGTCATTGCCATGAGGAGGCATACTTCAGCCAAATTGCGTTTGAATGTCAGGTAGCATCCACATAAATGCCAGGACCCAAGACTTTCTAGCAGAGTGCTGTACTGTAACAAAATGATCAATGTTATTCATGTTTCGGCTGACGGGCGTATGTCCTGCTCTGTCTTTTGATACTGCATGGTGAAGACTGAAATGGTTGCCTTGATGGGTAGAAAAACTCTACAGTACAGTCACATGACATGTAGTCATGGGCATCCAATTATAAAGGAGCTCTGGCTTTAAGTCACATCTTTATTCAAATGAACTTGCCAATCTAACATACAAACAGCAGACATAAAAAAAAAGATTCCAGAATGAATGAACAGAACAGCCCTCAATTGTACACAATACTACATGTCCTTCAACTTCACATACATTTAGGAAGAAAATTGTGGCTTGGTTCCAAATGAGCATACAATCTAACTTTATGAACCCATAAATAGAACACAATCTATCCATCTGAAAAGAATTAAATTTGTGTTTTTAGTTTATCCCAAGCAAGTGAAAAGAAAAAAAAACATACCTAGCTTGAATCACTAAAATAATCCATTAAAAATTTAGTGGCACAGATTAGTTGGGCAATGCAGAAAAGTTGCAACTTTAGTGAGATCAAATCATTTATATGCATCAACCGTGCGTGCGACAATATGAGGTGGAATATTTCAAAAGATTTTTGACATACAGGAGGAAAGCTAGCTAGATGTCTGGTACAGAAGCCCTGACATTAAGGTTTCCTGTGCCTTGGCAGAAAGTTAAAATATACTATGATACAACTTATTAGAATGGGCATCTGTTGGGAGAGGGGCCATCTCAGTATTCGTCTCCTGGTGCCTCCATCTTGTAGCCATTTTCACTGGAGCCGTAGCCATCGGCCGATGGTACTGACTGCTGGTCCATCATCATCCCGTCCTGACTATACTCCTCCATGTGTGGCAGCACTCCTCCCTCATCCTCATTGCCCATGTCATCTTGGGGGCCCATGTCATCTCGTACGGAGCTGTGGCGCTCTTCTCTACGGTCCCCCCTGTCTCTCTCCCCCCGATCCCTCTTGTGCTCCCTGTCTCTGTCCCGGTCTCCCCTTCGTCTATCTCTGTCCCTGTGACTACGCCTACGGTCCCTGTCCCTTTCTCTGTCCCTGTCTCTACGCTCCTCCATGCCCTCACCCACTTCTCCTTCATGTTCCTCCAGCATCCGCTCCCCACCATCGAGGGCAGGGTCTCCCTGGCTAACTTCCTCCCCATCCAGCCCCTTGCCTCTCTCCCTGTCTCTCTTGCGATCCCGGCTCCTGCTCCTTCTCTTCCGTTCTCGACTCCTCTCCCTACTTCTGCTGTCTCCTGCTGCTCCCCCACGGTCCCTCTCCCGCTCTCTACGGCGGCTACTACTGCTGCCGTCCTCTCCTCCAATCTGCCTGTCTCTCTCCCTCTCTCGTTCCCGGGAACGGGTACGGCGACGCCGTTCACGAGATCGGGACCTTCTGCGGTCTCTGTCCTTGTCCCGGTCACGATCCCGGCTGCGCTCCCTCCGCTCTCCACGGTCCCGATCACTATGAGCAGTCAAAACAAAGTGAAGACTGTTATACTAAATAGTACTCAATAATACACCAAACAGCACATCTCTGAAAGTACTCACCCCCCCAAGGGGCGATCATCATATCGTGATGCATCATCTCGGCCAGAGTGTTTGATGTTTACGTCAGCTCCACCTCTCCTGGTACCACCCAATCCACCACCTAGTTATGAACAACAAGCGAAACATAAGTTCAAGTCAAATATGTGTTTAGTTAGGACTTTCAGACGATGCTGGTTACTAGAGCAATCAGACTGTGCTCAGAAAGAGAACTGCAAACATCACTTCGTCAAAAGCACACAAGGCTTCTTTGGTGTGGTTGCATAGGTACAGCTAAAGTAAATTAACCCACATCAGACAGAAAGACAGAGGGTATGAACCAGGGATGGTACAAGAGAACTCAATCTGGACATTAGATCTCTTCAACATATACAGGGTACCTGCACATTTTCATAGCCAAAGTATCAAAAACTTTTCATGCCAGTGTTTCCCCTACCATTATATTAGGGGGGCGCCCTAATATACAAACTATGGACTCAACTACCAATAACCCCGGGACATCTGACAACGACGCAAATAGCTAATACCAATCCAGAAACAACTGTTGAAAAAAGGCAAAAGGGCAATTATCTCAGTGGCCGCACAGTTATGTCGTGATAAGCACATGACCCCCTGGCTTTCCTAGACCCCCACCCCCCCTACTCTCTCCCACAGTTGCATGGACATGAGCATAAACATACTCAATCTCATTTGTCCATAATGCCACCATTACATATCCTGAAGGACGTTTTATCATCATTAACATATCAATCAACAATAACCCACTAAGAATCGGCACTGTGTACGGCCCAAACACAGCTGAGCCATCCTTTTTCCATAATTTTTTTTCCCTCCATTTCAAACATCACCAATTTTCCAATTATCAACCCATCAGTTGACAGATTGGCAATCCACAGAAACAATAAAAGAGTTCATGAGTGATTTTGGTCTTGCCGATAGTTGGAGACTGCAACACCCAACTACTGAAGAATACTCATTCTACTCACCAGTTCACTATTCATATTCTCGCAATGACTTCTTCCCCACTAGCAACTCAATCATATTTATGATCTCAGAGTCAAATATCAAGTTCATTATAAGCGATCACGCCCCTGTTACATTTACTTAAAATAGAATCAGTCCACATAAACAGATCACCAGATGGCGCTTAAACACATCTCTCCTTAAGGATCTGAATTCGACAGTTATATTAAAAGAGATTGGGCATCCTTCCTAGAAATGAATGATTCCCCAAAGTCATCTCCAACCCTTCTTTGGGAAACAGCAAAGGCAGTATTAAGAGGACAAATAATCTCGTTCCCTGTTTCTTAAAAAAAAAGAAAGAAAAAGAACAAGAAGTTGAACTGACACAAAACAAATCAAAAGACCTGAAAACATCAATGCGACCCAACAGAGGAAACCCAGAAAGAATTGAGGAAATATAAATTTCAACTAAATTAAATTATGAATAAGCAAACTCAATTCTTGATACACAGACTTAGACAAGAACATTTTCACCATAGCAATATATCTGGCAAATACTTGGCAAATCAGATTAAACGAAACAAAGAAAAAAAAACAACAATCTCAATTATTAAGAACTCAGCAGGGAAGTCAACACATTCACCAGAAGAAAGTATTCCGAAGTTGTTAATGTAACTTATACTCATCAGAAAAAGATCCAAATGAAGAAGATATCCACTCATTTCTTAAGGTTATCGACTTACCTCAACTCAGTGAAGATAAAAAAAAAAAAACATACCTGACTAACCAATAACACAAGATGAACTTTCCACTGCCCTCAAACTTGTGCCCAACAATAAAGCACCCGGTCCTGATGGCTTCCCTGCTAAGTGCTATAAGCACTTCTGGGCCATTACAGCACCTCTTAATCGAATGATAAATGACAAAACAAAAATCAAGACTCCCTGAAAATATGAACACAGCCATAATCTCACTCCTCTTAAAAAACAACAAAGATTAAACACTTATATCAAGTTACCGTCCCATCTCCCTTATTAACGCAGACATAAAAATCATCAGCAAGGCTCTAGCCCAAAGAATAGAAAAAGTCACTGCATCCATAATCCATCAGGATCAAACTGGTTTTATCAAAGGCAGAAATGATCCAGCAAAACCCACAGATTATTTAACCTAATGAATTACTCAGTACTACAACAACAACAACAAACAATCATAGCCACACTTGACGCAGAAAAAGCTTTTGACAGGGTAAACTGGAAATTTCTGTTTGTCTCGCTGAGTAGATTTGGCTTTAGGGAATCATTCAAGATTCTCACACCTCACCTTCAGCCACTGTCATCACCAATGGACTAACATCACAAAACTTCACACTGCACAGGGGCACTAGGCAGGGATGCCCATTCTCTCCCTCCCTATTCATCATTTTCATTGAACCATTAGCAGCCGCCATCCGTCAAAGTGCCCATGTAAAAGAAATACAAACACACAACAGACATCATAAGATCAGTCTCTATGCAGATGATATTTTGCTGTTTCTACAAGACCCCCCTCATTACTACAAGAAACAATAAATCTCATTGAATCATTCTCCAAAATCTCAGAATATTCAGTTCACTGGAATAAATCATCCATCTTTCCCCTACATAGCAATAGCTGGGTGAATGTGGCAGCCCATACACCACCAATTCCTTTATGCACAAATCACATCACCTATCAACATTTCCCCTAGGCTGTCAGAGCTGTTCGAACTCAACTTCACTCACTACTCAAAGCAGTAATGATGACATCCAGTGCTGGATGAACCTACCATTATCAACTATGGGCCGAATATCCATCCATTTTCTAACTGCTTATCCTCTTGAGGGTCGTGGGGGGCTGGAGCCTATCCCAGCTGACATTGGGCAAGAGGCAGGGTACACCCTGGACAGGTCGCCAGACTATCACAGGGCTGACATGTAGAGACAGACAACCATTCATACTCACATTCACACCTACGGACAATTTAGATTCACCAATTAACCTATCCCCAATCTGCATGTTTTGGACTGTGGGAGGAAGCCGGAGTACCCGCAGAAAACCCACGCTGACACAGGGAGAACATGCAAACTCCGCACAGAAGGGCTCCCGCCCCCGTGATCGAACCAGGAACCTTCTTGCTGTGAGGTGAGAGTGCTATCTATTCTCAATGATCCCAACTCAACCCACACTTAACTTATCTTTAGATTCAATCATCTCCAAATTCTACTGGAAAAACAAAACACAGAGAATTAAATTAACCACCCTACAAAAATCAAAAACACAAGGCGGACAGGAAGCTCCACATTTTTACCATTACTCTCTGGTTAACCAGCTTCAATACATATTCAAATGCATTTACCCTAACCCATCAGAAAGCATATGGCTAGATATCGAACAAACATTTTGCAGACATCTCAAGACATCTCAGTCTCAGACCTACCACTTCTCAGTTAGACAATCAAACGCCATGTATGTTTAAAAACATTAACAATAGCGGCAACTCTGACAGCCTGGTGGAAATTTCCCCAGATCAACCCCCCCTTACACCGTCCAAATATACTCCCATCTGGAATAACCCTGATTTGGAATTAACAAGGAACCACTTCACTTCCGCACATGGATTGATAAAGGTATCACACATCTTCACCACATTTCACAACAACTCTCTGGTTTCATTTTCACACCTGGTCCAGAGGTATGGCATCAGGTGTGAACATTTTTTGGAGTATCTGCAACTCAAGTCATCCATCCAAACAAAACTTAACACTAGGTTCGCTAACCTAGATCTCCCTCCTTCGCCCTCGGAACTAATTAACATCTCTTCCACAAAAAAACTCATCTCAAAAATATATAGAATAATTTCACATTCAGACAAAACACTAATCATACCATCAGTAAAATGGAAATTAGATCTATCCATCATTCCTGATGCCGACTTCTGGACCCAAATCTGCAAAAACATCTACTTCATGACTAAAAATGCCAGCCTGCACTATACAATATAGGATAGTCCATATAACTCACTACACTGCGCAAAAAGTGTTTAAAATGGGATTTGGATCAGAAACCTGTTCACACTGCACACAAAACATCCTTGATAGCCATGTTCACGCCACCTGACACTGCACTCCAGTTAAATAATTATGGAAAGACATCACCAAGTCATTATCCCTTTTCCTGGGCTGCCACATCCCTTTACCCCCCTCTCTGTGCTGACCTGGAGACATTTCAATGACCAACCTGAACAAAAACAATATACTTCTCATAGCTCTAACTATCACGAAGAAAACTATCCTCATGAATTGGAAATCACGGAACACCATACAGATGCAGCCACTTCAAATTTCCCAGGCCATCCAAAAGCCAGCCGGAAGCCAGCCAGTTTCCAGCCAAATACCCCCCCCGCCCCACCTTTCTGGGGGTGTGCCTGGATTCCACTGTAACACGCCCATTTATTCAATTACAAGGTGTCACCATTAGATGGCGCTTCCCTCACAGAAACATAAAAACTAAAGATTGAGAGGTGCTAGTACTTTCCCTAATAGTATTTCCTTTCTATGCTACATTACTAATCTACTCCACTCTCTCAGATGCAAATATTACACTTTTATTGCACTATTTTTATTTTTATTTAGTTTGGCCTATAAGTTACAGTACTTTTGTACAATAATATTAATTTGCTGCTAGGTTATATTGCTATAGGTTACCACAAGATACCCAGCAGTATTTAAGTTATTAAAATAACCACCTTTATCTGCTGCAGCATCGCTGTCATAAACACATTAGTTATTAAGGAAAACCTAAAATTTTGTTACAGTTGGCCCTGCTCTCCCCTATCTGAAAATACTTAGGTAGTCACTCAGAATAATAAGAAATGTTCTGAAAATAACTTGGTGCCTAAAAATAATTACTTAAATCATTTTGAAAAAGTTGCTCGGTAAGAGACTCACTCAGTATGATGATGTGTGTGACAGTGGAGAATTGGAAAGCTGGTCAGAATGCACATTCACACATTCGGTGAGAACGAAAAGGTTCATGGTAATGTAAATGATGTGTGGAGGCTACCTCACCTTCAGAGATAAACAGGACCACTTTATTTCATGTGTGCTCCCTTTGAGTTAGTAAGTTACGGCAAACTTTATCAACTTTGTGAAAGCTGCCTGTGACAAATTCATTATTAATATCAATAATTTACAAATATAGTAAATAGTAAATAAAGTAAATATGACGTCATCGGGAAGGAAATCTCTCGGGCACACCCTTACAAGCCACGGGCTTCAAATGAAACGGAAAAATGAGAGGGTGCATGTTTTCTACTTTGTATTCGAACAGGATCAGAAACAGTGATTTGAATGGGTTTCAATCTGGATATTTATGTTAGTAGGGTCGTAGGGCGAGTATCTCCGTTCACGTTGCTTGCAAAAGGCTACACATTAAAAAAAAAAAAACAAGAAAATTTCAACACTCAGAATTGCACAACCTGTATCACTATACATGAAGATATATGAAGAACTGTAAAATGTCACTATTGTGAGGTAGTTCAGACATCGACAGTGACGATGTGTTGTTGAATGTTTGTAACAAAAGTGGGGGCTGGGAATCCTATTCAGATGGCACACTCTCCCATTCAGAGGGAACAAAAAGGTTCATTGTAATGCTAATTATGTGTTTGAGTCGAGGAGTCATTTTCACACTATGTAAAACAGCTGAATGGGCAATGCTCTACATGAACACCATAGGAGATTGCTTAGAAACGGCGAGTGTTTACACCTGACATCTTGTTCAGTTTCTTTGAGTTACCGGTGACTTTGAGTATTGAGAAACACTGTGGCGCACACTGTGTCAGCCTTTTGCTGAAGTCGCAGCAGCAGCCTGTGAACCGAACAGAGTGAATCTGTCTCAGCTTGATATCATGACTTTGCAAGCACCAAATGACTTGCTTTAACGAATTCCGTTTTTATCTAATGAAAGATTCTGTTTCAGTCCATATTTGTTGACATGTAGTCTTTGAAAAACAACATTTTTGCTGAGGTTAAAAAAATCCTCGTCTTTCGCACATTCTGTACACAGAGTGTGGTGGTCTAACAGCAGTCTAACAGCACTAGCACAGTGATTATATATATATATATATATATATATATATATATATATATATATATGTATGTATTACTACATGACATCATTATCAGTGTTTCCCATTAATCAATGAGACTGTGGCGGCCCGCCACAGTCTCATTTGGGCCCGCCACAGTCTCATATGGAGAAAAAAATACGATCTGTCACTCTGTCAGACCATTACACAGCTGTACTTTCCTACCGCCCGTAAACAAGCGAGAACAAGAGTGCGCGCGCACCGGTCAAGCTCATAGACGTCGCTCTTTACTAGATACGTTTGGCGCGAACCAGATTCCAGCGACACTGGAGCGGGACGTCTGACTCTGAGGTAAGTGCAACTTCTTTTTTGGGCAATAGCGCCCATGCTAACTGCGGCCTGTCTCACTGCGCTGTCTGCCCCCCTTCTCGGGAAGAGGAACGGCTGCACCGCGCACGTCTCGGTTCCAGAGTTTCAGTGACGAGAGCGGCCACGCTGCTTCATTATCACCGCGCATTCAGAGTCCGTGCAGGCACACAGTACAATCACCTGTTACCATACCAACGAGCTGACGCGGCTTATTATTTCATATTCTCCTCTCCTGGGGCCTCATTTATTACAGCGTGTAAAAGTCCTCTTAAATTTCACTTACGACGAAAAGGCAAAACGTGCGTACGACCAAAATATATACACTTTTTTCAGATCCATCAAACTCTGCGTACATACGGCTGCACGCTATTCCCCGTGATAAATTACACCGCGCCGAGAAAAGTGTGGATGTGAACACACTTCGTTTCCCGCCTTGAACACGCCCGAACATAACCATAGCCTATATGGTCAATGCAAATCAGTACGTGCATATTAAGTAGCCATGTGCGCTCTGGGATTTTGTGGAGTGACGTCAGTGTAAGACGGTGAACACAACAGACGGAGACAGCATGAAAGAAGCTGAATTTCTCTCAAAGCGAGATACACAGCAATATCGGGAAATATCAGTCAGAAAATGATCTTGCATTGATTTAGGCTACATTTTGTGATGAATTGGGCCGCAGCAAATTTAGGAATCTTTATTTATTTAGGCTATTTTCTGCAGTCACTGTAGAAAAAAAAAATAGAATGAAAACATAACATTCCCAAATCCAAATAAGGGAGCAGAGAGAAGAAGAATTGTAATCTGACCCTTTATTCCAAAAAATCTTTTTTTAAGATGTTAAAACAATATAAAGGGTTTCCACTTTGCTTCCCTTTCACCTACTTGCTTCCTCTCATCAGCTTCAAACACACACCTCGTTAACTCAGGTGAGAGAATAACGGTAGGCTAGTGTGTAAATAGTGAAAAAATAGTGTAAATAACCTGTTGTTGAAATGTTGTTCAGTAAATTGTTCAAAAGATTTTGAGTGAGTGAGTGAGTGAGTGAGTTTTTGGTTTTGTTTCTGAATTAAATTTAAAATATTTCTGATATGCCTTTGTAAGTTCTTATTTATCAACGTATGTTCATGTCCATGGTCCCAAAATGCACTTACTGTAAGGGCGATACATCGCGCTTAAAAACGTACACACACATTAAAACTGCCGAGGGTCAGAGACTCTCCCACCACAGTCTCCTAAAATCCTGTGGGAAACACTGATTATCATTAACACTGCAGATAAACTCAGCCGCTAAGACTAATGATTCAAACGCAGTTTTGTTCTCGCTGTACTATCGCTTCCCAGCCATATCACTTTAATTTTCATGCAATTCTTTTGAATAACAAAGCTGAAGCATATTATTTATGACCTGTGATATGGCAGCCTGATAATCATTAAATATGCTCTGTGTGGGAAGTAAACCGCTTCAGCTTCCACACTCACTGCTCCCCCTGGTGGATAGACAGAACATTACAACTGGTTTCTACAAATTAAACTAAGGGGCGTTACCAGCCGGCCTCGTATTGTCTACACCATCGCGGGGGATGTACGAGCCCGGCCAGGTGACAGCAGGGACCTGTCACAGATCGGTCACGGCTCTACCACGGGCCAAACGGAAACTTGAAGTGGCTGCACCTGTACATATTACATATTGGAAAAACTTACCTCTAGATTTCATCTCTATGGAAAATCTTACTTCCCCCATCCAAAACACTGCACTAGCTCCACACTAACGCAAAAAAAAAAAGAGAGAAAAAGGGGGAAAAAAAACAACACAGAAAAACCAACTGTTTGTCAACTGATTGATTATGATTGATCATGATTATTTCCCTATATATTCTATTATTCCTAAGCAATTTATTGAATTTATGGTTGTTTTTTTCTTTTGTTTTCCTTTTTGTTTTAAGAAAAATGTGTTATATGATACTATGAATTATCCATAAAATTATCTTATTATTTCCCCCCTCTTATGTTGTTACTTGTTTATTTTTTCTCTCCTCTCCCAGTTGTTTTTTTTTTTCCATTGTACAAATTACTTCCTAGTTGCTTGCCTATGTATTTAGTCCCTCCGCCACTATATTATGGAAAGACAACAATAATAATAATAATAATAATAATAATAATAATAATAATAATAATAATTAACCCACATGAGAATAGTTTTTTTTTTTTTTTTTTTTCCAAAGGATCAAGTCCGCATTGGGCCAGCTTCCTCCTTTCAGGGACTAGAAGCGACCCAAATGCGGACAAATCAGTTAAAATCACAACCCACCTGCAATCACAATAATAATAGTAATATCTAAAATAAATAATCTGCAGAGAAAACATATTGAAACCACAGATATTTGCCGAAACTTCATATCAATTACCATAAAGGGCTACAATAACCTAATTGATCTTGTCGGACTCTCCCCACTGACCCATTTCGGAGTTTTCTGATGGTGCGCCAGTACTGCCAGCGGACTGGGGGACACTCACCCTGACTTTATTACATATTATTATAATCATTATTTAACTATTGATAGGTCTGACATCATGGTAAAGATGGACTTCGTTTTAATAGACTTCCTTCCCCTTTATTTATTTTTTTTATTCTATTTTTTATTTTATCTTATTTCAAATAGAGTTGCACGGTATACCGATACCAGGACGGTACTGCGGTACCCTCACATTGAAAACGATACCATATTACATATGTTTTAGTATCGATACTTCATTAAAATAGCGCGAAATCAGAGCGCCCTCACCGCAGCTCTCTCTGTCATGCTGCCTGCACGCATAGAGTGCGTGGGCGGGGCTGCTGGTTCTCACACACACAGCGGGCAGCTCTCAATCACAGGCAGCGAGTGATCGCAGGGGAGACATGGCCTCAAGTACAGCAGGAGCTCTTGCCGACCGTTCTCGGCTTGTTGAAAAAAAAAGTTGCCCTTAGTGAAATCTGGAATTATTTCAGATACATCGCAGATAGTGAAGGAAAACCACCGACACGCAGACACCCGTCTGCAAAAGATGTTACAAAGCGACACAGACAAAGGGAAGCAACACGTCTAATCTGGCAAAGCACCTCTCAGACAGACACCCCGAACTTTTCAAAGAGTTTAAAGAACAACAGGTGAGCGAATATGTTTGAAAACATCAGGCTACATGAACACTCAAGCCCATCCATACCAGTGCACGCTCGAGTGCGGCTCGGGCTGCATTTCCTGACCGAAGACAAGTCAGAGACAGTTATAAGCGAGCCAGGCCCGAACCCGACGCAGTTTGTTACCTGACATAGTTTTTGTTATGGACAGTGTGTAAATGACCATCAGAAGACAGCTGTTAGGCACAGTCAAACACGTCGCTCGCACTGCAGCACAGCAAACACACACAGTTGGAGCGGAGCCTGTGTTGCGTTCAGGCGTTGTCACGTAAATAACAAATTCCATCACTTGAATAGGCCATAGCACAACACAGCAGCATGTCAAGTGGGCCATCTCATCTGGTCAGATACAGACAACAGGTCTACATAGCCATGTGTAATCAATGCAATGATCCCACCATGTGGTTTTCATTAGTATATCTTTCTGTAGGCTAATACTAATATTCATGCCGTTTGTTAAGTGTTCAAAAAGCTGGACAGGAACAAGTTGGTAAAAAGGGAACCATGCACATTTTTTTCTTACTATATTTATTTTAAAAGACACTAGTATCGTATTGTAATTTTGGTATTGTAACATATTTTTGGTATCGTATCGTACTTTTGGTATCGTATCGTTAGTTTCGAGTATCGTGATACTTTTGGCAGGTATCGTATCGAAGTCATAATTTTGGTATCGTGACAACTCATCCTTCCACCTGTCAACCTCTAGAGCAGAGAACCACACCCACCCACACCCACTACA